>CM031237.1:902223494-902832266 GCA_018340775.1 Taxus wallichiana var. yunnanensis | reverse complement strand
ATAAATGGATGACCACTAATGATATGTTGTTCACACAATTGATAGTGATCAAAATATCAACTCATACACCTCAAAACCCTATTCAAATTCACCTTCTCCCTTCGCTCAAAATTTCTCAAAATTGGGCTGATCTGGACAATTAATCTTTCACACTAGCTCTTAATCACTCTTAAGATATTCACACACTCTCTCATCTCTTTCTTGTTTCCCTTAAACCACTTTCACTCACATATAGCTCGCACCTTTTCCCTCTCACAACACTAGTTCAAAAATGAATAATTACATGCACTTTTATACATGAATCAATTCAAAAACATAAAAATGTTAGTTATACCAAATCAAAAATAAATATACAACATCATATAAATCATCATGAAGGACCTACATGGTTCGGCAATGCATTAAGACACAAGACAAGCCCAAGTAGGCTCAAAAAAGTAATTCTCCTTCACCGAGCACTCCAATACCTTCAAGATATTCATCCTAATTTTTCATGCCTCCAAAGGCTTAAAAATTTCCATCATAACCTTACAACATTATCCATCATCTCAAGGAACTTTGTACTAAGAAAATTACTCATAAGAACATCAAGTAGGATTTTCCCCTGAAATCAAGAACTTCAAGGAACCGGTCTTCATATATGGAGTCCAAGATCACACCAAATAAACTCAAATATGACATGTAACATTTCATTGTAAATATATTGACATTTGGAAAACTTATAATAAAAATAAACCTTATGAAACATCCAACAATGCAAATGGAGCCACTTCTCCTCTTCAACAAAATGAAGCGCCGAGGAACCAGATTTTGGAAACTTAGTATTCTTAAGCCCTTTCTGATCCATTAAAGAACTATAAATTAATTTAATAGGGAAAAATCAATCCCTCTTCACTCTCCAATGGATAACCATCATTATCTAAGCCAATATATTGGTCTTACTGGACAAATTTTTCCAAGAAACAATCTTTTTCCTTGTCAAAATAGGTCAACTTGTGACCTCAATCATGCCAAACTAACACACTTTAAAATATAAACAAAAACATGAAACATGTCATATATGTTGTATAAAATACCTCCATTAGCATTATCCTCGTCAGCTTAGGCCATACATGCCCAAGAACACTAATTCACCATGGTATTAAAATTGTCCCTTTGGCACGAAAACTAGTCAACATATTTTGACTTGTGTAGGTCATAAAATCACCTCACCTAGCTCTAAAATCACTCCAAAAAATTTCCATAGCTCCCATATATCCCATAACACTAAATTAGTTATAAGGCCTAATGGAAAACCTTAGAGTAAAACTTTATTTCTTGAAAATAAGAGTATTTGAGTGGGCTCCACTAAGTGTCATGAACTAAAATCACCACCATATGAAATTTAAGAGATTCCTCTCCATCATAAAATCATCAAATTTATGATCCAATCCATTATGGGACCAAACAATGAAGTTTTCTTCCATCACTACCAAACTAGGGTTTAGGAAGGGTTTTAACCTTCTCAATAATCATTCATAAACGATAGGTCCTCATTTAACCTCATTTTAACTTTTAAACCTTACCATATCCTTTATAAATCATCCTTCTATGTCTTAATTTCCCATGTAAAGGTTACACATGTCAACCAAGTCCATTTCTCTCATATCGAGCTAGAAAACATGCTCTCTTAAACTTTGTTTTTCTCAAAAGACCATATATTGCAAAATTCTTATCTTAAAAACCCCAAAAATTTTCCCATAGCACTAGGAAACCATATTATAACATATTCAATGCTCACCTATTCATAAATAATTCTGCATCTTCTCAACCATTATGAATTGCATGACTAAGCCTTGGGGTTTTTCCTAGTTCAAGTCACAACTAAGTATTCTAACACAATAACCATGCATAAAACCACTACAAACTACATATACATGATTAATATAGTCTTAAATACCTTATTGAGTGCCTCCAAGGGCTCACACACTTCTGCAAGTGAATATCATGCCTTTTAGGCCTCCATGCACTAGGATTAGGTCTAGTTTAGACCATGCCAAAGTAGAATAACACAATAACTATGATTCAAATCTCTCCAAAAGGACCTAAAAAAATGAGACAACATTTATCACACATTTTCATGCTTACATGATCATACATATCTATGCAACTCACTCTCATGCTCTATTTGGCCTTCAAGCACCTAGACTAGGTCTAGATGATCACTTGCAACTATGTCCTCAATGTGTACCTACACTTTGAGACTAAAATAAGTGTCTCAACACTTTCCAATAATTATATCCATGTATATACCATTCTCTATCACCCATGTGGACTAGGCCACCTGATTATACCACATTGACTAAGAAAGTCTCATTCTTTCCACTCATGCCATCATGCTACAACTAGTTTTCCAATGTATCCATCATAACAAGCATATTATAAGACTTCTATATCATCTTATTTTTCATTAATGAGGTTTTAAATCAATTACAACACTCTAACTCACTCATGCCAAAACATGGGAAAGAGGGGTAACATGTTGCTCAAATATGCTAAGTTTAACAAGTAATCAAGGAAATTCAAAACAAGGGTAAACATGGGAAGAAATGAAACTTCTAGCATCAAACTATGATTCATAAGAACCAAGAAAACTAATTGAAATGAGAATAGGGAGAGGGATCACTAAATGTTCCAAAGTATAAAGAATGATAGAGCCAAATACCAACCTCCAAATTTATCTCCAAGAATCCATCATCATCCTCTAACCCTTATTCCTCCATTTCTCCTCCTTACCAAGGCTTTTCAAGCCTTGTAAGCTTCCTTGGTAAGGATAGGAGGAGATTCCCAAACCAAATGGGAATTCCTCCTACTTCCCCCAAGGAAGGGAGCATCAAAATAACATTCATGGCTTCCTAAGAATCCATGAGAATAAGGATCCCCTCCGTTCCAAAAAAAAAAAAAAAATCCAACCAAATGAGAAGAAAACAATAACACACATACACAACAATTAATAGACCAAAACAACATAATAAGTTAGGCATACCTCACACTCCAAGCACAAGCCAAAAATCTCCAAGATCTTGACTCCACTAGCTCCCAAAGCAAATCCTCCAAAGACTCCTCTCCAAAGTTCCAAAATCAAAATCCCCAAACATCCAAAATTAGGGAAGATATAGAAAAAATCCCAAAATCACAAACCCATGGGAGGGTGACATGTGTCACCCTTCCAACTAAGAAATCCATCCAAGTCACCCATGTCATTTTCCAAGTTCCCTCCAAATAATAAATGCAAGGGGACAAAAATTCAAACTACCCCCAAATCCCACAACACAATCCCAAGGTCACCCATGTAAGACAAGAGGAGAAGGCTTTGATGGTGACTTGTGAGAGGGTGGAGTGATGAAAAAGGATTTTGGGTTCACAAAAATCTTCCCCCACCCATGGGTTAGGTCCCAAGGACCATTTTTAAGGTAAGGGAGACCCTTCCCTTTACATATATGCCTTCAAAATTCCCTTTTTGATCAAATTCGGGATTTGAGAGTTGAGTGGGATAAACAAGGTGAGAAATGGTCCCCACAAAAATGATTAGTAAATCCCAAGACATCCCAAAACATGTTTAAGACATATAAACACCCCATAAATCAAATCATCACAAATGACCACATTAGCACAAATCAAACCTCGATTAAGTGAGCAATAAAGTAAAATTAATTTTACCATGGTGCTCAAGGGTAAGAGGGTAACAAAATGAATTAATACAAATTAAATACAATGATCAACCAAAATACAACTAGGTGAGGAAAAATGGCTCGAACAAGACAACTTAGGAATCTTTGGTAGTGCTACTACTGAGTCACACGCTTGCCAATTAGTGTAACCTACAATCTTGCACACTCAAGGAAAACCTCAAATATGCTCGACATGATAAAATATCAATATAAATCATTATGAAAATCAACTATACTATATCAACTGAATAATATTACACCACATCTATCTATCAACGATACATAAAAACATGATCCAATATCAACAATATCTAAATCATGATCAAGATCATCAGTAAAATCCATATAGAAACATAATCTATCAAATCACAACATCATAATACCATCATCTCTAATCAACATGAAATTTCCAAAATCATGAATATCAAATAGTGTCTCAATAGTTCCCTATCAAAATAAGAATGTCATATACCATATGATGATAATTGTAGCAATAACTAATCAAAATATAACATAATCAAGTATCAAATGTCTCATATGCAATATAAAAACCGATCGGATGAGCCAACAGAGATAATAAGAAGAGAGAAAAAATGATGGGAACTAAAGGTATCCTACTAGGATTTAGAATAAGAGTAGCCAAGATATAGATAGATTCAAAGGGCATAATATAATATGATAATGTGATAGTTCAAAGAAAACATACATTTAATCTAGTCTATAAAAATGTATGAATAATATACAACATACATGTGCAATATGACATGATAATAAGGGTTGGAAATACTTACCTATATCATGTGTGTAACGTCGATGCGTAATCCTCCCCAGAGACACCATCATTGAGAGATAATCACTATGGGTGGAGAAGTGGAAATAGCAACAAAAATATCTCCAGTCCTAACTCATTATGGTGACCCAAATGTAAAAGAGGTAAGCTCTAAGACTCCAAGTCCAACAAGTAGGTGTTAAACAATACAAAAATATGTGAGCTATAAGCACCTTCATGTTTGAAAACATTGATCATTTGGTGGTGGTTTATAAAAATAAGGAAACAAATATATACACAATACCATTACTCGTGAGAAATGACATCAACCATGGAAAAACCAAAAATAAATCCATCACCCATGGGTGATGGAATTGACTTAGGGAAACTTAAGGTCAAAAGGTTAAAATCAGGTGAGGTGGAGGCCATAAGGTAGATAAAGGTAAGAAATTTATAGGACCACCTCCTTCAAGGTGTTGGGTTCTTTTTGTTTAGTTTAAGTTTATGGTCGAGTGTAAGACCTCACCCCATATTCTTCTCTTTTTCTTTTTTACTATTTACATTGTTTTTTATCCTCTCATGCGACATCTAGGTCATATTAATTATTTCCATATCTTATTATTCTTATTAATTTTATAGCTAATATTAATTAATTATTTAATAATTTTATTAGAATTTTTAATATATTTCTATAAGTATTCCAATAAATATAATTTGTTGCCTATTACAATCCCCCTCCATTTCACATTTTGTTATTTCTTTTTAAGAAATACCAATTAATTGTTCACACACAAGTTTTCTCATCTATGATGGATCATGGGAAATGATCCGAAATGGTGATAGAAAATTTTAAAACATAATTTTATTAAAAAAATTATTTCATGGAATGCGAAAAGAAATATTTAATGTAACAAAGGACTCTCTATAGAACATTAAACTAGAGAATAAACCACATGCAATATTTATTTGTCAACGCTTTTGCTAGATGAAATTGATTAATGATGCATATGAATTTTTTTAACATTGTAACCTATGTCAAAGGGTTGGGAAACTAAATTATAGGCACAAGATTATGTTTATCTTGTTTATTGTATACAAACCCTTTGATATGTGGATGATTGAATTTGTGGTACCAATCAACCCTGCCATCCCATATAATATGTGTGAGGTATATCATTATCACAATAAACTATTCAACATGTTTGGAATAAGTTACATGAACTAGAGAATATACATCAACCACTAGCATAATATACTTGAGGGAAAATATTATTACATAATTTTTTCCCGTTTGAGTTTGACAAGTGATAGGGGTACTCATTTTATATCAAATACAATATTAATCCTTTTGAAAGAAATTGTTATTACTCGTAACAAGAAAACTCCATATTATCTACAAGATAATGGGACCATTGATGCTTTCAATAAGTTAATGTGTACTACTTTGAAAAAATATTAATATGTAGAGTGGACCAATTGGAATGATTGAATTATTATGTTATTGTGGTCTTATTAGACTACCTAAAAGTTCTTGAATAAATATACCAATTTTTAGTTAGTTTATGGGAAAGAGGAGGTGTTAAAATTTGAATTCATAGTACCTACCTTAAGTATTCTCATAAAAATAATTTGTAGGATATATAATCTATCAATGAGAGGTTGTAATAGATCATACATTTGAAAAGAAAAGAGGCTATTAAATTGATGGATCCAAGAAATCAATAAGAGTTGACAAGGGTCTAACATGATAAACATATTAAGACTAATATTTTATAGAAAGGTGATAAATTCCTTTTGTTCAATATTAATGAATGCACAAAACCTAAAAATATACATATCAATTGATGGATATATTTTTCATTCATCACATTTTGGAATATTATGTTTGTGAGATGTTAAAATTGGATGGCAAGACAATTCCTTGGCATTTCAAGGGGTGTAGGATAAATCCCTACCATGAGTAATAATATAGAATATTAAACATCAATAAGGTTGGAATTAATATATGTTAATTCTTTTGTTTTTATTTTTTGTTTTGTTATTTTTTATAAGTATGTACACAAAATAAGTGAGGTATTACTCCATTTTAAATAATAAAATATGGAGAAACCAATTTTCATACAAGACACGTGATGTAAGAATATGTCAAGAATTATTGAGTCGTGAATTTTCACACATAATGATATGAAAAAAGTTCAAATGAAAATAAATAGAACATCAGTTTGTAACTCCAACTAGATGAGTTAAGCAAGGAGTAAGAAATCAATAACTCATGTATGATGCCTAAATTTATTGGCTAACTTGATCAAATTAATTTTTGTGAAAGAATTTAAGAATTTTTGTGGAGTATAATATTTTATGGAAAATACAAATGAGAATGTATTTGAAGAAAGGAATAAGGTAATTCATCAATGAGGAGATAGAAAAAACTAAATCCAATAAAGCAAGAGACGTGGAAGTGATGACGAAGAAACTATACAAAATTATTAGTAGTGATAAATTCCAAGTAGATAGTAAATGTGGGTAGAAAATTTTAAGTCTCATGCATCCTTTTAAGGAACCGAGGGGAGAATAATAACTCATTCACGCCATTAATCAAAACATCAAGATTTGTGAAGAGATAAAGGTTGGGAAGAGTAAATAAAAGCCGAGGGTAAACATAGAACTTAGGGATCCTAAATAAATAACATATTATAATTATAGGCCAAATTTGTTGGTGGATTTAGAAAAAAATGGGATTCAAACATACACAAGATATGGGTCTAAAATAGAAAATAAGAGTAAGAAATAGAGAAACGCAAAGGTAGACATCATGGAATATCTGAACACCTTACCATCCATATTTCTCATGGTGATGCATGTGGGAATTTATATATTGGACGAGTTCAATCATAATAAATATGATTATTTCACCACCGTGCACATATAAATGGTCTCCTAGTGTGGAAATGTAAAGGAATAAATAGTGGAGAAGCACTTGATACATATAAGGGTGTTGACTGTGTGGTATTTTCCTATTTATACAAACTAGAAGATTCAATAACATGGGTTTTGGTGAGGATGTATGGGAGCATGATGTACTTTGTAGGAATGAGCATGAAGATTGATGGTGAAATAATTATTAGGGTTATGTTACTTCCCAATAATGGTGTATACATATACACATAATTTATAATGAAGGAATGGGAGGAAATAATAAAGGATTGGAAAATTAGGCTTGGGGAATACTGTTATTTTTTATTGACATTGAAAATTCACCCACTCACTTCTCTACGTGATTGACCGCAATAAGTATTACCATAACTATACACATCACCTCAACATCAAAGAATGTCATCTAGCTTAAAAGGAAGGGTTTGAAACAAAAATTTTGCATACATATTGTGAAGTATGTTGCAGAGGAATTAGTTTCCAATGTATATAGTGTACATAAGTAAGGAAAATCATTTCAATTTGGAGTGTTTTTAATCTTACTACTTGGGTGCAAATAAAGAATGACCTAATAAAATATCCTTTTGTATCTCTATAAGGGGTGTTCTATATTAGGATAACAAGAGGAACCATGTTAAAGACAAACAACTTAGATTGTAAATTAATGGGAACACAAAACTAGGAAGGCGTTACTCCACGCTCTATAAACGGTATAGGGTTCTAAAGCCTAGACCTAAAATAGGGTAGTGGAATCTAACTAGTTATCAATAGTAAATTGACAATAATTATTTAACTCTTAATTAATTAGTTTGGTCAATTTAATTAGGTTTAGATTAGATTAGAGTTAATTACAAATCTTATAAATATGTTACAATAGAAATACTAACTCAAATATATAACTCATATCATATAGAAAGAATTAGCATGCACCAATCAACCTAACTTGCTATTGAAATCTCAAAATGGGTATATATAGCCACTTAAATGATTTCAAATGAATTCTAAAGATATATGGGACTATGCAATAGTATAACTAAGAGATCTAAACCTGAATGACCTTCACAATTAGAACTATGACTATGAATCAACCTAGGGCAAAACCGTACCAAATTGCCAAGACCATACCATATGGTCATCACCCTAATGTATAGCTTGGACCTACTTTGAAATCAACTTATGTAACTTTTTGGGTTATTCATCTTCCTAGATTTTTTTCATTTTCAAACACTAGTTATTGCACATACAACAAGGTTCTCTAAATAGACTAATCATCATCCTAAATCCTAGCCATGGATGAAGAGTCCTATAAAAAAACATTAGAAGGGTTGTGGTCACCCTCATGCACCATCAACATTGGCACTACTCGAAGATGCCTCATGCATCAAGGCGTTATCCACCTAGCATGTGATATCTAGATAGATCAATCAGATTTGGCATTTTATTTGACTTTTCTCTTACTAAAATACTTGGAGAGAGGATGTTTCGGTGCTTTTAGATTAGATATATGACTACCTATTGGTCGTCAAATAGGACTTTACGAAGAGCAACAGTCAGGGGACAAGAAGTCCCTCCTCTTTAATGGGAGAGGTTCCCTTATTCAGAAACGAACCTATTTACAAATATACAAAACATGATTTTCTGGTTAAACTTGGATATTACGAAAGTGTTTTCTATAAAGATCATCAATTACAAAAGGACTGAGGAATGAGAATATGAGAATGAGCAGAAAGGCAACATGCAGAATTATAGATAACAGAGTAATTCTTTATGTATGCGAAGTTACAGTGAATTGAAACAAGATCACTTGTATCGTATAAATAAGATGGAATTTAAAGACACAAAGTTCTACAGATTCATTAATCAAGGACACAAAGTTCCTTCTTGGTTATACAAGATCACCATGCTTGCAAAGTTGGAGAGTATGCAATCAGCAAGACTAACAAACTAGAGACAAATGATCTTCACAAAAATAAAAATGAAAGCTTAGGAATAACAGAGATCAGATAGACAAAGAATGGAAAGCCCTTCTGTATTGATTTCTTTATGATCTATTTACACTTTCAGAAAATAAACCAAGTTCTTCCTCCTTTCAGAATGGCGTAGAGAGGCCATTATATAGCTTACAAATCAGTTACTCTTCGTAACCGCTTCTTTTAACTAAGATTAGTTAAGGACTGCCAACCGCAATACCTCAAATTTTTACAAAGAAAACGGAAAAAGAATGGGAAGAAGAGAAAAGAATAAGGAGAAGAAGACAGGTGGTCAGTTACTGGGAGGGACCCACTGACTTCAAAATCCACTACCTGAATCTTTTCAACGCCTCGGCTATGTCTCGCCACGAGGGGTCGCGTGTCGGCTGTAGGCCCGACCCCAAAATCCGAGACACTTTTCCATTTCTTTATCAAACTCGACATGAGTATGATAATCTTTATTTACTTCTTCAATGGCAGATTGAAGAGAGCAGATCTCCTTCATTTTCTCTTTGGAGATGGAGCTTTCCTTGAATAGATTGTCTTTAACAAAAGCTCTGAATTGAGCTTTGATTTCTTGCAAGGAAAGAGGCACACCAGAAGTTTCATCCTGAAGATGACAGTGTATATCTTTGAAAGCAGATCCAAAGTGTCTTGAAAGCCTCACCTTTTGCCAGCTATTCTTCAGCTCTCCCAAAGCCTCCTCCAAGACTTTGATCTTCCACTCCACGCTGTAAACCTAGGACTTTGACAGATTATCCTTTGCATCATCAAAAACCTTATTCGCCAATAAAATGTTCTCATCTGTCTGTCCCATGAGACGGAGGTCTACTATCAATTGCTCCGAGTTTGAGCTCTTTATCCATGACCCCGATAGTGGAGGAGAGATTCTCATTGCAAATTGTTCACCTTTCCGTGGAGTTTGAAAGCTTCATACATGAAATTCAATCCTGCAACAAGCATATCTTCCACCATGGCCTCCATAGCTCTACCATAGATGGAATACTTGTGCATGTCTTTGATACTCTGTATTTCATCTTGGCTCAAAATTACAGGAGGTGGAAGAGTAGTCAATGGGGTAGGGTCCAAAACTTTGTCCTTAGACAAAAGAGATTTGATAAAACTTGTGAGAATCTGGGCTTGTTCCTCCAACTGTTCAATAGTTTGCTGCCCTTTCTCTACCCTCCCAATGACTCTTGTGACTGTTTCCTGGAGGTTGTGGATCTCACCTTCAGGAGTAGACTCTCCCATTGGAATTCTTGAGAGTTCTAAATCAGATGTCTGCAAGTCCTACTCTGATTTGTCCACCATAGGCTTAGCAATCTCCAGGAATTGCTGACCTTGAGCATCAGATACGATCCTGGAGGTGGTTCTAGCTTTCTTGGCACAAGGAGTAATGCCCCACAAGGCTGCCACAGCATCAAAATTTGGCCCTGAGCTCCGAGAGGAAGATTTCCTCTTTCTATTGTCAACAAAAGGTTGAACCCATGCAAAAGAAGAAGAGGAAGCAGCATGAGGGGCAAGAGGACCAAGAGACATAGAGCTCATGACGCTCAAGGTTTACATGTTGTGGTCTCAAGTTGAGATGTGAGTGGGGCGCTACTGGAGACAATTCACTGTAGAAGAATCAATAGCACTTGGAAGTTCAGTGCTCTGGACTTCCTTATCTTTATCTGTTGGATCTTCAGGAGCATTTGCAGGGGTTGGCATTTCACTCTCTTCACTTTCACTGAGAACAATGATGTTCTCTGGTCCCAAAGGCACTTCTACCTGTTTACTTTGAGGATCTTTTTCCACAGGCTCCTTCTTAACCTCTTTGAGTTTCTTCTGGTACACTTGAGTGGATGAAGAAGGAGTGGAAGCTGCAGGTCCTTGCATTGATGAGGCAGGAGGGGTTTTCACAGGTGTGTCTGATATGGGAGTCAATGCTTCCCTCCTTGGTGTTGAAACATCCTTGGAAGAGGATTCTCCTGAGTGCCTTCTGAGCTCTCGAACTTTCCTGTCAAACCAGACCTTAGTCCTGACTAAGACTGGAGCTAGGATCTCAGCCAGATCATCTTTCTCTTTCCTGTTCCAATCCAAGTCCTCCAAGGGAGTGTGCTTAATCACATTGTCATACTCATATGAGTATAGATCAGAATTGTCATCCTGGAGTCCGGAACTTGGTACAAGTTGAGTTCTTGGATCAATTGCAGAGAGAACCTGCCACAGTGCCTCCTCCGCCTCAAAATCATCTGCATGATCATCCCAAAGTAGTCTTCTCGTATCTGCCCTATGATGATATATTATCTTGATGTTCTGCTCAATGAACTTCTTCAAATCGAAGCAAGTTCTTGGTTTGAAGAAATGAACAATGATAGGGACCAGGGCTCTCTCTATATTCTGTGCGTCCAGGGTTGTTTTACAAGTGTAATTTCCCAAAGAGATGGGAAAGTGCAAACTAGAAATCTTCTTGTCTCTGAAGGTTCTGTGCAATTTGTCTAACTACCTGCATACTTCAATCAAAGCCATCTTATCATTGCAGAACATGGGAAGCCTCGAGAGGGTGCTCTAGCATGGCAATAAGCTTTGATATAAGAGAATTTTCTGAATTGAATAAAATAGGCACCGTAGTGCGATATCAGGTTCATGACTTCATCTGAAAACCTTCTAGCAGTGTCACCCTCGAGCAACCTGACCACGTACATGGTGAAAGCATCATTTACTCTTCTGAAATTGCGATTGCTGGTCTCTAGGGTGAACTGTGGGTAGTAGGCATATATAGGATCATCCTTGTGGGCATCAATGTAAGAAAAACCAAACCATTGTCTTGATGCCGCCAGAGTATACATCAGGTACGAAGTCATGTAGAACTTCTTTGTTTGTTGTACATTGGACAGCTGCTCTACCAAATTCATGCTGATGATTTCTACCCAGTTGATATTTTGAGTTCCCTCGCACACCATGTTGATGAGCGGGCACATCCAGAAATGGAACTCGTTAGTAGAAGGTAAGCCCATCACCCGAGCCAGTAGGATTATGAAATCTGACAACTCTTCATTGAAATCTGCTCGGAAGAGAGTCTTGGATAGGCAAGACGCTCCCTTCTTAGGGTTTTTAAGCCATGACTTCGCCACCCGCGCCTTGTATTTGTCACTATCTTGGTTAAACAGGGCCTGTGCTTGATCCGGGAAACAACTATGGCATTATCCATCTCTGGGATCCTCAAAGCAGTGCTAATGGCGGCAGCATCCAGCTTGGCGATGAGTTCCCTGTGTACATTGGTTAATTCGCTCGAATCAGGGTCGAAGTGAGCTCCGCATGAAAGCACTGTATCAGCACACTGTACCGAGATCGGGAAACCTCCAGCGAAAGCCAAACCACTGTCGTGAATCATCTGCGCCATAGGTGTAGGGCTTGCATCTGCCATCCTTGCCCAAAAATCACCGAAATCAAGATGACGAGCTTCACTGTCCCCAACATTGGAAACGGTAGATTCTAGTGGCGAGATTTGCTCCTGTCCCTGAAATTTGATCTTCATATTGATAGTAATTCGGAGGACAGAGACGCGAGCTAGACTTCGGGAAAGAATTACAGAGGGAAGGGATACACACACAGGAAATTATATTGCAAGGGTTCGAGCAAAGTATAGCATGGAAGCAGTATGAAAAATGCATAGGGGGTTCGTTCATTATATAGCCGATTAGGAGAGAGAAAGACAATGAATGCGCATTTAATACATACCTACCAATTTGAATAAGCATGATATTTGGGTAGAGTGGGAAAAATAAGCACGAATGGCACTTGGTTCATTTGGGACATGTGAGACGCGAATGCGCGAAACACGCGGCTCGGCCGGTCGGGCGAAAAGGTGACAATGGGTCCGGAAGAGTTTGGGACATTTGGGACGTGAAAGCGCGAAGTACGCGGTTCGGGTGAATCGGCCGAAAATGGAACAACTTGCCCGATTGAACCTGGGACACTTGGGACAAGAAAGTGCGAAGTACGCGGTTCGGGTGTTTCGGCCGAAAATGGAACAACTTGCACAATTTGACTTGGGACATTTGGGACAAAAAGTTCCGATGGGCCCGAAAAAGACAAACTTCGGGGAAATCGGCCGATCGGGGAACAGAGCGCACTTTTGAACTTGGGACACGTGGGACAAAAATGTCCGACAGGCCCGAAAAACACACAAAATGACCCAAAAATGTAGATTTTCTCAATTTCATGACTTTTAACATTTTCAGTACAACAGAGAAGACACTTAAACTCAAAATTTTGAAAATTCACTTTCTTAAGAGCAGGGAATTTTGAGTGGACAACAGCTGGCTCCTTCTGGGGATGACTTGGCATAAATTCAAGGAATGAGACAAGGTAAGAACTTAGACAAACTCGGGGAAGCAGACCAGTACCTTATCCATTGGGCCATGGAGTCAAAAAGCAGATCAATACAGAGGACAACACACCAAAACAAAAAGGAAAGAAAAACAAAAACTCGTACAGAATATACAAAGGACTTCCTAATCACCTAGGACTTGAACAACTTAAGGTACTGCCCACTATAAGGAAGTGGGAGAGGAGAACCATCCATGTAATCAAGATAAAAGGAATTCTTACCAGCAAAGTGTCTGATCTTGAAAGGTCCGAGCCAAAGGGAATCAAACTTGCCATGGCTGCCACGAGGTTCATGCCTTTTATCCCATAACAACACAGTGTCTCCAACTTGGAAATCTCTGAACCTAGCTTTCTTGTCAAACAGGACCTTTACCTTCTGCTGGTGAATATATATCCTATCAGCAACCTCCAATCTATCCTCATTCAATTTGTGAAGATACATAATTCTCTTATCCAAAGCATCACTGAAACTAGTATCTTCAATGGCCTTCATTAGATGCAAGGCTGGCAGTTCCACTGTTACTGGCAGTTGAGCTTCTACTCCATATACCACTTGAAAAGGGGACATTCCAATAGCTCTCTTTGGTGTAATCCTGTCTACCCAAAGAGCGTCATAGAGCTTCTTGTGCCAGTTTCGTTGAGACTCATTGACTAATTTCCTTATAATAGTCACCAAGTTTCTATTAGTGGATTCTTCTTGCCCATTTCCCTGAGGATAGTAATTCGAAGAGTGAGCCAAAGAAATTCCATACCCATAGAAAAAATCCGTTATCTCAGTTGAAGAGAAATTTGAAGCATTATCTGTTACAATCTTGTTAGGTACACCATACCTTACCAAGATGTTCTCTTTGATAAAGTTGCATACCACTTCAGAAGTAGTACTCTTAACTGGAATAGCTTCCACCCATTTGGTGAAATAGTCCGTGGCAGTTAGTACATGAGTATGACCAGCACTAGAAGTAGGATTAAGTGTTCCAATGAAGTCTAAACCCCACTGTTGAAAAGGTTCTTCAATTACAACTAGCTTAAGAGGCAAAGAGGCCAATTTGGGTCTTCCACGAAAGTCTGACAAGCCTCACATTTATCAACCCACTTGGATGCATCTCTGAACAAGGAAGGCTAGTAATATCCTCCATGAAGAATCTTGTGAGCAGTGACCGTTGATGAATAGTGCCCTCCACATGCCTGATCATGAAAAGCTGAGAGCAACTTTCTCTGTTGTTCCTTGTCCATGCATTTCAAAAATCTTCCATCTAATCCATGTTTGAACAAGGTGTTTTCCCACAACACATATTGCACTAACCTCAATTTAACAGTCCTCTTTTCTTTGGTAGTTAAATGAGAGGGGCATTCCCCATAGGTGAGAAAATGGGTGATGTCAGCATACCATTCATCAACTGAGCTAAGGAACAGAATGGTAGGAAGGCCAACTTTGTTCTCCAATAATTCGTGCTTAGCTCCTTCAGCAATGAGCTCACAAAGACCTTTTCCACGAACCAGCTTGGTCGGTTTGATATCAATGTCATATTCTTGGACCTTAGCAACCCAGTTCCCTCTCTTGGATCCAAATTCTTGTTGTGTGAGAATTGACTTAACCGTTGTATCTGGAACCAACACCATGGAATGAGAGTTGAGGATGTAAAAGTGAAACTGCTTAACAACTTTGACCACTGCAAAAGCATGTTTCTCCATCATGGTGTATTTTAACTCATGATCTTTCAGAATATAGCTCATGAATGCAATTGGGAGTTCATGCTCGTTAGAGTCTTCTTGAGTCAAAACAGCAGCCAAGGTATTATCTGTGGCATAGCAATAGATAATAAAATCTTTGCTGAAATCAGGACAGGCTAAAACAGGAGTTTTAGCAATAGCTCTCTTGATACCTTCAAAGGATTCCTTTCCTTCAGAAGACCAACCAAACATTTGTTTCCCTTTCATCATCTGAGAAATATTCAAAGTTAACTCTGCAAAATCAGGGATGAACCTTCTTAAAAAATTGATCTTACCAAAGAAAGAGTGCACGCCCTTTTTGCTGGTTGGGAGAGGAATTTGCTGGATAGCTTGTACTCGTTCAGGATCAATCTTAATACCATCTTTGGAGACGATGTGCCCTAATAGTTTTCCCTCTGTGACACAAAAGACAGATTTTTTAGGATTCAAAGAAATCCCATGCTCTCTACATCTTAGCAGAACTGTCTCCAGGTGATCAAAATGATCCGCTCTTGTTTTAGAAAACACTGTCAGGTCATCAAGGTATATGACAATACACTTCCCTTTCAAACTTCCAAAAGCCAGATCCATAGCTCTCTGAAAAGTGGCACCAGCATTAATAAGCCCAAAAGGCATTCTCTTGTAAGAAAAGGTACCCCAAGGAGTAGTGAAAGTTGTTTTGTGTTGATCTGTAGCATCAACCTCTACCTGATTATATCCCAAGAATCCATCAAGCATAGATAACATTTCAGATCCTGTTACTGCTTGCAATACCTGATCCATCATGGGCAAAGGATAATTATCTTTCAAGGAAGCCTGATTTAGGTTCCTGAAATCAACACAGATGTGGATCTCACCATTTTTCTTCCTAACAGGCACAATATTTGCAATCCATGTTGAATGGTGAATGGGAAAAATGATTTTGGCCTTCAACAACTTCTGAATTTCCTGAAAGATGGTGTCAGATATTTTGGGGTTGTATTGCCTCTGTTTCTACTTAAAAGGCTTGATTCCAGGCTTGAGTGGAATAAAATGTTGCATATCTTTTGGTTTGAAAGCTTTCAAATCTTCATAAGAGTAAGCAAGAACATCCTTATACCTCTTTAAAAGGTCAATTGCTTTCTTCCTCTCATCTGCTGTGCAACATTTTCCAATATTCACGAGCTTAGGATCAGTAGAACTCCCAATATCAATCTTGTCATACTCAGCTGATTGCTGAGGTCCAGCGGAAGCTCTAGACTTCACATACCTATCATGTTTATCGAATAGTTCCTCCAAACTCACCAATCCTTTAGGAATCTTGTTTCCTTTGAGATTGATGCATCCATCCTGATCCATTTCTTCTCCTCGAGTGACTGCTTTGTCAAAGGGCACACTTTCACGAGGTAGGTTGTCACTTCCTTCAAAATACAGCTATTCGAAATTACCCTTGAGTTCAAGGAAAGAAAGCAAGTGTTGATCATTATTGAAAACTTGCCAGTTATTGGTATTATCAGGTACACTAGGCCGATGGACCATCTCAATGGTGAACTTATCCTGAGAGAAGTCAGGATGAGGAATCAATAGTGACCCTGAGACTGCTAGTGAATCAGCCCTGTTGTTCTTCTCCCTAGGTATTGCTTCGATGGAGAAAGCATCAAGAAATTCAATGGAATCCCAAACCTGATTCCGGTAATGTTTCAACCTTCCATTTTTTACTTGGAAAATGCTTCTTACTTGCTTTACAATCAATTCTGCATCACCACGAGCCAGAAGATTCTTTACACCTTGTTCTTTGGCCACTTGCAGTCCGAGAATGAGAGCCTCATACTCTGCTATATTATTAGTATTTTTGAACTGTAACTTAAATGAAAAAGGATGTAGGCTTCCTTCAGGTGACATCAGTAGTACACCAACTCCAGATCAGCTGAGGAACAACTTCCATCAAACTCTAAAATCCAAACACCATTAGGATCTTTAGGTGACACTTTGGGGAGTTGGATTTCATCAGGGGACATAATCATGTAGTTGCCATGACCCATATCCTCATAGAGTATTTGTGCTTTAGGATCATCCGTTTTTTGCACAATATACTCAGATTGCTTCTCAGGCATCAACTTCTTCATTTTCCCATTAACAGGTACGAGTGCATGTGACCAATCCATTTGAATTTCTCCACCCACATCCTTACAGAAGTTCCTACTTAGCAACATCCCATATGAAGGAGGAATATCTGCTACTAAGATGGTAGCCAAAACTCTCTTTTCAGGAAAAGCAGCAAAAGCCACTTGTGCATCTTTAATTCTTCGACCAGGGGCACTTCCTTACTCTCCATGGAGTAACAAGATCCATAAGTGCGTGTGAGGGTCAAGCCTAAAGCATGAGCTACTTTAGCAGGCATCACATTATCTGAGGCTCCTGAGTCAATGACACAATTACTGAGCCTATGACCAACTATAAGAAGTGTTACATAAAATGGTTTAATTTTGTCATTAGGTGAGGTGATAGCAGCTACCAGACTAGGCTGTGGTGCAGAAGAAGGAGTAGGTAAAAGGCCTTTAGAGGTGGTTTTAGAATGGGAATTAACAAATTGAATCATTTTGGCAAAAGCTTTGGGATGGGTTTGATAATACTCGGCCTCTGAGATTTGAACCTTAGTCTTTTTCAGATGATCAATAATATCAAAAGACCCAGAAGTGGACGGGCCATCATCATTTGAAATCCTAGGCTTATCAACTTTAGGAGAAAAAGAAGTAACTTTACTAGTAGGATTGACAGGACTCACCTTTGGTGTAGATGAAACGGGATAGGAGATCCTCTTTTTGCAATTACAGGGATAGTTGTCGGCTGCTCCTTAGATTTCTTGGGGGGTTGCGTCACTTTCTCCCTCTGATTTGTCTGCTCTCGAGTCATGACAGCAAATGATTCGCTATTCATATCTGCTACCACTTCATCATAATCATCTCCATCATCAATGCCCTCAGTGGTGAAGAAATTAACTCGAGATCCCTCAAGTTCATCTGCTTCATCATCAAATTCCTCCACAAACTCCTCGCAAGCTTCATTATCCTCATCATCATCTGGCTCTTCAACTTCATAGGTTGCATTGACAGGAACTTTAACAGGAGGTCCTTCAAGTGCTAATCTTGTTTGATAAGCAAGCAAACGATTTCTGGGCTGGAAATGCCTCCTTGGAACGTCTGCATAGGGTGCATGTTGGGCCAATTGTTTCTTTATAGCAATGAGATCATTTGCAAGTTTTTGAACTAATGGATCAGTATTAGGTCCAGGGGTGGAAGAGGAGGAAGCAACAGACTTAGATTTGGAAGGGTCTCTCCTCAACTTCCCTGACATGATTAAATCGTCCTCGACACTAACAGCAAGAGTTTGATCTTCAGTCAATGTTGCGAGATTAGCCCTTCTTAGCGCATAACTGACTTCAGGCGATTGGGCATTTAGGAAGAAACATTTTTGGATTTGATCAACAGGTCGAGTATTTACCGGAATTTTATTGATCAATCTGTTGAATTGGGCCACAAATTCTCTCATGGGTTCTGGTGAATCATTATTTATCTGAGAGATTTGGGATAGCAAGGCATGCACATCTTCTGCTGGTTTGAAACAGTTTTCAAACCTAGTTCTCATGGTGTCCCAGCTAGTGATAGTACCAGCCGGAAGGTGATAGAACCAATCAGCAGCATTATCTTGTAAAGTCTCAACGAACAGTCTCACAGAGATGTCTTCATGTTCAAATCCCAGAACTCCACATGCAACTATGAAGGCTGCGATGTGTTCATCAGGATGCACTTTGCCATCACCTTTGAATTTAGGGAAGTTCTTCCGGTTACCTCTGGGTAACTCATGCAAAGGCTGAGGAAGAGCAAGGGGCCCGACACGATGACCCTAGGGCAATGGTACCACCATTCTTAGAAAAATGGCTTGGAGAGGAACTGTAACACCAGCAAGAATCAAAGCTCGAAGATTAGGACTAGCTGGCTCTGAAGGAATACCACCCGTAGGAATTCTATCTTGAACAGGTGGAGTGCTTGTCGAACGAGTCCTTCTATTTCTTGTTGAAGGGAAAGGAAAACCCTGCTGCTCCAAAAGCTGAAACTGAGAATCTTCAATACCAAGGGCCCTTCTCCCTCGAGTAAAACACGGAGTCACCAGATCAAAAGATGATCAAAAATTACAGAACTGGAATATGATTTTCCCAGCGGAGTCACCAAAAACTGTTGGTCGCCAAATATGACTTTACGAAGAGCAACGGTCGAGGGGGACAAGAAGTCTCTCCTCTTTAATGGGAGAGGTTCCTTATTGAAACGAACCTATTTACCAATATACAAAACATGATTTTCTAGTTAAACTAGGATATTACGAAAGTGTTTTCTATAAAGATAATCAATTACAAAAGGATTTGAGGAATGAGAATATGAGAATGCGCGAGAAAGGCAACATGCGAGAATTATAGATATGAGTAATTCTTTATGTATGTGAAATTTGATGAATTGAAACAAGATCACTTGTATCGTATAAATAAGATGGAATTTAAACACACAAAGTTACGTAAATAACATCCGCCGAGAACATAACACAGATTCATTAATCAAGGACACAAAGTTCCTTCTTGGTTATACAAGATCACCATGCTTGCAAAGTTGGAGAGTATGCAATCGGCAAGACTAACAAACTAGAGACAAGTGATCTTCACAAAAGTAAAAATGAAAGCTTAGGAATAACAGAGATTAGATAGAAAAAGAATGGAAATCCCTTTTGTATTGATTTATTTATGATCTATTTACACTTTCAGAAAATAAACCAAGTTCTTCCTCCTTTAGAATGGCATAGAGAGGCCATTATATAGCTTACAAATCAGTTACTCTTCATAACCGCTTATTTTAACTAAGATTAGTTAAGGACGGCCAACCGCAATACCTCAACTTTTTACAAAGAAAACAGAAAAAGAATGGGAAGAAGAGAAAAGAATAAGGAGAAGAAGACAAGTGGTCGATTCATGGGAGGGACCCACTATTACGAAAGTGTTTTCTATAAAGATCATCAATTACAAAAGGACCGAGGAATGAGAATATGAGAATGCGAGAAAGGCAACATGCGAGAATTATAGATAACAAAGTAATTCTTTATGTATGCGAAGTTACTGATGAATTGAAACAAGATCACTTGTATCGTATAAATAAGATGGAATTTAAACACACAAAGTTACGTAAATAACATCCGTGAGGAACATAACACAGATTCATTAATCAAGGACACAAAGTTCCTTCTTGGTTATACAAGATCACCATGCTTGCAAAGTTGGAGAGTATGCAATCGGCAAGACTAACAAACTAGAGACAAGTGGTCTTCACAAAAGTAAAAATGAAAGCTTAGGAATAACAGAGATCGGATAGACAAAGAATGGAAATCCCTTCGTATTGATTTATTTATGATCTATTTACACTTTCGGATAATAAACCAAGTTCTTCCTCCTTTCAGAATGGCGTAGAGAGGCCATTATATAGCTTACAAATTAGTTACTCTTCGTAACCGCTTCTTTTAACTAAGATTAGTTAAGGACTGCCAACCGCAATACCTCAACTTTTTACAAAGAAAACGGAAAAAGAATGGGAAGAAGAGAAAAGAATAAGGAGAAGAAGAAGACAGTGGTGGTCGATTCATCGGGAGGGACCCACTGACTTCAAAATCCGCTACCTGAATCTTTTCAACGCCTCGGCTATGTCTCTGCCACGAGGGACTGACGTGTTGGCTGTAGACTGACCCCAAAATCTGAGACACTTTTCCATTTCTTTATCAAACTCGACATGAGTATGATAATCTTTATTTGCTTCTTCAATGGCAGATTGAAGAGAGCAGATCTCCTTCATTTTCTCTTTGGAGATGGAGCTTTCCTTGAATAGATTGTCTTTAACAAAAGCTCTGAATTGAGCTTTGATTTCTTGCAAGGAAAGAGGCACACCAGAAGTTTCATCCTGAAGATGACAGTGTATATCTTTGAAAGCAGATACAACCAGTGTCTTGAAAGCCTCACCTTTCTGCCAGCTATTCTTCAGCTCTCCCAAAGCCTCCTCCAAGACTTTGATCTTCCACTCCACGCTGTAAACCCAGGACTTTGATAGATTATCCTTTGCATCGTCAAAAACCTTATTCCCAATAAAATGTTCTCATCATGTCTGTCCCATGAGATGGAGGTCTACTATGCTGCTTGCTCAGAGTTTGAGCTCTTTATCCATGACCCCGATAGTGGAGGAGAGCACATTTGCAAATTATTCACCTTTCGTGGAGTTTGAAAGCTTCATCGATGAAATTCAATCCTCGCAACAAGCATATCTTCCACCATGGCCTCCATAGCTCTACCATAGACGGAATACTTGTGCATGTCTTTGATACTCTGTATTTTATCTTGGCTCAAAATTACAGGAGGTGGAAGAGTAGTCAATGGGGTAGGGTCCAAAACTTTATCCGTAGACAAAAGAGATTTGATAAAACTTGTGAGAATCGGGCTTGTTCCTCAAACTGTTCAATATTTTTCTGCCCTTTCTCTACCCTCCCAATGACTCTTGTGACTGTTTCCTGGAGGTTGTGGATCTCACCTTCAGGAGTAGACTCTCCCATTAGAATTCTTGAGAGTTCTAAATCAGAGGTCTGCAAGTCCTACTCTGATTTGTCCACCGTAGGCTTAGCAATCTCCAGGAATTGCTGACCTTGAGCATCGAGATATGATCCACGGAGGTGGTTACGGCTTTCTTGGCATAAGAAGGAGTAGTGCCCAACAAGGCTGCCACAGCATCAAAATTTGGCCCCGAGCTCGAGAGGAATATTTCCTCTTTCTATTGTCAACAAAAGGTTGAACCCATGCAAAAAGAAGAAGAGGAAGTAGCACGAGGGGCAAGAGGACCAAGAGACATAGAGCTCATGATGCTCAAGGTTTGCACAAATTGTGGTCTTAAGTTGAGATGTGAGTGGGGCGCTGGAGACAATTGCTGTAGAAGAATCAATAGCACTTGGAAGTTTAGTGCTCTGGACTTCCTTACCTTTATCTGTTGGATCTTCAGGAGCATTTGCAGGGGTTGGCATTTCACTCTCTTCACTTTCACTGAGAACAATGATGTTCTCTGGTCCCAAAGGTACTTCTACCTGTTTACTTTGAGGATATTTTTCCACAAGCTCCTTCTTAACTTCTTTGAGTTTCTTCTAGTACACTTGAGTGGATGAAGAAGGAGTGGAAGCTGCATGTCCTTGCGTTGATGAGGCAGGAGGAGTTTGCACAGGTGTGTCTGATATGGGAGTCGATGTTTCCATCCTTGGTGTTGAAACATCCTTGGAAGAGGATTCTCACGAGTGCCTTCGAGCTCTCGAACTTTCTTTGTCAAACCGGACCTTAGTCGACTAAGACCGGAGCTAGGATCTCACCAAATCATCTTTCTCTTTCTGTTCCAATCCAAGTCCTCCAAGGAGTGTGCTTAATCACATTGTCATACTCATATGAGTATAGATCAGAATTGTCATCCTAGAGTCCTTCAGGAACTTGGTACAAGCCGAGTTCTTGGATCAATTGCAGAGAGAACCTGCCACAGTGCCTCCTCCTAGCCTCAAAATCATCTGCACAGTCAGCCCAGTAGTCTTTTGTATCTGCCCTATGATGATATATTATCTTGATGTTCTGCTCAATGAACTTCTTCAAGTCGAAGCAAGTTCTTGGTTTGAAGAAATGAACAGTGATAGGGACCAGGGCTCTCTCTATATTACGTGCGTCAGAAATTTGTTTTGCAAGTGTAATTTCCTAAAGAGATGGGAAAGTGCAGACCAGAAATCTTCTTATCTCTGCAAGTTCTGTGTAATTTTTCTAACTGCCTGCATACTTCAATCAAAGCCATATTATCATTGCAGAACATGGGAAGCCTCAGAGGGGTGCTCTCATAGCCAGCAAGCCTGATATAAGAGAATTTTCTGAATTTAATAAAATAGCCACCGTAGTGCGATATCAAGTTCATGGCTTCATCTGAAAACCTTCTAGCAGTGTCACCCTCGAGCAGCCTGACCACGTACATGGTGAAAGCATCATTTACTCTTCTGAAATTGCGATAGCTAGTCTCTAGGGTGAACTGCGGGCAGTAGACATATATAGGATCATCCTTGTGGGCATCAATGTAAGAAAAACCAAACCATTGTCTTGATGCCGCCAGAGTATACATCAGGTACGAAGTCATGTAGAACTTCTTCGTTTCTTTGTACATTGGGCCAATTTGCTCGCCAAATTCATGCTAATGATTTCGCTTGATTGATATTTTGAGTTCCCTCGCACACCATGCTGATGAGCAGGCACATCCAGAAATGAAACTCGTTAGTAGAAGGTAAGCCCATCACTCGAGCCAGTAGGATTATGAAATCGACAACTCTTCATTGAAATCTACTCGGAAGAGAGTCTTGGATAGGCAAAGACGCTCCCTTCTTAGGGTTTTAAGCCATGACTTTGCCACCCGCACCTTGTATTTTTCACTTTCTTGGTTAAACAAGGCACGTGCTTGATCCGGGAAACAACTATGGCATTATCCATCTCACGGGATCCTCAAAGCAAGTGCTAATGGCGGCGGACATCAGCAGTGATGAGTTCCCCGTGTACATTGGTTAATTCGCTCAAATCCGGGTCGAAGTGAGCTCTGCATGAAAGCACTGTATGCCCAAAGACACTGCATCTGCAAGAGATCGGGAAACCTCCAGCGAAAGCCAAACCACTGTCGTGAATCATCTGCGCCATAGGTGTAGGGCTTGCATCGCCATCCTTGCCCAAAAATTACCGAAATCAAGATGACGAGCTTCACTGTCCCCAACATTGGAAACGGCAGATTCTAGTGGCGAGATTTGCTCCTGTCCCTGAAATTTGATCTTCATATTGATAGTAATTCGGAGGACAGAGACGCGAGCTAGACTTCGGGAAAGAATTACAGAGGGAAGGGATACACGCGCAGGAAATTATATTGCAAGGGTTCGAGCAAAGGATAGCATGGAAGCAGTGTGAAAAATGCATAGGGGGTTCGTTCATTATATAGCCGATTAGGAGAGAGAAAGATAATGAATGCACATTTAATACATACCTACCAATTTGAATAAGCATGATATTCGGGTAGAGCGGGAAAAATAAGCACGAATGGCACTTGGTTCATTTGGGACATGTGAGACGCGAATGCGTGAAACATGCGGCTCGGTCGATTCGTGCGAAAAGGTGACAATGGGTCCGGAAGAGTTTGGGACATTTGGGACGTGAAAGCGCGAAGTAGTACGCTTGTCGGGCGAATCGGCCGAAAATGGAACAACTTGCCAGATTGAACCTGGGACACTTGGGACAAGACAGCGTGAAGTACGCGGTTTGGGTGTTTCAGCCGAAAATGGAACAACTTGCACAATTTGACTTGGGACATTTGGGACAAAAAGTTCGACAGGGCCAAAAAAAAGACAAACGGGAAATCGGCCGATCGGGAACAGAGCGCACTTTTGAACTTGGGACACGCGGAACAAAAATGTTCGACAGGCCCGAAAAACACACAAAATGACCCCAAAAATGCAGATTTTCTCAAATTCATGACTTCCAACATTTTCAGTACAACAGAGAAGACACTTAAACTCAAAAGTTTGAAAATTCACTTTCTTAAGAGCAAGGAATTTTGAGTGGACAACACTACCTTAACCTATTTTTATCTTCATACCTAATTTTTGTGCTTCCCTAATGACTTCATATGTGTTATTGAAGCATTTAGGAGCTTAAATGTCTTTTGCAAGTGTATGAAGCGAGTTCTCCGATCCTTTTCCTTAGGAGCTCTAGGTTTTACTAATGAGGTAATGTTTACTTACTTATATAGGGTTCCATACATGATTTATCTAATAAAAGATGACCCAAATGAATTATAATACATAAAGAAAGATATCAATTTCAAAGTAGAGTTAAAGGAATTATCAATCCAAGAACCGTAGTGCCCACATTTTACACACACAATTACAACAGTAAAATACTAGGATAAATTTTTTTACTTACATTGCTTACTACACACAACACAACATGGGATTCAATTCCATAAAATCAGCTCGCATACGACAAACACATAAGTCATCGACTCACATAGACACATGAAAACATCATAGGCATGTCGATACCACACTTTTCCCAATGAATGGTTACTAGCAATGACCCAACCACAAGAACACGACTTTAGGAATGGCGAACCCACAACACATCTTTACTTTAATTGTATTTTAGTTATGATTAACACTCCAAGAACATTATTGTGCAAGGATAGCTTCCTCCTTTTTCCAACTACAAAAAAACTTTAAGTTCATCCCACATATAATTTACAGTTTGACCATTTTAAGTTAGCTTCTTATTCTTTACAAAGTTTCCCATAACTTACACACTTATTTGGCATAATTCAAATGCATATAAAGTACTTAATTATCTTACTCTCATGTTAAAAATATTCTTCTCGAACATACATTCAATGTCTACCTTTTTACTCTTACCACTCAAGTGAATGTGACTTGGTGTCCATATGGCGACCTTAGGATTTTACGGAGGTTTGAAATACAAGATAGATTTTTACCGAAAACATACCTCGATCACGGGTTAGTTATTTCCCTACCATAGTTATTCTAAATCAATGACTTAATGACTTCCTTTTTATATTTATATATATATATATATATATATATATATATATATATATATATATATATATATATATCTTTTGTTATCTCGTAGTTTGATCACAACAGTGCAATACATATTCTTTGAATCACATAAAGATATTTAATTGAGATATAAGGTCTCCAAGAGTGGCAGTATCCCTAACCTCAATTCTCATTTTTACTCTCATATGCTTTATTTTCTACGTCACGTTATGGCCTTAATTTTTAGCATTGTCTTGTGAAAGGAGCTACGAAGTGTTTGTCTAACCTCTTGAAGACATAAAGGATTAGAATACTTGTAGCTACACACGAACCCAAGTTAACATCCGAATCAACTGAGTTTTAGATTAATTCCAACTTCACCTAAGGATCTACCCATCAACTATAAATGAGGTTTAAGTGAGAGGACAAATTTATGCTAAACCACCTTCACGAAAGGACCAAGGTGTTATGTTGAGAGAACCAAGGTAACATGTTTGGCTAAGCGGAGCTAAGGAGTTCATTAATGAGAGTTTAAGACCTAGAACAACTAAGTCACAACCTCCATCTATGTCGTCTGGATCCAACAGGGATCTCATTCGATGAAGAAAATTAATTTTAAAACTATCTTCGGCAAACAAGATAAACCACTAGGATACGAAGGAGGAGTTAGCTCTACATACTCCAAGAGAAGTTTGACTGTGTCGGTCCTAACAGACAGGTTTAAGACAATGTCACTAAACATATAGACTAAGACGATAAGCTCATTCTCGGGTTCTAGCTTACTCAAGATAGGAGATTTCCATCGAGAGCAAAGATTAAGTTCAACCTATGGCTTTCAATGTCTTCTAGGGTAAAAAGTAACACACATGAAAATAAGTTATACCCCGATATTGAACGAGGGTAGAGTGTTTCGATTAAATTCTCTTTATTACATTTACAAAGTATGAATGCACAAGATGACTCATTAAACATTTATTGAGCACTAAATATGCACTACAAGATATTACTTCAAATTCATTTACCTTGTACAAATATCAGATCTTTTACCAGGTGTACTATGGATCAAAATTGAACCTAAGATTAAATGCACATTTCCTAGATGTCCTTGAAACTAACATCTTATAAATAACAACAAATTATCAAATATAACCTTCTGTAATATGAGACTATATTATACATTTATTCTCAATAATGAACTATATAAATTACAATGATAATTAATGCATTACACAACACCTTTACGTCATCATTCTTTCATCCTGCAAAAACCACGTGAGCAAGATATCAGTGATAAATCACTGGCATGGCATCCACCCTAATCTAACATAATTTTCATTTTTCAGTCTTCCCATTTACATATGATAATAATTACAATTTGCAATCGAAATAAAAGGTTTAGAGACATGTATTCACTGCATTTCATTTCACTTCATTTTGTAACCCAAGAGAGAGAAAGAGAAGGGAAGAGAGAGAAAACACCATTTTGTCAAAAGTTTTATTTCACACAAAAATTATGCTAGAGAGTTTTAAACAGTTATTTACATGTGTCGTATGTTTCCATGGTGGTTTGGCAACCCGACAAGGGTCCCACAACTTTCTATTTTTAACTTTTCTTATTAGTTACAAAAACGTTCAAAATGGGCTCGGAGGCTAAGAACACACTTCCAAAAGTTATCTTTCGATGAGAACGCACACCACAATTAACTTTCTACGTGTCCCTAGATATACCAAGAGTTCATCGCAACTGACGGAATTGGGAAAAAGTGAACGGTTTGCGTTTGGCGGCTAGTTTTCCAGGTCACTGGTCGTAGTTGACCCAATGCAAAAATGAACAAAAGTTAGTTTGAGGGCTCAGAAATCCATGTCCAAAATGACGTTTGATGGATGAGCATGCAATGGGACACTTCCTACTAGTTTCCCTATACAAGGAGAATTCATCAGAGTCGACGGGACTAAGAACTAGAAAACCACTTTCAAACGGCAATAAGTTTTCTGGAGCAACAAGTCGAAATTGGTCCAGTTGGACCTCGTCAAACTGCGACTAGAGGCCTACAAAATGGCTTTTCCAAACTATCTAGAAAAGTGTTTTTCCCTAAACTGAAAGTTCCATGTAATTTTCTAGTAAGAACACTAGAGGTTTGCGAAGGTGGGGAATAATTTCTCTATCTAGGTTTCAAATGGTGGTTCAAAACGAAAGCCAACTTTCTAGATTTAAGAGCTTTCTACTACTGTAAACTAGTGTAACAGGGCTCCTATAAGAGCATCAGAAAGATCACATATGTTCCTTTGTGGTCAATCCAAAGGTCAAGGTGACTCCTTGCATACCAAGGTACACGAATGAAGCTTAACATCTTGTTTTCATAGTTACGAAAAGTACTTGAATGAATCTCTAAAAATGTAAAAAAATTAATTATTTACAGGAGAAGATCAACTTTATTAATGGGAAGTCAATTTTGTCTTTCCAATAAAACAATATTGAAGCCATCCGGTGGGTAGGATGTTTTGTAAATCACCACAGAATGAGGTTAGAAGTTCATGTTTTAATGCAGAAGAGTTATTTTGATTTCGTGAGTTACGACACAACATTTCATTGTTTTTGCAACGAGTTGAAATAACATTTAACTGTATTAAAATCCTAATGTTTTGAAAATATATTAAGTTGCAAAAGAGAACTAAAACATGATAATTATGAGAGGCAAGGGAAGATGGACCATGCCTAGATGGGATGAAGTTGGTTAAACCCGTGGCGGTCCAAGTATCTCGTTTGGCACTTCGTCAACCAATTCACGAGCCTGGATCTAACCTCCACCACGCCACACAAACTTCCCGATCACTTGAAGTTTTCCATCGAGTAAGTAGTTACTTGTGCATTTCTAAAACCTTTTGAATAGATCCATTATGTGCATATCTTGCAATCCTGGCATTCCATGAGACAACATTTCTTTGAGGCATTTTGTCAAACAGTTGACTTGCCTTGTGTAAGCTTCCGCAATTTGCATACTTGTCTACTAGCGCATTTGCAACTAAAAATCCTCTACCATTATGCTTTGACGGTTGTCCGAGGCCTGCTCTAAAGCTCCCATTTTGACAGAGGCTGGGAGGATGCTAGAAAAAGGTTGTGGAGTCTGGCTTTACACGTACCAATTGCATTTGCTTGAAAGTTTCCAAGGCCTTTTCAACAAACTCATTTTTACACATCCTGCAATCATAGCACTCTATGAGACCACATTTCTTTGAGGCATTCTATCAACTAGTTCCCACGCCTTTTCAACAACTCCATTTTGGCACAAGCTGGAAATACAATGGCAAATGTAAACTGATTGGTTGGAGCTTAGTTTGCTGCACACGTGAAATAGTGTGATTGTTTCTTGAGGAAACCCCCTACGTTTTCGAATACTTTGTCATTCTCCAAATCCATGAGAAGTTGTCTAGTTCTTTCATTTGGTCAAACATTGAAAACAACACCTCCCCCCAAGCATTTGCGACTACAATCATCTATGCTAGCTGTCCACGTAAGAACAGAGGCTTGGGTTTGACACAGGCAGGGAGGATGCTGACACAAAGCAGAAAAAATAAAACATGACACTCCATGGGATGACATTTGGCAAGGCATTTCTGTGAAGAGAACAAAAGGCACCAAGCACATTGTTTGGTGTAACAGCTGCGGCCAACACTGGTGGGTGCGCAAACAAACAAGTTCAAAGCTTCCCCCCTCCCTCCATGGCGGTGGCGCTCTCTCTCACACAGAAAAAGAAAAAAAAACAAAATCACAAAGGAGCCCCCCCCTTTTCCCTAAATCTGCCCCACAACAAAAATCACGGGCTTTTTAATTTAAAACTTTTATTTTATTTATTTATTTATTTATTTTTTGTTTAAATCTTAAAAATGTCATAAAACCCTAAAACGAAGTAGAATAACAATAAGCATGAATAATAATGATCACCACATTAATAAAGATAACACAAATCTATTAATAATAATAATAAAAAAATAACGCAAATTTATAAATCATAGCCCGTCAACAATGAGTAAAACAATAATAAGTACAAAACGACAATTCAATATAATAATTATTATGTAGATGTCCCTTCAAGCTGGACACGCCATAATGACATCAAGACAACATTAAAACCACCTACAGAATTCGAGAATGAGATTTTCCTTTAACCGGATAGTCATCCATGATGCTACGAGGTCCACAGTCTGGGGTGTCGACAACGACCTGAAAGGAAAGAAGGAGAGGGAAGGTGTAAAATCTTCATTGCGACAAGGAAAAAGTCAACAATGGTCAACGAGAGCACACACACACAAGTCTCCTAGGGCTTAAAGCAAGCGGGGTCTTCAAAGTTAGGGACCAGGGAACATCAAACGGGGCATTACAAGAATGTATGGGTTGTTCATGACCGGATACAAATTCCTAACCAAACTATATAGTCCTAACTTGGAGTAAAAATATGCCAAATGAAGTTTAGAGCTGATATATTGATGTTTCTCTATTGATTTTGTGCATTTTCTTCACATAATGTGTTAGCATGTCAGTGTGCAAGGATAAATAAGCTAAATAATGGATTACATAAAGTGCTAAGAAGGAATGGAAAATATTCATTTATCATAGTAAGAGTGGATAGTCAAATGAATGGTTGTAAAAGTGTAAATTACCAAATTTGATTATCTATAATAATAAGGTTGCAAATCAAATTTTAATCAAGGTAGTAACAAAGTAATATATATAAGAGAATAAAATAAAGAGTTGTAAGGATCAAAGTAAGGTCTAAGAGGTGTCAAAGCAATAGTTTCAAGGATCAAGGGTTATACAAGTTAAGAACTAATAGAATAAATAAAGCAATAGATAAATAATATGTTACACTATCCTAATCTATACATAAAAAAATCAACAAAAGGACAAGAGAGTGATTTAAATAAATTTAAATATTAATCAGAGGACTGAGATCAAATGAATATAACAATAACAAGCAATATCTAACATGTAAAGTACAAACAAGTGTAAGTAATAGTGAGATGAGAATGACTTATCTTGGATCTAGAAATTTGGGCCAATTCTGGGCTAGAAAACAAGATGAGTGGCTAGACTTGATCTGTGTATACCCTTTTTGAGAAATGGAATCTATAACCTCTTCAATAAGAACCTCTAAAACTATGACAGATCTGCCTTGGGTGATGGTGTCTGATCTGGGCACATGTGTCCTGACATGTGTTCTACTTCTACTCTTTCGTGGTTTGAACTTAGATTCTTCATTTTTCTATTTATTACATCCACTTCGTTGTAGGGTTCATGTGTCAACTTATTCCTAAAAAATAAACCCTATCTACCTATACAAGGATTGAGTAAATATTATATGGAATAAATAATGCATATGTTTGAGTCAGACTAACCTTGTCGGTCACCCTAATGTGATTTTCACTAAGTGTTATAATACATTTTCAAACTCTATATAGTTCTAGTGTGTATTTTATTGAATCATGCCCCTTGAATCTAGGCTTCACTTATGCCACCTGCACAAAGATAGCAGGTATAATTTATTTCCCCAGATGAATGTGTGAGATGGAATTTAGAAATAGCCCCTCTTATGTAGTGAATAATGCAACCCAAATGTAGTCCTTGAGTGTTTCTTTTTACACAAGTAGTAGGTAGTAAGTGATATCCCAAAATTACCCCTAACAATAGTAATTCATGTATTATATGATTCCCTTATTTTAATTTTTTTCATTAACAACCAAAAATGCTGACCCAAAGTGATAAGTAGTAATTTAGAAAAGATAACAAATGATGTGGCATTTCAAATTTGAAAAAGAGAGGAAAATGATATAAGTGCGCAAATGTGACAATAACACTGGGCACTCTTGACCCGATGAGCGGTAGTGTTTGGGATGCTCAGAGGATAAAATAGGAAATAAAAATTTGGGTCATATGTTGTCCAATGTCCAAAATTAAAGTGACCATTCAAGAAAAGAAAATGTCAAGAGTACCAAAAGGGATAAAGCAATGTAAAATCAAAATAAGTGTTGTTAATGTCTACTTTTCTTGCTTAGGAATCATGCATATAATGACATACTTAGAGGCATGATGTAAATATAAAGTGCATGATTTCATGACTACATTTTCCCCCACTTTATGTTGATGAATGAATATTCAGTAGCATAAAGTATATAGAAAGAGCGTACCTTGTGGACAGTCAAAGAGAGTTGTAATTAATAGTGTGTCAAATGAGAATTGTGCTTGATATCGCATCTTGAATGGATATTATATAATATGTATCATGGAATCTATAAGAGGATAAGGATCCTATGAGTGACCTTATATGTGTATTAGAAATAATGCTTGTGTTTGTTCCTTAGATATTGAATTTTCCAAAGCATCTTCTACTATGATATTTTTCCTTTTTCCATTCATGTGTTTCTTATTTTTTAGAGCAAGGTTGGACTTGTAAAAGAAGATAAGTGTAGTCAATTCTCATGTTGAATGAAATTAAATTTTAACTTAGTAAATTTGAAAATAGAAATGCTTATTTAAAAACAAGTGAATCAAGGATAGAGTACATGTGTGTGTCACGAGAGAAGAGATATAATTGTTCATGTATATTTATTACCCTGTAGATGGTTGGAATGGTAATGATAATTTAGGCATGCTATCTCCAAACTAAGGATTTGAGTTTTATGTCACTAAAATAAGGATTTAATCATCATATTGCTAAAGAAAAAGTATTGGGAGAGTTGTAGGCTTTTCCCTCTAACCGATAATGCTTCCCCACGATAAATGCCACTACAGATGGTCATAAACCTAAAATAAATTTGTCATGTATGATGCCAAGAAAATATAGTAGTTAGTTCCCTTTCCCAAAGTGTGTAACTCACCACCGATTTTATTCATGTTGTTCTGATAATAGCTTGAATCGAGTATTCACTACTAAAAATTGGTAAATGTTGACCTTTGGAAGAATGTTGATCCTATAATGTTCCTATTTCCACTCGCAAGAGAGAACCACCCATGTGGGACACTAACACCCAATACTCTTCTCTGTATTTGACACTTCTATCCCTACACTAATTTTGGCCCGATTAAGATTCCGAACCTAATTCTTATCTATTGTGTATCCTGATTTTATGTGTATCATTCTATAATTGGTCTCTAAACTACTAAGAGGGTGAAATAGTCACTTGATGATTGCCCCCACTCATTGGTGTGTGTGAGATGAACCAAGGTGAGCATGACCTAAAGGAGGAAAGTGGAAATTTATGTGCACATCTAAATTATAAATCCTATATGGGGAGTAGTGAATGCACATGATGACAACCATGGTGCATTCAAATTAATGGGAAATGATATCCAAATTGTTAGTCACAAATAAATATGTATGATGCAATATAAACAAGTTGAAACCCACATTAACATGGAAAATTACACAATGAGTAGTTGATTGAATACATGGGAAACCACTCGGGAAGGCTATAAAATCAAAACACGTAATCAAGCATAGGGCATAACCTACAAACAATGGAAACAAAGACATAAGTATAGATAAGATATAAGAAAATAAAATTATCATGGCTGGTAGTAAACCTACAAGAAAAATGCTACACATGAAACACTCATTAGCATGTTATAAAAATATATGGTATGCCACAATGTATACAACTGAAAATAGGAATGAAAGTAGTATACATTACAATGATAAAACCTGAATATAGAGAAAATAGAAAAAGGTAGATACCCCATGATCCTCGTGGGATTGGTAGTGAATAGTGTTAAACATCATATATCATGTAGAAACATATAAGTGATCTACATTCACTTCAAAAGTACCATGTGAGAATGCATTTGTATATGGAAAAAAATTTATAGAGCATATTATGAATATAAGCAACATGATAAACAATGTGCAATCTAAAATAGTATATGCAAGAAAGAGTACATCCAATCAATATATAAACTAGTATTTTTGTATTTTTGTAAATATCTAAACATGAAATAGAATAGCTATGAGAGCGGAGCAAGGCTTCCCACAATGTATGTGTGTAAATTGAGGTCCATTTGGGTAATTCTTCTCTCAACAGTTGTGTTTGAACCTAGAATAAGAGTGTGTCATTAGGTAAGGGGGAGTAATATTTCCCAAGTGTGTGGAAAAGAATGTGGATATTCATAGTATTTATTAAGTTGCATGACTTTCATTGGGTTTTTAATACGTTTTCCCAAAAGGGTCACAAGGCGATAGACACCCTTCCGCCAAGACAATTAGGTGTGAATTTTCATTTTAGGGGGATATGTGTTAGTGTTCTTTTGATTTTATTTGATCTCTAAATTGTCAACGTTAAATTCTCGCTGACACACCTTGGTATAATAAGCATGTTTGATGCATGCTTGGTAAGATTGAAGATGTTATAAATCATGTACACGTCAAGAATCAAGCATTTCTAGTTCATGTAAACATCACTCTACGATTTAATATAAATTGGATTAAATCTTAAGTTCAGAGTAACTATTGTAGTGAGTGACATTCAAATGATACTGAGTACAGTAAATGGACAACAAACAAGCATGTAATTATATAAAACACTTAGCAATAAATAGAGAGAGAGAGGGTAACTTAGCTGATTTCATGCAACCTATAGATGATTTGGGAAGGTTAATAGCTGAAACATACTGGAAACAAATTCATCAAGGCTCACTAGATATTGTGAGACTCATAACTATGCAGGACAAGAGCACGCACCAAAAAGGGGCAGGAGCACTTGGGTGCTAGCATCCATTCGGTGCTAGATTCTATGTGGATAGTCGGGATCTGATCTCTTTTCTATAGGAAGAGCTTCATTGTTAGTTTCATTTTGTTCCTATGTACTTTCTTCAATTTCATTGATTGTACTGTAACCTACAACATAAATGTCTAGTTGTACATACCCACAAACCACATAAAATAATAGAAAAAAATTTGTAGTATGTGGAGTCATACTAACATTGGTGTTCACCTAGGAAGAGTGTACTTAGTACCAAACATTGCACAACATTTAAGACTCCATGTAGTTCTATGTGTAAGTGTGTGTAATGATTCCCTAGGATGTCCTTGTGCAAGTTGCACAATGATAGTGGGCTAGATCTAGAATGTATAAATGTATATAATGTGTGAGATTAAATAGAATACACTTCCCTCCTATGTTTTTATGAAAAGAATGTATCCCTTTTCCCTTGTATGATCATGCTAGATGAATGCCTTTGAAGTGATATTTTGCCTTGATAAAATATTAGGTTATAATAGGTAATGCTTAGGTGATCTTGTGCCTTTTTAATGATTATTATTATTGTTCTAATTGTCTCGATTGTAACTAAAATGTAGCGATAGACTGAATTATATAAGTGGAGGAAAGTGCCTTCTCTTTGGAGAACTATTATCAATTTTTTTGTAAAGTGTAATGGAGTGAGAAAATGAATGTTGTTTCCCTAAGACACAAGTGCCCAAGGGGGGGGACACAAGAGCTCATTGCTATTGTCCAAGTTTGGGCACTAGTGTTTGCTTTTTATTTTGGACCCAAGTCTAGTTACGGGCCAATATGTAAATATGTGCCTATGTTGATTCTATATTTTTTGTGTTATCTGTATATATGAGTTATTGTAGGGGTGATATGTTCACCGATAGATTCCCCCTCGCTTGGGGTGCATGTGATGAATGTAGGAGTATGTGATCCAAAGGAGGGGACTTGAAGTGACATGAATATCTAAGTGTGGATACTGCGGGGATAGGAGATTGCATGGTAGAAACCAAGGCACATGAAAACAAGAGAAGCTAGTTACAAGTGTTAATGCAAAAAAAGCTAAAATGTAATAGAATATGATGTAAAAATAAAGTATGAAGGCAAGATAGACTGTGAAAATTGGGTTCCGTACATGGGACATCGCTCACAATGTCGAGAAGACATACGGGGCCGTAACGGCCAAAAACATACAATGATAAAAAGACATAGGGCATATCCCACAAACAATAGAAAATAATAACAATAATAATCTGTAAGGAAACTGCTACACATGAAACACCCATTAACATGCTAGAAATATAAATAGTATGTCAAAGTGTGTGTATATCAACAAAAATGGAAGTCATAGTAACAAAAAGTAGTGAATAATGTAACAATAGAACATGTAGTGTGTATAGTATAAAAGTAACAAAGGTAGATGCCCCCAGGTGCCTCGGTGGGACAGGTAAAGATTTGTGTCAAGAATCATGCATCATTTATGAATCTATGAAAGTTCCTGCATTCACCTCAAGATACCAAGTGAAATTGCATGTGTATATATAAAAGGATAATGAGATACTAAGAATTCATCTAACATAGGAAACAAAGTGTAACATGTAAGTAGAATGACCTAATGAGAGTAAATGCAACCAAGATATGATTTTTTTGTAATTTTAAAGGTTTGTTGCAATGTCTAAGATGTGAAGAGAGAAGGAACCATGTTTCCCCCATTTTATGTGTGTGAGATGAGGTTCATTTAGAAATTTCATATGAACTGTCAAGAATGAACCATATAACAAGAGTGTGTCATCAGGAAATGAAGATGATGTATGAGTAGATACTAGAAAATATGTATCATGAAGCATAGAGTGTGAAGTGTAAATGATGTGAAGTTCATTGATGAAGTGTTCCCTCAATAGTAAAGTGGGCACCATATCACGAGAGTGCATCATTGGGTAATGACAAGAGTATAATTTGTATACTAGAGGTGATGTCTTGCTCGGGATGGAAGACATGAAGCATAGATCATGAGTATGTAGGATGAGACAAGTGATATTCATGGATGAATTGTACCCCAACAGCCAAGAATAAATCATAGAAAAAGAGTGTGTCATTAGGAAATGTAGGTGTTGTATGCAATTGAGAGTAGATTCTAAAAATATGTATCATGAAGCACCGAGCGTGAAGTGTAGAGGCTATAAGTAGATACTAGAGACAACTGACAACCAATAGTGATGAAATAATAGGAACACACCATGGTGATAGGGTATGAAATGTATCATAATAAAGTATATTGTTGTCACAAAAAGAGGTATAAGTAAGAGTAGGACCAGGGTTGGATTTTGGGTCGATAAGAGGATGTTTAAAGAGGTCAGATATTACATGGTGAGTTGGTTGGTCTTGCTTGGTTGGTGATTGCTTATTTAGAATTGGTAACATTGTAGAGGACTTGATAGGAGGAGGTAATGGGGTAATTATTTTTAAAGGTGGTTGTTTAGTTGGAATTGGTAATGTTGTAGAGGACTTAATAGGAAGAGGGGATGGGGTACAAATTTTTAAAGGTGGTTGCTTAGTTAGAATTGGTAACATTGTAGAGGACTTAATAGGAGGAGGTGATGGGGTACATATTTTTAAAGGTGGTATGACATTGGGTTGGATAGGTGGATCTTGACTGACCAAAGAAGGAACATTAGTAATTATGGCATGATGCTCATTAGACATGGAGGGATCAAATTTGGGAGCCAAGTAGAATTTAGCAATTGGATATGTAGAAAATGAAATAAAACCTTGATGATCAAGGTGTTTAATTCTTCATTTTAAAGCATAGCAATCATTTTCATGATGTCCATTAAGTCTATGATAATTGTAAAATGGGATACCTTTATATTTGGAAAGATGATAAGGAGGGTAGTAATGAGTAGGTGGAAATTTTATCAATTGGTGGTTTAGGAGCTTAGGTAGAATTTCATGTTTTTTAGCATTTAGATAAAACTTGATAGGTGTTGATAGTGGTAAGACTTGCGCTTCACTTATATGAGCACATGCAAAATACATAGGATTAGGATGAGGTGTAGAAGAATAACTAGCATGGGCCTAAGAAGCATCCTTAAGATGTTATATTTTAGCTTTAAGGGATGTAATCATGGTTTCCATAGCTTGAAACTTATCTTAAAAAGCATGGTGTCATGCTTGAATCGACTCTAAGATGGGTTGATTGGATATGAGATAAATACTAATACGGTCATTAGAGAGATAATTAAAAGTGGCATTTACTTGTGTAGGTGGCATATTATGAGGGAGGTACATAGTGTCTAGGGATTTTTGGAGAACATCTTTCAAGGTGGGTTCATTTGAAGCAATTGATATAAGGATCTTTGGAGGATTTTTAGGAGCGATAAATTTTTATTAAATATTAATTTTAGAGTAACTATTGTAATGATTGATATACAAATGATAAAGTATAGGAAATGGAAAAATAAAAAGAATGCAATTATATGAAACCCTAAGTAATAGAGAGAGACATGTTAACTTAGCTGATTTCACGCAACTTGGAGATTATCTAGACAAGTTAATAGATGAAAAAAACTAGAAATAATGTCCTTAAGGCTCATTGGAGGTTGTGGGACTCATAATTGTGTAGGAAGGAGCACCCATGACGGGACAGGAGCACCTGCGCACTAACATCCTATTGACAAGGTTCTTCATCACATTTTGAGATAGACGCAAAGCTAAATATAAAACCTCCGAAGACTGAAGTAGCCACGATCCAAGGAAAAATCCACACATAAAAGGGTTAAAGTTGAGGATAAAGGAAGAAGACGCGCATAAAAGGGTGAATCTGGTGATACACTAGAAAAGCTACTAAAGACTAGAAAAGCTGTGATATATGGGGAAAATCCGCGTTACACTATAGGAAGCCGTAGAAGCCAACATAAATCCATGGAATGAAGACAAATCAAGCTAGTACGAGATAGAAGCCGACAGAGGCGTGAATCAAAAGAAGTGAATTTTGGAATGTTTTTATTTTGTATACTTATTGCAAGTAATCCATGGTATATGAGAGTGTCACTAGAATTGAATATGTGAGTGCCATATTAAGATAATTGTATAAGGAATGAATTATATGAGATAGAATGAGAAGGATATGAATGTAATTGAGACTAATGTAATGATTCTGAGAAATAAATAAATATTGAAGTTTGGGATGAAATTTGTTATGTGTTTTCTATTTCTGTTAATAGTTAGATCCATTTACTTTTCCCATGTACATCCTTAACTTAAGGTTGAATGTCCTAAATCCCACATTGTTGTCAAGGTTTTAGGTCAACATTTGGTGTCTAAGCCTAGGTATCCTTTTGTTAAGTGGATGTCAGGAAAAATATCACCACCTAAATATTAGAAACCAACACTAACAAAGATTGAATATTGGTGGGAGGTGCAAATTCAGAATTTTGTCAAAGGGGAATCTAGAAGACTAAAAGCATCATATAATGTGGTAGAAGCAAAATTCCTTGAGAGTACGGAGAAGAATTTTGTCACAATTTCTTCACCTCATATTGCATTTCTTACTAGCACATGCCAAGAGAACAGAGTGGTCAAGATTACATTTGAGAGGACCTTTTGAGTGGACTGCAGAAAAATTAACTATACTTAATCATCTTGATGAACCTTGGATGAGAGCTATTGACTACTGGTACAAGACTACTCTAGATTCATACATAATTACTTGGGCCATACAAGGTTGGACAAGTTTTGATCACAAGAAAGGTGAAGTACTAAGTGGGGAAAGAGGACGATTTCTTAAATTAGTTCCATTTTTAATTAAGGTTTTGATGGTAGAGAAAGGCTTAATCATAAGTTTAGAAAAGTTCCTTTAGGGGAAAAACGCCATGGGATAACATACGTGAAGGGGATTATCTAAGAGATATAACTTATAAGTAATAATGGGGTGTTGGTTAGGGTGGCAAAAAATGACGACATGGGAAAAATAAAAAAGACAGAAAAATTAGATAGTTGGCAAAAAAAGGATTAAGAGAATTAAGGAGAGTTAGTGATTTGAGAAAAATAACTAAAATGAGGAGGATGAAGAGAGAAAGATTATCCACAGAGAAGAAGGAATTAGAAAATAAAATAGAAAAACAAATATTGGAAAGAGAGGAAAGAGCAAAGAAGATGAAGGAAAGGAAAGAGAAGTTGAATAAACCTCAGAGGAAAGAAAAGAAAGAAACACCCACTTCAAGTGGAGGCCAAAAAATGGCTACCCTGGAAAGGGAGGTAGACATACAAATTCTAGCTATAATACCCACACCAGGTGAGAGACCAACATGGTTTGGTTACCCCATGGAACCCCGTGGTACAATACACTATAGAAATTCTAGTTCAACAAGCAATAACAAGACAAGCTATTTTAATGAGATATTTACAACAATTAGTAGGAGGTTTAGAACCAGATTTTAAGAAGGTATTGGAAGAAGAAGGTTGGGAAGAAGAGGAAATAAGAACACCATTATTTATTAAAGAAAAGGGTGAAGAAGAAGGATAAGTTACTAGAATGAAGGAATTAATTGAAGAATTGGAGAGAAAATAAAAATAGTAGACGAGGAAAATAAAGAAAAAGAAAATATGGAGAAATAAGAGGAAGAAAAGATAGAGACAATAAAAGAGAAAAATGAGGAAGGAGATAGATTGGAAAAATAGGAAAAAGAGGAAGAAAAAATAAGAAGAAGAGGAGTGACAAGGGATTAGAAGAAAGACATAGATTAAGAAATAATAAAGATAGGAAGGTAGTTATGGAAAAGATAGTTATGAAAAGTCACAAATTAAATACATGTCCCCTAACCACCACATCAGCCCAAAGGAGATGACCCCCTCAGAATGGTTGTCATTCCATGTGCCACTTGAAACACCTATTCGAAGGATAGAAAAAGGAGAAAGATTGGAAGAAATATATCACAAATTACAAGAAGAGAGTCAGAAGAGACAAGAAATTGTAAGAGAATTTAGAGAACTATTAGGAGAATTATATTTTGATATCGAGTTATCTAGAGACAAAGGATGAAAGAATAACTTGGAAAAGTCCCAAAACCAATCAAGGAAGGTGAAACTAGTAAAACAAAAGAAAGTTAATCAACCTCAAATACATTCTCAACTAGTTGGAAGGATGGCACAAAAGATCAAATTACTGTATTTGACTCAAACACAAGTGATTCCTTGGAAAAAAAATCTTATTAGAGACCTAGTGGAAGAACAAAAACATCACGGATAACACAGTCAAATTAAGTGAATTCATCAGCACTCTGAGGGAAGATGCATTAAGATGGTACATGAAAACAAATTGCCCAAGGAACTAAGGATTGGGATGCTATTGAAAAGGAATTCAGGATAGAATTCCATTTTCAGAAGCACCATCAAAAGGGGTGAGAAAAATGAGAGACCTCATTCAAGGAGAGAAGGAAACAATTAATGAATTTAGCCATCGATTCAAAACTACTACAAGGAAGTTGAAGGAGCTCTCAAAGATAAACAACGGATCAAATGGTTCAATTCAGGAATTCTTCCCTATATTAAAGGAACATTGGATGGAAAATAATTTCAAAATAATTTGAGAAGCAATAGAGATGGCTATTAGACTAGAGGCCCAACCATGGCGAAGAGAAGGAGAAACATCACTAAAAATAGAACTAGAAAAGAGTACAACTGGAACTAGAAAAATTAAAACTTCAACAATAAATCTAGAAGAATGAAGGGCTTAGAAATATTTCACCACCAAGAATTCATTTAAAGCCTAAGATTTGGTGCACAGTATGTTATGTTAAAGGTTATAGTAGAATAGAATGTCCTCACTTAGAGAATGCAAACATATCAATCATGGTTAGACAACACTCCTCATAGAGAACATCTTCTACAATATATCTTACCATCAGAAAAGAACATGGTGTGAAATTTTAGACTATGAGACCAACACTCTCAGACACATGTCCCTTATTAGAAGTGGCACCTCTAACTAAGGAACTATGTATTGCACTTTGCATGTGGATCATATAACCATTACCATCACACGTGCCCCTTTGTAGATGCATTGGAGGATTTAAAATAATATAATATTAGAATATCAATGACCACAAGTGAAATACAACACCCAATCCCCCCCTACCACAACAAATGCTTATAGAAAACCCAACACCCTCACAACTAGAAATAACTACACCTAAGTATTCAAGTCAACAAGGTGAAAAAGAGGTGGCTATTAGGAAATAACTATAATCCAAATTACCAAGGATATAACGAAGGAGGATACCACAGGGGTAATAAAGGAGGATATAGGGGAGGTTATAGAGGTGGTTATTGAGGAGGATACATAGGAGGCTATGACAATTACAAGGAGGAAGAGGTTATCAAGGTTACAATGATGGAGGTTACCGTAGAGGCTATAAAGACAATCAAGGAGGTGGATATCAAGACAAAAGACCACTAAATTGTTATAAGTGTGGTCAAGATGGACACCTAGCCAGGAACTGCATAGAACCTGATCCTTGTAGATTTTGTCATGAAAGAGGACATGATTCATTCAGCTGTCCTAAAGTCATGCAATTCTATAGGAATGGAGGAACCAAGACAAAAGCTTTGGGAAAATATGGTCAGAAACATGTGCAACATCTTACCAGAATTCCATGGGATGAGGAGACAATAGCAAAAGATAAAGCCACGAGAGCATCTAGCTCAAGAAGTAGACCAACAAAAAAGGATAAGAAGGAAAGAAGGAAAATAAAGTTATCTTGAGAAGGAAGGCATCCAAATCAAGAAAAATCATTGAAGAACCTCAATATAGAGAAACATTTACTACTAGGAGTGCCACAAAGAATGAGGCTACACCAAAAAAAATAAAATAATAAGGCTACCACAAGAGGAGAATTCTTCTAGTGAAGATGAATGGAACTTTAAGAGATTAGACCAGATCTCCATATGAAGGAAGTTGAGAAAAGTAGGCATTAGTAAAAGAGGCACAAGGAAGAAAAGGAGAAAAACTATTTTGTGGAGGAAGAGATCCTTGCTTTGAAAGAAATAGCTAAATTAACAATCAACCATGGTCTGGTAGACAAATTAAAACAATTTAGAAAATACTGGAATAAGGAGGAAAAGATTTTTCATGTCTGGAGAATTGAAGCAGGACATAATAAGAATAAAAGAAATGTGTTCCATACCCAACACACATGGTGGCATAAATCAACCATCTATTTGGACATTGATATATTTGACACCACCATCACCAAAGTGCTGCTAGATCTTGGCATGGACATAAACATGATGTCAAATACTACTTGGGAAAGACTAGGTAGGCCTCCTTTGGAACCCACCAAGTATTTCATTGGTTTAGCAAATGGATCATCTAAAACCATTAGGATCATTGAAAAATGTTGAAGTAAACTTCATGGGCATAAAGAAGCTAGTCAATTTTGAGGTGGTAGAAAATGTAGATTTGAATCCCTCTTATAATGTTATCCTAACCTTGGAGTGGTTTTGGATTATAATGGAACAATCAATTCAAAAGAAGAAGAATGACACTCAAGCAGATGGATATGTGCATGTACTTACATGCAGGAATGAGGGTGGAAGAAGTATGGAATGATATCAAGGAAAATAATTTAATGATATCCAAAAGAGTATACACTTTGAATACGTTCTCTAGTATTGATAAAGAATTTGAACCAAATTCAGAGGGTCAAATTTTAGGTTAAAAGTGAAGCTACCGGTTATGCTTCAAATAATATTATTGAAGCCCATATATATGGATTTTCATAATCAAGAACAAGAAAATTACATTATGTAAGAAGGATCCCACCACCTAATCACTTTGGACAATTATGTCGCGGATAGATCGATATAGCCAATTTTGTCCCGTGCATGATATATTTGAAGATGATGATGGCTACTATTCTACAAAAGAAGAATTTGGATTCGAATATGATGATGGGTATTATTCTACATGGAAGAGAATAACTTAATATTTACCTATTAAATGCATGTAAATATTAATCGCAGGGGGCATCCCACCAAACCCTACCAAAATACTCAGGATTTGGGGACTTAGAAGGGTATATTAAGATAATGGAAAGAATATTCCCAAATGAAAAAGATAGAATGGAGGCCTTGGATGAAACCCTGAAAATAAATTAATGGGTTGGTGGGTGACTCATAAACCAAATATATCTCACTAGAACTCATTTACCATGTTGCTTAAAATGAGATATCTGGAGAGTGAGGGTTATTATGCAATGATACCTGAATATACCGGTGAAATTGATCCACAGAGACACATTCAAACTTGTGAATGACATTGGAAAATATGTGGAGAGCATTCCCCATTAGTATGGATACAATTATTTGTATGGAATCTAGGACCCATACCGTGGTCTTGGTACATGCACCAAGAAATCAGATGTGAAATAAGGAATTGGGATCATATCGTCAAAGAATTTTGTCATACATTTAATTTTTGGGATGTAGATTTGAACATCCTGCAAGTTCTAAAAAGATCTAAACTTTTTCTTATTTTTATCTCTAGAAGAAGCAAAACAAAAATACTCAAAAGAAAAATCAAAAACTAAGGCACCATAACCTTAAGAAAAGTGTGAACATAATTCCAGACATGGCATATTGTTTTACGGTAGAAAAATAAGAGAGAGAAGAAAATCCAGAGAATCTAAAGTACAAAACCATAGAAAGTGAAAGAAAATAGTGGAAACCAAGGAGGAATGAGACAAATATTATTATAAACCCTTGAAGATCAGAACTGAAAACATTGGCACTAAATGGGGATGAAAAATTTGTAAAAATAGGATATTATTGGTTAGATGAGGAAGTGGCCAAAGTAGTAGTACTATTGTAGGAATTGCATGACATCTTTCCTAAGTATTTCAAGGAGCTAAAAGGCATAAAGGAATAATTGGGCACAATGAAGATCCAAATCAAAGAAGGCTTCAAACCCTTGAAGAAAAGACCTTACAAAATCAATCCTAATCTGAAATTTAAGGTGAAATCAGAGATTGATAATATTTTGAATGCTGGGATCATCAACCAATAGAAAATTTAGAATGGATAAGTCCAATGGTCATCTAAAATAAGAAAAATGGAGAAATATGCATATGTGTAGATTATAGAGAATTAAACAAAGCTTGTGTTCATGACCCATTTCCTACACCTTTCATAGAAGAAGTATTAGAGAATGTGGCAGGAAGGGAGTTTTATTCTTTTACTGATGGTTTCTCTAGATACCATCAGGTTAGAATTACCCCTGAAGACAAGCCTAAGACTACATTTTCCATGGAATGGGGTTCATTTATGTATATTATGATGTCATTTAGCCTAAAGAATGCACCAAAAATATTTAGTAGAATAATGATAAATGTCTTTAAAGAATTTATCCATGATATCTTGGAAGTGTATTTAGATGACTGGACAATATATGGGTTGCTAAAAATCATATTAAATGCATTGATACTGATGTTTCAAAAATGTAGGGCACTGTAAATCTATCTTGATTTTAATAAGTGTATATTTTTGAAACCATTTGGAACATTATTGGGGCATATTATTTGCAAAGAGGGGTTGTTGATTGACATGGTCAAAACCTTGGTGAATTCTCAATCTACCCCATCCTAAAACACAGAAGGATGTAAGAACAATTCTAGGGTATATAGGATACCATAGAAAATTTATAAGAAATTATGCAGAGATTAGTGCACCCCTAGAAGAATTATTGAAGAAGAGGACTAATAAACAAATACATGGATAAAAAAAGTGTGCAGATGCATTTGAAGTATTGAAAGACAAGATTCTACATGCACCTATCCTAATCTTTCCAGATTGGAAGGTTCCCTTTCATGTTCATGTGGATGCATCTGACATTGCAATTGGAGTATTACTGACATAACCTAAAGAGAAGATGAATCATCTAGTTTCTTTTACAATTAATAATTTGGACAAGGCGAGAGAGAAACTATTCCACAAATAGAGAGGGAAGCCATAAGCATGGTGTATGATATGCAAAAGTATAGACAATAATTTTTAGCCACATATTTTGTATTTTACATAGATCATGAGCCCTTGAAGTATCTATTGAATAGACCGGTATTAAAAGGAAGGATATTTTGGTGGCTAATGATTTTTCAAGAATTTGATTTTACTATTGCATTAAAACTTGGAAGACTGAAAAATGGACTAGATTATTTGTCTAGGATCGAGATAGGAGAAGATGAGGGATTGATAGATGATGATTTCCCTTGTTCCCACCTATTTAGGATAGAGGTAATTCCCAAATAATTTGATGAGATTGCATAGTTGTTGCATAAAAGAATTTTCCCAAATGACTACTAATTAAGTAGCAAAAAAGATAAAATTGTTAATTCGGGCCTTTCCCTTTACATTGATTCAGGGACAATTATACAAGAAAGGAAAAGATGATGTCCTCATAAGGGTGGCCTTAGAACATGAGAGAAAGAACATATTAATAGAGGCTCATGAAGGGCATAGCAGGAGGACATAATGGAGAAGAGAAAACAAATAGAAAATTAATGGTGGTTGGTTTATGGTGGCCTACTCTTTTCAAATATGTACACAAAACACGTGAAACCTTGTGATATTTACCAATGAGTGGGTAAACCTAATGCTAGGGATAAGATGCCACTAAGGCTTCTTCTAGTCTTAGCCCCATTTGAAAAATGGGTCATTGTCTTTATGGGACCTATAAAACTAGAGGCACTCCCAAGAAATATTTATAAACTGAGATAGAGTATTTGACAAGATGGGTGGAAGATATTCCTACAAAATATTGTACTGCTAGAACAACTGCTAGATTCCTCTATGAGAACATCATTACAATATTTGGATGCCCCTTTAGTATAACCAACAATGATCAAGGTAAAATTTTGTAAATTCTACCATCCAAGAATTGTTAAGTAGTTTCTGATCAATCAAAATAGAAGTACTACCTACCATCCAAAAGAAAATGGGAGAATAGAAGCATTCAATAAAGTGCTAGAGAAGGTGCTCACTAAGATATGCTCCTATAACAAGAAAATGGGATCTAAAATTACCTACAACTTATGGACATACCACACAACATATAAAAGGATGAAAAATATTCTCCATTTAGACTAGTCTATGGATTGGAAGCCACAATTCCCTATAGAATTTGTGCTTCCTATCTTGAGTGTAATAGCGATAATATTTATAATGAACGAAGATGATTATCTTAATGAAAGGTTGATAGAGTTATAAAATTTGGATGAGAAAAGATTCATAGCTGAGTATAACCAAACTCAAGAGAAAAAAAAGATAAAAAAGCATGCATGACCTCCACATTAAGAGAAAGTAGTTTGATGTTGTGGAGACAGGTGCTCCTCTATGATAGTAAATGGAAACATCCAAGGAAGTTGAAGGTGATATGTCTTGGACCATACATCATTAAGGAGATATTACCTTTCAGAGAAACAAATTTGCAAACATTACAATTGAAAGAAGTTCCCAAGATATGGTATGCAAATGGACAATAGTTAAAAAAGATGTAATACTTAAAAAACAAGGAAAAAAAAGATAATATTTGGCGTATCGAAAACCAAAAATTCGGAGGATAGGACGAGGGTAGGATGAAAAACCCAAGGGTGTCCTCACTCTAATAAAGATAAGAAACAAGAAAAAAAATAAAGCAACTGTGGAGGAAGAATACCCGTGCAATAAAGAGAAGGAAGATCCATGGAGGAAGAACATCCACGTAATAAGGGAGAGGAGTATACCCACACTATAAAGAAAAAAAATAAAGGAAGAACCATAGAAGAAGAGGATTCATGGGATAATGTGAAGATAAATACAAGGTATAAGGAAATCCATGGGAAGAAGGATCCAATAAAAACTATGAAATCAAGAAAGGAAAATGCTAAAACGAAGAAAGGAGAAAAATCACGAGGAATGAAGGAAAGGAATAACCACAAAATAAAGGGGTATGATAGAGAATCCACGTGATGGAGGAGAAAACCATGAAATAAAGGAATAACCACGGGTCAAAAAAAAATCAAAAATAAAGAAAAAAATGAACAAGACATAAAAACGTGGAATGAAAGCCACAAATAAAACAAAAAATTTATCCCGCCAAAAATGCAATAAATGTGGTAGGTACAAGGAGAGAGGTTATAAAAGGCATTGATTTGGAACAAAATAAGACACATAAATATAAAGAAAAAAAAATTGATTCACTAATGAAAGTATGAAGAAGAGAGCTAGGGAAAAGCTAGGGGAATAACGTCAAGGAAGACATGGACTTGATCCTAGATGAGGTCACACAAGTAGAGCTCCTAAAGCCAAAATTCTTGAAGAATTCCATGAAGGCAAAAAATCATGATCCATATGGTGCATTCTCACATATCCCATATAATTTCACACATACACGGGATTTATAGAAGTATATTCATTCTTAGATTGTTGAATACAATCACACATTGCTGGAAGTGATATGAGCATTACTTTTAGACGAAGGACCTGATACAAATGAAATAGTATATAAAATGACTACCAAAGTGATCAATGAATTAAAAATTGATGCATGGAGTCACATCCCATATTTTTCTAGGGTAGATCATGAACTTTAGGTCCTTTTGAGTTAGCTACACAATCAAATATTGTATTTAGATCAACCATACCTTATTAATACATAATTTATGGCTAGGGTTATGGGACTATGGGAATAAGGACTCTTTGCAACTATAAAGAAGAAGACGAAATTGAAAGATATGACACTAGCGATGGGAGTGACAAAGTCAAAGCATAGGGTATGCATTGCAGATATTTCCAATCATGCACTCAGGTATGCCACTAATGCCATATGCTTAAATTTATCACACTAATAGAGAAGATGGCACCCATACATACTTAGCTACACACAATTACACCTAGGCATGGTTAATTCACATTCAGAATATAACCTAGTTGAATTATTGACCTCTAAATTTCATGAAAACACAAGGAAAATAAAAGAAGGAAAGCATACATTTTGTTATGGCTCCATATTAATATGTTTAGCTATGTATTTTACAAAAACCCTACCCCATAAAGTAGAACTAGTAGAATGATAGGAAGATAAACTAGTGGTTGAACAAATTTGGGAACATATGAACAGTTTAGATGTCGTCACCCAAATTACATCATTATTAGGATGGGTAAATAAAATAAGGAAAATAATTGGAAATTGGGCATGGGTTTCAGAGTAAATAGTGGAATGATATGAGAAAAAAGTCTACTTCATTGTTGACATTAACTATACTTTCATTTGGCCCACAACCTCACAGTAACACATACCTCCATTACCATATGAGGCTTCTGATGAACTAGTGGCCACATCAATTAAAGCAAGATTAGAAATCTACCCTGTGGATCCTAGAAAACCTAAATTGCCTAATTTTGATGAAGTTATTGAAGAAACATTTGAGGAGTACAAGCAAAAATACTCAACACAATCTGGAAAGAAAAAATCAAGTAAAGGAGGTCCTAAAACATATAAAATAAAAAAGGCCCTACTACTTGTAAAACCTACCAAATGCCATAAAGCATTATCATAAAAAGAGAAACTAAAACAAATGTATAATAAGAATAAGATGAATATGAAGAAGTAGAAGAAATATATGAGTGAGAAGAAGAAGAAGATACTCCATCACCCATACACCCACAAGCACAAACAAAACCACAATTTTTAGAAGAAGTAGATCCATGGGTAGAGACACACTTAACTCGATAGCATATGGGTACTATAAAAAATGCTTATCTCATGGCGACATTTCCGTGTAACCAAAATTATGAATCCAGTTCAGAGAAGAGAACAAATGGCCATAACTAAAGCAATAGTATACTACCTAAAAAATTTGGATTAGTCCTTGAAGATTTTAATCGGTTACTCCCAATAGAGTTATTAAAGGAGATACACGAAGAAATAAAGGCAGAAGAAACACACCACCTAAAATATCTTCAATAAGAAAGATCAGAGTTTAAGTAAAAAAGAAGAAGAATACGTGAGAGCAAAACTACTTCAAAGAGATAGAAGAATTAATTGGGTTGTTGATTAAACAAAGAAAAGAAATATAAGATAAAACCACAAATCCTACAATGCAAACATCCCAATAAAATAAGTCATTAGAGGAAGAAAAGAAAAGGAAGGCCCTAGAAGCAGAGCAACATAAATATGCAAAAGTGGCTAGATAGTAGAAAATCAAAATAGAAAAATAGAAGAACAAGAAGAAGAGAGAATAAAAAGGAACTTGAGGAAGCTAGAAAAGTAGCTTAAGAAGAAAAAGAGAAAAACCATTTGGAGAATACATAGAAGAAACACAAAGAAGAAGCGAGAAAGGGGGAAAAGCAACAATAAAAGGAAAAAAGAAGAAGATATAGAGAAGAAAGAAAACAAAAAGAAAAACAAGAGCAAGTGGAGATATAGAAGAATAAGAAAGAGGAAATAAAAGGAAGGAAAAAGAAGAGAAAGAAAGAAAAAGAAAAGAAAGAAAGAGAAGGAAAATAAAGAAAAAGAAGAGAAGGAAAAACAAGAAAAGGATGAGAAAGCAAATAAATAAAAAGAAGAAGAAAAAAGAGGAATGCTGAAAAATAAAAAGAAGGAGAAGGAGGAAAAATAAGGAAGGCACAAGAACAATACATCCATCAACCTCATCTATAGATACATCTACAAGTTTGGTACTCACACAAGCACCAAGGATTCACTAGAAAAAATAAAAATAGCACTACAAAAAAAAAAAGATCAATCTATACAACCGCACAACAAGGGGTAGTAGAACAAACACGGAGGGCTATAAGGTACACCTAGACAAACTCTCCCCCTTGCAGAAGACAACCTATGGTCAAATGTTGGAATAGAGTGCTAAACAATATTGGATGCAACAATGTGTAGAGTTGGAATAAGTTATGCTAGAAGATTTTATCTTCCATCCAAACAGAAAAACCCCACATCACCACTAATCCAAAACTATAAGTATAAGTGGCTACAAAGAAGGTGGTGAATTAAATTTACACGAAGGAAAATTCAATCTTGAAGTAGAAAATAAGAAAATCCATGAAAATGTTGTGGAAGAATATAAACAACAAATCCTTAAGCCACAGAGTTTAGAGAATCAGAAAAGAAGGAAAGAAATGCATGTTGCGGTGACTAAGTTAGAGACATAGTTACAAAATGTCACGACCTACTATACTTATACAATTGGATGGCCCAACAAAACTCAGAAAGAAAAAATAGAGCTAGAAAAGTTGGAACAACAAATTCATATAGAATCAATAACATATGATATCAATAAGGATAAAGATGATACTCAAAGAAGAACTATAACAAAATTAACCGAAAAATATCAAATACAACAAAGGGTATAGAATGAAAAGATACTAGATATGCAAGAATGCAAGATATACCACTGGATAGAGCCATTATTCAAATGTAGAAAGAGCTCACAATTGCTTAAAACAAATGGAGGCAAGTGAAGGTAACATCAACACCATTTGACATCATTCGGATTAATCTAGGAGAATGCACAACTACAATAATGGACATAATAGATAGATGCATATTTGTGGTATGATTTTGAGAAGAACATTATGCCACAAATTACTAAGTAAATCCCCGCTACTCCACCGTGAGTAAGAGTAAGAGGCAAGGTGTCCCACAAACCCGGTGAGTGAGTTGAGTGAGGGAACTATTCCTTACACGAGACATCTAAGTTCATGGGGAGGTCTATGCCTTTACCCTCAAAATTGGTGTCCCATAAGTCCAGTCAGGTGAGTTAAGCAAGGGAACCTTTCCCTATGCCAAACATCTAAGTCCTGGAGGTTGATGCCTATATAGTATTTTTGAGGAAATTTTGGAGAAAATGACAGGGTTCTTCATCCAGTTGTTGTCTCAAGTATGAGACAAAGTTTAAGTTGGGGGATGATATTAATAGGCTTCTTCATCACATTTTGAGATAGTCGCAAAACTAAATGTAAAGCCACCAAAGACTTGAATTATCTATGAGCCAAGGAACAAATCCAAACATAAAAGGGTTAAATCCGTAGACAAATGAAGTAGCTACACATAAAAGGGTGAATATGTGATACACTTTGGAAAAGCCTCCAAAGACTAAAAACCACTATATAGGGGAAAAGCCTCATTATACTATAGGAAGCTGCGAGAAGCTGACATAAATCCACAAAATGAAGAAAAATCAAGCTAGTACGAGACATAAGCCAATAGAGGCGTGAATCAAAAGAAGTGACTTTTGGAATATTTGGTATTTTGTATATTTGTTATAATTAATCCATGGTATATGAGAGCATCACAAGAATTGAATATGTGTTGAGATAATTGTGTAAGGAATGAATTATATGAGATAGAATGAGAAGGATATGAATGTAATTGAGACTAATGTAATGATTCATGAGAAATGAATAAAGATTGAAGTTTGGGATGAAATCTGTTATGTGTTTTCTATTTATGTTAATAGTTTAGATCCATTTACTTTTCCCATATACATCCTTAACTTAAGGTCAAACATCCTAAATCCCACACTGTTGTTGGGGTTTTAGGTCAACACATCCATTTTGGGTGCTAGCGTTTCTATGGATACTCGGGATATGATCTCTTATGTGTAGGAATAGCTTCATTGTTAGTTTCCTTTTGTCACTCGATCTTGCTTCAATTTCGTCGATTGAATTTGTAAACTGTTACACAAATTTCTAGCTACACATACCCACAAAACCACATCAAATCCTAGAAATAAAGATGTTGTACGTGGATTCAAACTAACCCTAGTGGTCACCTGAAGAGTGAACTTAGTACCAATCACTGCACTACATTTTAGACTCCATGTAGTTCTTTGTGTGTGTGTAATTATTCCCTAGGATGCCCTCATACAAGTTGCACACTCGATAACAAGATAGATCTATAATGTAGAAATGTATAGATTGTGTTAAATGAAATAAAATAAACTTCCCCTCCTATGATGTGTATATAGAATAATACATCCCTTGTCCCTTGTATGAGTGTGCTAGATGAATTCCTTTGAATTTTCTTGTGCCTTGATGAGATTTTAGGTGATAATAGGTAATGTGGTTAGGTGTGATAAGAAGGGAAAAACAATCCTAGGTGCTTCGTCCTAAATGGGAGCTAGTGTTTGAGGCCCTAAAAGATAAATTAGTGAAATAATTACAGACGTGTAAGGTGTGGAATGTCAATAAAAGTATAAGGTATAAATAAAAAGGCCCAAAAGACATTTTCTATTAGTAGTTTTCTTTCTTATGAATCATGTATATATTAGTATGCTCTAGGACCTAAAATTTACCCGAGTACACATATTTTATGTCTACACTCTCGATATTCATTGTCTTGGAGGATATTTTTAAGAGAAACATGTAAAGATGGGATTTTTAGTTCCAAAGGAATGAATTCTTCAACACCATATACAAGATAAAACAATGTGGCATTGGTGCAGTGTGAACACTTGTACACTAGGCCCAAAAGGTGTATAACATTTGATTGTGCCAATCAACAACACATATGAATAGTTTTATACATAGGTTTAATGTTTATTTTATTACTAGCTTCATCTTGGCCATTACCTTGGGGATAATAAGGAGTGGAAAATGTGTGTTTAATTTTATATTTAACATATAATTTTTTTGACATCACAATTTTTAAAATATGAACCATTGTCAATTACAATCACGGAAGGAACCCCAAAGTGGGTGATGATATGTGTATTAAGAAATTTGCAAATATCTTCACCAGTAGTGGTGTGTAAAGGAGAAGCCTCAACCCATTTGGTAAAATATTTAGTAGTAGTGATTATAAATTTGTGTCCTTTATTTGATTTTGGATTGACTTTGCCAATGAGATAAAATTCCCACAAGGATAAGGGCCAAGGGATACAATAGGTTGTAAATCATATGTTGGTGCATGGTGGAGATTACTCGACATTTTCATTTGTCATATTATTTAGCATAGTCCAAGAAATATTTCTCCATGGTTGTCCAATAATATCCCTAGTGTAGTATTTTTGTGTTGTAGCTTTTCCTCTAAAATTTCCACAACATATATTTTCATGTATCTAGGATAAAGCAAGTGGAATATTATTTAGTCCTAGGTACTGAGGATATTACCATTAATAACATGTTTAAACAAATAACCATCAAGAATGACATATCATGTGGTGTCATGGGACAGTTTTGTTCCTCATGCAAGGAGATGTGGGTCGATAAGGCCTAGCGGTAAAGGAGGTTATATATATTAGTATACCATTCCAGATTATCAACGCTATGGGTGAAAATAAAAACTTGCAGAGCCTCTATACTATGGGAGTCAATAGAGGGATGTCACAAATGATTAATGATGAATGTTGCATGGTCATCATTAATGTATAAGGGTATAATAGAAGTGGCGCTAGCCATAACATCAATGTGTCAATTGTCTTTGTGGGGTACATCGTGATAGTGTATGAATCGAATGTGGTGAGCATGTTAGTAACAATTATATGATAGGGTATGAGTTTATCTTCTTTTGTTTGGTATGTACCATTGATTTGATTAACAATAAGTTGAGAGTCACCAATAATTTGAAGATGACGTATGGGAAGGAGCATGCAATAGATAAGCCTAAAATGAGGGCTTCATATTCAACAATATTATTCGTGCAAGAGAAACCAAGGTGGTAAGAAAATGGCATAGGTTCACCATGTGGTGTGATAAAGACAATACCAACTCTAGCTCTAGTGGAACATCAAGAGCCATCAAAATATATTATCTAAAGATCACTGTCAATGGTATAACTAGTAAATTCATTGAAAAAAATCACAAATGGGGAAAGGATCATTGATAGGAGATTCAACTAATTGGTTAATGATTTCTTATCCTTTAATGGATTTTTTGGAACAAATTTAAGGTAAAATTTAGTAAGCAACATAACCCGATGAGAAAGACTACTAGATAAATGATTCCATGAAAGTAAGTAGCACAAAGGATCAACTTTAGTAATGACATGGATTTCAGAATTGATCATGTAATGGTGTAACTTGTCAGTGACAAAGATAAGTCCTAAACATATTTTTTCAATATAACTATAATTAAACGTTTGCAACTAATATAATAAATAATATGTTTGCATTGGGTTACATCATGTTGAACGAGCAATGATTATAAGGTGTGAAATGTAGCTGAGATATATAATAGTAATAGATGATATGGAAATAGAGGAGTCAAGATAGGTGGATTAAGTAAATAATCTTTGATATCATTAAAATCCTATTGAAATATTTCATCCCATGCAAACGTAGTATATTTTTTCATGAGGAGGTGAAGTTTAGGTTTTGTTAACTAGTTAAGCAATGAATCAATATATATCTTGAATTTTATCTATGAGTGATCATAACTAATGTGAGGGGAGGCATATATATGATAGTGTTGATATTTTTGGATTGATTTCAATACCACATCAAGGGATGATGTATCCTAATAAATTACCATTAGTTACACCAAAAAAGCATTATTAGGATTGAGACAGGCATTATATTTTCATAAGCATGTAAAGATTGTAAGAATTTCTTGAGCATGATGAACATGATGTTTCAATTTGATGAGGATATCATCAACATAAGAATTCATGATTTTATGAATATAATCATGGAATATGTGAGTCATGGCATGCTAGTTTGTAGTAACAACATTTTAAAGATCAAAGGGCATGACCATATAACAAAATGTACCCTTTGGGGTCATGAAAGATGAATTTTCTTGGTCGGTAGGGTTAATTTTTATTTGATTATAGATAATAGACCCATCTATAAAGGAAATTATGTCATGAACTGCGGTGAAATTAAAAATAGAATCAATAAGTGGTACAGGAAAAATATCTTTAGAAGAATATTTATTAGGATCATGAAAATCAATACAACGGTGAACTTGACCATTAGATTTCATGACAAGGACATTATTAGAGGCCCATTATGGGTATTCGATAGCGTGAATGAACCCAACATCTAATAAGTGTTGGATTTCTTATTTGAATAACAAGTCCATGCATGGATTAATTTTACAATTTTTGTTGTATATGTTTTGCACCCTCATGAAGTATGATATTGTGCATAGATATAGAGGGATCAATGCTAGGCATGTCACAATAGTACCGTGCAAATAAATTTGAGAAGTCCTGCAACACTTGTTAAATATTAATGCATTGATATCGAGTAATAAAGGAAGCTAAAAGAGCTATATGTGGGTTGTCATCAGTGCCTAGATTATATGGTGTAGTTTCTTCATTAAGTAATGTGGATCGATCCTCAACATATGGTTGGGTGGGTATGGTATCATGAGCATCAGTACATAAATAATCAGGTTCGATCTCACCGAAGTATGTGGTAATGTGTAGAGAATTGGGGAATATTCTCTTGTGATGATGTGAAGGGAATGGAACATAAGAATTGATGTACTCTAGGAGAGCCTTGTCATTGTGAAATTCATCTAAGAAAAGCAAGTCATGAGAGGTAGTAGCATCGATGAGGTGTAGATGAAATAACTATAGTGTATGTAAATGTGAAGTGGTATAGACCTCAAATATGTGTTTGGCTGGAAAAAGTGGATCTCCCAAGAAAGGGCCCTAAATAAACAAGGGGAGAATCATATCACAACTTTATTAAGTTTCTTGGGGAGATAAATGGGCTCAATAATACCATGGCCATTGCGGCTAAGTCTTGAGCCAATGGAACCATGTTGCATTTAATACTTTTAACCAATGACATATGTTGCATAATTAGTAATAGGTGGGGTAGAGATATTTTGAGAAGTGAGTGTGTGCTCATGCTCAATAGTATCACAAAAGGTGAAGGGAGATGGATAAACTAAAACATCATATATGACACTCTCATGGAGGAATTTGAGTCAAGCGTGTAGGGTAGAAGGGATGACATGTCTAGAATATAACCAAAAACAACCTAGGAGGAGATTGTAGTTGATATTATTATGCATAACATGACACAAAACCCAAAGAGTACATGATCTTTTAATAATGGTTAAATATATTTCACTTAATATTGGATTTGATGTATTTTCAAAACCATGAATACATAAAGTAGATTGAGTTAAATTAGTAGCAGAGAATCCTAATGATGCAAAAATAAATATTGTAAATATTAAGACCAAACCCATTATCAATCAAGGAAGCGATTAACTAATACATTATGGATATGAACCCGGATATACAAAGGAGGTGCATTGTCAAAAAATGCTCGGGAAGGGATAGTAATTGGAGTGAAGTAATATGTTCATCATTAATTGCTTTGGAGTAGAGGAAACACAAAGATTAATGTAAATAGGGGAAGTATTAGAGCGTATGAGAGTAAGATCCATAACATTTGATAAAGCATGTACACATTCAAGATGGTATTTATTAAATTCATATATATATATATATATATATATATATCCCTTTGGAAAGAAGATGTGATCACTATACAGACCTTATGGAAAGGTAGGGTTTGATAAATAAATAATTTCACCAAATGATTTAAAAAAATTTAAAATCTTAACTAGAGTCTTGAGACAAAATGATTATAACATTAACAAAAATATCTATCATGCAAAATACATGAAAGTGTAAGAAATAGGAGGTGAGAATGAATTAGCTTATATCTAGAGATCTAGACCGAAAAAAAACAGTGCAAAGGTTGGATCCGATCTTTTTATGCTCGTATGAGAAAATTAGAATCGAAACCTATTCGGATAGAACCACTAAAATTGGAATAGGATCACCTTGAGTGTTAGTGTCGATATGGATGCTAGTGACCGGGTAGGTGTTTTGTTTCTTTTATTTCAGTGGTCTGAACTTAGCTTCTTCCTTTCATTGTTCGTTGCACCCACTTCATTATAGGGTTCTCGTTTCACACTTGTTCCTATAAAAAAACCTACCTACCTACACATGGCTCAAGAAAACATTATATGAAATAAATAATGCATATGTTTGAGTCATACTAACCTTAGTGACCACCCCAATGTGATTTTCACCAAGTGCTACACCTTGCATTTTAGACTCTATATAGTTATAGTACATGTGTGATTGAGTTATGTCCCTTGAAGCCAAGTTTCCCTTATGTCAATCGCACCAAGAGAGTTGGCTATAACTACTTTGTTAGGAAATTAATGTTTACATTATATTTGATATGTTAGTAATTATTTAAATGTAGAAATGTAATTACTAATGTAATAGTGAAGTTTTTAATAACATCTCACTAATATAGGTATGGATGGTTAGTCGTATAATATTAAATAGGTTAGTGGTTGGAGTATTATACACATGAATATTATTAGGGGTATTAGTTGTAACACCTCCCTATTATTCGGAGGTTGTTTTGCTATTTGTTTGGCTATGTAATAGCCATGTAATAGCCTATGCTTGAGTCATACTAATTTTAACGACCACCCCAATGTGATTTTCACCAAGTTCTACACTATATTTTAGACTCTATATAGTTATAGTGCATGTGTGATTGAATCGTGTCCCTTTGAAGCCAGGTTTCGCTTATGTTAGTCGCACCAAGAGAGTGGGCTATAACTACTTTATTAAGAAATTAATGTTTACATTATATTTGGGATGTTAGTAATTATGTAAATGTAGAAATGTAATTACTATTGTAATAGTGAAGTTGTTAATAAACAACTCACTAATATAGGTTTGGATGGTTAGTTGTATAATATTAAATAGGTTAGTGGTTGGAGTATTATACCCATGAATATTATTCTAGGATATTAGTTGTAACACCTCCCTATTATTTTGGATGTTGTTTTAGTATTTGTTTGGCTATGTAATAGCCATGTAGTGTACGTTTGAAATATATAATAATTATTATATTGTTTTGTGTGTTCATTTTGAACCAAATTATAGATTTGGTATCAGAGCAGGTGAATCCATTGATAGAAATCAGAGTGGATTGTATCGTGGAGTGTTAAATATATTTAAGGGATTCTCCAAATTTGTGGTTTTCCTGGTAATGAGAGAATTAAATGAGAAATTTATGTAGATTAGTTTGATAGAAGAAAGCTATTATGGTTTGTAGGATATTTTTATATGTATTTGTTTCTTTGTACATCTTGTGAGCATATAGATCCCATCAGCATAAGAGCACAGCTTGACGGAGTGTAAATAGTAGAAGCACCTGCTCATTTCCAAAGTAAGCCATATCAGTGCATTGATAAGATTATCCATACGACTCTGTCAATTATTTATCACTGTTCTATTCCTTTGGTGATTCAAACTAGAGTCTTCTTCTCTTCGGTAGTGACATATATATCTGGATCTTCTCAAAGTGTGCTTCATTAGTCTCTGCATTAAATTTCGATGTAAGAAATCACACGCAACAATGACACGTTCATTGAAATAGTGAGAGCTAAATGACGAAGAGAAAATGGGAAATGATAAATCCTGATAGCGATCAGATGTATCAAACTTGTTGCATGATTTTACACATATAATGTTTGTTATATGGTGAATTGCATGTTGAATTTATTTGGTAAAATCACATACACAGATCCACGCGCCTATGGAGATTATTTCGTGCAATTGATTGTTTCTGTGAGCCTCTTACTGACATTCTGTTGGATCATTGACTGATAAAGCTTTGTGGACATATGTGCTTTATTTCCAGGTGATGATACATGCCTTTGAAAGCTTTATATTATTTTCAACCATCGCAGTCACCTCAATCACATTTTTGAGCCACTGAAGATTGCATCCAGATATTTTTATAGAGATTACAATGTTGGGGTATAAACATCAGTTTCATGGATCACACAAATAGATCTGTGGAGGATGCATAGTTAAATAAAGGCACGTTAGTATTATTTTTAGTTTATTGAAGTCTTTTTTACTGTCATTATTTGAGTGTAGTGGCTCGAATATCCTTTTAGCTTTATTTTTTTGTTTAAATCAATATGCCTTGAGATGTAAAAAGAGTCGCGTCTTATCTTTAGTTTATTCCTTTTAAATCAATTTAGTCATTATAGTCCATATGATAAGTTTAAGTTTTGTGGTATTATTAACTTATTTTCTAATTATAGCCTTATGTTATATTAGAATGTCATGTTTTTAGTTGTTTAATTTTTAAGTATTATTAAATTTATCGAGTCTTGTCATTGTAAAGTCTTTACATTTTGTAAAAAAATTCACATAGTCAATGTGATAAATTGTTGAGTCTAAAATATCTTTTTGTCATTGTCAAAGTAAACGAGTAATTATGGTCAAGTCAAGTTAAAGAGTCAAAAATTGTAAAAAAAAATCTTCGCGGATGTATTTTCAAAGTGTTACACGACATCGAAAAATAAAGTGTTTCACATTTCGGGAGGGAAGAAAAGAATAATCTCGATGTGGAAACAAATGGGCTTCATGTTTACATCTAGTTGAGTTAGCAACATGTTGATGGAGGACGAAGGCATCGGAGGTTGGAGGAAAACCAACAACCTCTCGTCAGTTGCCAACAACGAGGCCGCTTCACGTATTTGGTGGCATGTGTGTGCTTTTTCTTTAGAGTGGTGTGCCTTATTTTAGCGTGTAGTGTGTTTGATTTCAGCATTTTAGTTTGGTGTGGATTTCAACGTGGTGTGAAAAATAAGAACAAATGTGGTATGTTCTTGTTCACTTGTGTATGTGAGTATTCCTACATAATTCCCCAATGTAATAACATAGTGAAGAACATATAACATAGTGAAATTGTGAGAGTAGGATAAGCCGAACATAATAATTCTTCTTGATTAATATTCTGTATAGAATCTCTTCACATATATAGGAAACTTTGTTCCTATTATTTAGGAGAGTTACAAACAATATCACTATATACGTGAAGTTGTTTTAACAACTTCATGTACATATCAAAACAACCCATAATATACTAATTATTACATAATGTTCATACTACCAATAATATATGTGAAAATTAAGTAGAATTTTCCTAACAACCCCCTTTGTGTTTACATGGGAAGAAAGCACATCTGAAAAATTGGAAACATAATCATATGCCTCTACATACTTTTAGGTCTGCATACTGCTGGCTTGGATCTTGCTTATCTAGATCTTGCTACACATGACCAATCCACTTCACCACAGTGAATCCCATACCAGATGATCACACTTCCACTGATTCACCTACATACGCAAACTCAATAGTTCTCACTTTCACTTCCAAAGTGAACGCTAAATTTCACTAACCAATCGATGTTAGAAGTATGACAGTCAAAGAATATCTGTAGTCAGAGGATCACTCCAGTTTAGCTTCCCTCATATACAATTGTTCTCAGATTCCAAAATGCACATCCTCCGCATTTCAATCATAGCAAGAGAATGAATTCACACACCATTTAATTCTTCACACACCACACAATTGAAACAGATATAAAAAGATTCCACCCATGTTGTATGCGACCCCGTTGTTGGTGACTGACGAGAGGGGTTGATCGCCCTCCATCCTTTGTTGCCTCCGACCTCCAATAGGTGTGCTGCTTAACTCAGTTTAATTTGATCATGGATCACAATTTGGAATGTCCCCCCCACCAATTTGGACTCGGACGTCGGGTAACACTAAAAATGCATCGTGAGGAATTTTTTTAATTTTTTAAATTTTTATAATGACTCAACTAATGACGCAAAAATATTTAGAACCTAAAGACACTTTTGACTAGACAATTTTTACACCTTGAATAATACAACTATGAGATTCGTAATTATATATATATATATATATATATATATATATATATATATATATATATATCGGTAACTTGAATACGGGTCTATGTTTTTAACAAACAATTACAAATACACAACCACCTAGTTATTAAAAAACTATATAAACTACAAGACCTTGAGCAAGACAAATGCTTATTACTTTTGAAAGATGAACAAATTTTTACTTTATTTTCTTGACACAAAGATAGACTACCGACAACACTCATCGAGCTAACAACTCATATATTAATATATATGGAAAAACCTTATTTTGATATTCACCTCGTCATTATTTAAGCACGTCAAGATTGAGTCTTCCGCGAGTGAGCAGAGGTTACTTCGAACAAGCTTGACTGAAGACGTGTCAAACTGGGCCAAGGAGAGGCATTGAATCCAAAGGAATTCGGTGGTGAGCAACATATGTATTTAGGTGAGTGGAAGAATCTTGTTATTATCTCCAATGCCAATGCAACAAAGTCTTTAAAAAATTTAATGGTAGATGCATGTGAAGCGAAAAGAATGTGGAAGAAGATCCAAAATGAATACAGAGTTTATGACTGCATTCTACGCTAGACACAAATCTCAACACGAACTAGTATTCTAACTATTTCCTTTCCTTGACTGATGAGATGCTCATAGTGATAGTTGCTACGCCATTCTCAGAAAATCATACTTCTGTTAAAATTTGCAAATGTGACTTATCAAATGGACTGAGTTGAGAGTTTTCCCATCTTTCTACACGTAGATCTCTGCTAGTAACGTGATCTCCTTCTGTTTTGTCAGGATGAAGCAAACAATACACTGCAGTGGTCGTGGTGATAATAATACGTGCAAATTCTAGTCACAAAACCACATGAATAAATATTTAATCTGGATTTGGACACAGAATTATAGATAGCAGAATTCAAGGTGCAAAACTATCATAATGAGCATGCCACACCAATACCGAATTAATTGGAACCCTACAATGCACAATAAAACCAGTATAATATATTTTTATCTATCCAAAAATACGTTTATAATATCCATATAGATCTAATATGTAATTTTTGATGAAAATTGTGAAATCCTCACGAGTCTGCAGGCAGATCAAGTTTATACTGAGTCAAGCATAGTTCGGCATTGAATGTCTAGGAAGACCCAAATCCTGAGAAGTGCACAGGTACAAAATGGGATAGAGGAAGCACGTGGTCCAATAAATCCACGTCTGATCTAACTTCAAGACTTCAACAATGGATTTCTCACAAAACTGCTAAAGAAAATACAGATAAAATTCAAATACTTACTTTGGATAAATCTCATCACTCAAGAAAAACACATTATGTCACCACCCTTAATTGTTTTTATTAAATCTTCCATCAAAGAGAGGAGGCTCACTTTGATACCGGATGTGAGTAGGATAGGAGTTTGAGCAGAAAACTTCTTCTTGATTAATATTATGTATAGAATCTCTTCACATATATAGGAATCTGCATTCTTATTATTTAGGAGAGTTACTGAGACAATATCACTAAATACATGAAGTTGTTTTAACAACTTCACATAGATATCAAAACAACCCACACTATACTAATTATTACATAGTGTTCATACTACCAATAATATATGTGAACACTAAGCAAAATATTCCTAAAAGAAATGTAGCATCATGAGTATTGAAGTGGTTGAATAGTCAGATGTGTTCATGCTCATACCTAGGTTTGTGGTTAGCCTCTGAAAAACCATTGAAGGTTGTTCGGATGTGCGCCTACTTGAGTTCCGACGACCTTTGTTAGGTCGATGTATTCCCTATAGTGACTAGTTGATAAGAAGATGATTCTTGAGCATGTTCTCATCCTCGTCGATCAAATGTCTTCACTAAAAGTACATGGTTGATAAGAAATTGATGTGTTCCTTCTTCTACCTTCGGTTTGAGTGTTGACGAAGATCATGAGAAAGCACGGAAGGCAAGCTGGAAAAGATGTGTGGTAGTTTTTACTACCATGTAAACATTAAGGGGGATGTTAGGAAATTAACGTTTACATTATATTTGAGATGTTAGTAATTATGTAAATGTAGAAATGTAATTACTATTGTAATAGTGAATTTGTTAATAAAAACTCACCGATATAAGTTTTTATTATTATTGGTAAATCATTTTTGAAAGGGACTATACCCTTGTACAAAAAGGCTCATTAGCCAAATGTTATAATTGTACCAAATCAAAAAGTGATCAAAATTAGGATTTTACAAGAAATCCCAAAAGCAGATAAACATTTTGCCAAGAAAAGTACCAAACTCTACAACAAACAAAAGTATAAGATTGAAAAAAATAGTGATAATACAACAACTTAAAAGCATCCCCTTCACTTGAATGCCTTTTCAATTGTCTTCTTCATCTCCTAAAGGGCAGTAAACAACCCCAATGTTATAACCTATGAAGGATCAGTTCTATCCACCAGACCAAAGGCTTGGTCTCTATCTGGCCCATCACTCCAAATACTCTTAGAAATGTTACTTAGCATACATACATTCTTAACTTGAGTTTCAAAAAAATTATGACTTCTTTAAAAGTTGGGAGCTATCATCTTGTATGTATCTAACTCCACTTGATCTTGGTGTCAAGGGAATGAAGCTTCTTGTAAATCTCTACAAGTTGATTGTCTTCAAGGACAAGTATCTCTTCCAGCTTCCTTTTCCCTTATTTCTTGGACAACTATCTCACCTCTCCCTTCAGAGCCCCAATTTCCTTCTCCAAATTCTCAATTCTCTTCTCCAAAGCTCCATATTTCTCCATATCCTGTATGGGTTTCCTAGAACAATCAATTTTAGAGGTGCAACATCACTCAAGGGCCCTTCCCTTTATTAGGGGATCATATTTTTATTACATCAGCATTATCATAGAGAGAAAGTTTTGGGAAATTTCAAGATCTTTGTTCTTACTATCAAAGAACCCTCTTCACTGGGAAGGAGGATTGGGAGAGTAAAAGGGGTTCTTTGACCGAAATTTCCTCTGCCCCATTGGGTTGGTAGGTATATGCATGGAAGATGTAGGGAGAGGGGTGGGGTTAATAGGGATAGGGTTATGTGTAACATGAGGGGTTTGAAGGAGACAATGCTGATGTAACAAAAATATGATCCCCTGATGAAGGGGAAGGGCCCTTGAGTGATGTTGCACCTCTAAAATTGATTGTTCTAGGGATTTCAAAATGAAATGTGGGATGAAAACTTTGATATTTTGTTAGTGTAGGTTATTATTTATTAGGATAATTCTTACACTTGTGTTAGCCCTACACTTGTTGGGTTAGCTTGTTTAGGTGTACTAGTTGTGTAGAGGTAGCTTACTAGTTGTGTTGAGTCACTTCTCGGTTATGTGGAGTTAGCTTACTAGTCTTCTAGAGTTGACTTAACTACCAATATCAGTTAGTGGGAGTTCTTCACTACTAATTTGTGTAGTAGTTGCACTTCCCTCCTTTTATATGTACATCTTTCTTATTGAGTAATTCAAGTCATTGTATTATAATGTATTGAGCATTATGGATTATGATGAATTTCTATATATGGTATTTTAGCTCTTCTATTTTTTAAATCTAATGTGGTGTTCTATTATCATTTGAGATTATGTCTTGGAACGATCTTCTTATCATTCCTTTGATTATATCGAGTGATAGATGATGTAGACATCCATCTGTAAGTTTTTCTTTGTAAGCAAGGGTTTATTATTTTCATGTATTTGGAATTGGTTAGAAATTTTCTTCAACATGCATTTTTATGCAAAATGAAGTGCACCATTGGATTTGGAAGGTTCCAAATCCTTAGAATCACCTGTAAAATCAACCATGTTTTGAGACAATCAAATCGCACATAAATCTGTATGCTTTGGGTGCATTCTTTTATCCATTGGATATAAGTGTGTAGCTTTCGGATGAATTTTTTTACCCTCTAGATATTTTTGTTTTGGATGCGTATTTTATCCACTAGAAACATATATGTACCCTCTTGGTGCATTTTTTATCCATTGGATATAAGCGTGTACCTTGCGAATGCATTCTCTTACCCTGTGGATATTTATGTTTTGGATGCAATCTTTTATCCACTAGACACAGATCTGTACCCTCTTGGTTCATTATTTTATCCATTGGATACAAGTGTGTATCTTCTAGATGCATTCTCTTACCCTCTAGATATTTTTGTTTTGGATGAAGTCTTTTATCCACTAGACGCAGATCCGTACCTTCTGGGTGCATTATTTTATATATTGGATATAAGCGTGTACCTTCCAACTGCATTATTTTACCCTCTAGATATTTTTGTTTTGGATGCGATATTTTATCCATTGGACACATATCTGCACCCTCCGGGTGTATTCTTTTATCCATTGGAAAGAGACGTGTACCCTCAGAATGTAATGATTTATCCTCTGGACATTTAGATTTTGGGTGCAAGATTTTATCCTTTGGTCACAAGTTTGTATCATATGGATGCACTCTTTTACCCTTTGGACATTCAGATGTCACGTGTACCTTTTAAAAAAACATCAGCATTAAAATATTATTTTAATAGCAAAACCTTCTAGAGCTCATAACTTTTGATCCATAGCTCATATTACGGTGATATTTTTTTGAAATTATGTATTTTTTCGAGATATACGCATTGGTGAAATTTTTATACATATATTTAAATGTAAAAGGTGCTTTTACTCATTGTAATATTTACAATCACTCAATTATAAAGTGCAAAATTTGGGAGGGTGTTGTAATCACTTGTGGACACAATTTTGGTTGATCTCAATGTCCTAAAATTTTGGGTGTTGCATTCTTGTATCTATGGGTGTATACATTTATATCTCTCTTGTTTGTTGAGATATTTTAGATCTATATTTTTTACACTTTTTTTGGCATATTGACAGTCTCTCTTGTGGGGGAGCTATTACGGTGAAACCCAAGGTTAGTTTTCGGTGTTTGAGTAGTCAATTTTGGCAACTCATAAAGATCTATGGTTTAACTCTACCCATTCAACAATATGGGAGTGTGTGGTGTTGATAATGATTCTTTAGGTTTTGTGTCCTTTCCTTGTTACGTGTGTATACTTCTTCGGGTTTCATGTCATTGACTTGGTTATTGTTCTTGAATTGTGACACACTTATTTGTAGATTGATCTTGCTTCTTTAGATTTTTTGTCCTTTCCTTATTACCTTGGCTTTTCTTGGATCTCATGTCCTTTCCTTATTACCTTGGATTTTCTTGGATCATGGCACTCTGTTTATTTGGATCTCGTGTCCTTGTTGTGTTTCCTTGGTTATTGTTCTTAGACCGTGACACACCTATTTGTAGCTTGATTGATCTTGCTTCTTGAATTTTATGTCCTTACCTTATTACCTTAGCTTTTCTTAGATCATGGCACTCCTATTTATTTAGATCTCATGTCCTTGCCTTATTACCTTGGTTGTTCTTGGATCTTGGCATGCCTATTTGTAATAGTTGATCAAATTATGTTTGGTGTTTTTTTACACTTTCGACATTACTCCATTAACAGTCTCCTTGCATGGATCTATTCTGGTGAAGCCCATTGTTAGCTATTTTTGAGTTCTATGATCGAGCAATGGATTTAGACCACAGTGCACACCAAACTTCTTCAGCATTGTATGAGTTTTTGGAGCCAATCTTCTTAGGATATCTTGCAACGGGATTTTCTCTCTCTACTTTTTTATTACTAGTTTTGGGTACCTTGTAGTGTCTAATTTTCCCAGTTATTATACATGGGTACCTCATCAAGACTTATTTTTGAGACCCACCTGATTTTTCGCCCACCTAAGCTATGCTTACGGGAGGGTGTTAGTGTAGGTTATTATTTATCATTTTATTTATTTAGTAGGATAATTCTTACACTTGTTTTAGCCCTAAACTTGTTGGGTTAACTTGACTAGGTGTACTAGTTTTGTGGAGTTAGCTTACTAGTTGTGTTGAGTTAGATTCTTAGTTATGTGGAGTTAGCTTACTAGTCTTTTGGAGTTAACTTAACTATAAATATCGGTTAATGGGAGTTATTCACCCCTGATTTAGGTAGTACTTGCACTTCCCTCGTCCTATATGTACATCTTTATTATTGAGTAATTCAAGTCATTATATTGTAATGTATTGAGCATTATGGATTATGATGGATTTCCATATATGGAATTTTAGCTCTTTTGTTTTGCAAATCTAATTGGGTGTGCTATTATCATCTGAGATTGCAGCTTGGAACAATCTTCTTATCGTTCCTTTCATATTTCTCATGAAATGGTTGAGAAAAACAAGGTTCTTAAAAGGAACAATGATATATCTACCTTCCAAGGTGATTTATCTCACCATAATTTTGGTGATTTCATCAAAAGGGGCTAGAATTGAAGACACTTTGACTCCAGTAGTGAAAAATTCTAGCTCTTTATCTTCCTCAAGAAACATTTTAGTTTCCACAGCCTTGTTGATCCTCCTGCTAAAGAAATGGTTCCCCTCCATGCTTAGACCAATTACCTCAAATATCAACTCTTATGTGACAGTGAATGTTTTCCCTCGTATACCATGCAGTCTTGTCCTTCCATCCCTTAGTAAATTTCAAAGAAATGTTACGCCGTACTGCGTTAATCCGTTTGATTAAATTAGAAACCCCTCCATTCTGCGCAGTAGCCACATATATTCTTATTCTCCTTCCATGAAGGGTCACAAGTTAGTTGCACTTGACATCACACCTCCCATTTGATTTCTACAATCGGCTACCTTTCTATTCTACTCAACAATGGTAAGAAAAATACCTCTAAACCATTGTTGTGTAAATCAGAAAGACCCCTAGATGCAAATCGGTTTTCTAAGTTGATGTTTCGGGCATCTAGTGTGATTGCACAACATTGAAACCTCTCTCCAAGTGTGGGACTTCTAAAATGAGAGAGGAATCTCCATATTAGAGAGGGTTCCTCAAACTCCTCGATCAGATCTATTATTTGCACAATTGTAGAGAGGTTTGGATCCTAATCCTACTCTAAATTCCAAGGATACAGAGATACAAAGTGCAAAAATTGAAACTAAACTAATAGGTGATACACCAAAGGAGTGGTGAACACTTCTTGTTCATGCAAATTGACACAATTTCATAAAATACAACATGAAACATCATATATAGGCTGATAAGATGCAATTAGAGGTGCGAAATGAAGCAAGACAATATAAACAAAGGGTGAAAATTGATCACGAGAGTCCGCACTATCAATTTTCTTTGTCAAAATCCTTGCATTTGCAACATCAAAGAGGCGAAACTGTATACAATCATGAAGAAGGTCGATACTTGCAAAAATCATTTGTTGAAGGTGAAAGAAGAAGCTTGCTATCCAAAAAAATGTTCAACCTCAAAAAATGAGCCAAATCGGCTTTTACAATGCATGGGTCGAGCCGGAGAGAGAAAATGTGTAAAAACATGGAAGCCATTCCCCATTGAATGAAGATGCATTAAAACAACATGGGCATCCTTACGGACCCATTCCCACGACATTTTTGGCCATCTTTGAAAAAGAATGCGACCCATTTTGCATTAAAAGCTGGTTGTTGAAAGCGTCATTTCGGCCATTACCACGTGCAGAGATGTTTTTCAATTTTATCTCACTAAACTCCATCAAAATGAAAAATTGACCCCAGAATGTTGTAGATAATCTCACCAGCTTTCCATTGATATAAAGAACATGAAAAACCGAGCTCTAGATTGAAAGATATGGCGATTTGAAGTTTTAAGGCAAAATAGGGCCAAATCGGGTCGGTGGGAAAATAATTCGAATTTTTATCTTTTTGGTCATTTGGAAAATTTTCCAAAATTTCTCTGCGCTCCACCACTCTAGGTGCCACGTGGCAGCATCTCATTGGCCACGGGCCTTTCAGGGGAAACTTTTCCCAAAAACCTCTGTCGAGCCATAACTTCAAAAATACATGGAGTTAGGAGGAAAACTTTACCTTTCTGGAAAGCTGAGAAAGAGATCTATCCAATGGTGTCATTTCCAGAAGGTTTTGAGTGCCTGAAAAAAAATTTTGTGACTGAGGCACAAGAGAGGGAAGAATGAGAGGAGTTAGCCACAAAATGAGCAGGGGGCACATTTTGGATAACAATTTTGGTGACTCAGAGGGGTCATCTGCCTGCTGGATGAAGTTACCAGTTGCCTTTTAGCAATCCATTGGGTATGGAGTCATAAGAAATAACCTGAAACCAACCTGATATCTTGAAAACTTCCCTCTGAGCCACTTGAAACTCATTGAACTTAGAGTTGTTCTCATCAAAATGCCACTTAAAATAGTTGTGCAAGAGCAAAACCAGCAGCACCAAAACTATTTACAAAACTGAAAATCATACATGCTCCAAATGGAACATGTAGAGTGTGCAAAAGCACTTCTTTTACTGAAAGCAAACCTACCTACTCTATTCTAACTAGAAGCAAAGGTAAGCTAAACAAACCCTGCAACTGGTTGTGCAAAATAGTTTCCTTTCTTCAAAATTGGCAACCATGCAACTGATTTGGCATTAAACATGGCTGATTGAATGAATGGAAAATCAACAAGAAGCTGGTCTTCCACCCAAATCATCAAGGTATCAGGTGAAGGCAAATTCAATACCTATTTTAGTTGTTTTGCATTTGGATTGGAGAGGTATGACAGCTGATCCTTGGTTCTTTGCAGCTGATCCTTGGTTCTTTATAGCTCATCCTCATGCTTAGGAGAAAGCATGACTAGTTGTGACTTCTTCTTTGACTCCAATGAAGTCAAATACCTTATTGGGTAAGGTATGATCCATTTGATATGCCCATAGCTCTGATTTTCAACTCCAAAAATGGAGTCTTCTTGTAGACCTTCTTGAATGGATGGTGCAGAAGCAAAGGTAGAACCTTTTTGCCCTTTCTCTTCCTCCAATGAAGGACATGAAAGATTAAAATCTTCCAATCTTGGTTCCAAAGAGTTGCTATAAGATGCAGGATGCTACAAATGGGTGCTCTCCTTCATGACAGTAGGCTCAGGTGTTTGGAATATGGATGATGAAAGAGAGAATGGTAGGAACTCAACCGGTTCTTCTTCATCAAAATAGTCCTCTAAATCTGACAGATAAACTACCTCATTGTTGTCCTGCTAAAAATGCTCAACTTCCTCCACGGTATCCTCTTGATATGTAACTTGATCATCATGGTTTCTTTCATCCTCCAACATTGAGTTTGAGAGATCAAACTCTTCTTTAGCACTAGAACTCGAGAGAGATGAAGTAGAAAGAAGAATTGAAGGTTCTCTTGTAGCTTGCTTTGTGCTCAAAGCCCTTGGATCTGTAATTTTCTCCTCCACAACTAGAATGTGCTCCTCCTCTTTTGGATTTAAAGAAGTTTCTCCCTCTTCTACTACTTGAAGACAATCTTGTTCTTGATAGAACTCTTCCTCTAGCACGAAGTTTGTTAAGTCAAACTCTTCGATCTGCTGCTCTAGAGGACAAGTTGGGACTGTAGGATCTTCTTCAGAGCTTTCTTCCTCCATGGCTGATTGTGTAACTTGAATTGAATCAGCATTCTCTTCAAATAGAATGCTAACATGGACACTAATTTCTGAGAAAACTGATTGTTGATCTACTTCTTCTTTTTGCTCTTCTCTTGCTGCAGCAAATTCAGTCCTAACCACCACTTGTTTTCCAACTCCAACCTCTTCTAAAGGCTTAACCATCAAGGGGATCTTTGTCATCCCAAATTTAAGAGCCCAACTCTTGAGACTTGAATTTCTTCATCCTTGTTTGGCTTTTCTTTTTGCTGTTGTTTTCCTTGACTAGAATTCTGATTTTTATCCTCCCAACATGGATTTGGGAATGCAAGAGGAGAAGTGGATTGTAACTCAATTGATTTTGCAATTTTTGTGGTGGTGGAGGAGGTAGAAACTCTTGTTTCTTTGGAGGAGAGGGTATTTCTGTTAGCTTTTGTGGAGGGGATGACTATTTGGAAGGAAAGGGGAAGGAAGAATTGAGATGTGGTGGAAGACTAGGGAATGGAGAAATGGAATTAACTCCTGGGGCAGCATTGACTGGATTTAGAATTTGAAATTCCAAATGAGATGATGCTACTTGAGTAATGGGAAGAGAAAAACTAGATGATGGTGTAGAACTTACCCATTGACAAGGTTGTTCAACACCAAGTGTATAGGCCTCTATTTCTGTTGTCCATTGTGCAAGTTGGGGCAGCATCTTCATCATGAAGTCCAGCTTCTCCTGAGGGCTGAAGTGTCTTGGAAAAGGGCCTCCCCATGGACAAGGAGTCCTACAACCAATTCTGAAAGCTTTCATTTGAGTTGTTGCTCTTGATTGCACCATCTTCACCTCCATCTTTTGGATTTGTTCCAGCAGATCTGCATTTTCTTCTTGACTGCCCTCACAACCAGCATACCCTTGTGCTTGACATGCTTCATATCCAAACTGACTTTGGCACTGCTGCTCATATGGGTAGACATGCTGATTTTGAATTTGATCAAAATGCTGATTTGGAGGATTTGTAAAACATGTTGGAGGTGTTATATACTGCTATTGTAAATGTGAATTCCATGATGGAAATGAAGTCATGATTGCACAACTTCATGGAATGGAAAAGAATGAAAATGATGGAAAGAAGAATGGATGGAAATGAATGGAAAACAGGTCTACAACTTAGAGAATGAGTTGTTTACTAGATGGAGTCGCCAGATGTGTTTTTGAAAGTGCCTCCAAAAGGCTGAATATTTAACGGGAACACACCGAACTTGCATCAAAGATAAAGTGAAAGACATCTAAGGTCCCGGGCATGCCAAAAGCTGTTGTGTAAATCAGCAGCACACCACGGATGCAAATCAGGTTTCTAAGTTGATGTTTCAGGAATCCAGTGTGATTGCACAACATTGAAACCTCTCTCCAAGTGTGGGACTTGTAAAATGAGAGAGGAATCTCTAGATTAGAAGATGGTTCCTCAAACTCCTCTGATCAGATCTGTTATTTACACAATTACAGAGGTTTGAATCCTAATCCTACTCTAAATTCCAAGGAGACAGAGATACAAAGTGCAAAAGTTGAAACTAAACTAATAGGTGATACACCAAAGGAGTGGTGAACACTTCTTGTTCATGCAAATTGACACAATTTCATAAAATACAACATGAAACATCATACACAAGCTGATAAGATGCAATTAGAGGTCTGAAATGAAGCAAGACAATACAAACAAAGGACTGAAAATTGATCACAGAGTCTGCACTGTCATTTTCATTGTCAAAATCCTTGCATTTGCAACATCAAAGAGGTAGAAACCTATTACAATCATGAAGAAGGTCTGATACTTGCAAAAATCACTTGTTGAAGGTGAAAGAAGAAGCTTGCTATCCAAAAAAATGTTCAACCTCAAAAAATGAGCCAAATCTGGCTTTTACAATGCATGGGTCGAGCCCAGGAGAGAGAAAATGTGTAAAAAATGTGGAAGCCATTCCCCATTGAATGAAGATGCATTAAAACAACATGGGCATCCTTACAGACCCATGCCCTGACATTTTTGGCCATGCTGAAGAAGAATGCGACCCATTTTGCATTAAAACTGGTTGTTGAAACGTCATTTAAGCCATTACCACGTGCAGAGACATTTTTGATTTTATCTCTCCAAAATCCTTCAAAATCAAAAATTTACCCTAGAATCTTGTAGAGAATTTCACCATCTTTCTATTGATATAAAGAACATGAAAACCGAGCTCTGGATCGAAAGATATGGCGATTTGAAGTTTTAGGGCAAAACAAGGCCAAATCGGGTCGGTGGGAAAATAATTCGAATTTTTACCTTTTTGGTCATTTGGAAAATTTTCCAAAATTTCCCCGTGCTCCGCCACTCTAGGTGCCATGTGGCGGCATCTCATTGGCCGTGGGCCTTTCAGGGAAACTTTTCCCAAAAACCTCCGCCGAGCCATAACTTCAAAAATACATGGAGTTAGGAGGAAAACTTTACCTTTCTGGAAAGCTGAGAAAGAGCTCTATCCAATGGTGTCATTTCTAGAAGGTTTTGAGTGCCTGAAAAGTAAAATTTTGTGACTGAGGCACAAGAGAGGGAAGAATGAGAGGAGTTAGCCACAAAATGAGCAGGGGGCACATTTTGGATAACAACCGCTTCTTATCGACCTTATCACCCACCTAGAGAGCATGTGGCTTAATGAAAGGGTAAGGGAATTTAGAGTTCATAACAATATCACATGTTATAATTATCCCTTCTTTGAAATGTACGAAGGACACCTCACCTCACGAAAGAGGGTTTAAAACCCGCAAGTGAGGATCACAAGGGACGACATGCACATCAACGAACGTGCGAACGACAGCGTGAAGAGATCTTGGGAGGAGCGAGCATCAACCAAATGTGCATGCAAATATTTGAAACATGGGTAGAACCTGGTTAAGCCATAAAACTCTCCTCTATCTCATAGATCAAATGGGGTGTACATATAGGAGGTGTTGAGTAACCCCCAGTGTTGCAATCATGACAACTCGAGTAGAGAGGGGGAGTTACATTCCCATAATAGAAGTGTAACTCCCAATGACGCATAAGAGAATCTCATAATGACCCCTAAATGACACATGGACCTACGATCTCACCTAAGTGAGATGACTCACCTAATGATGTGGAAAATAACACACACCAACACCCCCCCTTCATTGTAACTTAGGATGAGGCGGCAAGTCAGAAATGAGAAATGGGTCCCGACACAAAGCCTAATGAGGTACCCATGCACAAGAAAAAGGTCCCAAGAAGTGAAGGAAAACCCAGTGGGAAAAACATCCACCACAAGAGAAAAAAACACTCTCTAATCTAAGAAAGATGCCAAATATGGGTCCCAGATCTAGACGAGCCTGAAAAGGTAGCCATGTACAACAAGGCAATCTCTTGGAAAGAAGAAGAAGAGAGAAGAAGAGGGAGACAAGAGGAATGCAGAAGATGTCATGGACGGATCTGAACTCTATAGCTTTAGGAGGTCTCCCAAAATAATGTCAATGACGAGATCCTCTACCTATGGAGTAAAGAAGAACCAACCACATCGAACTGTGTGTCTACCCTTAGGAAGGACAGAAATGACGTGCTGAAAGTCCACCCACTCCACAAAGGGAAATGAAGGTAGTAATATGAAGAAATCTGAGTCTGGTGCACGGAAGTGTGACATAGGTCTAGCGAGTGAGTGCCAAGGAACCAAAGGTAATTCCACATGCGTAGAACTATCAGAGTGAAAAAGAGGAACACTTGCATAAAGGATGTCTAAGTGATGTGAAGGTAACAGAACCCCCACAACAGAAAAGGGATCCATAGTTGAGGGTGGATCAATGAAGGTCTCTGGAAATGTGGAAGTGACATGATTCCCGGAAGGGGCACTCCCAAAAATAGAGATGATGAACTCCTCTGAAACACCTATAGATGGATGAGGGACCTATAGAGCATCACAAGTAGACTCTGTGAAAAGATGACTAAGGTCAAGCAGATACTCGTCCCAATGAAGGGGCTCAACAAACAGAAGAGCAATGTCAGATAGGTATGAGTCATCCAATGAAGGTAAGGAGTGAAATGGGCCTCGCACATTCGAATTGGAAAGGAGGCGGGTGTAATGACTGTATGAGGCTAAGTAGGAGCGCTCGCTCGATATCTGATGAGATGTGGGGGTGACAACAATGTCTAGAATAGTGAGAGAAAGAGGAGAAGAGTCCTCTGTAGTACTCTCTGCATCAAAACTGGGTGCACAATCCTCGTCATCAGAAGTAGAACCAAGTGAGTCTATGTCAGTGGAACTATCATCACATGAAGAAGAGGAGACAACTAAATCAGCAAAGCAGGAACAATGACTGTAGTATGTGAAGGGTCTCCATAGAGGGACTGAAGAATGCTCCAGACACGGTGGGGTGGATCTGAGTCTGCCACGTGAAACTAGAGAGAATGAGAGACATGCATCATCATGTGACCAAAGACATGGTCACAAGTGTCAAGGAAGTCCTCTAGATGACGATGATCAGTGGGTACAGGAACTGGCCCAAGTAAGAAGGGTGAAAGACCCTCGTGAGTGAAGTAACGTTCCATGGAAGCACGCCAAGCTGAATAGTTCCCTCTCCTGGTGAGAAGTGGCGGAGGCTGTAAGGTGATCCTATGATGCTCAATTCTAGAAAGAACACTCTCCATGATGAAAAATTCAAGATTCACAAAAGCAAGACGTCAAACTCGGCCCGATAATGTGTCTACGTGTGAAATCCCAAGAATAAAAGCAACCCCTGAATGCAAAGACTCTATAAAAGTAGTGCATTTATAAAAATAACAATTCCATCACATAATGTGCAAAAATCATGCAACTTTGACTAAGGAAGTGCTCAAAAACGAGCAATGAGTCAAAAGTTATGGCATAAATACAATTCCCGCAACTAATGGAAAAAGTCAATAAATGCTGCAAACTAATTAAAAAAGTGCACAAAATGGGTGCAAAGGGTATCGTGTGACTACTCGTTAGAAATGGCACAGAATTTTAGTAGGGGTTTGTTTTGACTACGAGGGGGATTAGCCTCCTGCCAACCCTGGACCTCGCCCTCCATCTTTGACGCTCATAGGAGGGGATTAAATAAGCCAAAAACAGCAGTCTAAAACTTATTACATGCCATGATGAAATGTTTTTTTTAATCACCCTAAAACATTAAAAAATAAGGTGATGATTGTTTTATCCTTGCAAACAATTCCTAAAAGGAATGATTGAATGGAGGGGCACACGTTGAGGTGTTGCTGTCCAAGGAGATGCCACGGCCAGCAAGGAGGGTCCACATGCTGGTTTGGAGGAGAGTGAGCTGTTTGGAGCTGGAGGCAATGTGCAGGTTGCAGGCTGAAGACCCCAAAGCCAAAAACGCCAAAAAAAGACAAAAAAAAGGCCAAACACGTGGAGCTTGGGAGCATATTGGAGGAGGTGCGTGGAGTAGGTCGGTTTAGGAGGCCACGTAGAGTTACGATCAAGCAATCGAAGGCAATGTAACCGTCGAACGATGAAGATCCTCCGCAAGCTCAAGTAGAGAGGAAATTAAATGATGCAGACCCAATCTAATGCAAGTGGAGAATGAAATGTGGCAGGGTGGAGACGGTTACACCGAGGAGCCAACACGCAAAGAAGAATCCACAAATGGTCCATGCAGCAAGTGCCCACAGTAGCAAAAACATGAACCTGTAGAAGACATCCACGGTAGAGAAGACCCACCACGTCCACACCAAAACGTGCAGGATGAAACGTTGGAGTTGGAGCGCTGAGCAGGAGCTGGCAATGCGTGGAATGAAGCCACGAACCAAAAACGGGCTGGGAATGCGTGGAATGAAGTCTTTCCCTCAGCTGGGAATGCGTTTAGACTATAAACATGCCCGAGTCCAAGGCAGCGAGAGCTCCAATGCATAGGTAGATGGAATGCACGAGTTGATAATGAACCACAAGTCCATGCCAAAGCAAAAAATGAGCTCACAAATTGTAACACCTCCTATTATTTGAGAGGTTGTTTTGTTATTTGTTTAGCTATATAATAGACATGTCTTGTACGTTTGAAATATGGAATAATTATTATATTTTTTTGTGTTCATTCAAAACTAAATTTTAGATGATTTACCCCTAAGATGAATGTGTGATATGGAATTTAGAATTAGCCCCTCATATGTAGTGAATAATGCGGTAAAAATGCAGCCCTTGAGTTTTTCTCTTTACCCAAGTAGTAGATAGTAAGTGATAGCCCAAAATTTCCCTATCAATAGTAATTAATGTATATATATTATTCCCTTGTTTGAATTTTGTCATTCAAAACCAAAAATTCTAACCTAAACTGATAAGTAGTAATTTAGAAACGATAATAAACAATGTGGCACTTCAAATTTAAAAAAGAGAGGAAAGGGAAAAAATGCCCAAGGGGGATAGTAACACCTTGTCACTCCTATCCCTAATGGGTGGTAGTTCCTAGGATGCTTAGATGATAAAACAAGAAATACATAGTTGGGAAATGTGTTGTTCAATGTCTAAAAGTATAGCAACCATTCTAGGAAATAAAATTTCGAGTATCAAAAGGGATAAATCAATATAAATTCTTCCAAAACATCATGGATGATTATGAAATTGAATTTGAAGATGTTTATGTTAAATTTTTTATACATACATTAGAGGAAGATATTAGAGAATGGTACAATTAATTACCAAAAAATTCAATTGATTCTTTGGATTAAATGAAGAATTATTTTAGATTGTAATATGGCAATAGAACTGAACCCTAGGTTTCTTCTATCAGAATTTGAAAACATTAAGAAGAATCCTAATGAATGTGTATAGGATTTCAACACCAGGTCCAATAAGACTTTTACAAGATTTCCAACAAATATAAGGCTCAATGATGATTCTTATTTAATTAAATACTCTTATACTTTTAAAAAAAAATTATCACTTGAGAGACAAGGCTCCACAAACTTAGAGAAATGCTTTTCTATGGAAATCCAAATAGAGAACAATATCAATGTAGCTGGGAAGCCTCCCAAGAGAGAAGGTGTCAAGTTGATAAATCCAAAAATTCATAATCCAATAAATCTATTGATTTATAATAGTTAAAACCTTGGTTGGGGTTGTCAAGGAGATGTAATACAAAATGGATAGAGAAAAAAGGGGATAACACCAAATCTCCGGGTTCAACATTAATCCGATGCATCCTATAATTTACTATCAATAACCCAAGACTCACTTACACATCACTCGGCTGAACCGAGTGTTCACCCAAATCACGCAAGGGTACCAGGTCCCTCTTTAGAGTTACTTGTCTAAAATGTTGGCATGATTGTGCATGTATATATTTAGATCCATAACATGAATAATATGTTCCACAGTGCATAAACCCGATCTATATCTAAACCATGAGAAATATGCACTAAACAATGACCATAACAATATTTATCATGAAAGAAACATAATAAGTAACATGTAACACCAATATCAAACAAATACAATCCATCATATTAATAACTTAAACACATAGCTTCATACATCAAAACACAGTCTCTATAGTCATGCACACTAGCAAATCCACAACATAACTCTACAATAACTGGACTCGGTGATCTCCATTAACCGTACAAATCAATACATATATAAAGAAGTGGGAATTTCCTTCACCTCCTATGCACCTTCCAAAAATAGGCTACATGCTAATAATAACCATGCATCTTTACAAGGGAATAAAAATCATGCAAGTGCTCTAATAATAGATCTCCCATAGTTAACTCTAAGTAGAAATTCTATTATTAAACCAAAAATCTACATGGCGCTCAAAGCTGTTGCACATCCCAAAATAACCTTTCATGATCTGCAAGTCTCCATGTCATCATGTGCTCAGTACTCTATCCCAAAAATAGCCTTAAAAAAACAACTAAGTTCGAACACGGGTGCTTTAACCTTACTATATTTTTACGCGCTCTTCTTGTGCCCTACATTTACATGCCCAACACTTATGTTATTTTTTTCAGCCCAACATTACCCCACACTAAAATGGATTTCCACCTCGGTAATGGGTAATCTCAACTTATCTCTCCAAAATAATAATGAGTGAAAGAATGAATACATATGTCCAAAAATAATGGATTACAGCATTTATGGAAATCAGGCTAAGTGGTATCTTTCTTCTCTTCTGGAAAAATCATCTTTGGATACTCACTCTAAATTTCTGCCTCGAACGTGTACCAATCACTTAGCCTTTTTTTTTTTTTTTTCAGGATGTCTACCACTATGTCCTCTAACTCGTCAAGAGTCATCTTACTACCCTCATTCTATAGAATTCTATAGATATTGGCCATACTAGAGACCATCCCTTCCATTACATCCATATTTTTGGCTATGAGCTTCCTAATGTCCTTTATTTGATCCATGTGTTGTTTCTGGAAGAATCAATCATGTCACGCTTAGCCTCTACCAATGTAATCCGTTCTATGCACCTGAGTTTTCATTCTTCACCACCTACAGAACTTCATTTTCTTCTACACATGTCCTTGTTTATACCATGCTTTTGGGTGGCACACACATGGCTAACACCAAATCTGCCTTCTTCATTTCATCCTTCAAGGCTTGTAGAATAGCCTCATAGCTGAAAACTCTCCTTGCAACAATAACCTTGGTCCTTTCTACTTCCTCTACAACACTCTTTTGTATCGGTAGGCACACCGGTCCTTCTTTGAAAAGTAGTCTAATTATGGTGCACAAATAGTGAATGGCGGTTGGGAAATTTTGTGGCACCTTTTCCTAGAATTTTGGTCACTTATCCATGATCTATTTGGAAATATACTCGGCCATCTTCTTAATATTTTGTAATTTTTCCACAGCCATATCCCACTCCTCATTCAACCATTTAACCTCAGTGTCTTTATCCTTGTTATCATCCAAGAGCACCTGTATAGTTTCTTCCTTATCAATGTTACGACGTACAACCTCTATTGATACTTTAACAAGTGCATTACTTACCTGCTCATCCAAGAACTGTGTGGCCTTTATGGTTATATGGCGGGTATGTGGCACCTTTTTCATCTTCTTAGAACTACACGACTCCTCACAAACATCAAAGTTAGGCTCATCCATGTGATTCTGCATACTCCATGATAATTGCTTGTGAGTGTGCTTCATCACCATTTTTGGGTCCATCAAATCCCAGCCATACAACTTCTTATTGAGAAAGGTACTATGAAAGCGGGCGTGAAATATTTTAGCTTTGTCATCAATGTAGCCCAAGTTCTAGGTCCTTACCACCTCTTCTTCCCCATGTTGGCTTGAGTGATCCCCAATGTCTTCTTGAACAGACGTTCCTTTATCTTGCTGCACTTAAACACATGTGTCCTAGTGTACTACATCACCCACATTCTATTCTACTTATTCCTCCTCATTCTCTCCTTCTTTAAACATGGGGCACATTATGATCTATGTATCTCCCCTAGTGCTATTTTCTTCTCCACTTGAGTGTTGATCTTGGGCACTTATGTTGGGGCCAAAATCCTCATCTTTACCTGATCTCCTATCTCCTCATCATCCTACATCTCAACACTCGAAGTGGCCTTATATTGCCTTTCCTCCACACTTGGAGTGGTATCCTTGTCTTGTACACTTTGCTTTGAGGGACTTCTCCTCCTCACTATCCTTCACTAGAATATATTTCCTATGCTTCTTTATTTGATCTTCCTCATTTATCACCGAGTGACATGCGAAGATCTCCTTACCAACTACGAATTCCTAGCTCATGTGTCCTAGGATGTGCACCTCCTGTGTAAGACTCTCTTTGTATGATCTAGTCGACACTTTCTTCTTCTTCCTCTTGTTCCAGAACATTCTCTAAGCCCGTAGGCATTGGATCATTTTGAGTGGAGGGTGCAACTACAAATGACCTTGATTTCCCCATTTTCCGCCCCTTCTTCGGAGATCCTGGAAGAGTCATATATTTTCTTTTACCACCTTACCATCCTTGAACTGTGGCCTCAAGTAGATATATACATGTGTTGGTTCAATCTTTCCTACGACTAAGATCTCTAGTGTAATATCAACATTATCATATCTCATCGTTTCTACATATGCCTCTTTTCTTGGCCATGCATAAGTCTTGTGCAAAATGTGAACATCTGCATCTACTTTGTCCACATGAAACTAGATTTTGTGTACGTTATGAAAATTATTTACAAAATCTCTAAAACATCTTGCAGTGAAGGAAAATGGTAACTTACACCAAGGTATTTTCTCGTTTGTCTTCATGTGGAAGCTCCTAGGCTAAAATGTTGGTATACCGCAAACTCTACTTCTCTATCTACTACTATGGGAAGTTCACACAGGATGCGCCATTCTCCTTCAAATGCCCTGTGTAGCCTCATAAACCACTTCTCTAGGTGCTCTTTATATATATTGCAAATAGTTCCATGCAAAGTATACTTCAAAAATTCTTTCTTTGGAGATTTGTTTTCCAAAGGAAACTCCTAGATGTTCTCCTTGGCCTTTTAGGCACACCAATTTCATTAAATACAATTAACAAAATAATGGCGCCCTAAGTTATCTTCTCACCTTTATCTTCTTGGATGCATGCTTCATTCACCAAAATCTCCACAATATGCCCAACAATGTTATAATATGTTTTATTCACCATCTTGTGCACTATGTGCAACCAACGTTGGTTTACTTCATTCCATCTCTTAGTGGAACCCAACTTGCTACCCATCACCGTACATGTTGTAACCCTGGTGGCCATGTCTTCAATGTTAGTTACTTTAAAATCTCAGCCCCCTTCTTATACTTATACATGGTGGTCATTGCATCGATGCCCTCATTGTATGATAAGTCACCGACAATATTGATGTCGAGTCATGCAACCCTGTCACCTTCCCAATCAATTTGGTGATGATCCACATCCTTATACCCACAAAGTATAAGAATTCCTCATGTACATATGACATCAGCCATTGATATAATCACTCAAGTATTCTTGAAATAAGGTAGCTTGAATATTTGCATGACCCCCACTTTGTCTAGTAGCTTTTCACGAGAGGCTTTCAAAACCCTAGTTCCATCTTTCATTCCTTTGGTTAGTCTTCCTGTAGACCTCTTGCAATATCCTTCAAGCACTTATTGGTTCGATGGTTGATATCAGAAACTCTACACTGTGTTATTTTTTATTTCCATGGCCATCTCTCGATCAATTCTTTTGGGTATAAAATTTCTACCAACTACTCTTTTTTTGGGTCTTTGATTCTTTCTCCGCATATTGGAGCCATCTATGGTGCCATTTCTCCTTATAATTATGTAAGTGCGAACAAAACCCTAGCTATTGTTTAACTTCCTCAAACCCTAGTCACACACAAACCCTTCATGTACTACCACTTGAAATCCATTTCCACACGTGAATACGTCTTAACAATATTCTTCAATTCCCAATAGTCTTTGTCATTTTTAGGGTGCTCATCTTCTTCAGCTCTTCTTCACACGTATCACTTGTCATAAGGTAACAATGACATTACAAACTTCAACTTTATAACAATTCTCAAAAATGTCCTTCATTAATTACTCCATCTACCATCGTACGTTGTATTAATTCTCTGCTACCACACTTCCCCACTTTTTTTGCTTCTTTCTTTAGCGCCTCAAATTTTCTCATGCCTTAAACTCTTATGCCTCAATCATAACCTTCTGGCATGCCTAATACCTTTCTGTCGTAGATATCCTCTACCCATACTTACTTGTGTTGAAGTGCTTATCCAATGTGACTCACCTACCTAGTATCCAATGTTGCGAGCTACTTTACGTTATACTGAGCACCCATATCCTTACACTTGCTCTCAATTTTGAGCAATATTCTTGAATTTTTCTTATTTTGAAATCATGTCCCTTTTATGGTCACCCGTGAGTTTTTTTCTCTTATGTACCAGTCAATCCTTCTTTATCCACCCCACACTAAGGGTATGTGTGGTCCTCTGTGCATGTAAAATACTTCAATAGTAATCATCTTTTGGTGCACAAGCATGCTTATGACACAAAACATTGAACTAAATTGACAAAGCATAACACCAATGCAATAAACACATATAAAAAGAATGCATTTAAGGAAATATAATCTAAGTGGAAATAATGCCTTATTAAAAAACAACAAGAAGACTTATTTATAGTAGGGCTTCAGCCTATTCCCGTTGAAGTAATTGTGCAACCATGTTTCATCTAGTGCCTCTAACTGAAAAGCTCTGAATGAAGTATATAAGTGATCACATACGGTCCAAACCAATTCACCTTAAGCTTTCCTAGGTGGTGCATAAACTTTGAATCATACAAAAGAACCATTTTCCCAACCTCAAGCTTATTATCCTTGATGTGTTTTTCATGTCATGCCTTCTGCCTAGATTTTTCTTGCTTCTAACTTCATCTTGTTATGGCATGCCTCTCTTCCACTGCATAAAATTGTTAATCCATTCTTCAAGTTCTTTCTCATCAACTAGAACACTTGTACGTGCAATATGCAATGAGGGTAACATGAATTCCATTGGGGGAGAATCATACTTGTGCCAAAAACCAACTGAAAAATGTGTTGCTTTATTCAACCTCTTGTAGGTCTTCTGTATGCCCAAAGTACTGCAAAACCTTGCCATCCCAATATATCCTTCCAACATCACAAATTTTGGTTAAGGTATGGCTCAATTTTTTTAAAGCCTCAACAATTCCATTTTCCCGAGGGTCATAAGGGTTTATCCTATGGTGTGCAACCATGAATTCTTCCAACAATATCCCGATAGTCTTATTAAGGAAATGAGTCACCCTATCACTTGTTAAAATTAAAGTACAACCATACCTACTAATAATATTTTACCACGAAACCTTGTTGTTGTGGTTCTTGTGTAATCCTTTATATGTGCTTCCTCTGTCCATCATGTAAGATAATATGTATAAGTTATAATGTAGAGTGATATTTTCCTATGCGTGGGTGGGAAATAGGGCCCACAAAGTCAATTTCCCACTTCTCAAATGGTTCTACACTAGTAATAGGTAGAAAGGCATTTTATCTCTCTTCCTAGGATTCCCAAGGTGTTGGCAATGGTCACATGACTTACAATGTGCTTTTTAATCCTTGTATAACGGTTCCCACCATAGACTAGCTAGTAGAATATTTTACTGCAATGACATCCCCAACATAGTGCCCACCTGCAATACCACCATGAGCCTCTACCATAAATCCTTTGCACTCATACTCAAGAACACACCGGTGAAAAAATCCATCATGGCCTAACTTGTATAAGTCTCCACTGATCAACATGTAAGGAACGCGTGAATAACAAGTTACTTCCTTTTTAAAGCCTTCATTTCCTTGAGTACCACACCTATATGTAAAAAAATAAAAATATCTTCCAAGTATGAGGGTGTTTAATTTAACCTAAACAAGCGTGCATCGGCATTGTGTCCTTAATGCTTTGTGCATCCTCTCCTGATTGAATCCTTGATAAATGGTCTAGACCAAAATTTCTCTTACCGGGATTAACTACCACTATAAAATTCAACTCCTGAAACAATAGTACCCAACGACATATGCCCCGTAACACGAGATTATTCACAGAGTACTTCAATGTAATATGGTTTGTATAAAATATGAAAGGTGTTGCCAAAAATATTGTCAAAACTTATGGATCACGTAGATTATAGACAAGGCCTCGTGCTCTATCATTGTATAATTTTGTTTTGTTGGAGTCAACTTCTTGCTAGTAAAGAAAATAGGATGATCAACAATACCTTATCTAGGTTGAGATAGTACCGTACCAATTTCTAGACTAGAGGCATATACATGAACATGAAAGGGTTTGAACCATGAAGGAAAATTTAAAATAGATGTTTTAGTAAGCCTCTCCTTGAGTGTCTCAAATGTGTGCTATTGTGTCTCACCTTAATAGAAATTTCATTTTCCCTTAAGTAATTATTCTAAGGGTGCGGTGATCTTGACATATCCCTTAATAAAATTTCTATAATAACCTGTGTGCCCCAAAAATTTGTGCACCTCACTCTGGCTAGTAGGTTCTTCTAAGCCCAAAATCACATCCACCTTAGTAGGATCCACTAGTAAACCTTCTTTACAGATAATGTCTCCCAAAACAATTCTAAAAGGGGTGGAAAAGATGCACTTCTTAATGTTCAAAGAGATGCTCAACTACCTATAACTCTCAAACATCAACCTTAAGTCCTCACAATTATCTTTCACAAGCCCATAAATTTTCCAATCATCTAGATACAGGTACAAAAACTTGTGAATAAAATATTGGAATGCTTGTACCATTATGCATGAAAATCTGCAAGGACATCCTTCAAATCAAAGGTCATAACCGTGTATGCAATACTTCCCCACTCGGTGGTGAAAGTAATCTTCTCTTGATCCTCTTCAACTATCCTTACTTGATGATATATGGAGAATCCATCAGTGAAGGATTATATTTCGCGCCCTACAATACCTTCCAAGATATCTTTAGTAAATGGTGTGGGAAAGGGGTATATGACACATGCAACATTCAATTACCTATAATCCACACAAATTATTATTCTACCATCTTTCTTGATGTTGATCACCATAGGGCTCACCCATTCTAACTCCTCAATTAGCACAATAATTCCATAAATTAACATTTTGTCAATCTCTTCTTTCACCTTAATGCGTAAATTTAGATTCATCCTGTAAGGCCTCTTCTAGACTAGGCATGCACCTTATTTTAATTTTATCTTCATCTCTCCCAATGATTCATGCACACCTTTCAACTCATGATAGCCTCTAGGAACAAATCCTAAAAGTCACACAACAATTCAATAATCTTAGCAACTTCAGAGTCAGACTAGTAATCTCCGATAATAGCTTCCTTAGGTTCAACATACATCCCAATATTCACTTTCTTGGTCTTCATAGGCTCATGGTAGGCACACACCTTCTCATCTACACTGGCCAAGAATTCACGTGTACCTTCTAAGTGCTCAATTTCTAAGTTCTCTACCTCTTCATCATCAACCATGTAAATCATCTTACCCTTTTCTCTTTCTAGGAAGGTGCGCTCAAGTTTTTCAGCATTTGTTTCTTCATCTTCAAAGCACGCCACTGAGTCCGACTCACCTAATAGCTCCTAAAGCAACTCTTCAATCGTTGCCTTGTCTCCCATAGTTAAGTGTTTTATAACTTGTAATGCCTCATTTACCAGAGGTTCAGAAGAAAAGTAATATAAGGTTTGAGTCATACCTTCAGCAAGTTCTTGCCAATTTCTAGTTTCTCTATTCAACTCTACATATATATACCATGTATGCGCACAACCTTGCAAGGTGAAGTAAAACCTTTACACCCACAACGAAAGTGGTAAAGCTTCCTGCCCCACTATCCAGAGTCTCTCACACTACTAAATGTGGTGTTGAACAAGATCATTACCATGAAATGCATAGATATAGGTGGGTGCATTGCTTTTGAGAAACTGAGTAGATAAAGCAATCCTTACTTCTCTCCAATCTAAAAGATTATATCTATGAAAAATCCACCAACGCGTTGTTGTCCTCGTAGAGTATACACTAACATGTTCCTTCTTTCCACCTGACATTCCCATTGTACTTCTATAGCGAGAAAGAATACTTTTGGATTCTCTGTACATGTGTAATTTGGTACGTGACTATTTCCCAACTTCTTGATATTGCGTGGCCTATCGACACACGCAGAAGCACTTTGTAGTTCACACCCAACCATTTCATACATTTTCTGCACCTAATTATCACATGCGACACTTGTAGTATCACTCATTGAATGTGTATCATCCCAATAGAGAACTCCTTCCTTTGATGGCTCACGAACTTCCGGATCTCTAATGGTACGTAAATAAATCATGTTAAAGTATTCTTCACTTAAGGGTTATACATAAGGCATAGATTTCCCATCTGTCAAAGGTATAATGACTTATTCTTCCTTATTCTCAAAACTTATATACCCCTTATTGAAGCGCATGTCAATGTTGTTTGCATAACACCAAGGGCACCAAGGCAACTGGGAAATTTGTATGATTCTGCAAGTGCTAAGACTTCAAAGTCCCAGTGAACTTGACCCGATGTATAGTAATGGATGCATGTTTTAAAACTCCAATTGGCGTAGCCTTGGTTTGGTTTGCCATGAATAGTACATTAGAAGATGGCTGCAATGGAGGTCTACCCATCTGAACCCATGCATCCAAAATGAGTACATTTACTTCCGCACCTGTGTCAATCAATATGTTACTCAAAATCCAACCATCAAAAACAACATTCAAAGTAATCTCCTTGTCATAATCAAAACTATCTGGAGGAATATTATCATGCCAAAATTGTCTCTTATGTTCATCCCTAGTGTGTGGAGTGTTTCCTTCAACCAACTCCCAACAAAGGAATTTGTTCTCTTGACACAACATCTTGCAAACCTCTCTTAAATCATCAACATCTGTCTAATGAAGATCAAATGCTTTATTTTTTTCTAACTTCCACAACTATTCCTTCAAACATTGTATCTCACACTATAAATTCCAAATGACCCCATAGTTTCTTGATAAACCTCCTTTTGATTCATAGGGTGTGGATACTTGGCATGCATGACTTCCTCTTTAGTAATGATAGGATTCTATTGCAGATATTCCTTGGTGTACGCGACCTCAATGTGTGTAGTAATATTGATAGGTAATGGCTCATGATCTAGTGCTAGCTTTGACATCCATTGATCTTCCATGATGTGTTGTACTCTAACCATTTTTTTCCCTTGTTTTCCTATTTGTGCTTTTTGCTCAAATTTTCATATAATTTGGGGTACTCTTCATAACTACAATTCTTTTTGTAGAAAGAAAACACAATATTTTGTGGAAATTCACACACTGTAGTGATAAGGAGATCCACATGTGTAATTGGTTCCAGGGGAAATCACTCCTTCCTCCCCTGCAACCCTAACCTATGAATTTGCCTCTGTAACCTCGACCTCTGTCATGGCCTCAATCAGAGCGCCCTTCATTATAATCATGGTCATGGTGCTCACCTTTATCCTTAGAATTATTTGCAACACCAGTCTTTTAGATTCCAATATTAATGGCATCATGGACATGATCAATCAACCTGAAATCTTCAGTATCATTAGTGGAAGACCTATAAATTTTACAATAACTAGACAAATTATTTATTATTGGACACTACAATAATGGGCACCGACTTGAACTATGGTATAAGTGACATATCTCACAATCCAAAGAACAAAGAACACATTGATTTACAAGGAAACTATCCTTAGTATGCCCCTCTACTTCACAATTTATACACCAAATTCCACTGTGCATCTCATGTGTCGAATTAGCAGATAATTTCTCCAACTATTTAACCATTGCTACAATTTGAGCTTCCAATAATGGGCTCACTCCCGTGTCTACACTTCCAACCGCCTTAACGCGTAGATCCACTTCCAACCGCCTTAACGCATAGATCCACTTCAAGTGCCTTGTGTGGATCTATATAAGTCTTATGTGAAAGCACCCTCCTAAAAGGTGTGATCATTCCTCCAACAAACCATTGTGTATGTCATAAGATAACTTAGTGTAATTCCCACTAAAACAACCCACTTGAGACCCAAGAAACAACCTAGGGTTAGTTAGGGAAATTTTGGAATAAATTTTTTATCAAAGGAATCTACAACGAGTTACAAGACAACAATTGTCACTAACTTGAGTTCCGAGAACAATTCTAGTCTATTAGAACATTCTTTTCTTTTATTAGTAATTATTAGAGGTCATAAGGTCCAAAATTTAGGGTTAGAAGTTTCAATTAGGTTCGGAGGAAAATTCCTCACCAAACCCACTCTCTAACAGGCTTAAAGTTTCAACTTGGTTTTTTCACACTTAATGCATTCAAAATTTTCCTAAAGTACTTTCATTGGATTGGAAATTTTCTCACCTTTCCATTGATATAAAGAAGTCCTCCTAACTCCTCATATTTTTCAAGATATGGGGCCGGTGGGCCTGGGGTGAAAATTTTCCCTTAAGAGCAGAGCTTGCTTTGGCCCAAAGGTGAAAATTTGCCCAAAGGGTGGGTTGGTGGGCCACGGGGAGACTTTTGTAAAAAAAAAATGGTGCAGGGAAAAATCACATTTGGGCTTGCACTCCTGGGTATGCGGGTGCTGAGGGACGCATGGCACTCCCTAAGGCAGTGTGGGGAAAAATGAGGAAAGGTGGGAGATATTTTATAAATTCTCTGCACAGTGAAATGTCGGCTCTGCACCTGCACTCCTGCAAGTTCACAAAGGACATGTGGTGTCTCCTAATCCAATGCACGGAAGGTGGAGTGGTGGGGAGAAAATTGACTTAATGCCTCGAAGGGCTAAGAGGGTACATAGACCCACGCCTCCACTGGCACCTCATGATGCCATGTGGTAGCCCCCGATTTGCTACACGCCGGTAGGACAATGGGAAAACTTGAAAAAATTTCTAAAAGTATTCCAAGACACAAAAGATAAAAAGTGACCCGTTCTCTGCTGATGCCTCGTGATGCCACATGGCATCACTTGATTGGTTGCGGGCCGGCGGGAAAAAATTGGAAAATTTTCCCAAAATTTTTGAAAGTGCTAAGTGAAAAATGGGATTCACCCCTCCGCTGACACCTCATGGTGCCACATGGTAACCTCTGATTGGCTATGGGCTAGCATAGAAATTTTTAAAATTTTCCCAAAATTTTCCTAAGTCCTAAGGGAAATATTCGGGCTACGGGCCCACCAAGGAAATTTTTCCCAAAATTTAATGCCAAGTGAAGAAAACTTTAGAAGGCCATAACTTTTTATAGAGAGCTCGATTTTGGGAAAACTAGGACTTTTGGGAAATCTCTCGACACCCTCTTTTCACAGAGATAATTAATTTTATATTTTGATAAAGTTTAAGGGGTCAATTTTAAGAAAATGGCCTATAGGATTATATAGAGCGAGCTGGTAAATTTTAACTTATTAGATCTATTCAATTTTGTCTTCCTCCTCTCTCAACATGTCAAATATACATGGAGGATTATTCCTAAATGGATTTAAGGGAGGATTCAAGGTTCAATTTGTCTAAATGATTTACAATTTGAACATTTTTGTTTCTTGACAGAAAATGACTGCAAAACGGTTTGAGCCCGATTTTGCTAAGTTTTGAGATATTTCGTTAAGTATTTTAGCTCAATTAAGTACATTGATAACATAGCATGCTATATTTTAATGTTTCAATGTTGATTTTTTTTGTAGGTTCGAATTGTGCATTTTAGAGAAGTATTTGCCAGTTGTAAAATTTAAAACAGAGATCAGATTGAAAAGGGCTATTTATCATTTTTCATCTTCCAAATATGGAGATTAATTTCCATTTCAGTCTAATACATTTAATTTATTTAATCAAACCATTTAAGAGCCAAAATACAAAGTTTGATTTCTAATTTTTAACGTATTTCAAAATACAAAATATTACCATTCCTTCATATGTGTTTCTCTCTTTCAAATTTTCCAAACAGAGGTTTCAAATCACAAATTGATGATCAATTTCAATGCAACAATGCAAATTGAAGAAAAGTATTGCAATCCTTTATTGATTTAAAAAAACAATACAACTTTACATCTTTCAATTCCTTGAATGCAAATAACAGATTTCCAATTTCTTTCTTTCAGATGATCAGAACAGAGTATATCTCTTTCACAACTTGGAATACATAACTTTCATAGCTTAATACAAAGTATCTTTCCATTACAAATAATATACAGATCATCCACTTCAAGTGGGAAAGGTTACAATGAGATTTCATTTCACATGGAACTGTCAAACTGTCTTTCTCCTCTGCTCCAGAACAACAACATAAATTTCTCCTTTTGGATCACAACAAAGGCAGGGGAAAGGAAACGCTCTCCACCCAACCAAGACATCCAATGAAGAGGAGAAGCCATCCTTCTTCATTGGCCCCGAGCCCCAACCATAATGTAATAAAAGATGTGATTCAACCCATGGCAACAAGGCTTCCACAACACACATGCAACATTTTCACATTTAAAAAAATAGTTCAAAACAAAATGTAGTTTACAACTACATTAAAACATACAAACAATACTAAGGCTTCATCAAGAAAGCCAAAGGAGCAAGGAACTATGGGGGAAGCTACTTATGCCTCCCAATGGGAATTGGGTATCCACCTGAACAAACTGCCAATATAAATCATCTCACATATCCTTATGCCCCCACAATCCCTCCTTATGCCCCCAAAAAAAAATTTCCTTATACCCCCACAACTTAAGAAATGCAATGCCATTTCTTTTCCAAGGTAGAAACCCAATCCCAACTCCCTCCACAAGAATTCTGATGCCACTAGCATTCCCTTATGCCCCCACATGGATTCCCCATAGCCTTCTCCTACACCATTCCTAGGTAGTCTACCCAAACAACCCACAAACATGCTAAAACATTCACACAATAACATGTACATTCATAAAGAAAAGGAGTATTTCAAGAGCCAAGCTCTTACCTCTCCATGATGGAGTTGTCTAAGTTCCAAAACAGCAAGCTTTCCAATGCCAAAATACAATCCAAAATCAACAACCAACAAGCATGCAAGGGTCTCCAATCTCCTTCCAAAAGCAAGAGCTCCACACAACAAAATTTCACCCAAAAGGAAGTATGCAAAATGTTCAACAACCCAAAACAAAGCAAGGAGTTCCAATTTTATAGAAGAGGGAAGAGAAGAGGATGAGGTGGATCCATGTAGGATGCCACATCACACATCCTCAACTCCAACACAAAAGTCAAATTCATTCTCCAATGCACAATAAAGAGGTGGGTGAATAATATGACAATAAACTTACACAATCCAAAAATCCCACACCCCACAAGGACTGAATTTAATAAAATGTAAGAATATTGTAATTAAAACTTGCATATAATCATATCAAAATGCATAAAAAGGCCTAAATTCAACCCTCCAACCATAGGTATTGTTGGTAAATAAAATTAAGAGGTATGGGACAAGTTTTACTTGTCCCACAAGCCTCCAAAATCAGCCTCCAAGGACAAATTCGAATTTCCAAGAAGGTGGAGTGTTTCACACTCAGAAGTAAACTTACACATCACTTACAAGGTCACTTACACATACTTACAACATTTAATACAAAATCCAACCACTTCACTAATTAATTTCTTATGACATATTGATTTGTTTACTTTAACAACATGATTATTCACAACATTAACACAACATTTAATAACTAATGAAAAAGGGTAAAAGCACCACAAAATAAACACATGCAAACATTAATAAAAGAAACCACATTAATAAATACATAAATCCCCTTGGTCACATTCAAAGGTAATCCCCCATGGGAATCCCTAACAAAAAACAACACACACACACAAAACATGTTACCATGGTGACCTTGTTGAATTCATCTAGAATTCCAATGTGGTTGGTATCAATCCCTCGATGTTTGTTGTGATATTTTAACCTACAAAACACAAATACCTCCTTCGGCCTTGTGGCCATATCATCCAACATGATATAAATATAATCACAAAATCATCTATACATATGAATCAAAACAACATCAAGAAAATCAACACTATCACTTACAATTTATATCAACAACTATATCATCATCATATAATGTCCATTTTCTAGGCCTAGTCACAATATCCAAAAATCACATGTCCGAACAACATTCATAATATATCCATGTCAAATAGTATATCATCCTCCACATATGAAGTGTATCGAATAATCATCATGCATCATAACTAAATCGGATCAACAATAATCCATGGTCCAACATCTAACATTGTACTAAATCAAACCCATAATAATGTTCATAATTTAATCGATGATCAAGATCGAGTATCAAAAGGTGTCAAAGGGAAGTGGGCACTACACTTAGACAAAAGGGTTTTGAACCAAGCATCATATTCCCGAACACTCTCAGTAGTGCCCTATTTAATATATCCGAGTGCGCTTTATTATTTTCTTCTTGAACTCAGGGATATAAAATTCCTTCAAGAAAGTTTCTCACAGTGTTGTATAATCCACACAAGTTTGACCAAGATTAAATTTTTGTACCGGTTGTGTGTGCGTCCTTGCAATGTTGTTGCAAATTGAGTGACCTTGCACTCTAGAGCTGTAATCCCCTTTGTGTGCCATAGTATCTCACACAGATGCACGTGCTTGGCTACATCTTCAATGCCCTTATACTCTAGAAGATGGAGAATCCAGCACCTCTAGATATGTCAAAGTGCATGAGCCACCTAATCCTCCTAATCGACCCCCTCCAATAGGTAAAGGATCAGAAGATGCATTACCCTATATTCTAATGGTTGTGCTAAACTGAACACCCACAGTTTGTGAATTTGCACTACTTCTAGAAGTTATACCAATGTTCTACGTGCCATGTTTTGTGCCAATAATGCACCAAAAAAATACCCCCAACTAGTCCTCTAAATAAAGTAGACACCAATTGTGCCACAGATGAATGCGCTCCCGATTAACTCCTAAACTTGACTACAAATTAACTCTATCTACTGCAACTCTACTGCTCCCACTAACTTGTTGATTACTGATCATCATAGAAGCTAGAAAACCAAGCACAAAGGCTAGGTCACTAGGTAGATTCAGATACGTATCCATGTCTCAAGTACTCTCTATTGGTCCACTCTCATCTGAGGATGAAGAGGGTTCCCTACCATGCTTTCCCAAATGGGGGAGATCTAGATTCTTTGGCTTCTCATCTTCTACGTAAGCTATGAATCCTTCACAAGCCATCTCTTTCCATAATGCCATTCATTCTACAACTTTTGCTACTTCTCTAACTCCCTCTCGTGTGCCTCATTGAACTCAATCAAAATTTCTTCTCTTTTCCTCTCTTTTGTGAGGTCCTCCATTCTTACCAAACCTAATTCTTCACCTACGCATGGTGGGGTTTAGTTAGCCATCAAATTCTTTTCCAAATCCATGGTTACAATTAAGATGTTGATCTCCAGTGGAATATCGTGCAAATACGATCATCTGGGCTCAAGAAAAAATTGAAACTTAGTAACCTATGTGCAAGAGTAATTCAAAATTGTGTACTCAAGAATATAGTTTTTCAAAACACAATGGAACCAAACATCCATAGATCACATCCAAATCAGATCTGCATCATACAAGGCCTAGAATTCTTCCTGCATCCAAACAAGCGTGTGAAACCTCAAGTTATTCTTAGACACATAAGAAGCCAACCACTCATATAGCTTTATGGGAAAGATAAAAATACCTTGTCTCATACAATCCATCATACATATTTTGTTCAACCCATGTGTGTGCATTAAAATCAGGTCCAGTGTTGAATCTGCAAGCATACTCTTCTTCCGAGATCTACCAACCATTCCTAAATACTAGCCAAATTCAATCAAGTATGTCTTCATCATGCAACATCCATAAAAATAGCTAAGAAAGAGGTCCTCGCAATGGAAGCAATGATGTAGCCTATAATTTACTATCGATAACCCAAGGCACACTAGTACATCAATCATCCCGAATCGAGCGCTCACTCGAAGCGTGCAAGGGTACCAGTCCCTCTTTAGAGTTTATTGTCTAGAATTTTAACATGATTTTACATGTATATATTTAGATCCATAACGATAATTAGAATTTATACAAAGTGCATAAACCTGATCTAGATCTAAACCATGAGAAAGATTCACTAAACAATTATCATAACAAGATCTATCATGCAATAACCATAATCGGTAATATATAACACCAATATCCAACCAATATAATCCATCATATTAATAACTTAAACATAGAACTTCATACATCAATACACAGTCTCCATAGTCATGTGCGCTAGTAAATCCACAACATAACTCTATAATAATCGGGACTCAAAGTGCTCTCTTTTAACCGTGTAAATCAATACACATATAAAGAAGTGGGGAATTTCCTTCACCTCCCATGCACCTTCCAAAAATAGGATACATACGAATAATAGCCATGCACCTTTATAAGGGAATAAAAAAGCATACAAGTGCTCTAATAATAGATTTCCTATTGTTAACTCTAACAAGAAATTCTATTATTAAACCAAAACTCTGCATGGCACTCAAAATGTTGCACATTTCAAAATAACCTTGCGTGATCTCGCAAGTCTCCATGTCATCATTTGTTCAACACTCTATCTCCAAAAATAGCCTTAAACAACAAAATATCTAAGTTCTAAACATGGGCACTTCAACCTTACTATAATCTCGTGTGCTCTTCTTCACTTGCGCCCTACATTTGCGCGCCTAACACTTATGCTATTTTTTCAGCCCAACAAGCCCCTGGAAATAATAGATTTGGGAATCATTTTAAAGAAGATCCTGGGTAGAGGAACAAGCAAAAGTTCCTATGGGGTCAGAAACAAACAAAAAATCTTCAAAGATAGGAAAACAAACCCAAATCCATTGGTGGCAAGAGTTTTAGTGGTGGAATAGGAACATACTATTGATTAGTGTGACAAATATTCATTACCTTACCCTCTATGTGAGAAGCCTTCCGAGGATGACGACAACAATGATGAAGTTGATTTTGGTGATATATGCATGATGGAATGTCTAAAAGATTCAATGCAAGGGTCCACTTTTACTGATCTCCTATTAGCTAAAATTGTGGAAGACTTTTGGGCTTACACCAATAATGTATTCTCCTCCTCCTTCGTAATTAATGTTAATGTTGATATGGCTCATTAATTTCAGCTCCCAAATCATGACTTTAAATATATAATAGCATTAATGATCAAAAAATATGTTGGTGGGATTCTCTTAGAAGAGGATAGGAAGTTATTAGTGAATGTTGTTGTTGCCTAAGAGAAATAATAAAACCTTTGCAAGAGATGATTTAAAGGGCTTATCCTAGCTCACAAGACAAATATGCTTCTCTTGAGAAATATCCCCAAAGACACTCCCAAGAAAAGCATGCCCGATAAAGACCCTATAATAACCTCAAGACCAAGCTGATATTACCTTTATTGAAAGTGATATTGAGTGGCATAAGCTGTGGATGCCCGAGCTAACCCCTAGAGTAAATTTTTTCTGGTGGCTTATCATTAAAGGCAAGATCCTAACTAATGACAATCTCATTAGGAAAGGATTTATCATGCCTAATAGATGTTGCATGTGTCAAGAAGAAGTAGAAGATATCAAACACCTCTTTCTTCATTGTAAGTACACTTCCAAAATTTGGCATCTCATTTTTGAAAACTTCAATCAGGAATGGATCTTTCCCCATACTTGTCTTCAGGCCTAGAAACAATGGAACTCTCCTTACAAACATTGTGTGGTGAGGAGATTATGGCAAACTGGTTCTCCCTCACACCATGTGGTGGGTTTGGAAAGATCGTAATGATGTCATTTTCAGGAATAAAGAAGGTTATGCAAAAATTCTACAAAGAAATTATCATTGCTATGAAAGACAACATTGAAAGATTTAAACCCCCAAAATAGACTTTACCCTGAGGAAGAAGAGCACATTCTGGCTGCTTGGAATATTGGCACTGTTTTGAACAAGAATAACAATAGTATTGATAGATCCACTATCCGATGGATTCAGCCTCCCAGTGCTTGGCATAAGTTGAATTTTTATGGGGCCTCAAAAGGAAATCCTGGAGATTCTGGAGGTGGGGGAGTCATTAGAGATCATAGAGGTTGTTTTGTTGCTACTTTTTCTGGTAAAATGGGTAGACAAACTAATCACTACTCTGAAGCTCTTGCTGCTCTTTGGGGAATAAGGCTAGCTCAGGGAATGTAATATTTCCAATATTATAATTGAGGGTGATTCGCTAAACATTATCAATCTTTTAAATCAAAAACAACCCCCCAGTTGGTCAATCAGGGACTTTATTGCTGAAGCTACTGATATTTGCAAGAGTTTTGAAAATTTTGAAATCAAACATACATACCGTGAAGGCAATAATGTGGCAGATGGCTTGGAAAATATTGGGGTAAATAATACTTATCAAACTTGGTTAAGGGGTGACATTCTTCCTACTAAAGTAAATGATGACATCATTAAAGACTTGTATGAATTGGAAAGTAATCACTAATAGTTGTAGTGCTGATGCTAAGGAGCGGCCTTTTAAGTGTAGAGTGATGACATCATCAAAGATTTGCACGGCTTGGAGCATCATCATTAATAGATATAGGGTGGATGATAAGGAGCGGTTAATTAATTACAAAGTGAGAATTAATAATTACTTCTCTTCACACACTTGGGAGGACTTCAAAAATAGAACTAAGGATTATTCGTATAGTTTTCAAATTTTTATTGTTGCAGGTAGAGGTAATAGCACAGGAAAAATGGGGGGACCACCTTATAAGACTAAGCCCACCCATAATCCTGCATGGAAAGATGATATAGTTCTCTAGAACTATTTACAGAAAGGGGGTCTCGCAAACTTTATTGAAAAATTCCAAGGTTTTGATCAGGATCTCTCAATCAAATTTCCTCATGGATGGAAGAATCGAGTGGTTGAATACAGTAATATCAAGGTTGAGATTACAGAGGATCTTATAGCCGAGGTCACTGGGATCAGTCTAGAAGGAACCAAATTCTTCAAAAAGCAGGTGGACAGAGAGGTGGAGGCTAAGAAGTTTCTTGATGAGGGTGAGAATCTAGATTTTGTGACGGAAGGAATCAAACTTGCTTATATTCTAGAGCCTTTTGCTGAGATCGCAATGATGGTGGTAAGGTATGTTACCTTAGAAGGGAGATTTTTCACTATTCCCCAAAAGCATTTGATCTTCCTTAATCACTTCGTAGAGACCTCACCATTAAATTTCCTCATTACTTGTTGAATTCTCTAGAAAAATCTGTTCTGGAAGTGCAAAACCACACTAGGGTTGTTTCCCTTCATCAAGGGTTAATACTACTCATTCATCGCCACTGCTCAACTTGCCCCGCTTGATCCTACTCCTCCCCTACCTCCATCCCCCTTCCTAATAGGAATCTTGATATTGCTACCACTAAAGAGAGAAAGGAAAGAGATGAAAACTAAGGTCCCCGATTCTCGAGAGGGTTCTTAGAAGTCTTAAAGACTGGAGCTTGCTGCAATTCTTGCACATTAGTAATTTGGTGGAGAATCCTAAGGATGAAGACTTGCTAGTTAGAGTAGAAAAAATGGAAAAGGAGATTCAGGACCTTAAGAGTGTTATTAGGGAAATGGATAAAACTCGGGGAAAATGAAGTTGCAAAATGATGAAGATGAAGATATTACCGCTGAATTTTTCAAGAAGTTGCTATCTCTGGATGTTAGGATTGGAAATGCAAAAGGGAGAAATGAATGTATCCTATCAGCTCTTAAAAGCATCTACAATTTCATCGAGCAGCATGTGCGTAGTGTTTGTAGTCTCAACGGTATTACCGAGGACATTTGGGGTTCCAAGGAGAATAAAGATCTTGCAATTGCCAAGGCAGATTTGAAAGATCCATCCCACACCACCACCATTACATTATTTGTCTCGCTCCAAACGATTAAAGCCAAGATCGACCGGGCTATCAAGTGATGTGAGGCACTGTTGTTGTTTACTGGCGGTGAAGTTGTTGTTGTGAGCATTTTTGGTGCTACTTTTTGGCTAAGATGACCAGTGGTGGTTATCTCTTGTTCGTTTTTTATCTCTTCGATTTTTCTTGGATCACTGTCTGTCTTGATCCTGTTTTGTTACTATATTGTATAATCTGACTATTGAGCCCACTAATGTTGGATGTTTTGTAATGTTATCTCTTTTGGTATCTGGTTTTTGAGCCTTTTGTTCATATGGTATAGTCCCTTCAAAACTATTTATCCATAATAAAAAAAAAACCTCAAGACCAACTTATACCTCAGCCCAAGTAATAAGGGACAATCTACAATAAAAAAATAGCCACCCTTTCCCCTAATACTGAGTCTTTCCCAAATATTTTACACATGATTTGGATCACATTCTAAGTCAAAATAATCATTTTCCCTCTTGTGTAACTACTTATGATTCCCAAACGTAGAAGAAGGGAATTTGAATATTTAGGGTTGAAGGAGGATGGGGTTTTCAAAGAAAGAAGTGCAAGTAATATGATGAATTCTCCCACTATTGCTGAAGTTGACATAAAAGAGGACGATGAGCACACATAAGTATTACTAGAAGTATATTTGGGTACCTCTTTAGTAGAGTCACAATTGGATGTAGATCCTTTCTTCACTACTCTCATTTTCAATGAAAGGCTTCTCAATAATTACATGTTTGATTCAGGGGCATCCTGAAAAATTATGCCTTTGGAAGTCATGAATGAATTGAACATCAAAACAATTGTTTCTTTTGGGAGGCTTTTTTCCATGGATTCAAGAGAGGTACCTATTTTTAGATACTACAAAGGTTTGGTGGTGCAACTTGCTCCTTATCCTAGAAAATATTTAACTATGAATGTGGTTATAGTATACTACCCCGCTAAATTGCGTATGTTGTTATCAAGAAAATTGGTTGTCGGTGTAGGGGCAAAGTGTTCAAATGGGAATTTATTTTGCTACTATACCCTTGGAAGGAAATTTTGTCAAGATACATAGAGAGGATAAAATTTTGCACCTTATTAAAGACCCCCTGAATGCTTCTTATGAAGTATTATTTATTGATACAAACTTAGGTAACTTTATAGGTTGTGCTAAATTTGAGGATCAATGTATGGATATAAATGCACACCTTGAAGATTTCAGTATCCCGTGGACTATTAATTTTGATGGAGCATGTTCTAATATTGGAAATGGAGCTAGAGTGGTTCGATGTCTCCAAACCATGGTTTTTTCCATTCCTCTTTCAAATTAAAATTTGAATGTACCAACAATATAGTTTTATATGAATCATTTCTCCTTAGGTTAATATTTACATGGATGAATGGGATTAAAGATCTCATTGTCAAAGGATATTCTAAGTTAGTTGTAAAAAAATTAGAAAAACATATGTAACTAAAAATCATAGGTTGAAACAATATAAGTACACGGATCTGGGATCTCATTGAATTATGTTATATTTTCAATCTCATCTATCATGAAAGAACTCAAAATATAGTAACTAACAAGTTTTCTATCCTAGCTTATCAGCATGACAATAAAACAATTTCTCCATATTGTAATTACAAGATAGAATTACTAGTTAGTCCCTCAATCCCGATAACATTCAACATTGATGAGGTTTTTGAAGATGATGCTCAGATGTAGAGGTTATTAACTTGTATATGTGGGTTCACCAATCAACTCATTGAACTTGAAACTATGGTGGTGTTATGTGAAGGAAAGGAAACCCTCTTTGGGAAGGATGTGATTCAGTTGAAGATAAATACTATCCCCATAGGATCTGGTGAGCCTTGAATCGAGTTTTGATATTACCAACATAATTATGAGAAAATATATCTATGTATTTATGGATGTTGAGGAATAAAACTTGGGAACTTATCACAATCCAAGAAAGTTATAGTTGGTAAACAACATGAATAAATATGAAAGAAAACTTTATACCATTCTACTGAGAAAGTATGAGGATTTTCTTGCATGGTCTTATTCTAAGCTAAAATTTTACATGGAAGATATATTTTAAAATGAGATACTATTAGAGGCCCATACTTAGACCTTTAGGAAAATGAAAAGGCATATCAACCCCATCCTTGCAACTAATATGCAAGAGGAGTTGGCAAAGTTAAAATATGGTGGGATAATCCAACCCACTAGGTACTCCTCATGGGTGGAAAACTTGGTACTAATTAGAAAAAGAATGGGGATATTAGGATTTGTGTGGATTTCAGGAATTTAAACAAAGCATCACTAAAAGATAATTACCCATTTCCTAACATGGAAAATATTCCAAAAAGATAACATGATTTGAGTTATTATCTACTTTATACGGTTTCTCGGGTTATAATGAAGTTGTGGTCAAATAATCGAGTAATTCGAAACCTCTTTCACCACCCCTTAGGAACATATGTCTATGTTATGATGCCTTTTAGATTAATGAATGCTGGAGAAACTTTTAAAATATTCATGGATGTTTCCTTCTCTGGTTTTATTAATGATTTCACCGCAGAGTTATCAAGATGATATAATTGTTTCCTCTAGGAAAATGGGTGACCATTTGGAGCACCTCGAAAATATATTGATCAGATGTAGAGAATATGGGATCTCATTAAATCCAAAGAAGTGTCATTTTAGGATACAAAAGTTAAATTTGTTAGGACATATTTTGTCACAAGGAGTTCTGATAGACCCTGAAAGTGTGGAAGCAATTAATAAAGTCATCTCCTATCCAAAATCGCATACAATCCTTCTTTGGACGAATAAATTTTGTAAGAAAGTTTATTTCTAACTTTGCTGAGATCACTCTCCCCATCACAAACATGTTAAAAAGGAACAAGTCATCAAGTGGGGAGAAGGGGTTGTTCAAGAATTTGAAGGAATAAAGGAGGCACTCAAAACTACCCCCATATTAACTAGCCCTGATTATAAAAAGGAGTTTTAGATGTTTTCTTTTTCCTTAGAAAATACAATTTCTTCTATATTATTGTAGAAGGATGAAGAGGGGCATGAGAAACCCATTACATTTTTAGTAAATCCTGGAGTGTTCTGAATTGAAATACTCTATTATGGAGAAGCAAGATTTTGCCTTGGTAAAAGCTACTAAAATTTTTAGACCCTATATTCTAAGTTCCAAAATCATAGCCTATGTGCCTCATACAATGGTAAAATATATCCTATCTCAAATGGAGATGTCAAGCAAGAGGTGTAGGTGGGTGAACAAACTTCAAGAGTATGATATGGATATTCAGACCACAAAGTTAGTTAGAGGCTTGGGCTTGGAAATACTGATGGTAAAAATCAATTTACAGGTAGTTGAAATACACACTATTGAAATGGATGAGCAGCACCAGCGTGAAAATGTGAGTGCCTCAACTTGGTACAAAGACATAGTATACTACCTAAGAATCTTGAATTGTCCTGCTCACCTAGAAAAAAATCAAAGGAGGACACTCAAGTTGGTTTCCCAAAAATACATTTTAACTGATCATGGTATGGCTTGGAAAATCCCAGAAGGAATCCTATTGAGATGTATTACAAAGGAAGAGGCCCCTAAGATAATTGTTGAGTTTCATGGAGGGTTGTGGTGGCAAACATTTTGCTAGAAGGGTTAATGCCCATTAAATCTTGAGGGCGAATACTTATGGCCCTGTTTTTCAAGGATGTAGCTCTCCTAGTTAAAAAATGTGAAAGTTTTCAATAGTTCTCTTAAAGATCCTTACCCCTACATCTTGTTTCAATGGAATATCTCTTTAAAAAATGGGGATTAGATTTTATAGGTGAAATATCATATTCTTTAAGTGCTGGTCATAAATGGATATTGGTGGCCATTGATTATTTCACCAAATGGGTTGAAGTTATCCCTACCAAGAAGGAAACACGTCAAGTGGTCATGGAATTCATCCTAGATCACATAATTATTAGGATTGGGCTCCCATGTAGTTGGTTGTTAATAATGTCATGAGTTTCAGAGTAAAATCATTAGTAAAAATGTGTCATGAGTATAGCATAACCTTGGCCTATGCATCAAACTATAATCCCCAAGGAATGTTGGGGTTAGCACACCACCAGTTGTAAAAAACAATATATCAAATCTAAGCATACATGTAAATAAAAGTGGATATTCTACGAGAAGAAATATACAAAACAAGAGACATAAATCAACACCATATTTAACGTGGTTCACCCAGTGTGGACTATGTCCACCAAGAAACAAGCCAATCTATTATCCAAAGCTTTGACAAGATATACAATGAAGATTTACAATCTTCCACACCTCTCAGATGTTCAGTACTTTCTTTCATTCAAGGATTTTTTCATCACCAAGAATTCTCTCTCACTTACCATTTTGGGGTTCTTTCTAATTCTTGTTATACTTATATAGTCATTTATAGAACTTAGGGGACTTAGCCATGCAATTACAATCAATAGAAATACTTTAATAATAAAAATATATCTAATTCCCGAGAGTTAATTAAAAATCCTCGCATAGGTAACCGACGCTGGTTATACCTAACCATTACCGGTTCCTTACTTGATCGATGTCGGTCATACTTGACCGATGCGGTCTTGGGGTGACCAATGCCGGTTCCCCCTTAACCAATGTGGTTCTTGTATTTTCAAAGCAAGTTTCCATTACATGCTAAACTAAAGTAATTGAGCTCCATAACTCAACAATATCCCACTGGAGATTAATTAATGCACCATACATGTATAATCTGTTGGACCCATGGAATAATGACCAAGTATAAAGACACATGGGCATGTAGGATCCCAATTACTAGATGGCATGGAAGGAAAAATTGCGTAAGAGAAAGGATTAAGGAGGAAAACAGCACACACGATGTGCAAAAGGAGGTTCAAGATTTAGCCAATTTGAGTGTCCAAGGCAAGACACATGAAAAGTGTGATCGGTTGCACGTGGATAAGATGTCACTTGATGACGGGTTGGCCAGTAAAGAAGCATGCCTTTATGGAATTTTCTAGAAGGCCATCATGAAATAGAGTGGAAAGCTCAGGCCTAGAGGAGCATGCTAACATGTAGGACCACAATCGACACTTGGCATCCAATATGAGGGCAATGGAAGGTGAGTTGGCATCACGGGAAAGCTATAACTAAAAGTTCTGTGGAGTAGAGAAAAAAAAGGAAGGATATATCATCTAGATATACATAGGGAATAACGGGTTAGAGAGTGAGTGAAACTCTATAGAATTGCTACAAGTGGATATTCTGGTTCAGGAAAGGATGTACTAAGCATGGAGTTGTTATTTTCCTTTTCTGTTATCTTAGCTACATACGTCTAGTGATGTGCATGATTGCATCTGCTCTCGTGACACTTTTTAATGAACTAATGAATATATTAAGGTTACTGTTATAAATAGATATGAATATCAATGGGTTTAATGTATATTTCATATATATGAGTTCTCTTTCCTTTCATGCTATGAATGAATGGTTGTATCTTTCTTTCTGTTATAGTATATGTTCTGGAATTTGTTAAAGCACTCGGTCTTAAGTGACCTGCAAGGATCTGGATGCTATCTTGAGCCCTATGGTTCTTGTTTAACTTCCATCCTACAACTTTTACACTAATCATAGATGATGCTTCCCGCTAAACTCACATAAAATAGAGACTCGGTACCCATGCATGCCTCGGGTGAGCGCTCAACTCCTGGCTGGGTGATAGGTGGCACATATGGGGTTCTTCCTTTTGTGATAGGAGTAAAATTGACCACATCTTGGTTCCATTGCAGGACTTGAACTGGGTATCTCGAGTGAGAGCCGAGTATCCTAACCAACTAGACTACAATGGAACCAAGATGTAGTCAATTTTACTCCTATCACAAAAGGAAGAGCCCCATGCACGCCGTCGGCCTATCACCCAACAGAAGCTAAGCACTCACCCACGCGTGCCTCTGTGAGTGCTCAACTTTGCTAGGTGATAGGCCGACTCGCATGGAGTTCTTCCTTTTGTGATAGGAGTAAAATTGACTACAACAACGTCATTCTCGGATCCTTCCTTAACTTTGTTTCTTCCTCTTCAAGTCTCAAACTTGAAGAACAACAGAAGTGGATTGTATCTCCAACTTATCCTTTGCCAATGGATTCATTAGCATCTCCGTAGGGTTCTTACTCGTATGAATATTTTCTAGATTCAACTTTTCATCCTTCAAGTCAAGGGTATGGAGTTCTTTTTCAACCTGCACACTAATTTCTCCTTACCCTTGACTTCATACCCAAGTGATTGCTACATATAAATATCTTCATCCAAATCACCATGAAGGAAATCCATCTTCACATCTAGTTTCTCTAAATGAAAATATTCTACTACAACTAAACTCAATACAATATGAATAGAAGTCATCTTAACAACAAGAGAAAATATTTCACCAAATTCAATACCTACTTTATGTGTAAATCCCTTTACTACAAGCCTTGCCTTGTACCTTTTCTATCCACCCTCTTCTTCTTTAATTCTATAAACCCACTTGTTCTGCAATGTTTTCTTACCTGTTGGCAACTTAACCAAATCCCAAGTCTGGTTTTGTTCCAAGGAGTCCATCTCCTCATCTATGTCATGCTCCCACCGAGAACGTGAGTCTTATCCCGCATTACTTCTTCAAATCTCTCCATTTCACCATTATCAGTCAATAATAATAAAAATAGATAAGGTGTAAATCTTTCTGGAAGTTTACTTACCCTTTTTGACCTTCTCACAGGATTTTGGGGTACCAAAGGCTCAATTTGGACCTCCTAAACATTCCTATCCAAATATGTCAGTGACCGACGCCAATCACCTCTAACCGATTCTGGTTTGGATCCTCTGTAACCATCAATAGTTCATCTAACCGATGTCGGTTAGGGACTAACCGATCACGGTTACTGTGTATTTCTATAGGTGTTTCTTTAAAACCCGAGAGTTCATTTTCATCAATAAAATTCTCAATTTTCTCATCCTTGGGTACCAAAATTTGATCCCTGTACATTCTCTTTTCATTCCATTCAACATCATGACTCCTAATAATTTTAGAATTCTCTAAATCCTAAAAATGGAAACCAAAATCACCATATCCATAACCAATGAAAGTGCATCTCTTGGATTTTGCATCCAACTTCTTCCTATTTTCCTTATCAACATGCACAAAAGATTCTAAACCAAAAACTTTAAGAAAATAAAGATCTACCTCTTTTCTAGTCCAATCTTCCTCTGGTATTCCTCCATCTAGTGAACTTGAAGGCCCACGGTTAATCAAATAAACTGCTATATCAACTGCTTCTACCCAAAACTGCAAGGGCAATCCAGAATGTATCCTCATACTTCTAGCACGTTCCATGATTGTCTTGTTCATTCTTTTTGCAACACCATTCTCCTGTGGTGTTCTCAAAACCATTCTTTCTCTACGTATCCCATTTACTTAATAATAATCATTAAAATCCTTACTACAGTATTCACCACCATTGTCATATCTAAGGCACTTTAACTTATAATTTGATTCATTCTCAACAAGGGCTTTCCATCTTTTAAAATTCTCAAAAACATCATATTTATGTTTAATACAATAAACACATACCTTTCTTGTAGCATCATCAATGAAAGTAACATAATACTGGGATCCTCCATGAGAAGCTACCCTGAAATTTGGTCCCCACACATCCGAGTGTACAACCTCAAATTTCAGCTCCTTCTTGGTTGCCCCAACTTTGAGAAATCTCACTCTCTTTTTATTTCCAAATATACAATGCTCATAGAAATCAAGATCTAAATATTTCAAATCTGATAACTTACCCTTAGCCTTTAAGATCTGCATTCCTTTTTGACTCATATGACCCAACTAATTATGCCACATGCATGCATCGAATCTGAAGTAGATAATGTAGAAAAGGAATCAGTAATAAAAGTAGATAAATATAATGTTCATACCTTCTTACCTCTTGCCACAACAAAAACACCCTTGGTGACTTTCCAAGAGTCTCCTGTAAAAGTAACCATGCAACCAGATTCACCTAGTTGCCCTGTAGAAATAAGATTCCTCCTGAGGCTTGGCACATGCCTCACATATTTTAATACCCATGTATTTTCATTCTACAATTTTAGATGAACTTCTCCTTTACCAGTAATACTGCAAGGTTCATCATCACCCAAATAAACATGCCCAAAATTACCCTGGACATAATTTCTAAAATAACCCTTATTAGGGTTTGCATGGAAAGAAGCTCCTAAATCTAAAAACCATGATTCAATTTTACTATCTAAAGAAATAATAAGAGCATCTTGCATTACCTATGATGCAGCAAGATTTACTTCTTTATCTTTATCTGGTTATTATTTCTCTTTATTCTTTGAACAACAATCTTTCTTTGCATGTCCTTTCTTTCCACATTTCCAACAAGTAATTCCCTTACTTACGGATTTAGATTTGTTATCCATTGAATTTGATTTCCCATTACTCTTACTCTTGGATCTCTCCTTCGCCTGCCCCTTCTTTCTACATTCAAAGCATTTCCATATGAATATTCTTATGTACTCTTTCTCGTGAATTTCTTCATTCAAGATTATACTAACCACATCATTAAACTTCAAAATATTATTAGTAGATGTTGTATTACAAACAACCATTGCCAAGTTGTCTCAACTATTAGGCAAAGAACATAAGAATAAAAGTGTTTTTACTTCATCATAAAATGGTATTACAACTGATTTTAACTCGATTTACAATAGATCGAAATCATTCAAATGACTAGAGGCAGATTCACCTTCATGCATCTTAGAACTAAATAGTTTCTTCATCAAATAAAATTTATTTAAAGCACTAGGTTTTTCATATAAATTAGCAAGAGATTTCATTATCTCTACCATAGAAGCTGCTTTTGTAATATTGGAAGCCACAGATGCTTTGCCTGGCTCAATCTTATAGATCCCAAAGCCTATCGTCAAGAATCTTCCATTCTTCATCAATCATCTTCGTAGGTCTAGACTTCTCATCCAATGGTAAGTACAAATATCTTTGATACAGATAATCCTCAATCTGCATCTTCCATAATTGATAATTTCGATCGTCAAATTTCTCTACCTTGTATTTATTTTCTTCTGCCATTGTTGTAGCTCCCACTCAATCAAAAAACCCTCTGTGAGTAAATCTATTAACACACAAAACCCTCAAACAAATCTCTAATACCATTTTTGGGGTTAGCACACCATTTGTACAGATAATATATCATATCTAAGCATACATGCAAATAAAAGTGGATATTCTACTAGAAGAAATATACAAAACAAGAGACATAAATCAACACCAGATTTAACATGGTTCACCCAGTGTGGGATACGTCCACCAAGAAACAAGCCAATCTATTATCTAAAGCTTTGACAAGATATACAATCTTCCACACCTCTCAAATGTTCAGTACTTTATTTCATTCAAGATTTTGCTTCATCACCAAGAATTCACTCTCACCTACCTTTTTGGGGTTCTTTATAATTCTTGTTAATTATCCTACTTCTAAACCCTATATTTTATGCTTATAGTCATTTATAGACTTAGGGCACTTAACCATGCAATTACAATCAATAGAAATAGTTTAATGCTTAAAATAGATCTAATTCCCAAGTGTTAATTAAAACATCCTCACACGGGTAACCGATGCTAGTTATACCAAACCGTTGTTGGTTCCTTACTTGTTTGATGATGTCAGTCCTAGGTGACCGATGTCGGTTCCACCTTAACCGATGCGATTCATCGTATTTTCCATAAATTTTCCATTGCATGCTAAACTGAAGTAATTGAGCTCCACAACTCAACAAGGAAATGGGCAAGAAGAATTAAGTGATAAGAACTTTTTAAAATTCTCGGAGAAGAACATTAGAAATAAATAAAATAAAGTGGGGTGAGCAACTCAAGTTTTCATTATGAGTAGACAAAGTTACCACCAAGAGAGCTTCTGGTAAGGTATTTTTGAATTAGTTTATGGGGTTCAAGATCTTTTTCCCCTTCACTTGTAACTATTTTCTTATCATTTCATGTAGTAGTTAGAGGATGGGGAAGGAGTGAGTCCTTATAAATCCATAATCAACTAGATTATGGAGTTGGATGAAGTAAGAAGGGAATCCCATTAAAGGCATGTTAAGTTTAGGGAGAAGCTCAAGAAAATATTTGATAAAAAGATTACCCCAAGAAATTTTCATGTTGGATACCTAGTTCTATTATGGGATAACAAGCATGAAGACAAATGGAAAGCATGGGAAATTGTATTCCCTATGGATGGGATTTTACTCCATTGACATTAGGATTGGATTGTTTCACCGATTCTAGATGCATTTCTTCGAATGTTGATGAAACAAATAATGGTAAAGGGCTAGGAGGAATACCTGTTGAAATGTTGGTTATAGGTTGTTGCATGCGTATGACTTACGGATCCATAGATGATCGTGAAAGCTTCCTTTTTGTTTGAAGGAACTACCTAAAATGGAAAACAATACCACCAAATAAATGTTAAACAATATTTGCGGTGGATTGTGTGTGCTAGATCCAGAAGCATGATACTTCCTAGATGGCTATCAACCCATTGTTTAAAACAAATTAATGCTTACAATAAAGGAAATCCTACTATAGTTAAAATGATTTAGGTATCTCATTCATCTACAATAAGAAAATTCATTCACAATGGGCTAAGCTATGATTGAATCTAAAGGTCAAAGTCTTGGTCAGGGTACTAATACGGGTCAGGGTGAGATTCTGGGTGGTTTTAGGTATTTGGTGGTGGTTTAGAAGCTCTATTCTTGGTTTCTGGTAAAAGACACAGAGACTGATGTCGGTATTGTATGACCGGTGTCGGTTTAGGTTAACCGATGGTGGTTGTGGGTAACCGGCATCAGTATGGTTAGGGTATAGGAAACTTAATAAAAACTTGTCAAGGTGATAGATCTGAGGCTAGATGAAAATGAAAGGGAAATGACAAGGTTCATGTGGGACTTAACTATGCATGTGGAATGATAAAAGTCCAAATATGGGTAGTTTAAGGGTGTGGATAAAGGGATTGTCAAGTTTTCATGGAGGTAAAATGGTGGGGAATGAAATGGGAACAGAAACTAACAATAGAAGTGAAGGGATCTAATAAAATGATAATGAACCAAAGTGTAGGTTAACAAAAAATATTGTTTGTATGAGCTTAATGTCTAGTTGGGAATGGTAGGTGATCAAATGGAAGGAATTCAGTGTGGTGGTGGCACTTCCTGGATGATCTTGTGAAGGTAAATGGCTTTGTGGTTGCTTTAGGTGCTGGCTATGGATGTTGGTTCTGCTTGCATGCAGCTCTGGTTTTGTCACTTGTTCTCAAAATATGTATCAACCTCTCAACCATGTGCCGACCTCTTAGAAAATTCCCAACCTTGAAATAAGATTGTATTAGGGATTAAATGGTAACCTATGGTGGTTTCAGGTTGATCGACAGTGGTTTAGGGTAATCGGCGTCAGTTAAGTCGAGATTTCCTAGGTTTACTAAACTAGGAAGATCCCCTTGATTTTCTGGGATCTTGTTTGTTTTTACCCCATGGATTAGAATGGAAGCTTCCTTCTAACGTGCGGGAATGTGGTTAGAAGGAATGTAGGCATTTATTTTTAGGGTTTGGGTAGGTCTTAGTTAGTTATGGAAACTTACTAAGAATAGGTCTTAGGGTGAGGTGGCTAGATGAGGTGGATATGTGGGCATTATCCCAATTAGGATATTTAAATAATAAATATTGTGAGGATAATGAATTAATTTAATTAAATTAATTAAATTAATATTAGAGAGGGATGAAAGGGGCCATGGTTAGGTGAGTGTGTTCAAGGTGTTTATTTGACGAGGGAACAAAGGGAGTGTGACCCAATTTTGGTGTCTACATTTTGCCCCTTTTTCTTGCATAGCTTGTATTGGTAAGCGATGTTGAAAAAAATTATATGTGGCTACCCCATGTGTGGGTGAAGGTGATCCCCCTCAAACTAGGAACCGATGAGGAAAAATGTAGAATTGGTGAGTGGTTTGATAAAAGGTGAATGTGATGAAGAAGAAATGGGGTAACGGGAAAAAAAGGGAAAAAGGTCCACTTGGGTAATTCGGGTAATAGGTCGGGGTCAAAGGTAGAAAGTCAAACACACGCACACATATAAACTGCAACATGGTACCGGAGTTTAAGAGCAAGAAAAATTTACATTGTCTAAGGTTGATAGGTTTATCCAAACAAGGTTGAATTGATTACGGTATCAAGGTATAGGATATGGCTAGGAAACACGATGCATGTTAGGTGCGAGAACGTTTAGGTATGTTTCGGTACACCGAGGGTTAGGTCGAGGATAAAAGGTCATGGAAAGAGGCAAGGTAAGGTCATTAGGTCAACAATGTAGGTAACAATGTTGCAAGGTATAGTGGGCACATGGGGTCAAAGGTCACTAGAAATGCTCTAAGTCCAAACATCTAGGTCACGGCATGGGTAGGTCAAGGTATGTGCAAAATAATGATTCGCAAAAGAGGATGAGGTGAGGTAGTGAATGATAAGGTCAAGAAAATCAAGTGAAGTGTCCCAGGGAGGTGTGGGTGAGGTAAAAAAGGATTCGCATCAAAAAATTGGGTGTAGGGGGTAGGAAAAAGACTAAGCAGCTAAACCAATGATGGTTAAAAGGAACTGATACGGTCAAGATGGAATGACCATGGTAAGCTAGGGCACATGACCGATGTCGGTCAAGGTGAAACCATTAATGATCAAGTTGGGTAGGGTATAAAAAGAAAAAATTACCACATTTTTCAAATCATTTGTCTTTTAGCGAATTGGGAAAATAACAAGAGAGATAGAGAAAAAGTGGAAAGTGAAAGAGTGAGGTGAGGGATGAGTTAGCAAGCCACGTGGCTGGTGAGAGTTGGTTGATAGGTGGATCCGTAGGCTAGGTTGGATCAATTTTATTGGATTGAGTGATTAAAGTGTGAGCGGTCATTTGGTGATGGCAGAGGGGGAGAGTGATGGGGTAACACGGTCTGACAATGGCGAGAGGTACCACCATGTAGATGATGAGTGTGATGAGGTAGGATTCAATCCCACTTTTTGTTTGATTTTGAGATGGAATTAAAGGTTAGGTGGGTTAAAATGGTTTGTCTTTTCTTTTTGGGGAAAAGAAATTTTGAATTATGGGAGGAAATCCAGTAAAATAGGAGTGGGGAGGGAGGGGATTAGGTGAAGAAGGGGTAGGGAAGGGTGTAGGAGGGATTTGGGTAGGATTAGGTGGGTAGAAGGGAGAAAAAGGGAATTAAAAGGAAAAAATGGGGATTGGGCATTGCGGGTTTTGATGCGCATGTGGACCGGTGTCGGTTGGAGGGTAGTCGACGTTGGTTCTAGTGCACCGGTATCGGTCGCGAAGTAGGTGACCAATGCCGATTGAAGGGGGACCGGGGTCAGTTAGGGGTAAGCGGTACTAGTCGGAATTGGAGGGAAAAGGGGCCAAAAGGTGTCTGAGTTTGGGTGGATGAGGTAAGGAGGGGTAAAAGAAGTGGGTTTGGTGAAAATCATAACATAGGTAAGGGGTAAGAATAGGTAAGTGTGGAGTTAGGGAAAACTATATAGATATGTAGGAAAGAGGTAATGTTGGTGAGTGGGTTAAAATGTGAGTAGGTGAGGGTCGGGGTGTGTGGTTTAATAGGTGAGATGATATTAGGTCGAGTAGGTTTCGGGTGGGTAGGTTGGGTACGTAGGAAGGTACATGGGATAAATGGGTAAAGTAGCGAAGTAAAAGAGGTAGGGTAATGGGTATGGGTATGGGTGAATGTAGATATGGTCTTGTTTTAATAATGTGATTTATTTGTTGGATGTAGGTGAGATATCAACTTAGGATGCAAGAAAGGGTGTCACCCTTGCTCGTGAAATTTTGAGGCGCAACGACACCCAAGGAGTTGTAGCATGTGGAGAAGGTGGGCCTAAGTGGGGTCTCGACGCTACCAACATGTAGTTTGGAAGATAAGTCGATCGTCACTCTCATCGATATATGGGATGTTGTGACCAACACGTTCCACCTACCAACGAGTGAGATGACAATCACCACGAAGGACATGTTCGAGGATCCTGCAATTACCCATATTGGGAAGCGGGTATATTTAATATCCTCCGTAGGAGTATGAGGAGTTGATGTTGATGGTGTTTGAGGAGGGGATAGCGAAGCTAACATTCCATAGTGCCAACCTTAACTATGGAGAGATGTAACTAGCTTTGCCCAATGGAGATGAGGCTAGTAGTATTACCGATGGAGGTTGTTTGCTACTTTGCACTACCGGATGCGAGTGTGCGAGATTCTCGCGATATTTGATGGGAGTATTCCTGGTGTAGTTATATAGAGAGTTGTGGGTGTATGGGCATCTCCATAGGTTTAGCCTACGTTGCACCTACCACCCCAGACTAGGGCAGCTAGATTTAGCCACTATCACGGTGCAAAGAGACACCTTACAGGGGTAGGTGGTGACCCTGATTACCGAGTTAGGAATGGTGCAATGGAAGTTAGCTAGTTCGAGAGGTGAAGGTGGATGAGTTGCATGCAGTGGTGGCGATCTTTAGGCCCAAATGGCCTAGGGTGGAGATGGAGATGGAGATGATGGTAAGGTGGACGCCCTACAAGAACAAAGTTATAGGGTTGTAGGGATAGTTGCCACCGTACAGGCATAGATTTATGCATTATAGATGCGGGTACAAGCATAGGGTGTGAGGGCGATGACACCTCCACAGGCACCGAGACAGGGTCCCAATTCATAGGCAGAAGGGCGGGACGGGGTCCTATAGGATAGGTACAGGGTCCAAGGCCTATGGAGACACCATAGACTGTTCCCATAACTAGGTTATGGGATTCCCTAGGTGAGGCCAAATACTACCAGGATCAGTTGATGGCGATTGGGATAGATTTTCTATCCTAAGGAGAGTACAGGGCACAACAGGCCTCTAATGAGAGGACGTGATCTCGTACTTATAGTGTGGAGAGCATGGGGGCCATCAAGTCCTAAGACATGATCAAGGTGAGGCCACTAGCTCATGGAGGCTAGCTCCAAGTGATGTACCAACAGGGTACCGACCACAACCTATGGCGGGTGGTGAGATGATATCCAGGCCGTCAGATAGGAGCCGAGGAGGAGACCAGAGAGACTGACATGGAGGATGTCGACAGGATGAGGCTTGATGCCCATCCCTATATTTTGATGTATTTTAGTCATTTTTTTATATATACCACTGCGTGCGAAGATGGTGAGGATGTATGAGAGTTTTGTATATTTTTGAGCATATATACACCGACCTATATATGAGAGAATTGAGAGACCTGGATTATATACATCGACTTGTGTGTCAAATACATTTGACAATTATGTATATGGATACACATGTTTGGATATTGTATTTATAGAGATGATGATGATGATGGTTCATTATGTTCTTGTATTGATACAATTTTATTATTATGCATAGATGGATTTAGGATAGGTGTGTTAGGCATGGATCGAGTTAGGTTGTAGGCATGGTTGAGTCAGGTTTTGGTCTAGGCATGGATTGAGTTAGGTTTTAGGCATGGTTGAGTCAGGTTTTAGGCATGGTGGAGTTAGGTTGTGGTCTAGACATTGATTGAGTCGGGTTTTAGGCATGGATTGAGTCGGGTTTTAGGCATGGTGGAGTTAAAATTAGTTGAGGTTGTAATTCATTAATTTGTGTAATGAATGATGATATGGGTCATGTTTGAGATGTTTTAAAATACATGCACGATGATGGTAAAGAAATGGTAGTCATAATAAATGTATGTTTTTTTGATGATAAAAATATGATGCAACTTGTTTTTGTTTGGTTTAATTTCCTTAAAAAAGGAAACTAAGTAGGGTAAAATGTGATTGGGGAAAATGAAAGATGAATTGGTTAGGGTATATAGTTGCTAAGCTAACTTCGAAGGGCTCCATGCCCTCGGAGTGCTACCTATATAGTCCCAGTGAAAAGGAACCTCAGGCCGATGTAGTTCTCCCATAAGCTAGGGAAGAATATGAGGAGGTATGAGAATGAGTTGGTAGGTTTTAGGCATGATTTGAGTTTAGGTCTGTTAGGTATGGGTGAGTTGTGGGAAAATTGTTATAGGTGATTTTGATTGTGGTAGAAGAAGAAGATTACCCAAAGGTAAGCGTCGAGGACCAAGTCCTGTATAAGGTAATCAATATGTAATAAGGAAGGTTAAAAGATAAGAGGAGGTAAGAAATCTGCTGATTGGTTAGGATCATAACGAGTAGGTCATACCTTGGAGGAGCTGATGAACGTAAGACCCTAAAGACATTGCATGATTGATTGTTCTAAGGGTGAAAAGTAGTCACATGATCACCAAATGTCATGGTTCCAAGAGGTCCCTTGAGGCAGTAGGAAATGAAAATGTGAATGGTGAGAGGGTGAAAATTAGTAGTTTACATGGTAGTAGGTAACATGCCTTTTGGCAAGAGATCCAAGGTCACAATGGGAAAGTCCATGATGAAATTTTTTTATTTGACTTGGATTTGAGATAGATTGATCGATGCGGGAAGTCTATATGGGATGAGGAAATTAACTCCTTGAGGTCTTCATGAAGCTGATCAATGCGGGAAGCTTCAGATTCTCATCTTTTTTAAAGAGCTTTACATAGTTGTCCTTCAAGGGAGCAGTCTATTTATAACAGCGATTGTAGAGAGAAAGATGTCCTTTTGAGGGATTCATCTTTTTATTAGAAGTTTGACTCAAGGATTTGGATCCCATGTGAGGGATTTTAAGTCATGGAAAAGACTAAGGTGAAGAATAGGATTCTTGTTCAGAAAGTAGGGTGAAACGACCATGGGATCTCATCTAAAAAAATGAAAAGTATCCATGAGAATCATGTTATGTGCAACACCGTGGTACACATATTTAAGAGAAGATAAAAAGTGACAGGTATGCACATGATTCTTGTTTAATCATTGGTGATGGCATAGGAAGTGGATAGCACTCAAGGGATGAGCATGGAAAGAGGAAAAAGTGAGGTAGGACTAAAATTCAATAGTAGAATGGTCTAAGATGCAAGGCATTAAGGGGCTCAAGTTCGGGTTTACCATCGAGTGAAGATAAATGATAAGCACCTGATCTATAAGTATGAGTCATGATGTATGGTCCAAGCCAATTAGGAGAAAATTTTCCTCGTTTACTTTTTTCGCTTTAGTTACATGTTGATTTTCTTTCAAGACAAGGTCACCAACTTGGAAGGTTCGTTCATGGACATATTTATCATAGGCATGTTTGATACATTTTTGGTAAACTTGAAGGTGGTCAAGAGCGTTAAGATGACATTCATCTAATAACTCAAGTTGTGCTAAACGGTCCTGAAGAAATTCATCATCATTGAGCATGTCATGGAGAGAAATGCGGAGTGAGGGAATCTGGACTTCGAGAGGTAGAACAACCTCTGTATCGTAGACCAGAGAAAAAGGTGTGGCGGTAGTGGAAGTGTGAATACTAGTGTGGGATGCTCACAGGGTGAAAGGAATGTGGGTATGTCATTCCTTCCAAAGATCGTTAACCACTTTCATGATAATTTTGTTCACGGTTTTTTTATTGGATTCAACTTGGCCATTGGTTTGTGGGTAATAAGGTGACAAGAAACTTAACTGAATGTCGAAGGTGTCACAAATTTTTTGTAGGGTTTTACTTTTGAATTGTTTTTCATTATCAATGATGAGGCAATGTGGGACACCAAAGTGATAAATGATGTGATGATTGATGAACTCATATATTTTCTCGGCTTTCATGGAAATGAGAGGTATGGATTCAACCCATTTTGTGTATTATTTGGTAGTAGTGATGATCCATTGACATCATTGGGAAGAATGGGGATTGATTTCTCCAACAAGATCTCGAACCCCATTGAGAGAAGGGCCAAAATTCATGAGAAACCTATAAGGCATGACTGGGTGTATGATGAATGTTGGCATGTTGTTGGAATTTTACATAATGCTTAATTTAGTTGCAACAATCATGGCTAAGGGTCAGCCAAGAATAGCCTAGGTGAAGAATATGCTTAACAACAGTGAGGCCACTGAAGTGACCTCCACATATGCCATCATGAACTTCCTTAATGGTATAAGGAATTTCAGAACTCATGAGGCATCATAAGAGAATACCATCAAAGTTGTGCTTATAGAGGAGGCCACCCATGATGACGTAATGAGATACCTTTTTAAGAAAGGCATGTTGTCCATTATGGGTGAGGTTAGGAGGTAAGACGGAGAGAGAAAGATAGTTTGTGTATTGTTTATACCAAAGGTCACTTGGGTTTGGGGCAACAGTGATTCGATAGAGTAAACCTCACGAGGTAAATAAGAGGGTGATTGGAGTGTTTATATGGTGACAAAGATTTTAGAATTGGGTGGTGAAGTGGTGATTTGAGAAGCCAAGCAGGCCATGGTATCTGTAAATTTGTTGGTTAAACAAGGGACGGTTTGAAGGTCATAACAGTCAAAGGTAGTAAAAATATGTCCACGTGATGTTTATACTTTTGAAGTGTCTCATTATGACATTGGTATTTACCATTGACTTGGTTTATGAAAAATTGAGAATCACCAAAGATGTTGATGGATTTGACATCCAAGGCGTAGGAAACCGGAGACCTAATACGAGAGCTTTTTATTTAGCAATATTGTTTGTACAGTCAAAATCAAGTTTAAAAGACAAAGGCATGGGTTCACCATCAAGTGGAATGAGGATAACACAAACCCCACCCCCCACGCTGACACTTAGAACCATCAAAGAAGAGTGTCATTTGGTAAGCGGGTTCGTTCAAGGAAAGGGTAGTAATTGACTCATATGGGAAGTCAAAGTTAGAGGATTGTTCCCCAGAAATAGGTGCATCAGCCAATTGGTTGGTGATAGCTTGGCCCTTGATGGAATTTTGATTGGTTAATTTGAGGTCGAGGTCGGCCAGAAGCATAAGCTAGCATGCGGCACGTTGATTTTGGTAAGGTTTGGCATACATGAAGTGTAAGGGTTGGTGTTGGTCACAACATAGGTTTTTGGTTGAGTAGGTAATGACAGAGTTTTGTGGCAATGAAAACTAAGGCTAAGAAAAGTTTTTGGGGTGGGTGTATCAGGTTTCATAGTCTAAAAGAGTATGTCATATGTAATAAACTGCCTTCTCCCTATGTTGCTCATCGTGATGAGCGAGCATGGCTCCCAAGGAGTGATTGGTAGCTGAGATGTATAGGTAGAAGGGTTGATCATATTTAGGTGGAATGAGTACGAGTGGTTGAAGAAGGTATTGTTTTAAGGCCTCAAAAGATTTTTGGTAGTCATCATCCCATTTAAAGGAGACATCCTTCTTGAGAAGGTGATGAAATGGTTGACACCGATCAAATAATTGTGAAATGAAATGGCGAATAGACTGCAACTTACCTTGCAAGGCTATGAAGTTGCCTAAGATTAGTGGGCGGAGGAATTTTAGAATGGCCTTGAATTTAGTAGGGTCAACCTCTATACCACATAGGAAATGATAAATCCCAGGAGCTTTCCTAAGAGAACCGTGAAGACACATTTCTTGGGCTGAAGGTGAATGCAATATTTAATGAGACAGTCAAAGATGGTTTTTAAGATGGTGAGGTGCTTAGAGTGGCATTTGTATTTGGCAAGGAGGTCATCCACATAATCTTCCAATATATGATGCATGATGTCATGGAAGATGTAAGTCATAGCCTGTTGATATGTGGCACCAACATTTTTAAGGCCAAAAGGCATGAATCGATAGCAAAAGGTCCCCAAGGGGTGATGAATGTGGTTTTATGTTGATCCTCTAGGGTAAGCAAGATTTGGTTATAACCCGAGAAACCATCCATGAGTGATAGCATCTTGTGACCAGCAGTAAGGTCAACCAGTTGGTCAATACTGGGTAGAGGGAAGTCATCTTTTGAGCAAGCTAGGTTGAGGTCACGGAAATCTATGCAAATGCGGAGTCCCCTGTTGCCTTAGTTATGAGGATAATGTTATAAATCCAATGAGGATAATCAATGGGTAAGATGAAGGAAACAGAAAGTAGGCACTGAAGTTCTTCTTTGATGAGAAGGGTAATGCGAGGGTGCATTTTCCTTAGCTTTTGTTTTACAGGCTTAGCATCAGGAATGGTTACGATATTGTGGACCACTATGGTGGGGTCAATACCAGGCATATCTGCATAAGACCAAGTGAAAACATGGTTATGGTTTCTAAGAAGAGAAGTGATGGCTTCCTATTCAGTAGCATCCAAAGATTGACCGATCTTTAGAATGTGAGGGTCGTCCTGAGTATGAATGTTGATTTCGATAGTTGATTCATTCAACATGGTTTGGGTCTCAGATGGTAGCAACCGATGAATATATGAGTCTTCTGCACCAAGGTAGGTGAGTATAGATTCATCATCCTTACATTGAACGATGTTGATCAAGGGTGTATCATCATTGATCATTCTAGTGTACAGGAAGGGAAGAGAAGCAGGAGCATCAATCTCACGTTGATAAGTCAGAGGCCCCAAGGAAATGGTGTTTATGAAAAAAAAAAGTTAGGAGGAATGGATTCTAGATCCATTGACTCTGTCGATGAAGGTAGCAATGGTGATGACAAAGGTGGAGAAGGGCTGATGTCTTCAATGAGTTCAATGCGGGCCTTCCTAGTAGGTGGTTCAACAAATCTGATACCACTACAGTCATTATCCTTGTGAGTAGTGCATGGAATAACAAAGTATGGCGGCCTTGCTTGTAAAATCTAAAACCAAAACTCTTCCACGCACATCATTACAGGAAGGTGTGGGAAAAACGGAAATTGGTGAGTGACTGGAGGTCGGCGGAAAATGGGAGGGTATGTGATGGTGGTTCAGGTGTGTAAGTTGTAGTATCAAGTCCCCATAGGTGAGAATGGTACAAATGTGGGGAGGACCATAAAGGAGGCACTCTCTATACGGTGATCATAACGAGGGTGCTTGGTGAAGACTTCCATACTCTTATGGAGTAAGGAATGTGTTGAAACCATATAGGCGATATTCCCCCAGTGAGGAATTGAAAAATTCCCTCCAAGAGGATCGAGTGGTTGGTATGTGGATACCTAGAATAGACGATGGGTTAGAGGTCGGATCGGAGGTAGAGATACAGATTGGGAGGTTGATGGTTCTACTATGGAGGTTACGGCAACAGTAGGAATGGAGGATGTAGGTGTTGTTAAGGTAGTGGCTGTCTTGGGAGGGAGGTGTAAGTGACGTGGCGGTGGTTATGGAGGTAGATGCTTTGATGGGTATGAACACGTCATTGGGTTGGTAAAGCATGTTGTAATTTTTGAAAGGTGATGGGTCAACTGGAATGGTATAGGTTTATCCTTCATGCTCAAATTTCACACAATGATACAAAGTGGAAGGGTCACAACCCATGACATGAATCCAGGGTCTACCAAGCAATAGGTTATATTGAAATTCCCCCTCCAAGACATAAAATAACCCTGGAACCGTATGGGGGCCCACACGAACATGGAGAATGACAATGCCAAGTGTAGAGGTAATAACATCATTGAATGAACACAACATGATGGGATGTTTATACATGTAATTGTCGGTATGTGCATTTGATCGAATGCATGGAAGGAAATGATATTAATGCTAGTGCCCCCATCGATCGAATATGATGTACAAGTATATCATCGATTTGGATAGAGATGAAGAGAGTTAGGTCTAGGTCATCAATTTGGTGTGGTGCGATCTCTTCCTCTGAGAAGCTAAGGGAGGCTATTTGGTGAGTAGGTGGAGGTGTGGATAAAGGTTGTAATTTGGTGAGAGAAGCTACATGATGGGGTGTGGTAATGGAGGCTATGGATGTAGGGTCATTGGGTAAAACCTCAATAGATTGTAGGACCTCCATGAGAGCTTGACGATGGGATTCTGAGGTTTGGATGAGGTCATATAAGGATATTTTGAGGGGGGATTTGTGTAGTTGTTTGAACATTGCACGGTGTGTGACCTCATTAGAAATAGGATATGTGGGGCTGCGGATAGTGATTTTAGGTGTGGGTGCAGATGGTATGTTGGGTATAGGATTGGTTGGTGAGTCAGTTTTCTTTTCCTTGCCTTTTTCCTTCTGAGCACGGGTAGCAACATGGATCATGTTGATATGAGGTGGGGAGGTAGGTGAGGTAGGTGAGCCATGAAAGGTATAACGACATGAAGGGTAAAAGCCCAATGGTGGGAAGGAACCTTGTGGGATGAGTTGAGCACACTGACATTTGGGTGGAGGTTTGATGAGTTCTTTGATGCGAACCATGTTAATTTCAAATCTCAAAGGTGGTTCTAGGAGCTGTGGGGGTAAAGGTCTAAGTCGTTGAGTAGGTAGTGAGGGAAGAGCTATGGGAATGGGTGTTGGTGAAATGGGGTCCTCATCAAGAAGGTCATCATCATCAAAGTTTTCTTTAGGAGGACACAACTGGATAAGAACGGTTTTAAAGCTTTGCAGTTCTCTACATTGTTCCCTAGCACACGATGGTAGGCACAAATTTTGGTGCCATTGAACCCCTTTGGTTTGGGTTTGAGTGGTTCATAAAGTATGAGAGGTGGTAATGTGATGACAGAAGTTTCAAGGAGGTTGGTTAAGATTTTGGCATAGGACCCTGCTAGTGGATCGCAATGGGAAGTGAAGGTAGGTTTGGGTGTAGGCACGACAAACTGTAGAGGAATGGTCTTTACATGAGGGGGAGTAGGTTGAGCTACGGTTTTATTCATTGGTGTGATCTTAGGAATTATTCATGTTTATTTAGGTGGGGGTATGGTAGATGAGCTGGCAGGAGAGTGTGTGGTTGTTTTGACTACCTTATTGGAGGGTAGCGTATTTTTTCCTTAGGTTATACCTTCTTGGGTAGAGGTGATATGGGCACATGAGATCTAGAGGGAAGGGAAAATGGTGGAAGAGGGTGTGTTACCAAAGGGGATAATGGAGGTGCTATGAAGGTAGATGGCACAGTGTCGTGCAGAGATGTGAGGAAAGAGACTAAAGTGTCATGGGTAGTGAAGGAGTGATCAATGGTATTAGAGGTATGGGTGGTAAAGATGTTGCTAGATGTGGGTAGAAGTCGTGGTGGGTGCTTGGGTATGTTTGAGGTTTGCGATGGAGGAATGGGCTTGTGTTTTTAGTTTACCGGTGGGTGGAGGTTTCTTAACCGTGTTAGAAGGGTGAGGTCCTAAGATGGACGAAAAGGGTGAAGGTGATGAAGGTGTGATCGATGAGGTTGGAGTATGAGATTTATGGGGTTGGTTCTTTTATTTGGGTGTCGGAGTAGGTTTGGTATTGGCCTTGGAGGATGTAGATAAATCAAATTTGATGGGTGGATGAGTAAGGCTAGTGGTTGGGATGACCCCTAATGTAATGCCGGCTTCAACTACCACTTGAGACCAAGAAACAAACAAGGAAAATTATGGAATTTCTTTTTTTAATAAGAAGGGTCTACAAACAAGTAGCAAGACACTAGTTTGAAACTAAATAGGTTCAGAACATATTCGATTAACCAAACACAATATTTCCATTTTTATCCTATAACAAGTTTACAAGGTTCAAATTTTGAGGTTACAAGTTTTACTAAGGTTCGGGGAGGAGAAATTTATCCCCAAGCTGCCTCTCTATCAAGCCCGAACTTCAACTAGATTTTTCACACACTTAGATTTATCAAAACTTTCCTTAAATAGGTTCAATGGATAGGAACTTTCCTCACCTTTCCAACCATATAAATAAGTCATCCTAACTCCTTTTAAAACTCAAGTTATGGCCAGGCGGAGTTTTAGGGGAAAATTTTCCCTTGGAGGTCTGTGAGGTTAGGGATAAAATGCCTTCGCGCCCCCGCCAATGCCCCAAATGCCACGTGTCATCACGTGATTGGTCCAGCTGGTAGATTGTAGGGGAAAAACGTGAAATTTTTCCCAAAACCAAGTTTTCAATTTTTCCAAAGAAAAATTTCCTCCATGCCTCGCTTGCCCAAATGGCCACATGGCGCTTTGTGATTGGCCGTGGGCCAGCGGAGAAAATTTGATTTTTCACCCAAGGGGTTAAAAGGTTAAAATAATTGTGTGGACCTCGCACACCCTTGGGGACACATGTCAAAACCCTATTGGCTACGGGGATGCGGGTTGGCGGAGGAAAAAGTGAAATTTTTCCAAAAGTGCAAAATGTTAAGTTTTCAATTCTAAATCTGCGGGCCCTCCCTGCCACATGTTAGCACGTGATTGGTGCGGGGCCACGGGGTTGTAGGGAGAAAAGTGAAAATTTTCCAAAGGAAAAAATGGTTAAGTTTTCCATTTTGATCCACTCCCCCTACCACGTGTTAGCACGTGATTGGTTTGGGGCCGCAGGGTTGTGGGGAAAATTGGGAAATTTTTCCCAAGGCAAAATTTTAAAAATGTTAAGTTTTAAAAAGGGTCCACCCCTCCAAGCTGCCACATGGTGACTTCTGATAAGATGAGAGGGTAGTGGGGGCCGTAGAACTTTTTAGGAAATTTTTCTAAAGTTCAAAATTTAAATTTTTCTAACGTCGAATTATTTCATTTTTGGTTTGGGCAGCGGAGAAAATTTTGATTTTTCGCCCAAGGGGTTAAAAGGTTAAAAGAATTGTGTGGACCGAACACTGTGGGGACACGTGCCAAAACCCTATTGGTGCGGGAGGATGCAACTCGGCGAGAGGAAAAAGTGAAATTTTTCCAAAAGTGCAAAATGTTAAGTTTTAATTCTAAACGCGGGCCCTCCCGCCACATGTCGCATGTGATTGGTGTAGGGCCACGGGGTTGCGGGGAGAAATATGAAAATTTTCCAAAGGAAAAAAAGGTTAAATTTTCCATTTTTATCTGCTATGTCGGGGACGTGATTAGTTGGGGGCCGCCGGGTTGCGGGAAAATTTGGAAAATTTTCCCAAGGCAAAATTTTAAAAATGTTAAGTTTTAAAAAGGGTCCACCCCTCCAAGGTGCCAAGTGGTGAATTTTGATAGGATGAGATGGTGGTGGGGGCCACGAAACTTTTTAGGAAAATTTTTAAAGTTCAAAATTTAAATTTTTCTAATGTCGAATTATTTCATTTTTGGTTTGGGATGGTCATTTTGAATTAAAACTTCAAATGGCCATAGCTTTTGATAGGAAGATCCATTTTAGGCAAACAAGGACTTTACGAGAAATCTCTCGAAGTCCTCTTTGCACAGAAATCATCAATTTTGATTTTTGATAGATTTTTAAAGGTCAATTGTGAATAAATGATCTGTAGGGTTTTTAATTACATAACTGGTAGTTTCAAACTTGCAAATTTGATAAAATTTGAACTCTTCTTCCACTCAACATGTCAAACAGACATGGAGGATCAACTTAGGGAAGAATTAGAATGTTTTAAAGGTGTCAATTTGATCAATTTATTCAAGTTGTGTTTTTATCCAACAAGGGACAAAAAAATGACCTAGGAAGGGGATTGATTCAAAATTTGAATTGGTTGGATTGTTTCCTCGAGTTTACTTTGTCAATTTGAGTTTGGTGTAGTCTTGGCATAGTAACATATGGCATTTTTAAATTAATTGAGAAGTATAAATATGAACTATTCATTTATTCAAATGTACATTACTAGTTTTAACTTTAAAATAGTGAGTTTATTCCTCAAAATTGATTTTACAATTTATCAACTGAATGTGCATATTGTTCTAATTCAGACAAATAAAATGTTCCTTAGATTATACATTCACTATGTGAGATTTATTTCTAGTTCAAAACTCATTTCAAAATATAAAGCTTCTGTCATTTCTTTTATACGTACTCTCTTTTCTAAAATAAAATTTGCATAATATAACAGCCATGTGATTTCCAAAACAACAATGCAATTGAGAGAAGGATATATTTATTTCATTGATTTCAAACAACACATTACAACTAAACTCCCTTCCAGTTGATTCGATTTTTAATTTTCAATTTTCAAAAGAATACAAGTATATCATTCCAATTTCATTTATTTACAAGTAAAATAGAGAATTACAATTCTTCTCCACATTCCTCAAATTTGATTACATATTTCAATAACGAGGTAAACATTTCAACACACACACACACACACACACACACACACACACACACACACACACACACACACACACACACACACACACACACACACACACACACACACACATATCAATTACATTCATCCACTTGAAGTGGGTAGGGTTACATTAAAACTGCTCAAAGGAATGACTATCAAAACTAATTTCTCCAAGCTCCAAACAGCAACATGCTGATTTCTTCATCCTTTAATTTTTAATCACAACAAGGAAGGGGGAAAGGCAACGCTCTCCACCCAACCAATACATCTAATAAAGAGAAACCATATTTCCCCATTGGCCCTCGATCCCCAACCATATTGGAATGGAACATGATGATACAACACATGGCAACATGGCTTCTTCACATACAAGCATATTTTCACAATCACAAAGAAACACAAAGCAAGAAGATGTAGTTCTCAACTACAACAATCAATTTCAAACAAAACAAAGGCTCCTTCTCCAAGCAAGCAAGCCAAGCAAGAGAAAGAACTATGGAGGTCTCCTTATGCCTCCCAAGTTGAATTTTGGGCATCCACCAAAAGCAAACCACCAAAATCATAGCAATCCCATAAACCTTATCCCTCCTCAACCCCTCCTTATCCCTCCTCCAAATTTATCCCTTATACCTCCCCCAAAGTAGGAAATGCAAGCAATTTCCTTTCCTAGGTGGATCCCAAACCAACATTCCCTCCCAAGAACAAATAACAATGGAAAACCCCTTATCCCTCCTCTGATAAACCTCATAGTCTTCTCTCCACACCATGCCCTAAGAATTCTACCCATCCCTCTAAGAATGTAACCACAAAACCATTCAATAATTTGCAAGCAAGAAGGAGGAAAAAAACAACAATTAAAAAGGCAAGAGCCTACCTCTCCATTATGGAGATTTGTTTCCAAAACAAGTAGATTCTTTGTTGCACAAAAACCAGTCCCAAATCAGCAAGAGGAATGCATGCACAAGTAAATCCACTTCTTCCACCAAGCAAGCTCCAAAAATGCAAGAGAAATTTGACCCAAGAGTGAAATCTCCAACTTTCAACAACCTCAAAATGAGGAGGAATTCAAATTTTAAAGGAGAGGGTGGAAGAGGATGATGTGGATTCCAAGTGGGATGCCACATCATTTTTCTTCATTCCCCAAGAGAGCAATCCACATCAACAAAAATCACCATTAAAGAAAAATGACAAAATTACTTACACACACAATATAGCCCATACCCCAAAAGGAATGCATTTAAAATTACAAGACAAGTGCAATCAATACTTACACAAATTTATGTCAAAATACAATAAAATAGATTGATTTTGACTCCAAATCAATAATCATGGTTGGTGGAGGTTTTTGAGAGGTGTGGGACAAGTTTAACTTGTCCCACAAGCCTCCAATTTAGGCTCCCAAGACCAAATCCGAGTTTCAAAGAGGATGGAGTGTTCTACACTCCAAAATCTGCCTTACACAATCTATCATTTTACTTACACAACTCTTACATCCTCTTACAATTTCTTACACATGCATTTATATTTATGACATTTATTTATTACAATATTTTATAAAGATTTATTTATTTACCACATGGTTATAATATATATAAGTCAATTTTCATTTTCAACCAAGACAATAACATTTAATTTATATTCCACATCCCAATTAATTTAATTGAAATTTAACTATAAGACTCTCACATCATACTATCACATTAAAATAAAGAGCACATTACAAATAAAATACATACAACAATAATTTTAAAAAGGGACACAACAAATAAAGCACACATATACCCCATGGTCACAATAATGGAAATCCCCCCCATGGGAAATCCTAACAAAACACAACATACAACTCAAACACAGTTGCCATGGTGACCTTGTTGATTTCACACTGAATTCCAATATGGTTAGTCTCCAGTCCCCGACATTGTTGTGATTTTTAACCTATAAAATGAAAATACCTCCTTTAGCCTCGTGGCCATATCAGAACATCCAAGAGATATAAAATTAACATATAATTATTAAATCCAAATCCCAACAATATCAATAATTTAACATTTATCATTTAAATTCAACTGTAACTATATCATCATCCAATAGATCTCTATACTATAGCTATTCATAATATCAATGTCACATGTCTACAATCAAAAGTAATAACCTGTCCATGTCAACCAGTATGTCATCATCCACATAATAATACTAATGTCTCAATGATCATCAAGCAAAATATATGAATCCATATCAATATTAATCAAGGATCTAACATCTAACCATCATACTAATCAAAACATAATAATGTCCATAATAATCCCTGATACATCATACTACATCAAAAAATAATAGTATCAAAATGTGATCAATAGTGTCGAGGATTAGTATCGAATAGTGTCTAAGGAAAGTGGGTGCTACATCTTCCTCCCCTTAGACTCGATTTCCTCTGAAGTCACTGGAAAAAATTTGGAAACTACACTCGTAAAGCAGTAGCATCCTCCCAAGTGGCTGCAGTCTCATCATATATGTCCCACTGCACCCATACCTGATCAATCTCTCTACCTCGAAGGCCCAAGGTCCTATGATCTATTATATAGATGGGCTCCACCATCACCTACCCCTGATCCTGCACCTACAATGATGTCCAATCTATTACATGAGAAGGATCTATGATGTATCTCCTAAGAACAAAAACATGAAATACATCATGTACACAAGACAAGCTGGGTGGCAATGCTAGACGGTAAGCCAACGGGACGAGACGCTCCAAGATCTCAAAAGTTCCAACAAACTGAGGAGCTAACTTAGAACCTTTTCCATAACAAATCAGGCTCTTACGTGGCCTAACACGAAGGAATACCTTCATGCCCACATCAAAATTATGATCGGTCCTACACTGTTGAGTGCACTTCTTCCGTCTATCTTGTGCCTCCTATAATCTCTTCCTAATCAACACTACCTGGTGCTCCATGTCTTGCAAAAGAGCTGGTCCTAGGGCTACTCTATCCTCCAATCTATCCCGGGTAAGGAGTGTCCTGCACTCCCTTTCATACAAGGCCTAAAAGGAGCCATGCCTATAGAACTCTGAAAGCTATTATTGAAGGCAAACTCCACAAGGTACAGATACTCCTCCCATCTCATTTGGTGATCCATCACATACATCCTAAGAATGTCCTCCAAAATCTGATTCACCCTCTCATTTTGTCCATTTGTCTCGGGGTGATAAGCTATCTGAAAGTTAATCTTCGTCCGAGAACATCTTGTATGGTAGTCAGGAAATGGGAAGTGTATGAAAGGATCGCGGTCACAAATGATCTTCTACGAAATCCCGTGCAACCTAAAAATCTCATCCAAGTATACTCATGCCAATGCACTAGCTATATACGTGGTCTTTACCGGTGAAAAGTGAGCTACTTTTTTCAATTTATCAATTGTGACCATGATGGCGTCGTGGTGATATCTCGACATTGGTAACCCAATAATGAAATCCATGGAAATGGTGTCCCATTTCCACTCCAGTATAACATAAGGAAAAAGAAGGCTAGCTGGATGCTAATGCTCGGCCTTCACTTTTTAACACTCTAAGCACTATGACACAAACTAAGCCACATCCTTGCGAAGACCTCTCCAATGATATAACTATCTCAAGGTAGCATGCATCTTTTTCACCCCAAGATGGGCTGAATAGGGTGCACGATGTGCCTCTATCAAGATGTCCTACCTCAAGCCTCCGTATCTAGGAAAATAAATCCGACCTCTGTGCGTAAGAAGACCTTCTACCTATAGTGAGAAACCATCAAATTTCCCCTCAAGGGGGCTCTGGGACTCAATCTCTGCTCGAGCTGTAATGTAAAAACTGTCAAGAGGAAGCTGCTGAAGAATCCTACTCCGTAAATTTGTGCTCACTGAAGTAGCCATGCTCAAATGCCTCCATCTACTGAGGGCATCTACAACCACATTCTCCTTCCCCTTCACATGATCTATCTCCATGTCATACTCACAAAGCAACTCCATCCAATGCCTCTAATGAGCGTTTAGATTGGGCTACGTGAAGAGGTGGTGAAGACTCAAATGGTGTCTTATGAGTGTGAATCTCGTCCAAGAAGAAAATGTCTCCATCTAACCAAAGCATGCACAACTACCGCAAGCTCAAGATCATGGGTAGGATAATTAAGCTCGTGATCCTTGAGTTTGCGAGACTCAAAAGCTACAACCCTACCATCCTACATCAACACACCTCCAAGCCCTACTAAAGAAGCATCTGTGCAAACAAATAACTCACCCTGTGGATTCGACACTACAAGAATGGGTGTTGTAGTGAGATATTCCTTCATTTTCTTGAAGGCTTGCTCACACCTGTCTAACCAAACAAACTTCTTCCCTTTCTGCTAAAGGGAAGTGATGGGGTGTGCTATCTAAGAGAAGTCCTGCACAAATATCCTGTAATACCCTACTAACCCCATTAAGCTACGCACCTCTGTCATTGTAGTGGGTGCTTGGAAAATCCATAATGGATCCAATCTTGGAAGGATCATTGCGATACCTTCACACGAGATGATATGACCTAAATCTTGAATCTCGATCGAAAGAAAGCACACTTCTCCAAGTTCCTGTAAAGTTGCTTTACTCATGAAGACACTGAAGAACTTGACGAATGTGCCTCTCATGCTCCTCACATGTACTGAAGTAAATCAAAATTTCATCAAGAAAGATGAGCACAAAGTGATCCAGAAAGGTCCTAAATACCCCATTCATCAAACTCATGAATCTTTGTGGGGGCATTCGTCAAACCAAATGGCACCACTGTGAACTCATAGTGTCCATACCTTATACGAAAAGTAGTCTCATGAATGTCTACCTCCGTAATCCTCAACTGATGGTACCCTAACTTGAGATCAATCTTAAAGAACACCGTGGCCCCCTTCATTTGATCAAACAAGTCATCAATGTGAGGTAGGGGATAGTTATTCTTGATCGTTACCTTATTCATCTGGCGGTAGTATATGAAAAACCACAAGGATCCATCCTTCTTCCTCACAAATTAACTGGTGCACCTTAACGAGATACACTAGGATGGATAAGGCCTTTGTCCAGAAGGCCCTCCAGCTGCAACTTGAGCTCACAGAGCTCTGAGATGGTCATCTGATAAGGAGCTTGTGAGATAGGTTCTGCACTTGGAACCAGATCAATATGGAAATCAATCTCACATGGGGGTGGCATCCCTGGTAGCTCCCCTAGAAAAACATTTTCATACTCTCTCAAAATGGGATGGTCATCTAGTGATGGCCCACTAGACCCATCCTCTGTCCTGTCACTAACTATGACTGTATACATGTGACAACCCTGTCACACACACCGCTTGAGCTGTATAGCAAAGATAGTGTGAATAGAAACGGGTCTCCTGACCCTAGAAATCACCGACTCAACTCCAAGATCATCTGCACAAGATATAGTATTATGATAGCAATCCATCCTGTACCTATGTAAAAACAACCAATCCATGCCGAAAATGACTCCATAGGATCCAAAAAGGAAGTACAGAGATTTTAAGTGGTGGTGAAAGGTCCCAATTAACAACACACTCCTTTTAATAAGGAGTCTCAGAGACCTTGGCTCTGAAGCCATTTGACATCCCAACTATGACCCTATCTAATAAGCCACCAGCTTTGTATTTCTCTACTAAGGATGGTATAATAAATGAATTAGAAGAACTGGAGTCAAACAATATAGAGGTAGGAACACCTCAATACTACTGTGGTCTCAATGATCGTGATCGGTGCTCGGCTGCGGTTCTCAACCTCTACGTAGAGATCCTGTGACTCCATCCCATGTCTCCGACTGTAGGCTCTGAGATGGGTGCCTTACCCTTATTAGGGTTCTGGGGGAAATCTCTCCAAAAGTGTCCCGCTGCTCCACACTTGAAATAACCACCTGAAGTCCTCCAAACTGTAGCACCGCCAGAAGGTGCCCTAGAGGTAGGTGTTGTGGACCTTAATGATCAGCCATAGTTTGTTATGGCCTCGTGGTCGAGCTCTGCTAACGAGCTCTAGCTCCACCCTGTGTCCTATTGGGACCCCTAGGAGGCCCCATGCTCCGACCTCTCTGTGCATCAGCTCTCTTAGGAGGCCTAAAAGGTGGGCGGGGCTACGATGCTGCTGTTATGGCCTAAAATATGACTGTGAAGAATGCTGACCACCACGAGGAGGAGGAGCTAACCCCTCGATTTACTATCCTGCAACTACTAAATACGGCTCCTGACCTGGTCTCTAGCCTGTTGGGTTTTACCCCAAGTCTCCTCTGTAATGTAGGCCTTCTCAACGGCCTCTGCTAATGTCTGTGGGTAGTGGATCCATCTGCACCTCCAATGTCCAAATTAAGGCCCCGGATGAACCTGTGGATCCACACCTGCTCATCCTGCATGTAATCAATGTACTGAAGCAGGTCCAGGAACCTACTCTCATACTCGGCCACTGTAAGGGAAGCCTATCAAAGGTCATGGAACTCATCGATCCTCTGCTATATGAATCTTCGTGGCAAGTATCTACTCTTGAATCTCTCCTCAAATAGCTCCCAAGTGATTGTCTCTGAATCTATATGGAGCTTCTGCTCCTCTGTCCTCCACCATACTCCAGCTCCATCCTTCAGTAGATGGATTGCAACATGAGCTTTCATGTTGCTAGAACAAGGACGAAGCTTGAAGCAACTACTCAAGCTAACCAGCCAAGCCTCTACCTGGAATCCCTCTATGTCACCTAAATAATGTGAGGGCCTAAGCTTCAGGATCTCCCTAATGTGATCTGCAGCTATGGTCTGATGGCCTCTGGCCCTCTCTATAAGCTCATCCCTAAGCCTAGGGCTCAAGACCTCTCTCTATGCTCCGAAATACTTTGTCACCTGTCCCCTCAGGTGGTGAATTTACTCGACTAACTCGCATGAAAATTCTCTCCTCCATCCTCCTCACTGAGTGGAGGGAGTGCATGTCCCTATATGGAAATATCTCTCTCATGTCTTCCTAAGACCCCTCCTATTGATCCTCCACGTAGGGCAGCATTAACATCCTGGAGGGTCTGCAAAATCTGTGGTAGGATAGTTGCTAAACCTTGATCGGTGGTGGTGGTGGCGGCGGTGGTGGAGGTGGTGGTGGTGGTGACTCTAAGCCTCTGTAAATTTTCCTCCTACTCATCGACCTCCTACATGAGACCAAAGTGGAATTTAGTTCATTACCTTGAGTTTTCTTTAGTTTTCTAAGTTTACTAACATGTTCAATTTTCAATTAGTTTTGTTTTCTAGATTATCAATTTTCTAGTTTTAGGTTTCAAGTCTCAATGTATCTAGTGTGCCCAATGGTCCAAGCTTTTGAACCATTGTTCGATACCAAGTGTAATGTTAGCTTCAACTACCACTTGAGAATCAAGAAACAAACTAGGAAAATTATGGAATAATTTTTTTAATAAGAAGGGTCTACAAACAAAGTAGCAAGACACTAGTTTGAAACTAAATAGGTTAGGAACATATTCTTATTAACCAAACACAAGATTTCCATTTTATCCTATAACAAGTTTACAAGGTTCCAATTTTGAGGTTACAAGTTTTACTAAGGTTCGGGGAGAAATTTATCTCCAGGCTGCTCTTTATCAAGACCTGAAAGTCAACTAGATTTTTCACACACTTAGAGTTATCAAAAATTTCCTCAACTAGACTCAATGGATAGGAAATTTCCTCACCTTTCCAACCATATAAATAAGTCCTCCTAACTCCTTGTAAAACTCAAGTTATGGCCAGGTGGAGTTTTAGGAGAAAATTTTCCCTTGGAGGTCCGCGAGGTTAGGGAGAAAATGCCTTTGCGCCCCCGACGATGCCCCAAATGCCATGTGTCATCACGTGATTGGTCCAGGCTAGCAGATCATGGGGGAAAAACATGAAACTTTTCCCAAAAAAAAATTTCAATTTTTCCGAAGGAAAATTTTCCTCCGTGCCTCCGAGCTTGCCCAAATGGCCACATGGCGCTTTGTGATTGGCCGCGGGCAGCGGAGAAAATTTGATTTTTCGCCCAAGGTGTTAAAAGGTTAAAATAATTGTCGACTTGTGCACCCATGGGGACACATGTCAAACCCATATTGGTTGTGGGGATGTAGGTTGGTGGAGGAAAAAGTGAAATTTTTCCAAAAGTGCAAAATGCTAAGTTTTCATTCTAAATCCGCGGGCCCTCCCTGCCACATGTCAGCACGTGATTAGTGCGGGGCCACGGGTTTAGGGATAAAATTAAAAATTTTCCAAAGGAAAAAATGGTTAAGTTTTCCATTTTGATCCACACCCCCTACCACGTGTCAACATGTGATTGGTTGGGGGGTCACGGGGTTGCGGGGAAAATTGGGAAAATTTTCCCAAGGCAAAATTTTCAAAATGTTAAGTTTTAAAAGGGTCCACCCCTCCAAGGTGCCACATGGTGAATTATGATAGGATGAGAGGGTTGGGGGCCACAGAACATTTTAGGAAATTTTTCTAAAGTTCAAAATTTAAATTTTTCTAAGGTCAAATTATTTCATTTTTGGTTTGGGATGGCCATTTTGAAGTAAAACTTCAAATGGCCATAAATTTTGATAGGAAGCTCCATTTTAGGCAAACGAAGACTTTCTGGAAATATCTCGAAGTCATCTTTTCATAGCAATCATCAATTTTAATTTTTGATAGATTTTTAAAGGTCATTTTTTAATAAACAATCTGCAGGATTTTTAATTGCATAGCGCGGCGCTTTTTTTTCAAACTTGCAAATTTGATAAAATTTGAACTCTTCTTCCACTCAACATGTCAAACATACATGGAGGATCAACTTAGGGAAGAATTAGAATGTTTCAAAGGTGTTAATTTGATTAATTTATTCAATTTGTGTTTTTATCCAACAAGGGACAGAAAAACGACCTAGGAAGGAGATTGATTCAAAGTTTGAATTGGTTGGATTGTTTCCTCGAGTTTACTTTCTCAATTTGAGTTTGGTGTAGTCTTGGCATAGTAACATATGACGTTTTAAAGTTAATTAAGAAGTATAAATGTGAATTTTTCATTTATTCAAATGTACATTACCAATTTTAACTTTAAAATAGTGAGTTTATTACTCTAAACTGATTTTACAATTTATCTACTGAATGTGCATATTGTTCTAATTCAGAAAAATACAATACTCCTTAGATTATACATTCAATATGTGAGATTTATTTCTAGTTCAAAAACTCATTTCAAAATATAAAGCTTTGTCATTTCTTTTATACGTACTCTCTTTTCTAAAATAGGATTTGCATAATATAATGACCATGTAATTTCCAAAACATCAATGCAATGCAATTGAGAGAAGGATATATTTCTTTCATTGATTTCAAACAACACATTACAACTAAACTCCCTTCCAGTTGATTGGATTTTCAATTTTCAATTTTCAAAAGAATACAAGTATATCATTCAATTTCATTTCTTTACAAGTAAAATAGAGAATTACAATTCTTCTCTACATTCCTCAAATTTTATTACATCCTTCAATAATGAGGTAAACATTTCACATATCTATATCAATTACATTCATCCACTTGAAGTGGGTAGGGTTACATTAAAATTTCTCAAAATAATGACTATCAAAACTAATTTCTTCATCCTTTAACTTTTAATCACAACAAGGAAGGGGGAAAGGCAACGCTCTCCACCCAACCAATACATCTAATGGGAAAAGAGAAGCCATATTTCCCCATTGGCCCCCGAGCCCCAACCATATTGGAATGGAACATGATGATACAACACATGGCAACATGGCTTCTTCACATACAAGTATATTTTCAAAATCACAAAGAAACACAAAGCAAGAAGATGTAGTTCTCAACTACAACAATCAATTTCAAAACAAAACAAAGGCTCCTTCTCCAATCAAGCAATCCAAGCAAGATAAATAACTATGGAGGTCTCCTTATGCCTCCCAAGTTGAATTTTGGGAATCCACCAAAAAAAACCACCATAAAAATCACTTTATCCCTCCTCAACCCCTCCTTATCCCTTCTCCAAAATCCCATAAAGTAGGAAATGCAAGCAATTTCCTTTCCTAGGTGGATCCCAAACCAACATTCCCTCCCAAGAACAAATAACAATGGCAAACCCCTTATCCCTCCTCTAATAAACCTCATAGTCTTCTCTCCACACCATGCCCTAAGAATTCTACCCATCCATCTAAGAATGTAACCACAAAACCATTCAATAATTTGCAAGAAAGAAGGAGGAAAAAAACAACAATCAAACAAGCAAGAGCCTACCTCTCCATTATGGAGATTTGTTTCCAAAACAGTAGATTCTTTGTTACACAAAAACCAGTCCCAAATCAGCAAGAGGAATGCATGCACAAGTAAATCCACTTCTTCCCCCAAGCAAGCTCCAAAAATGCAAGATAAATTCAACCCAAGACTGAAATCTCCAACTTTCAACAACCTCAAAATGAGGAGGAATTCAAATTTTAAAGGAGAGGGTGGAAGAGGATGATGTGGATTCCAAGTGGGATGCCACATCATTTTTCTTCATTCCCCAAGAGTGCAATCCACATCAACAACAAATCACCATTAAATAAAAATGACAAAATTACTTACACACACAATATAGCCCATACCCCAAAAGGAATGCATTTAAAATTAAAAGACAAGTGCAATCAATACTTACACAAATTTATGTCAAAATACAATAAAATAGATTGATTTTGACTCCAAATCAATAATCATGGTTGGTGGAGGTTTTTGAGAGGTGTGGGACAAGTTTAACTTGTCCCACAAGCCTCCAATTTAGGCTCCCAAGACCAAATCCGAGTTTCAAAGAGGATGGAGTGTTCTACACTCCAAAATCTGCCTTACACAATCTATCATTTTACTTACACAACTCTTACATCCTCTTACAATTTCTTACACATGCATTTATATTTATGACATTTATTTATTACAATATTTTATAAAGATTTATTTATTTACCACATGGTTATATATATATATAAGTCAATTTTCATTTTCAACCAAGACAATAACATTTAATTTATATTCCACATCCCAATTAATTTAATTGAAATTTAACTATAAGACTCTCACATTATACTATCACATTAAAATAATTAAAATAAAGAGCACATTACAAATAAAATACATACAACAATAATTTTAAAAAGGGACACAACAAATAAAGCACATATATACCCCATGGTCACGTAATATAAATCCCCCTTCCATGGGAAATCCTAAAAACACAACATACAACTCAAAACACGGTTGCCATGGTGACCTTGTTGATTTCACATGAATTCCAATATGGTTAGTCTCCAGTCCCCGACATTGTTGTGATTTTTAACCTGCAAAATGAAAATACCTCCTTGGCCTCGTGGCCATATCAGAACATCCAAGAGATATAAAATCAACATATAATTATTAAATCCAAATCACAACAATATCAAGAATTTAACATTTATTATTTAAATTCAATTGCAACTATATCATCATCCAATAGATCTCTATACTATAGCTATTCATAATATCAATGTCACATGTCTACAATCAAAAGCAATAACCTGTCCATGTCAACCAGTATGTCATCATCCACATAATAATACTAATGTCTCAATGATCATCAAGAAAAATATCTGAATCCAGATCAATATTAATCCAGGATCTAACATCTAACCATCATACTAATCAAAACATAATAATGTCCATAATAATCCCTGATACATCATACTACATCAAAACATAATAATATCCAAAATGTGATCAATAGTGTCAGGATCAGTATCTGAATAGTGTTCGGGAAAGTGGGCACTACACCTAAGGTAGTGCTGGATTTAGGTGAAGAAGATGATGTAAGTTTAGGCTTGGGTGTAGATACACTTTGGGTTATGAGTAGGGGTGTGGTTTGAGCCATGAGTGGTATTGTGGTGGAATTTGTGATAGTTTTAGTTGTATTTGGTTCGATTGGCCAAAATATTTTTGGGTAGATAGTGGAAGTGTCAGTAAGTGACATCTACATTTGTGTGGAGACAAGAAGCAGAAGATGCCCCCAAAGTAAGGCTCTATCCACATAATCTAGGTGATCGGCTAGGTGTGAAAAAGACACTATTGTAGGTGAGGTTGATGAGGATCCAATGGAAATTCCTTTAAAATGTGTCTTAGAGACATGGGTTTTTCTAGCTTCGGCTTCCATGGGTAAGAGAGCCAAAAGTAAGTCTGCATGATCTTGGGTAGCTGATGGAGAATGATCACCTAGAGGAAAAGGTATCTCTACTAGATCCTTGATAGGTGGAGGAGAAAATGGGTGCTCCTCTGTGAGTGGAGGAGATGGACAAGTATCTTCCATGGACTGGAGAAGTACTGTGGGTGACAACTCTCTAGGTGGAGAAGTCAAAGGTGAAGTAGTTTCTATGTCAACAGGAGTCTCCTTCATAGGTGAGAGAGGAGACGAAGGATGTCCCTCTATGGGTGGAGGAGTAGGTGAATTGGGTTCAAGTGTAGGTGGAGGAATTTGGGCTAAGATTTCCTCTATGGAAGGAATATGAGGTAATTGGGTAGCAACAAATGTATTGCTAAAAATAGCATGGACCTCGCGGGTATGGCTATCATGAGTTGAGGACTCTCCATTTTGATTAGAAGAAGGGGCATGATTAGGAAAGGGTTTCTTGAAGATGTGTAGGTTTTTATTGGCAGATGCATTAGGATTATCCAAGGTTAAGTCGCCTTTCTAGAGAATTTCTTGGAAAATATTTTTTAAAGTGATGTAATTACCGTCAATATGACCCTTCACTCGATGATAGTTACAAAAGTCATGTTCTTTATACCATGCGGGTGTGGGGCGAGCAGGGTCAAAACTAGTGTGTGGTTTTATGGGATGAAGGGTGATGGCCCCAACTTTAATGAGATTTTCTAAGACAGAAGAATAAGGTTCCCCAATTGGGGTATATTTCATTATTCCCATCTGAATTGAAAATTCTAGACAGGAGAAAGATTAGATGAGGGCTAGCTTGATTTGATGGATGAGTTGGGCCGGCCTTGAGTACCACCGCATTAGTGGTTCCCTTGGCTTTTGAATAATTGTTTTATGGTTTTGAAGAAGAAGAGGTATCATTTGATTTGAAGGCCAAATTCTTATTGCGTAGTTGGATTTTCTTCTCTTCGATGGCCGAATCTCTAACTTTCGTGCCATGGTGAATGCCTCATCAAAGGTTCAGAAAGTATAGACCTACAGGGTCGGTGAAATATGTCTAGCACAAGCCCACGTGAAGAGCTCTATGAGTTCAGCTTGTGGTAGTTGGAATGTGAGTTGATTGATCAGGCTACACCAATGAGTGACAAAATCTATGATAGATTTGTCATCATACTAACACATAGAATAGAGGTCAGTCATAGTAACCTTCTAAACAACGTTAATGGAGAAGTGATCCAAGAAGGCTTGGGCTACCTAGTTAAATGAGAAGATAGAGTGTCTAGGTAACCCACTATACTAATCTAATGTAGGCCCAGTCAAAGACATGGGAAAGGTCCTCAAAAGTAAAGTTTCATCATGGGAGATCAGATAACACCCATGTTTGAAAGACCACAAATGCTTTTACAGGTCTTCTTTGCTATTAAAGTGGTTAAGTTTAGGCATTTCCCAATGCATGGGATACAGATGGATAGGAATGGATGGGTGTATAGGGTCATTACAAATCTCATCATAGGTGAGAGTGTTGTGGGAGCCAGAAGCCGATGCTTCTAATTTCTGCATCTTATCCATCATTAAATTGATTAGGTCGTCGGTAGGTTGCGATGTTTGGGTGACTCCTGTAGTGTAAGAGGGTTGGTGTTGGGCATATGATGAGGGTGGCATTCTAGTATATGGTGTTGTCATATAGGTAGATTGAGAAGGAGGGAATGAAATAGGGGTACGTACCTAGAATGAATGATAGATGAAACAGGAGGATGTTGATAGTACGTATATGGAGGTGGAAGGGTTGTGGTGACCCTGGTGGCAATGGGGGCTAAGGATTGTGGGATAGAAAGGACAATGTTTTGGAAAGGGGTAGGGGTCACTAACACCAGGGGTGGTTGTGTAGCTACGGGTATATATGAAACAATAGGTGCGAGATGAGGTTATGTTCTGGGTGGTTGGCGAAGGTATAGTGGATGTGGCAGGTATAACAGATGTGGCGGACATGGTAGTTATACAGGTATGGGGCCTAACTTCGAAACAACTAGGGGCAAGGCAAATACGGGCAGCATAGAGCTAGCAGAGGCCGGGGTAGAATTAGGAACGAGTTTCAGGGGGATAGATACGGGCATGTCGTATATCAACTGACTCAAGGCATCTCGAGTGGATGAGTGGGAAAGATAAAATTACAAGGTGGCGGGGTTACGGTCAAGGAGTCGTGTGAACTCCTCATCTCCTGTGGCGATATTGATAGGTTGGGTAGGATCCATGGGTGATAAAATAGAAGGTGGTGAAGGAATAATTGGGAGTGGTTGATGACTAGCATGGAATATGAGGGTGCTCGCTTGGCTTTGGATCAGCACCATGTGACCAAGCACGACGAGGCAAGCGCTTTCTCGTAAATAACACGTAAATACAACAGAGATGAGATAAATAGGTGGTCATGGGTGAATTGGGGTTTAAAATGTTAGCTAGAAAATTACACTGGCTAACCGGTGCCGGTTAGGGTAAACCGATGTCGATCCTGATTAAGCTGTTTTCGGTCCTTTGGATAGTTTTTTCAAAACAAGGAAAAATGCCAATAATTTTCCAAGTATGCAAGAAGTTTATGGAATTACTAGGTCAGTGAATACAATAAGAGTGATAGATACTCTGAACATTCAAAGAAGGTAAATAGTTTTCCCTTTGGGTAGGTTAACCAAAAGAATAGTGAAGCTGATGTTGGTTGAGTGAAATAGATGGCGATTAGAAGGTAGCAGGTAGCGCTCATTTGGGTGACACAGTCCTTTGTGAAATTGAAATAGAGATGAAGAAAGCTGTGGTTGTGAGTTAAAATTAAATGTGGAGTCAAACCCAAAATTTCGAGAATGATGAGAATAAGGTCTAGGAACACTCGGATGAAGTTAGAATACACCAAGCTGCGATGAGGAGCGTGCGAGGGGAAATAAGAAAAATGAATAACGTGACCTCTCACCTCAAAACACAAGTCAAGTAGAAACATTAAGAAAAATACGATCCTAAGAGTTCTTTTTTTATTATGTTTGTTTAGCGTATGCTATTTAAGGATTGACTCATGAATTTTATAATATAATTTTTGTGAGGATGGCTTCCATGAAGAAGTATATCTACTGAGGAGAGGTTTGGGTATGTTATGGCGGGGTCGGGCCGTCCTCGATGGGGTATTGGACATAGATAACTAGCGGGGTGCCCACTTTGTCGTGATCATGTGATCACCTATAGCTTATTTTGGGTGAGATGTTGTTTAAGAATGTGTATATATTTTAAATTTGTGATGTTTGGGTAAGACTCAGAGAGAGAAACATAAAGGAAGTGATTTTCTATTATTCATTTGTCAACCATCAGTTGGGAATTACTTCCAGCGTATAGGTTTCCCTCAATTAATGTGAGCTAATGTAGAATTCGATACCACAAATAGATGAAAAGGAGAAGGGATGCTCTTTCACTAATGCAATACTAATGAAAGGGAGAATTTGTTCATTTTAAGCACTAAAAAATGATGGCTTTTAGACGATAGAAGAGAAGAAGGTTCAGGGAGTAAGTTTAATGTAAGAAATTTTTAGAAAAGAAACAAATATACTATGTTTTCACCTAGAAATGAAAGAATGCAAAGAACCCGAATGGGTCCCACAAGCGTGCCAAAATGTTTCACCGATTCTAGATGCAATTATTCGAATGTTGACAAAACAAATAAGGGTAAAGGGCTAGGAGAAACACGTGGAAATCTTGGTTGTAGGAAGTTGCACACGTATGACATCTAGATCCACAACTAATCGTCAGAGCTTCCTTTTTACTTGGAGAAACTACATGAAATGGAAAAAAATACCACCAAATAAAAGTTGAACAATATATGTAGTGGACTGCCTAGCGTGTGCTAGATCTAGGAAGTGTGATATTTCCTAGACGACTATCAACCCACTATTTAAAACAACTTAATGCTTATAATAAAGGAAATCCTACTGTAGTTAAAATGATTTAGGTATCTCATTCGCTTACTGATAAGAAAATTCGTTCACAATGGGCTAATCTATGATTGAATCGAAGGTCAAAGTCTTGGTGGGTGGTACTAGTATGGGTCAAGGTGATATTCTAGGTGGTTTTAGGTATTTGATGGTGGTTTAGAAGCTCTGTTCTTGGTTTTCGGTAAAATAAAAAGAGAGGCGAGCGTTGGTCTTGTATGACCGGTTTCATTTTAGGTTAGCCGCGGTGGTTGTGGGTAGCGGCAATGATATGGTGGGTACAAGAAACTCAATAAAAACTTGGCAAGGTGATATATCTGAGGCTAGATGAAAAGGGAAGGGTAATGGCAAGGTTTGTGTGGGACTTAGTTATGCACGTGGAATGATGAAATTACGGATATGGGTAATTCAAGGGTGTGTATAAAGGGATGGTCAAGTTTGCATGGAGGTAAACTAGTGGGGAATGAAATGGGAATAGAAACTAATAATAGAAGTGAAAGGATCTACTAAAACGATAATGAACTAGTACAGGTTAACAAAAATTACTATTTTTATGAGCTTAATGTCCGGTTGGAAATGGTGGGTGATCGGATGGAAGGAATTCGGTGTGGTGATGGTGCTTCCTGGATTCTCTGTGAAGGTAAATGGCTCCATGGTTGCTTGGTCTTGGTATGGATGTTGGTTTTGCTTGTATGTAGCTCTTGTTTTGTCACTTGTTCTCAAAAGATGTATCAACCTCTCAACCATGTGCCAACCTCTCAAGAAAGTTCCAACCTCAAAATAATGTTGTTTTAAGGATTAAATGGTAAATGATGGTGGTTTCGGGTTGGCCGGTGGCGGTTTAGGGTAACTAGTGTCGGTTAGGGTGGGATTTCCTAGGTTTACTAAACTGGGCAAATCCCTTGATTTTCTCGGGATCTCGTTTATTTTTTCCTTGTGGATTAGAATGAAAGCTTCCTTCTAACGTGCAAGAATTTGGTTAGAGGGAATGTAGGCATTGATTTTTATGGTTTGCATAGGTCTTAGTTAGTTATGGAAACTTACTAAGAATAGGTCTTAGGGTGAGGTGGCTAGATGAAGTGGATATGTGGCCATTATCCCAATTAGGATATCTAAATAATAAATATTATGAGGATAATGAATTAATTTAATTAACTTAATTAAATTAATATTAGAGAGAGGATGAAAGGGGCCATGATTATGTGTGTGTGTTCAAGGTGTTTATTTGTGAGAGGAACAGAGGGAGTGTGACCCAATTTTGGTGTCTACATGGAGATCATACTTTATTTGTGAGAAACTTCAAGTGACACTTACTAGATTTTCTGTCGATGGTAGGCATCCCAAGAAATTTTTAGATTAAAACCAAACAATCAAATATGTTTCTATATAGTGTACAATTTTGTTATTTTTTCTTTGTTGTTTCCTTTTTTCTCTAATCTAAAATTATCATATTTTCATTAGTTATCAATATACCCATGATATGTTATATATAAGTTTAAAGGGAAATGTGTGTTTATCCCCGTGACTCCTCACCCAATGGACTAGGAACTCGATCGTGTTTTGTGAAAAACAAAAATTGTAGTTCTTGTGCACCATGTGGGGTACCCATCCCAAAGCAGGAGCCGATTTTGGTACTCATTCTAAACTAGTACCTCTAATTGAAGTGAAACATTTTTTGAGATTTTGTTCCACATAAATTCAAGTAATACGAGAAAAAATTGTTGTCCAAAAAATTTCCCCCTCCCATTATTTTGAAATAACTTGTAAAATAGGCCATGAAATTATGCTTTAAGAAAACCATGGTACACAAAAATAATCATCCATGGAGTGTAAAAATTAGTGTTGTGTAGGTTGTTTCCTAATCCACAAAAACAACTAGAATCATCTTAGGACTTAATTGGGATTTTGGCACGGTTTGCTAGTGCAACATCACCTCTGTCTCATGGGTTAATTCGATCGAGTACCATGGGTTTCAAACCCAGAGGATATGTGAAATTCTACTAAGGACAAAATTAGTGAAGTAAATGAAGTAAGCGGATGGTGTTTTAGGTAAAATTAGTTGAATAGTGAAGGATCTAATACTATGGGGCTACCTTTTTAGAGGATTGCGAGTGAGGTTATGTAACAAAGCCACGATACATTGATTCAAGTATTATATGGGTATTTCAAAGGTTAGTATTCCATGGACTTCAAAAGCCAAATAATCGGCCAAATTAGCTAAAGATTTCGTGGGACATTCAAGATATTCAAAAGACCCACAAAGAAGAGAAAAATGCAAGGAAAATCTACAAAACAAGTAATGGAGCATTTTCTCCTACAAGCTCTCATTATGGGTAACCAAGTCATGCAATATTGGTCTTGTTAAGAAGATAATTACTCTACCATATAGATGTATGATCATTTGAAGAGAAGTAACAAGCTAAATTAACAAAGAAGGTAAAAAAAAATACATATGTATACTAGGAACAAAATGGGGATTCTATAAGGGCCCTGACCCATGGAATGTACATAACTTTTAGGTATACATATACAAAAATGATGCTTTGTAACTTAATACATTATAAATTTATAATTACAAAATCCTCCACAAAGGTGGGGATATGATCTAAAATATTTTTATTCTATATTAAAGTTCCTTGTGGTCCCGAGCACCATAAACATAATGAATATCTCTTGCTAATATGCAAGACATGCCCAGGTCCATAAGATCCTTGATGCTCGTCCTTGGGCCTTCTAAAATCCTGATCAATTCCAAAATTTTCCTATAGTAAGAGACTCGTTCAAGGATAGTAATCTCTCTTTTGAGGTGTTCCTTAGTACCCCATTGAGAAATATTTTTTGAGGTAGAAGATGGCCTAGGAACATCAACTAGCGTAGCTAGAGATGGCTTAGGGACACCAATCGATCCTCAAAGACTCGGCTTGGATTCTCTTCTTTGGATTAGTTGGGCCTATTTTACATCTCTTCAATGGTGGTGATGGAACTTCACACGATTTCTTAGAAGTATATTTCACCAAAGCATTTTCAATATTGGTGAGCCTTTGTTCTATTACCACTATTTTATAGGACTACAAGGATATATCCTCTTCGGGCTCATCATCGGGCACCACATGGATATCAATAGGAATTTCCTTCTCTATCACTTCCTCTATAAATAATTTATGGGATATACATATGGTGTTCACATTGACAATTTTCCTGTAATGGGCCAAAAATTCTTTAATTTCTCGGGAGCTACATAATCTTCAAGGAAAAATAAGTTGTGAAATAGAATTTGGAATGCCAAGAAGAAAGGATTCATTCGACAAGTTTCCTCATCGGATCAGTCAAACTATTTGGGAAGTTATTTTTCTTATGGGTTCCACTTGATCTTCAATTGTGAACAAAATTTTGATAAAAGCTTCATTCGAAGCGAGAAAGATTGAATATTGCATGTAAACTTTTGAAGAAAGTTCTTTCAAATTGTTTCCCAATTCTATCTTCACCATTGCTAGAAAAGATATAACACTGATATTTTCACAAGAAAATTCACTTGTAATAGTCAAATGGAGTGGTGAATTCATAAAATAATCAGTTAAAAGGGAGAAGGGTGAAATTATTTATGTTAAAAAAGTGTTATTTTGGCTTGATTAAAGGTTTTGTGCAATGGAAGCATTGAATTCAAATAAATATCCATGGTTACTCATAACATATCTTCTAAAAAGACAAGTGTCAAATTAGTTGGAATAACAACATCAAGGAACAAACGGTTTATGATTGGGCACATGAGTGATTGCGACAAGATAGACAAAATAGGATTAGATAAAGTGCAATTAGAATATCTTACACACATCCACATATGCAACCAAAGAATCGGGTGATAGCTAAGCGAAGAATATTTTTAGTTGAAGGATATTTTCCAAAGATGGAGTACATTGTGACACCTTTTAGGATTTCCCATAGATGCTTTTGAGGGGAAAATAGAGGGAGTTCATAATAGAATTTTGTATAAATATGAGGGTTTTTCCTCATAAAAATATATAGAGAGAGAGAGAGGAGAAAGATTAAAAATTTTCAATTAGAAAATTTGAAAGAAATTATTATACCCCAACATATTTCCATTTTTATTATTATGAACTTTGAGTTTTCAATCTTACGTGTCAAGGTGGTTACCTTTGTATAGCCATTGGTCAATTTTGAGGGCATTTAATTCATGACCATTTTTCAATAAATTAAAATTTTGAATGACATATGCTTTCTTATGAATCTAGTTTTGTGTTTTGGATATTGTATGTTGCAATTTGATTAATGCGTCATAATTTCTCTTTGCATTTTCGTGTTTATTAATTTTGTATGTAATACACTAGATCATTCCTTAGTTGTTGCATTTTGGTTACTAAATCAATATTGTTTTTGAGCATTCAATCTCCAATATTTGATGTAATTATAAAATCCTTATTTCAACCATCTAGTTGAGTGATTTTTCATCCTTTGAGTGTATCTTTGGTGTATGAGAATAGAAGCAATAAATACTTCATTAGAATGTTTGCATGATATTTTTGTTAAGTGTTTTGAAGGTTGTGTTGAAAATATTTGCAGCTATTGAGTATCAATGAATGCAAATATTTTTGAGAAGTTTTCACTACTTAATCATATGTTTTGTACTTCACAAGTATATCATGCTTTTATGGTAGTTTTTAAGCTTTGTTATGGGAAATCGATCATTATTTACTCCCTCACTCTACAAAATAAAACTTAATATACCATTTTCCCACATCATCACACTTCCATCCAAACATCCATTTACCACCCTGATTATTCTTTATTCAATCCTTATAAAAGTCACCTCTTAATACCTAGATCCCCATCATAAATGATGTAAGAAAAACCATTTTTATCTCTAGTAACATGTGTCTGATGCACTAAGTATATATGACATTCTTGTGACAATTATTAGGAGTTATTCTTATATTCATGGCCATGCTTAGCTGAGATTGACCCATTATTTTATTAAGAGGAACTAAGTAAAAATTATCGCCTCTCCTGTTTAGGTTACCCAATGGGTCTTCTCACCCTGGTTCAAGGAAGAACTAGAAGTAGCACGATCATTCCATCCATTTTGTATATGCCTTTTAATCATCCTAAGAGCTTAGTTTTAATGAGAATGTTTTACCCCTCCCCACTATAAACAACATGTATTACACATCATGTCATCCTCTAAGCCTTCCTATCTTTTGAAAGTGCTTTCCAAGCCCCAAGGGTGTAGAATTGGGAGCCAACACGTACTTATATAGTCAAAAATATTTTTTTATCCTTTGGCCCTTACTAATGCATGCTTTGTAGCGTTCCTACTAGATATAAAATTCCTAAACTCACTAATCACTTTTCCAGGTCCCTTATTCTTACAATCGTTTCATTATTCCCATCATTATCGGGCCCCTTACCATATTTATGCCATTCCTCATTACATATGAAATAAATTATTATTACATGGCCCTAAGTATTTCTTGGCTCTGCACTACATAGGTTATCCCTTCCATGCTTGAGCTCTATCTTAAGTTCATCCACAATAAGTAGGTTGTCACCATCAAAGGTATCCCACCACACACACCATTACCTAGGCCCACTATTTCTTCTCTTTTTACACCAATCACAAAGTATCTAGGCCTTCTACATTACTCAAGTCTAAATCCATCTCTACACCTATATCTCCTAATCATACACAACCTCCATCATGACATCGTCTTTCTCACCAATCCATTAGTCCACCTCGTTGGCCTAAGTCCCCAACTCAAGAAACTCATTTCTATAGGTTTTCTCCACCCCCTTCAGCACATCGGTCTCCTTCACATACACATAGGAATTCTCCTACACCATTGGTCCTAGACCAACATCACATGCACTCTCTTTCTTGGATACCAGCTAATGGGGCCTCATTATTTTCTCGTCGTCCGATGATTTTCTTCACTTGTAAACTTGGGGGTCATCACACTACCCCCTCCATTACCATTTGGTGTCTTTATTGGCTAATCTTAGTTCACTCACTACATCTCATGCTCTACAATTTATGCTAACAATTTTCAAGCATATAGTCTTAGTACACTTTCTATGCCATCATTACCTAATGGTGAACTCTTTTCTATAGTTCATACTTGAATATTGAGGGTGCAATTCCTCCATGAACCTCACTTCTAACATCTTGTATACTCATGATTGGTGCTTCATGTCTATCTTTTCGAGAATCACATCATCTCTCGGTAAACACATGTTACCATCATTTCCTAATGATGCACTCTTGTTCCATGGTTCATACTTGACTGTTGAGGGATAATTCCTAAATAAAAATCATCTCATAGACATCCATTGGAGGGAAATGTGGCTCCTCCCATTTGTACATATTGCATATCACAACACATCATCTCATGTACATCACATTTACACATCTTGGTTGTATTCACTCTTGTTAGCCTTTATTACTTACATGTACACTTTGTTTCTCGTTCTAGATGGATACTTAGAATGTCATTATTATTTTCTATACACATATGTACATTCACTTAGTATTGTGAGGTGAATGCAAGACTTTTAAAAATTATTACATGATGCATGATGCTCTACATATCTCTTTACTAGTTCCATCGAGGCTCTTGGGGAATCTACCCTTTACTACTTTTATAATCTACACATCATAGGTTCTATTTTTACATTACTTACTACTTATCCTTACTTTCATTTTACTCTTCGTCAATCTATACACACTTTTACATACTATTTATCTTTCCAACATGATAATGGGTGCTTCATGTGTAGAATTTTCCATGCAGGACTCCATATAATCATGGCTATATTGTATATTGTTTTCTACTATTTGATATTATGTGTGGGCTATGTTCTTTGTCTTGTTTGATCATTGTTTTCTTTTGGTCACTTAGACCACGATTTTCTTGTGACATTATGAGCAATGTCCCATATATGAAACCTACTTTTTTGGTACCTCTTTTCTTCATATATGCTTGTCACATTGTCTTATATTACATGCTAGCTACGGTTACACTAACACCTTTTTACTATTCCATATTGTTTACATGTGCCTTGGTTTCTACCATGCACATCCTTTACCCCTGTAGGTGTACGATATCAAATATGCATATCAAATTCAAGTCATCTCCTTTGTGCCCCATCCTCCTCCTTTCATCACATGCACCCCAAATGAGGGGACATCTATTAGGTGTGAAAATTACCCTTCTAGGATAATAGAGTTACAAATCAAAGTAGAAAAATATAGAATTGGAAACAACACATAGTCACATAATGGTCGAGAATCAGACTTGGGCCACAAACACATATCGAGATACTAACACCCATAATAGACGGGAATGGTGGGAACTTTTTTCCTACCTAGGATCTTATGTCTTAGGGAAAAAATATACGATTTCTTAGTTCAGCATAGTTTCCAATAGTTTACATTATAATTCTATAGTATAGTCACTTAACTCCGATTCTGAGAATATGGTATATTCGGGGATTTACAATCAATTAAAATAGTTACATACATAGACATCCCATCTACAAGTGGCACTTATTTAGGAAGCATCATGGATGGAGATTAAAATAGACCTCTCTCCCAAAGCACTCTTCTCTTGGTTTGAGATCACCCAAAAACTCATCCTTGGAGTGAGATTTCCTAAAAAAACTCGCTCTTTTCATGAGATCACCCAAAAATATCACCTTTTGGAAATAAATCTAGCGGCATCCTCAATAAAAATAGGAAAAAAATTCTATCTTTTACTCTCTTATACATCAGGTGCACACTTTCCTTTTACACACTTTTACTTACTTATACACATGTTACTTTGATTTTTCATATACGGAACTTTGACTACTATTTTTCTCTTCTTTTGTAGGTTTTTCCTTATACACAACAAGAAACAACTCACATCAATGAGTAAAAGCTACAACAACACACTAATATGCATACGCTTCACCCCTAGGGTCTACCCTCTTTCCTAGTTCCCACGTTTCACATTACGGACACTTCACTCTTCACTTGTCCACTCGGCATGATATCAACTACACTCTTCTCTATATGATCATAAGGTATGCATCTTCGATCTAATTTATGCTATCAATTATTCACTCAACAACATAAAGTGGCGGAAAATTCTAAACCAAAATCTATGTACTTGGGTACATTTCTAGGTCCGAAAGCAAACTAATATATACATGATTCTTAAGAAATAAAATTAGTGGTTGACAATGTATTTTGGGCCTTTTACTTTGTCTCTTGTACTTTTATTGGTCTTACACACCTTACAAACCTATTGGTACTTGATTTATTCATCTTTTATGGCCTCAAATACTAACACCATTTAGAAAAGTATGCCCAGGGTGCTCCTATCCCTTCTAGGAACTCCTAACCTTTTTGTCTTTTTCTTACTCTTTTGGGTCTCTTTTACCATTTGGTCACCTTTTTAGAACATTGGGTCAGTCTTTATATATGTCAATTACAAAATTCAAACAAAGGAATCATATATATACTAAGTTATTGTTTTCAATAAGGGTCCAATCACTAAGCATAATCTATTATTACCTAATCTTGCATTCAAAGGAACAAGATCACTACAAGGAATCAATCTAGCACATCCATATAGGGGACAATGGCTACATCAATTTGGATACACAACATAGGAGGGGAATTTATTTTTTATTCCATTACACACATTTGTATACTTAGATAAATCTATATTTAGCATGATATCATAGTGAAAATAGCACAACGGAAACCTAGGGGATCATTACACAAACATACACATAGAACTACATGGAGTCTCGAGATCTAGTGCAGGTGCTACATCATAAGATCACTCATTGGGTGACTGCCGAGGTCATTCGACTCCCCATTCTGCATATTCTTATTAGGTTTGATATGGTTTGTGAGCATGTGTGCCTAGATATCTATTTTACAAGTTACATGTATGACCAACGACATTGGAGCAAAACCAAAGTGACAAAAGAGAACCAACATCAAATCTCATGTAGTGCAGAAAGGATCGAACCTAAGCATCTCGAGTAGATATTGTTGGAAAACAAAAAAATGATAGGTGAGGGTGAATTAGTGCTTCTTCAAAATTTGAAAACAATTTTATGTCTCAGCAAACATTCAATCTTGATTAACCTTTACCATGCAAATTCAATGACATTCACACATAAGAAAAAGAAAATCAAGTACACGTGAAGATAATGGTTAATGTGGGAAACTCTTGAAGGGAGAAAACTATAATCAATACACTATTATGGAGAATTTTCCCATAAGAGGTTACAAGGATTTAAATTTTTGAGCACCCACTCAACTTGAAGCACCAACTCCAATAATTTAGTCAAGCACCTACTTTACATGAAAGCACCGACTCCCTAATTTTCCAAGCTACAACTTGCATGGAAGTTCTAACTCCCTACTTCAATGTTAAGAACCCACTTATAATTTTAAAAATTTGATCGCATTCATCTAGTTTCTTGAACCAATAAATTGTGATATCTTATGTAGCTTCTCTATGTTCATCCTTTTCCTTCACACCCCTTGTTTCACTTCTTTTCTCATATGCTCATATTGTTACAAATACAGAATTCAAGCCTCTTTCACTCACACATTTTCATCCCTCATTCACACAAGGATAAATTCATATTCCTTCTCTCACACTTCATACTCTCATTATTCTTCTCATACAATCTTCAAGACATTTGCATATACATTTTGTCTCACACACACAAGGATAAATCCATATAATACCTCTTTGTCATTTTCTCATACTTTTGGAAAACATTATCATCAAGATAGTAAAATTTTTCATACATAATAAAACCTTCATATACACTCTTACACCTCTTCCAATTCATATCCTAACCACTTCATCTTCTTGACTCTTCAAATCGAATGCAATAGTCTAGATGACCTCATTCAAAATTGTCATATTGTAATCATTGCATTTCATAGGTGTCAGATTATAAGTAATAACATTTATTCAATTTCTCATGATACTTATAGCACATATGAAGACTTAATGAACCTTCCTTAACTATCTTAATTTTTGAAACAACTAATAATGTTACCTTTTTCAGTTTGACATCTTCATTTGTAACGGTTTTCTTCCGGTTTGTCTTCTTCTCAAAGTAGGAAACTTTGTATTCTACATCTTATAACTCATGAAAAAGTGTTATGATGATGTAGGTACATTAATAGCGTATTTTCCTCACCATATATATACTTTTACAAGATTTATAACTCTCCACTTTCTTTCAATAGTCCATTAGAACCCATATGCTCTACTAAGTGCATGTGCTTCAAAATACGATCTTTAACTGGGTGTATGAGACACACTTTCAGTTCAGTCATGTAGAAAAACAAGAAGAAGGATACTTAAAAATTTATATACCACCATAATCTACTTGGAGTGTTGTAGGTCAGATCATGAGACTTCCATTTCAACTCATCTTCTCAACTAGGTGTGCATAGTCATGACATCTTCAAAATCACGATCACGAGATTACTTGAACAACACCATTATACGAGTTTTCAATACGTCTCGATTCTTGGAGGATGTTGCATGTGAACTATAGTTCACCTTCAAGTATTTGGGGCTATCTTATCATCTTAATTCTCTAACTCTTATTAGGACAAGGTCTCAAAGGGTTTACACATACTAAAAACTAGTCTTCACTAACTATGTTAGTTCATTGATCAAATCACTTGTTTATTACTCCTATGAAACCTTTGTGGAAATATATGCTCCTTATGAAAATTTTAAAACCAATATCTTGTACCATTTCAAGTCATTTGTTCAATAAGCTTTCATTTCTAAGACTATTCACACTAGGTCTTAAGACACCAAAAACTAGTCTTGTCCTAGAGGCTTCTAAAACACAAAACTTCAATTTTTTTTGTCTAGCCCGAAGGCCTTGAATACTTCACTAGAGACCTCTAATCCATCTTCAAGCACTTACCTGTAAGGGTTATGTGGATAAATCCACATTTACAATTCCATTCCTCAAACCTTCTTGACAAGGTTAATGAGACAATTTAGACCATTTGAACTTAGACACAAAAACCCTTAACCTGATCAATTCATGAGCTTCAACATGTCATGTTGGACTTATATCAACTTTTCATGTTCATTTTTCACTTCAAAAACAATATTTCACATCCAAAATCTCTCAAAGCAACATGACTAGATTTGTCTCTTCTAGCCTTAAGAAGTAGGTCATCTTGATTGACCTATTTCACAAAAATCTTGTAATGAACATCCTTTAAAATTACCATGAGCACTTAGGAAACATCCTAATCTTGATCCCATAGTTTTTATTTTATCACAAAACCTTTTATATATGAGTTTACCATTAAATTATTGCAAACTAAAGATATTTCAGTATCTTACAATTACATTGGGAGCATGCCACCAATGAAAAAATGAACTAGGAGGATTCATTTACAATCCCAATTCAAAACTTTATCTTTCCCAAGTCATTTCAAAACCAAAAATTGAGTTATTATCCATTAATTTCAAGGTATGCTTTTAGGAGGGTTTGGACCCACTTAACTTCTTAAGGATCATTCATAAATTATAGGACATCATTCTACCTCATTCCACTTGAAAAATGTTATTGACTCCATGCCCCAACATTGATGATAGAAACAGGTCACCATGTAGAGATTTAATGTACTAATGAGAACATCAAACTCAACCCTTAAGCTAGAAATGGCTATTTTGAAATTTAGATGGAGCCAAAAACCAATTTTATTGCTTCTCCATTTAATTTTTGACTTGAAAATTTGTCCAATACACTTTATTGACCTCATTCACATGTACCAAGGCTCATTTACTCTACAACTATCTAAAAATTTCCATCCACCATGACTTCTCCATGCATACATGGTTTGTCTTTAGGAACATGCATCTACTAGCTGAATCTTGACATGTGGCATCTTCCACATTCTCTCCACAATTTCATAACATAGAATTCATGTTTTTACTTACCTTTTTCAACTTTCTTTGCTTCATACTCCAAGCCATGCTTGCATTAGGTCTTAGAATCATGCCTAGTTGAGCTTGTTTCCACCTTTGTTTCATGAACCTATCATATTATCCATCATGAAGTCACTTACACACCTTTGAGACAAGATGTATCATACCTATAGATTCCCTTATGGGATCATTTACTCGCATCTTACTTTCATGCCCCATTATGCCTTCAAGCACCTAGACTAGGTCTAGATGATCACCGCAAAACCATAATCAAACTTATAACTACACTTTGAAACTCACATGATTTTATCAACACACTCTCTTCATAATCTCCAAGCCTTGACCATGCCTGCTTTATCTTCCTTATGCCTTCATTCCATCATACCAAGTCATCCTATTGACTAGGCCTCATGATTAGGCCTACTAAACCAATCTAATCTCATTCATGACTATCATGCACCCTTGTGTACACCATGTTGACTATATCATATCATCACACACCTTCTCAAACATTTATAACATCATCATGGCATGTTATCACATCACCATCATGTCTCTACAAGTTAGGGTCTACTCAAAAATCTAAGCCTTATGAGGCAATCTCAATCATGATGTCATGAGCTCATGTCATGCCTCGTCATGCCATATCACACTCACTAAAAATTCCTCTTGCACTCCTTCATCTTCCTTTTTCATTAACTATCGTTGTATATATCTTCCCCCCCGGGTAGATATAGATAAACGGAAGAGTATGGAAATCAAAGAAACTCAGACCCCAAAATTTATTGCGATGGCACAGGTAAAAGGTGCACGACAGAAGGTGTCGACATGAAAATGGATGTGCCCATGGCGCAGGTAAAAGGTGCATGATAAAGAAGGTGTCGACACGAAAATGGATGCGCCCATGGCACAGGTAAAAGGCGCACGATAGAAGGTGTCAACACGAAAATGGATGCGCCCATGGCATAGGTAAAAGGCACACATGAAGGTGTCAAAATGAAAATGGATGCGCCCATGGTGTAGGTAAAAGGAACACAACAAAAGGTGTTGACATGAAAATGGATGCGCCCATGGCACAGGTAAAAGGCGCATGACAGAAGGTGTCGACACGAAAATGGATGTGCCCATGGCGCAGGTAAAGGTGCACGACAGAAGGTGTCGACACGAAAATGGATGTGCCCATAGCATAGGTAAAAGGCACACAATAGAAGGTGTTGACAAAAAAATGGATGCACCCATGGAGAAGGTAAAAGGTGCACGACAGAAGGTGTCGACATGAAAATGGATGCGCCCATGGCGCAGGTAAAAGGCACACGACAGAAGGTGTCAACACAAAAATGGATGCACCCATGGAGCAGGTAAAAGGCACACAAAGAAGGTGTTGACATGAAAATGGATGTGCCCATGGTGCATGTAAGAGTATGTCGACATAAAGATGGATGCGCCATGGTGCACCTTCAGGAGGTGCAACATTTTGAGTGCTCACAGGAAGCAGACCCTGGCGCAGATATTCAGATGGCCATAACTTTTCACAGGGAGCTCAGATTCATGCAAGGTTGGAATTTTCAGAAATATTACAAGGTCCTCTATCCAACTACGACTGGATATCTTTAATTGGGTGAGAACAAGTTCTTAAAAATACAAAATACAGTTCGCCACTTTTTGGGTTTGCTAAGATTCTCACCTACCACCATAATGGGATGAATTAAATGCAACCTAGAGGTGGTTGGGGTAGGTTTGGAATTCCTCTCTCTTTTCTCTCTCATTCTTCCTATAAATTGTAAGGAGGGGCTTCTTTCTAAAGGTTGGACATTCTTGTTTTTCCCCTCCCTTCTTCTCTTTGGCAGGTGAATTTGTGGAGTTCAAACCTCCCATCTAAAACTGTAATGCAACTTTGCCTCTTGGCATTTTGTAGTGTATTGTATCAATATTTGGAGAAAATAATGCATGCCTGTGGATGATTCTCAACCCTCTCTGTATTCATTTTCATCCTCCTGATCTTTCACTACAAATTTGGTTATCTGTGCATGATCTTGCATTGCATTTTAATGGTTTGTGTTTATTGGCAAGACAGGTGTTCTTCATTCCTCGGTGCATCACCTTTGTAGTTTAGGTTTTATTTTATGCATCTTCTTACCCTATCTCCTTAGAAAGTTAGTTTAGGTTTTGAGTAAACCCTCTACATTTTTTACGTGTGCATCTAAACAGAGGAATAGGAACTGGCCTTCATCCAGGAGAGCTTTTCCGATTTTGCAAGGTCCCACACTTGGGAAAAGCTCCATGTTATGCAATCGCACTGAGAGTCTCAACCCATCAAGTTGCAGACATTCAGGGGTGTTGTGATTCGCCATCAACACTATCCTTTTACATCAATGAAAACAAAACACTCACATTCCAACAAACACTATCACCTAGTTTATTCATTAGCTCTCGAGCACTCGTGTCCTCCCGTGGGCACTTCTCATCATGTGCATTTTTGATCCCCAAGATCCTCCGTGAGACTTACTCGATGCTCTCCCAATTTATTCCATCAGTTCCTCAACTCAGATAACTTCCATATCACTCACAAATCAGCTAATTCACCTTCTCCCTCTCTCTTTACTTATGGTTTCATATTATTGCTTTCTTATTTCTTCGTCTTGTTGCATTTTACCACTTGTATATCATTAATATAGTAAAGCTACTCGAAATTAAGTTTTAATTCAATTTAATTTAAATCACTTGAACCCTTCCCCTTCATCTTACCCTTCTAGGGTTACATCCCTTAACACCTACTCGACTATCGTATATTGTGTGGAATCTACTCTATGGCCTATTCCACAAACAAAATTTTGACCCACAAATGTTAATTTTCTAATAAATTTTTCTCGTAATCGAAATATAAAGTTTGCTTTGGCAGAATCAAATGAGATTTTTTAACAACTTTAGTTACATACCCATTAATGTATTCTTTATCTAATGATCAACAATATAGGTCCATGAAACATCAATATTGTGCAATATTTCCTCTTTTTCCTTCGTCTAGTCATATTCCTCCTTGGGATCATGTCAAAATCAATAGAATTATATCCATGATAACCAAGAGGCCAACCACTCTGTAATTTCACACCAAAATTCTCTTATATATATATATATATATATATATATTCATAGATGTGTTATAAATGTACTCTTTTATCAAGATTCATATTATGTATATTCATCTTCCGTAAATTTCTTCTTCTCCATTATCCATATTTCTACATCTATTTTTCCTAGTATCCATATTAGCATTTTTAGGTCCTGAAACAAAACTATTATTATCAAAGGTGTTTGGATTACGACACCAAAACTTGTAACAAGTTGTATTCTATAATAACATACAAAATATATGAGAAAATTTCATTTTTGCAATAGAATAAATACCATGATTTAAGAAAAGAGAACGATATCACATGAATAACATAATTAAAAAGAGATATGTTAAAACACGAGATGGTAAAAGAAACAATTTTGAAATACTTTCTATTAGGATCAAAGATCAACCTTCTTACAATCAAATTACATAGCTTTATACAAAATAAAATGATTGTTGAATTACTAGTCCTTACATCTCCTTCTCCTCTCTTCAGAGGATTTTCATATTCTCTAACTATGTGCAGAGGAGCTATACATTATATATTTTGTCTTACATTACTATATCCATATAAAAGGATTTTGAAATCATGAACTATATCCATGGCATCTTGCCATCACATTTTATTATCCAACATTTACTTTCTTGAATTTTAAACCTTTGCAATACCATCTTGACATGCTTCCTTTGATTTAACCACGGTTTCCTAATTATAAAATATCTTTTTCTTAGCCCAAAATAAATTTTACAACACCTAGATCTTTCATATTAAATTAAGATGAGAGTTGATACTTAACTGGACTAGTCATTTTCTTGTTGTTACCAACTAATAACATGTCACCTACATACAATACAATGATAAAAAAATTGTCAACTTCTTTTTTATAATAAACACAATATAATACTCAAATTACGCTTCATCAAACTAAGGGGGAAAAAATGTAACAACTCATTAATTACAATTAATTCCTTCATTGATTTTAACACGCAATAATTAAAATCCAATATACAAGAGTTTATATAATCCCTTTAGTTCTTATCACACTAAAATTAATACTATCATTCTCAGCCACTGCTGAATTATTCCAGCATTAATTAATATTTAGAATCCATCTAGACAACCTATGATAACCATGTGTAATTGCAAGGGTCACTTGGATCTACCCAATCCCCCTCAAACATTCTTTACGATCTATTATACCATGTATGCCATTTGGTTAAGCATTAATATACGCCGATAGAACCTACAAGTCTTATGTAGACACTAAATCATGCACTTTCGGTATCTATCTATTCTTGATCACATACTACTATTTATATGATTCCTAAGTAGGAAAAATACTAATTGAGCCATGTCTTTGACCTCTTAGTTTACTTCATGTTTCCTCTTTTGGTCTTACACTCCTGCTTTCCTAGTCTATCTTTTCATAATTCAGAATCTTTCATTATGTACACCAACACCCAATCAAGATGTTAGTGTCAAGTTCCCCCATCCCCTCTGGGCGCCTCTAACCTATTTGTACTTTTCTCACATCCTTTCGGTCATTTCTAGTCATCTGGGCATCATATATTTTTGTTAGTCGGCCTTTTTGGGGTTAATTATGACATTCATGAAAGGAAATCATATAAATATAAATTTATGTGGCCATAATAAAGGAAAAATCACTAAGCATTAGCTATCACCACCTAAGGTTGCATCCAAAGGCATTATCAAGAGCATTCAAGAATCCATCTAGCATCCACACAAGGGAAAGTGACTATATTTTTTTGCATACACTTCATAGGAGGGGAAGTTCATTCTTTCATGCACACATCTATTTACATATTTTACATCTAGCTACTTATTTGTTATTAAGTATGACATGCACAAAAGCCACCTAAGGCACAATTTTAACATACACACATACACACATAGAATTACATTGGGTCTGAGATATAGTGCAGTGCTTGGTCGTAAGTTCATTTTTTTGACAACCGAGGACATTTTGACCCCTCATTTGCATTACTTTATTTTTGAGATTTGATGTGCTTTGGGTTTTACATGTCATTTATTCATTGTAAGTTAAAGGAGACATATGCGAACTTGATGTTACATACTAGCGATAGGAAGAAAAGGGAAGCGATTACTTCATGACCCTCTAAAGTTTTGTTTTTGATGTTTTGAGTATCCACAAGCACCCAAGACAGGTATGCAAAGGCCTTACAGCACCACCGACCCATTCCATGTGCCCCTATCTAGGCAGATCTTGTGGTCACATAATTCTTTTGACTTGATGCGACACTTATCTCCTTATGTTTATCAGCTTTTCACGGTGGCACAATATAGGATTATTTTTGAATTAGATAATTTATTTTATCTCCTCTTTTCAAGTAGGGTTTCATATTTACTAGCTTATTTTGCTTGGGTAAAGTCTTTATTTCATTGCATATTTAATTTACAATGTTATTACATGATTAGTATTAAGCATCTATTTTATTTCAATATTTGCTTAATCATTTGGTCTCTATTTCATTATTCCTTACATTTTTAAGGACTTCTCATCATGGATATTTCTATTCATGATTTCTTGCTCATCAACCCTGAATTAAGAGCTAAAATAATTACTCTCTTGGATACTACTCATGTTCCTTCTTATATTCATCCAGATATAGTCTATAACACATTTGTAGATGCATTTTCTCAGCACATTGATTTTCCATCTAATCCTCCTGTTGATCTTTTGTTTTTTACAATGATCCACCTTTATACATCATGATTCACATCAACAATGTGGGTGTCAAATGAACTATTGTCGATAATGGATCGAACTTAATCTATGCACTTTATCATTCATTGAATATATCATCCTTTCTGTTGCTAATGTTATTCCTTCATCCATTTCTCTTCATGCATATGATGGTTCCATTCGTCCATGCATAGGCCATATCACTTTACCTATCATTGTCCAGCCTAAAAACCCTTCCTATGGTTTTCTTTGTCATTGAATTCCCAGTTCAATATAATTTCTTACTTGGTAGGCCATGGCTTCATGCCATGCAAGCAGTACCTTCTACAATACATTAATGTGTTAAATTCTTACATGAAGGTGTAGAATATATAGTCCCTAGTGATCATGAACCATTCAAATATTACAACCGTGATTCAACCACTACACTCCCTACTCCAACATCAATTACTACTAATGACCCACAACCCATGGATTCTCCGGATCACTTTCCACCACTTGAAGGTGTTATTTTCATGTTAGACATTGTCCCATCTGCATCATTTCCCCCTCCTGCTTCTACAAATGTTATGGTACTTTATCGGGGGCATGTCCAAACATCGGACATCATTGCATCTACTTCACTTTCTCATGTGTAACCACCATTAGCATGTTCTCCTTTTACATGTACACTCTTCATGAATAATTATTATTGGGAACATATTCCATTTGATCCTACTTGCTCTGATACTATATGCACACATAATGGCTTGGATCGGCTCAGATTCAGATTAGATGATCTCATCCCTCTACCTCATTCTCATCATATTTATCATGGATATGCTCACATCATTGCTACTTATGGTCTTCATGTATTCCATCTTTCAATCTTCCTTGCATGCACTTATCACATTTCTCCATTGGTACTTGAGTAATCTTGGTTTAACTATAATAGGGGTACCTTTAGATCTTGATCATATGGACATCTCATTCCCTATACCTTTAAGCCATGTTTTCATTTGCAACGATTCCTTTCTTAGATATTCACAAAATATAACATGCTGGTATGCACATGGTTGTCCACTACCTCCTTTCACTGCTGAAGAATATGCAATGGGAATGTATAATTTTTTCGCAATGGCTCCTTACTTAACTAACCACATACTATTGCTTTTCATGTCTCTATTGCATCTCCATTGGTTTTGACCATGAAAACAATGACCTCCTAGATGATATTACATGATCTTTTTCATACTCATACACTTGGGGGTATAATATTTATCCCCTAGAAATATTAGATGTCTTACACCCTATACATTACACATCCGGTCGTTTCGCACTGGTTTTACACATATTGATACACTCTTGGTATATCATTACCTAATGACACATTCTTGTGCTTTGGTTCACACTTGAATGTTAAGGGCATACTACATACATGAACCTCACACACTACACAATTCACACATTCTTGACCATTTTCTCTCGCAGATTCTACCACACACCTTTGTGTGCATTCTACACTCTACACATTCACGACATATCATTATTGCATCTACTTTTACATGCTAGGCACATTACCCTATGAATAAATCTAGTTTCGTGGCTCATAATTGACTGTTGAGGGTTTTAATCTAAAATGAACCTCACCACACTCACTTGTTTTCTCAAACACTCTCTATTCTTTACGCTTTCATGATTACATCTTTCTAGTGTACATTCAAAGCCATTTCGATGACACACTCTTGTTCTACAGCTTCATTCTTAAATGTTGAGAGGGAATGTATAAATGAACCTCATCACATGAATACTCATTCAGCCTCACTCAGGGGGCATTTGTGTCCTATCACACTCATAGTGCATTTTATTCCATCTCATCCACAACTTACTGCATATCTTGGTCGCATTTATTCTTGCTTTCTCATGCTTACATATACACTTTATTACACATGCTAGATAGATATTTTGTATCTCATTATCTTTATCGATACTCATGTGCATTCACTTATCTTCTAGTTGTGATTGTAGAGTCTACATAGATCAATACACAACATGGATGCTTGGTGTAGTACCTCATACCAATCCCACAGCGGCTCTGGGGGCATCCACTTTCATACACACTACAAGTGATATTGTTTCATTTTTCATAGCACACTACTATATCAAATTATACACTCTTTGACATACTTTCTATCTCTCTAACATTTTAACGGGTGCTTCAAGTACAAAATTTGTCTTGTGTCTATTTTCTTCCATGGTCGTAAATGACATTGCTTGTTATTGTCTATCATTGTTTGTCATTATTTGTCATTATTTGTGGGATTTTCCATTTGTCTTATGTACACACTATCTTCTTTTGGCTATATCAGCCTTGTGTGTCTTGCAACATCATGAGTGATATCCCATGTTTGTAACCCACTTTTGTGGTTCACTTTGTCTCGTGTTATTACTTGTTTACATTGTATTCTTGTGTGTTTAGCTTAAATTTTGTCTTCTACATGCATGTTTATCTTGCTTGCACTAACACTTATTTCTAGCCACTTTGTTTGCATGTTCCTTAGTTTCTACTAAGCACACTCTCTCCCCCGTGTGGCATCATTTTTAGTTTAATGGTTATAGACACAAAATCACACACTTTAGGTAATTATCTAGCCCCGATTACATACTTCTATCCATATGATTCCCAAGAAAGAAAATTACAATTAACCCATGTCTTTGGCCACCTTTATTTACTTTTTGTTGTCACTCTTGGTCTTACACCCTTATTTACTCAATATACCTTTTTATACTTTGGCATTTATCATCTTGGACATCAATACCCAACCAAGATGTCGGTGTCAGTGTCCTCGTCCCCTCTAGATGCTCCTAACCCCTTTATACTTTATTCACATCTTTTGGGTCCTTTCTAGTTGTTTGAGCATCTTATATTTTTAGTAGTTGGTCTTTTTGGGGTTAATTACAAAATTCAAGTAAGGGAATCATATAAATATAAATTTATGTGATCATAATAAAGGACCAAGCACTAAGCATTAACTATCACCACCTAAGGTTGCATTCATCAAGCATCTAAGAGCTTCATTGCATCCATCTAGAACCATCCAAGGGACACAAGGGATGGTTATTCTACATACAATTCATAGGAGGGAAGTTAATTCTATTCCATGCACACATCTATTACATTTCTTTACATATAGCTTACTTATTTGCTATCAAGTGTGATACGCACAAGAACCACCTAGGGCACAATTCCACACACACATAAAACTACATTGGATATGAGATGTAGTGCAACAATTAGTTGTAAGTTCACCATTCTGATAGGTGAGGACATTTTGACCCCTCATTCTGCATCTTTATTTTCTAGGATTTGATGTCTCTTTGAGGGTTTTGCAAGTCATTAGTTTATTGCGCAGGTTTTAAAGACTTCAAAGTGATCACTGTGTAACCTCATAGTGACCAAACTTGAATAACAACAAAAACTAGAGACCAATCAAAGGATGTTTCCGAACATTTCCACATACTCATGCACCCAGAAACAAGTCTAGGGTGCTTGCAGTGCCCCCTGTCCCTCTCTAGGTGCCCCAATCTAGTTTTTTCCTCAAGATGTACATTTTTCTAAGCTTCAAAGTATGACATTATGTGCTTCATATTTTCCAATTTTCCAATTCTATATGCCTTTGGGATCTCTATGAAATCATCTAAGTCATCTTACTCCTTTGAACTTATGGTTTCATATTTTCTAGCTTATCTTGTTTGGGTTAATTTTTGTGTTTATTTATTTATTTATTTATTTACTACTACAATAACATTCAGATTAGGCATATATTTTCATATCTAACTTTATCAATGGTTGGTCCTCCTCTAGGCCACATAATCCTTAGTGATTTCACATACATGCAAAATTAGGGGAATGTATCGGGTGAACTAGTCACCCGCTTACTATTTTATAGTCACATTTCACTACTGATTCAGTGGCACAATCAAAATAGTATTTAGTCGAACAACGACTCGGATCCCGACGAGGATCCTTAGCACAATCATACATGGTTTCGACCCTTCTAGGATGCGTGAATAGTGGGAATTTATACATATTTTCTCAGTTTAGTACAATTTTTGGTAGTATACAAAGCAGCTTTTACATGACACACACGGTCCTTACACACTCGGCATGCATGCACTACACTTTCTTTTCTTCATGTTGGGTTGGAATTTTTGAAATGGATCAATTTTTATACACCATCTACAATGGTGTTTACATTGTGGGAAGTATTTAAAGGTTAGATGATGACACCATACTTTTCCCCTACACTTATTTCATTCTTAGCATGAAATTTCCTAGAAAAATTGCATTCAATGCAAATTGGCGTGAGATCGCTAAAAACTCATTCTTATACAACATCTTCAAGATTTTTTTCTATTTATTTTTCTCATCATGGACCAATTTTATGTATGTTATTTTTCACATTTTAACATATTTTTACTCGTTTGATCAGATTTTTCATACACACGTATTTGACTACTTGTTTGTTCTTCTCTTGTGCAGTCTTTCCTTATGGGGAAGTGGTACTCACATCATCACACATCAACAACACAATCAAGAAACATCAAGAATAGATACAAAGAGACATATACACATACAATCTTTCCCTAGGGTCATCATCATAATTTTTTTGCACTTCCTCTTCTTTAGTTTCCATGATTCACATTGTTATCATTCCATGCTTTTTCCTTATCTCTAGGCATATTTTTTCCAACGATCTACATGGTTATCAAGTAGAAATATCTTATCTACTTTATGTTATTTATCATTCACTCAACAACATAAATTGAGGTAAATAGTATACACTAAATCATGTACTTTGAGTATCTATCTAGTCCTGATCACATACTACTATTCATATGATTCCTAAGTAAGAAAAGTATTAATTGATCCATGTCTTTGGCCTCTTTTCTTTCTTTTTGTTTCCTCTTTTGGTCTTACACTCCTTCTTTCCCATTCTATATTTTTATACTTTGGTATCTTTCATTATGGACACTAGCACTGTACCACGACACCAATGATAGGTGCCCTATCCCATCTATGTGCCCCTAACCTTTTTGTACTTTGCTCACATATTTTGGGTCATTTCTAGTTGTTTGGGCATCTTATCTTTTTGGTAGTTGGATTTTTCAGGATTAATTATGAAATTTAAGAAATGGAATCATATAAATATAAAGTTATGTGGCCATAATAAGGGACCAATAACTAATCTTTACCTATCAAAACCTAAGGTTGCATTCAAAGGAATTAACAAGAGAATTCAAACATTCATCTAACATCTACACAAAGGTAAGGGAATGCATTTTTCTACATACACTTCATAAGAGGGGAAGTTCATTCTTTCATGTGCACATATATTTATATCAATTACATCTATTTACTTGCTCGCTATCAAGTGAACACACACAAGATCCACCTAGAGAAAGATTTTGACACACACATACACAAACATAGAACTAGATTGGGTTTGAGATGTAGTGTAGTTCTCAGCATAAGTTCACTTATTTGACATTTTAAGATTGTCGACCCCCTCATTTGTATTACTTTATTTTTGGGATTTGATGCGGTTTTGAGGGTTTTATAGGGCATTTCTTCATTGTAGGTTACAGGTGACATCTACGAACTTGATGCTACATCCTAATGACATGTAGCAAAGGATAGAGAATGCCTCTTGACCCTCCAAAGTTGTGTTTCGAGGTTCTAAGAACTCATAGGTACCTTAAGAGGTCTACAACACCCACAGGGGCCCCTAAACCATTCCGTGCACCCTAGTCTAGGTATATCTTTTGGTCACATAATTTTTCAGGTTCGGTGTGAAACTTCTATCCTTCTATTTATTAGTTTGTCACTTTGCATGTGACCCAAGATTATTTACGAGTCAGCCTAAGTCCTTCTATCTCCTCTTTGTAACTAGGGTTTCATACTTTCTAGCTTATTTTGCTTAGGTCAAATCTATCTTTCATTACAAAATTAATTTACAAGCGTTGTTACATAATTAGTATTAAGCATATATTTTATTTCAATATTTTCTTAATCATCTTCTTATTGTTAACTAGAAATTCATTATAGTAACATCCATCAAAATCTAGATGCCACAAGAAGAAGACCTCAAGAATACACAATGCAATCAATCATTTGCACTACTATGGCCATATTTATTTGGCATTGTGCTGAAATTTGGTTCTAAGACTACACACAAGCCTATGAAACTTGTCTTCCTTTCACCGCATAACCATCTCAACATAGTCATTAGGATTCATTTCTATTGTTTACTTATTAAGTTACAATTTTTTATTAAAGGCAAATAGTTTTGAAGGGACTATACCTGTTACAACAAAGGCTCAACAACCAAATCAACAAGAAAAAAGAATCAAAATAGGATTTGAATCTAGATATTATGATAATTCCAATAGTAGTAAAAAAATAATATACTAATAAAAAGCAAAACATGGACATAACAACGACTAAACAGAAAAAAAAAAAAACTATCAGAAACAAAACAACAACTTGAACTCCTCTAGCCGCCCTGAAAGGTATTATTTATTCAAGGCCCTTTCAATCCTTGATTTGATCGTCTACAGGGAGGTAAAAAGCACCAAAGTGGTGACATGTGTTGGGTCATTAACGTTCAACTATGAGATGACCTGATTTATCTCCTTTTCAGTACCCCAAATATCCTCAGGGACTCCACTCAATAATGTGATGCTTCTGACATGTTGTTCAAGAAACTCACTGATTGCTTTGAAGATGGCTATATTGTGGTCATGTCTATCCTTATTTCTCCCCAGTCTATCATCCAGTGAGTTCAATTTTCTATAAATTTATTCAGTCTAATCTGTGCCAAACCCCACATCATCATTTATATTTATTTTTCCCTTTTTCTTGTTCGATGATGTATCTCTTTCTTGATATTTTCTACCTCCTTTTCCAATGTTTCCATTCTAAGGATAATATTATCCCTCTCTTGTTGGGAAGCTTTGTCTTTCCCTGCATTACTGATATTCAAGATATTGTGAACCATTTCCATATCCTTGTTACTCTGGAGGACACGGCTAGAGGTAGGTGGGGTCGCTTTGTGGGGTGCAGGGTTCTTAGCCTTGACATTCCTAATATTGCAAGAGTTGGTCGGGTTAGAGTGGGTGTGTTGTGAGAGGGAGTGGACTGAATGTTGGGGAAACATGAATGGCATGGAAATCGATGAGGTAGTTCTTATGAAGGAGAAAGATGAGCCCCTAGTGAAGGGGGATGGCCCTAGTATGTTTTTGAAAATCAAGAATGGATCATTCCAAAGAATTCAAGAGATAGTGCGGGAAATAAAAAAAAGATTTCTCATAAAATGATTAAGGAAAACCAAGTGTTTGGTGGGAACAATAATGTAGCGACCTTTAAGGGATATAAACCACACCATCATTTTAGTAATTTCATCAAAAGGTTCCAGAATGGAGCTTACCTGAATGCCGATGTAACAAAGATGATCTCCTCCCCTACATCAGTAAACTTCTTTGCTTCAGCATTTTTTCAACCCTTTTGCTGAAGAACCGGATGCCATCCAAATCCAGCCATGTAACCTCTGTAATTAGCTCCTCATTCATCAACACCATTTTCCCTCCATATTTAACCTTCCTATCCTTCCAATATGTGGAAAAATGCACTAAAATGTGTTGATCATGACCTTGGATTTTCTCAATAAATTTGGAGAAACCCCCATTTGTAGATAATTCCATAGCTCAGTGTTATCCTTCCAAGTAGGATCGCAGCTAGGTTCTAACTAGCATGGAGCTCCCCCATATTTCTTCCTCTACTATTTCTATGATTACTCTATTGTAAACCACCTGTGAAAAGGCTATTTTTGTTTTTCATATACCATTTTTTAAGAATCCATTTGGAAATATGAGAAGCATACGAACATTTATGGTGGTAATTAGAATAACTCCTCTCGCATGTGCCATCTTTCTTATCCATCAAATCCCACGCAATCTCATTAGAGATTCTATCTAAGATGTGAATGCTCATAATTATCCTTGGTAATACCATTCTTTACTTCCATGGGGGTGTTTTTTTCATCATCCCAAGTGGTGAAATTATTATTGGTACCATAGTTAGCTAAGGTATCTCGCCACCTTATTTCCCTCTTTATAAGTATGACAAATTTTAATATTTTTGAAGGTATGGCATATATTAATAGATTCCTGAATGAAATCTTTAATACTCCAACTTGGAGGGTGTATATGATTAAGATGATTTAAAATATTCAAGGAATATCCTTCAACAATGATGTTTTGAATGTTGTAATCCCTAACAATTCTTAGACCCCATAAATCTGATAGAGCTTTTGCATAGTGATTGGTTTGATTGCCCATTCTACCAGCATAAGCAGCAACTAAACAACCTTTATGATCCCAAATTATTCCTCCACCAATAGCTTCCCTAGGTTTCCCTTAGAGGCTCCATCAAAATTAAGTTTATACCAAGAGTTTGGAGGAGGGATCCAATGAATTAGAGACCTATCAATATTTGAAGTTCTTCATTTTTGAACATTTTCAATATCCATCTTCCAATTTGAGAGAATAAATTCTTCATCTTCAGGATATTTCTTATTCTTGGGAGGTTTAAATATTTCAATATTGTCTTTAATTACATTACCAATCTTAGTAAAGCTTTTCTTGCAAGGTTGTCTGTTATTTCTGAAAATTATGTCATTTCTATCTTTCCAAACTCTCCATATAATATGGGGCATCACCAGTTTCCAAAGTCTCCGAACAATACATAGTGTTTAAAAGGAGGATCCCACTAAATCCAATATTGAAGAAATTCCTTAGGCCATGTCCAAAAACATTGAATTTTGAAAAATGTCCGAAAAACATTGAATTTTGAAAAAACATAACTCCAGATCTTTGAAGTGTACTCACAATGCAAAAAAATATGTTTGATGTCCTCAGCCTCTTTTTTACATAGGAAACACATATTTGGAATTATAAATCCTCTCTTGATAAGGTTTTCATTTGTGAGTATTCTACCTCTAAGAACAAGCCAAAAGAAGAAATTGATTTTAGGAGTTAGCTCTGGCATCCAAATTCTGCTCCATTTGAAATCACACTGGATGTTTTCAAAATAGGAATTGTATCCAACTTTGACAATGTATTCCCCATCACTTGAGTTATTCCAAACAAGTTCATCCTTAAATTCAATTTGACTCAGGGGTATGTTATCCATTGCACTTGTAATAAGGAGATTGTGAGATTTAGCTCATCACTTTCCACCTTAAGTTGCTTCCATATTTTTCTATTACCCTCCATTTCAATGTAGTCTTTGACTTTAGTTCCATAATTTTCTCTAGAATATATTTGACAGAACCAAATTTATCATTTAAACTGAGGCTAGTCTAGTTATCACACCAAAATTGAATATCTCTATCATTTCCCACCTTCCATTTACAGCCTTGTTTGATAAAATTCCTAATTTGTATCAAATTGTTCCAAAAAAAGACCCTTGAGGTAGCTGGTCATCATGAAGGAAAAAAGTTACAATTTCTGAGATAGATACTTAGCCTTAATTAGATCAATCCAAGGTTGCTCCTCGAGTAAGCATTCTCCAGCCCATTTTAGCAATCAAGGCCATATTCATTTTTCTAATATCCTTTATGCCTAGCCCACCAATTCTTTTAGGAGTAAAAACTTGATCCCAAGCCACCAAGTGGTATCTGAATCTTTCCTTTGTTCCCTACCATAAGAAATGCTTCTAAATCCTTTCAATTTTATCCCTAAAGACAACAGGAATGTTGTATAGAGACATAATGTAAATAGGTAGATTTTGAAGAGTGCTTTTGATTAGTAGACATTTTCCAGCATTAGAAAGTATGGCCCCTTTCCAACCAGCCATTTTCTTTTGAAATATTTCAAGTAAACCATTCCAAACTGTGGTAGAAATTTTTTTGGTTCCAAGAGGAAGACCCAGGTAAGTAGTGGGTAAGGAATTGATTTTGCACCCTAGAATTTGAGAAATTCTTTTTTGTCTTTCCAAAGGAGTATTAAAAAAGAAGATGGAAATCTTATCAAAATTAATCTCTTGCCTTGAGGTAACCTCATAAAATTTCAGAATAGACTTAATAGCCTTAGCTTCAAGGATAGAGGCCATCAACAGAAAAATTATATCATCCATAAATTACTGATGTGAATTTCTCTTTTTTTTAGAAGTAAGCCTAATTCCTTATAGAAGACCTTCATTAACATATTTGGTAATGGATCTTCTAATATTGTTCATCATTAGTATGAAGATAAAAGGGGATATAGTATCACCTTGTCTTAATCCCCTGATACTAGCAAAGAAGCCCACCGGCTCACCATTCACCATTCCTCACTTATTAAGCTATAGTTATTCATCTTAAGTAATCATGTATATTAATTAATAAGGTCAAATTCAATACCATAGATATCAAGCCTCAGCATTTGGGTCATACGGTTCATGTCACAACGCGCTTGCTATCCCTACAAGAAAATTTATGTTCGCATAATGACCTAAGTCGTCATGCGTCCATTCCTCTCCTTGTAGCCACCCCGAGTTGGCAAGGGCATGACTCATGTGACGCAAAGCTCATGTCATGATGTCTGCCTTCATTTAATTTTCACCATACTTTCATTTCATTAATAGGTTAACAATTTTTCATTAAGTTATCTAAATCATTTTACAATTCTATGGTTAGGTCTAATTATTTAGGAGACCCAACCATTTCATAACATTAATTAAACATCATTAATGTTCAAAGACATTTGGTATTTTTAATTTCACTTAAGGTAGATATGTACATATTTATTGTTTGATAAGTTCACAACATACCTTCATATTTTATTCCATATCGTTGTATCTTCTTTCACTCAAAGGTTCAAAGAAAATCGGTATGAACTTACGATGATACAACTTAATCTTAAAAGTGTATGTTGATGATGTTAAAATTCAGCACCATGTTTTGTATTGTTTCAAACATATAAACTATTTTATAACATTATGTTTAGCTGAGTTTGATAGGTATATCTTATTCAAATATCTCTTTTGACTACACTTTCATATTTCCTTACTTGCATTTCTATTTTCATTATATATTTACTAGTTTATAATGACATCTCAAATAGTTATATTATCACATTTAAGTAATAATTCTCAACGATTACCTTATTGTTTAAACAATGATACGGGTAAGTCCAGAAAGTTGGTGGATAATTAAGTGGACAAAAACCCAAAATTTAGGTACCATGATCGCAGTTTATAAACCGCACTCGCGTAATTGTTTTTTATAGGTTTGGTGATTTCCAAACCTAAAACCATGATCGCGGTCCTCTGAGACAAAAAAATAGACCCGCAACTCCTTATTTTCCCCCATTTTTCCTTTCGGACCGTGATTTCTCCTAGACCTTTGGTACTCACGCTTTGAATACGCCTTAAAAATTACTCTTTGTCTTCCGGATCGCGATAGTTTCAACCATGCCACCAAGACAAAGAGGTAAAGCCTTGATTTGGATCAATTTTTTTGCATTTTAGGCTATTTTTTGTGATTTTCATGGGTTTTTCAATTTTTTGTTTATGTATACAATTTTTTTGTTTTGTTAGTTGCTCGGAAAGCTCGTAATCCTCAAAACCCTCCAAAATTCCTCAAAACCCTCCTCCAAACATAGATCCACCTCTTGTGGCTCTTCGTCCCCACGGAACCAGTAGGAACACAAGCTAATATCGTTGGAAGAATTCGACAAAATAAAATTGTCATTGAGAACCTTATTCAGACTATAATACAAAATCATGCCACAAATTTATCCCACATGACTTTATCCAACACATTACAAACATTGATTGGCGAATTCGACTCCACAACCAACCAAATAGACAGATGGAATACCTTTAGAGGTGATTATAAGTGGTGGTATGTAGATAAATTATCCCATGCAGTCGTAAAAGATAAAAAAATAGAAAAGAGCATATTTGTGCATTATTTCTGATCCAAGAACTAATTCCCCCCACGCCTACTTGCAAATGGTTCTCAATCCATTGGTGCCATGATGACTAAATCAAGAACAATTTTTGGGACCGATGGTGGATGGTTTTTGGTTATCCACCATGCAACAACAATGTGGTTCCTCTCTATTTTTGAAGAAATTATATTATGAGTTCGTGCTTAATGAGGTCCCAAATTATTTTTACTTTTCTAATTTTATGGGGCGAGGAGGTGGCTCGCATTGCAGTAGACTGGTGCATGCGTAGGTCAACCAAAGATCCCCATGCCCCAAAACCCCACTTCCTTTAGTTATCCCTCCTACTATGTGAAGGAGCTTGTGGAGATTGTAACACTACATGCATTGAGGGAGCTCACTAACACTCTAAACCAGCATAGTGACCAGATTACATCTGGTGATGTTGGTGGAGGCATTAGTTCTAGTGCACCACACCACTGTGGATCATGTGGTGTCGTATGCCTTGCATGAGATACATCATTTGTTAGATCACATGATTTATTTTCTCTAGATGAGATGATGGTGGATGTTTTTGTATCAGTGTGCAAAAGATCTTGGTCTTTCATAGGTAAATGTCAAATAAATATTTAATATATATATATATATATATACAATAGTTTAATTCATGTTTGAGATTTTAATATATATGTATTTGATTGTACGTCATGTACATACATGTAAAAACTAATTTTTTATTTTATTTTAAATAGAAAGATCTAGTGAAGGAAACATTTGGTGTCGACATGCTAGCTACTATAGCTAGGCGTGTTACAAACGTAAGTTTCAAGTTGTACTTAAATTTCAAATTTCATTTAATTGTGCACTTTTATTATTATAATGTTTCACATGTACATGTACATATTAATATATGTTTTTCTTTTATATGCAGGAGCCTGACGGGTCATCATCTGCTCTGGGAACTAACGCTACTCGCACACCTCATGTGACTCTTACATAGGTTACTTTCTCTTTACACTTTGTTTCTAATTGTGGAAGTTCACATGGATTATGCTTTGGGTCTATTATGTGGTAGTCATGTAGATTAATATTGATTTGTACATGTTTTTTGTATAGCTTATGACTTCAGAGAGACTCCTCCATATATGCAGACTATGGAGGCTATTGTAGATACTTCCATAGCATCTGTAGATCCACTAACTGAGGTACAATTTTTCAAATTTGTTAAATTTTGGAGGAATTATTTCTTATTACGTAAATCTACAATATCAAATTTTTACATGAAATATTTAATTTGAAATTTAATTATTTGTATGTATCTTACCCCTCGTGAGTCTATTGTTTTCCCTGTGAATGCGTCAATGATAAATTGATAGGGATCATGACATTACGGTAAGATTTCACATGTATTTTAACTAAATTCTAAGTTTCTAAATTTTGAATGTATTTTAAAAATTTGGGTGTTAAAAACTTGTTGTTTATGAATGTGCAGAGTTAGGTTGCGCAGACTCGCTTAGAGACACCGAGGACCACACGGATGAAATCTGTAGTGGCATCTCCCTACACTACATCCCCAGGTCTTGGACATTCTACTTCTAGCAAGGTGAAGAGAGGGAAGATGTTTCATGATTAGATTCATAGGACATGGATGTACATAGATATATATATATATATATATATATATATATATATATATGAGCCATCTGGTCCTAATTCATGATTCTTCATATAGTCCATTACATATATAGCCTTATGCGACCGCATGTGGTCCTATATGTATGACACACTTAGTTCGAGATGTACACATGTTATGAACTTATATTTTTAGAGACGTGCATCCAGCACACTTAGTTCGAGATGTACACATGTTATGAACTTATATTTTCAGAGACGTGCATCCAACACACTTAGTTTGATACATTATATATCCATGTGTTTTTTTCATAACGATATTACTTCTATGTTTGATTCGATTTCATTGCACATGATATCCTTCTATGTATGTATGTTCTATGAATATTAGTTCTATATATATATTTAATTTAAAATTAAAAACCACATCCTAGAGCACTACATGGTACAATTGTTAAGAAAACCTATGATAACCATGTTAGGTGAACTACAAAAGGGCAATACGTAATTACTTTTTTCACAGTAATTACGTAGGGTGTATGTGCAACTCTAATTATTTTCCCGCCTCCTAACAATGTGCACATCTTTGAAAGAATGGTTGTGAGGGAATTTCTATAACTAACATTTTTTTCTTTTAAAGCTAACACTCATCTGTTGCATATCAACTAATGTGAACATTGTTAGAAATAAGCAAGGTAGAGTTCATCTTGAACTATATGAATATAACATTACTATGGTGCAACATTGCATGGTATAATTGTTAAGAAATTAAGGGAAGCATTTATGTATTGTTTTAGAGATTATCCCATTAATAGGGCTTATCCCATTGATCAATAGATACACCTTAATATCTCTTTATAATTTGGTGCTATGCCAATCAACTAAGAAGTTACACATGATTTGATTATCGTAAGTAGATTCACTTCCCTATTAAGTCCTATATGTTTTTGTATTCAAGCACACACTTTAAAAACCCATTTTTGTATACCCTACAATCCTTCTAGTCCAAAATACACATTTTTGTGAGGGGGTTTGTCAAATAATTCACATCCTTACCATTCCAAGGTATTTGAAAAAAATTCAAGGTTCTTCAATGAATTTTAAAATGATATATCAAGGAATTTGTGAACATTATTTACATATTTATTTAGGATGTTTGTACATATGTTACGACATATCAATATAGATAAGAACACATAAATATGTATGTAATGTATATTGTCAAATAATTCACATCCTTACATTTTAAAGATGATACACTGACAATTTTTTAGGCATTTCAAATGCTAGCAGGTATCCTTGTCATATTTATTTGAAACCCTAACATCTAATAAAAATCTATTTGTTTAACATTTAATTTTGAAACTAAGATATAACAATCGACACATATCATATATGATGTTATATGTTATATAATGGTAAATTGAAGGTTCTTAACTTAGTTGGAAAAAGATATGCAAACAATATTCTTAACAAGTTCTATTGTGTATTAACATGCTTAAAAAGAGATCATTTAACAATCATTAGAGTATTTACATGGTAATGTGTTAACCTTGTTGCAATCTCATTGATGTTAGCCGAGTAGCACGAGAAGTCATGCCCGGGACGTCATGGTCCAACAAACTGTCACCGCCAACACATTTGATTGAGGGGGTATATGCCTTCAAGTGCTATGGTGGGCTCTAGGGAGGCCCGGATTGGAGTCAAACCACCCAATCCGGAGCCTTCCTGGCATTCCTTGAGCCTTCGTGGCATAAATGTTTACAAACTACCTTTTCTAGGCAGTCCTAGGAAATGAACAGAGGCGAGTAGTGAGAAGTCATGCCTCGGGATATTGTGGCACCAAACCGACTACACCTGAAACATCTAAGTGACCAGGTGAATGCTAGAGGAGGTTTCATTTGGTGCACAACAACGTCATTTCTTCGAGCTACTTCATTCGGGCGTAGCCCTTTAAGAGCCTTGAGACCAAAAAAATTTCAACTTCAAAAGGTGACTACACGGAGACTCTATGGCACCTAAGGACATCTTGTCTAATCCTACACCTCGGTGTAAGGACCCTCTACAATAGCATGTCTCAGTTTTTTCATTCTCCAATCGGTGCTCTCACTGCCCTATTGTTTGCAAATGCGCAAAATAGTATAGTTTGAGATAGTGTAAAGTCTGTCAAACGCTATATTTTGCAAATGGTGGATCATGGCACAAAACCGACTGCACCGACACATCTTGGTGGTAATTTCAATGCTAGAAGATGCATCTTTTTGATGCACGACAACATTGTTGCTTCCGGCTACTTCGTTTGGGCGTAGTCCCTTAAGAGCCCCGAGACCAAATAATAGTTCAACTTTGATGGGTGACTACGTGCACTCCGTGGCACCTAGAGACATCTTGTCTAATCCTACACCTTGGTGTAGGGAACCTATACAATAGCTCGTCCCGTTTTTTCCTTCTCCAATCGGTACTCTCCCTGCCCTATTGTTTGCAAACTCGTGAAATAATGCATTTTGAGCCAGTGTAAGGCTATCAAACAATATATTTTGCAAATTGTGGGTTGTGGCACCAAACCAAATACAACGACACGTCCAAGTGGCTAGGTTAATCTTTGGATGAGGTTTTTTTTTGGTGCATGACAATGTCGTTGCTTCTAGGCTACTTCGTTCGAGTGTAGTCCCTTAAGAGCCCTGAGACCAAAAAATTGTTCAACTTCAACGGGTGACTACGCGGACTCCGTGGCACCTAGAAATGTCTCGTCTAATCCTAAACCTTAGCGTAGGGACCCTCTATAATATATTATCTCAGTTTTTTCCTTCTCTAATCGGTGCTCTTGCAGCCTATTTTTTGTAAACGTGTAAAATGGTGTAGTTTGAGCCAGTGTAAAGGTGTCAAAGCGGTATATTTTGCAAATGGATGGTCAAGGTACCAAACCATCTATGCTAAACCATCCGTGTGGTGGTGAGGTGAACACTAGAGGAGGCATCATTTTAGTTTTGACAACGTCGTTGCTTCGGGATACTTCGTTCGGCGTAGTCCCTTTATAGCTTAGAGACCAAAAAATTGTTCAATTTTGATGGGTGACTACGTGCACTCCATGTAACCTAGAGATGTCTTGTCTAATCCTACACCTTGATGTAGGAACCCTCTACAATAGCCTATCTCAGTTTTTTTCCTTCTCCAGTTGGTGCTCTCGCTGCCCTATTGTTTATAAACGCACGAAATAGTGCAGTTTGAGCCAGTGTAAGACTATCAAATGCTATATTTTGCAAACGGTGGGTCGTGGCATAGAGGCGATTGCACCAAAATGTCCGATTGGCTAGGTGAACTCTAGATAAGGCCTATTTTTAGTGTGTGAAAACATCGTTGCTTCCGGGCTACTTCGTTCGGGCGTAGTCCCTTAAGAGCCTTGAGACCAAAAAATTGTTCAACTTCAACGGGTGATTATGCGTAGTCTCTGTGGCACCTAGAGATGTATCGTCTAATCCTATACCTCAGTGTAGGGACCCTCTACAATATCATATCTCGGTTTTTCCTTCTCTAATTGGTGATCTCACTACCCTATTGTTTGTAAACGTGTGAAATAGTGCAGTTTGAGCCAGTATAAGGTTGTCAAACGCTATATTTTGCAAACGGTGGGTCGTGGCACCAAACCGATCTGTGTCGACCCATCCTGGGTGGCGGTGAATACTATAGGAGGTTTCATTTTGGTGCATGATAACGTCATTGCTTTTGAGCTACTTCGTCAGCGTAGTCCCTTAAGAGCCCTAAGACCAAAAAAATGTTCAACTTCGACGGGTGACTACGCGGACTTCGTGGCACCTAGAAACATCTCGTCCAATCCTACACCTCAATGTAGGGACCCTATAAAATATCGTGTCTCAGTGTTTTCCTTCTCCAATTGGTGCTTTCGCTTCCCTATTGTTTGCAAACGCACGAAATAGTGCAGTTTGAGCCAGTGTAAGAATTTGTCAGCCAGGCGTTATATTTTGCAAACGGTGGGTTGTGACACCAAAACTATTACACCAAAACATCTGGGTGGCTAGGTGAATGCTAGAGGAGGTTTCATTTTGGTGTGTAACAACGTCGTTATTCCCAGGATACTTCGTTTGGGCGTAGTCCCTTAAGAGCTCGAGACCAAAAAATCATTCAACTTTGACAGGTGACTACGCGCACTCCATGGCACCTAGAGATATCTCATTTAATCCTATACCTCGGTATAGGGACCCTCTACAATATCATATCTCAATTTTTTTCCTTCTCTAATTGGTGCTCTCGCTGCCCTATTGTTTGCAAACGTGTGAAATAGTGCGAGTTTGAGCGATGTAAGGCTATCAAATGCTATATTTTGCAAATTTGGGTCATGGCACAAAAACTACACTGACACATCCGGGTGGTCGGGTGAAGGCTACAGGAGGTGTCATTTTGGTGCGTGACAACATCGTTGCTTAGGGCTACTTCATTTGGGCGTAGTCCCTTAAGAGCCCTGAGACCAAAAATCGTTCAACTTCGACGGGTGATTACAGCGACTTTGTGGTACCTAGAGACATCTCGTCTAGTCCTACAACTTTTTGTAGGGAATATCTATAATAGCCTATATCAGTTTTTTCATTCTCCAATCGGTACTCTCGCTACCCTATTGTTTGCAAACGTGTGAAATAGTGCAGTTTAAGCCAATATAAAGCTATCAAACACTATATTTTGCAAACGGTGGGTTGTGGCACTGAACCAACTACGCCAACATGCCGGGTGTCCAATTGAATTCTAGAGAAGGCATCATTTTGGTGCACAACAATGTCATTGCTTCTAGGCTACTTCGTTCAGGCGTAGTCCCTTAAGAGCCCTGAGACCAAAAAATCGTTCAACTTCGATAGGTGACTACGCAAACTCTGTGGCACCTAGAGATGTCTTGTCTGATCCTACACCTCAGCATAGGGACCCTCTACAATATCCTTTCTATATTTTTTCCTTCTCCAATCGATGCTCTCACTACCCTATTTTTTGCAAATACACAAAATAGTGCGGCTTTTGAGCTAGTGTATGGTTGTCAAATGCTATATTTTGCAAAAGGTGGGTTATGACACCAAACTAACTGTGCACACGCATAGGGATGTTATTGTAAACACTTAGGAGGCATCATTTTGGTTCTCTAAGTTCTAGGTGCTTTTGGGTTACCTCCTCGGGAGCCAAGAACCCCCTCCATAGGTACATAAATTGTTAATTGCTTCTCTTTTCTTATAAAATAATGAAAGCTTCTCTTAGCTTCAAGAATTTACAATTATCTACTAACAGTGCCAACCACGTGAAGGTGGAAGCTTTTCTAGCAGCACCACTAACTTGCATATAAAAGTTTTAGTCAAAGAAATTTAAGTTTTCAAATTAAAACCATAATAGATTTATACAAAATACACAAGTTTAATAAAATATATGAACTTAAATATATATAACTAACAAATTTATATATACCAAAGAAATTATATATACTAGACATGAGCATTGTGAATTCATTCCAATGAACCATCGGGATCGGATCTACTCGAATAACGGAGGATTACTTCATGATCTAACTCTCGAACCTTCTAAAGAATATTGTTATTAGGCCTTCCTCGATATCTATACAGCTAAATATTTGTCGCTAGAACTAGATGCGAATATAAGAGTATTTTCCTATGTGTCTCAAAGTCTTCAAACACCTAAATAGAGGAGTTTTTAATGGATGTTGTTGATGTCAAGTTCAATAACTACCACCGACCCTCGTATGGTACTCAATATCTTCGCCATCTATAACAGGAGAAGTTGACTTATTTCTTTCCTTGATGCAACGACATAAGAAATATTCTTTTCCTTATTCATTGTCTTCTGTCATAATAACTACAAACACATGTCCTACAAAAAAACAAAGGTCTCAACTCAAATTTAAATTGTACATATTAAAATTTCAATGGACATAACTCAATACAAAAATTGTAAATAACCATAAATGCCTTGTCGCACCAAAATCAAAAAAATTCAAAGTCCTTAGATGTTGCAACTTTATCTGTGAAACAATTCATAATGCTTGTGGAGGTTGATAACTAGGAATTGGAGTTAGAGGCCTACAAATCCATCCATCCACCCATTCTTGTGAATCACACTCAACAGTGAAAATTTTGATACAAGATGCACAAAAACATGTCAAATTTCTTGTCCCTTTAGCCCATGAAGTAGCATTCGAGCTACAAAATGAGTGCATATCACTGGACCCAGTGAGTGTCATACAATCCTCATAGTTAGAAATTTGTTATTCCTCTATCAAATAAAAATATCTACGAACTGTGGAATTTTCTTGAGAACCTCGGGCCATGTTGTCAATACACCATTCCACTATGCTCTTTACATCTTTCAATTTAGCACCATATTTGTACTTCAACTCTTCTCTTGCAAGAGCTCTTTTCACGCATGCCCCTGCACTGACATACTCTCATTTTCCATGTCTAGCCTCAGTGAAACTCTAAATATGTTACACACCCATCTTGACATGCATCTTGCTCATCCAATAAAACATTCGTGCATTCTTAAACTGATACATGCAATTATATGACCATATATAATGTTGTTTGAATTGGATGTCCCTATCAGACAAGTTTCCATAAAATAACTGGAAACACCCTTACACAAATTTAGTAAAATGAGTATGATCATCACTGATATAAAAGTGGTACTCTCTTAAAAAAATTGATCATTCTGTACTGTCAGGAGAATGTATAAATGCTATATGCATAAAAATGGTAACTTGTACCGAGTTGTAATATTGCAATTGAACCTCCATTTGTGGTTGTGTCTGTAATTCTCTGCAAAATTGACCACCTTTGAAATAATAGTACCAATAGTAAATGTGTCCTTGCATATCTTTAATTGTTCATCCAACCATCGAGCTCTGTGTGTATGCCTAACATACTCATAAACAATTTCATCCTTAAATTTTCTCATAAATTAAAAAACAAGCATATGTTATGTAACTAGCTCACACCGTTTAAACTCTTTTCCATCTTTCAACTGGTATTCAACTGATTTATATTTATCAAACTCAACTAAATTATGTCCTATTGCACCTTCAATTTTCTCATGGATGCAACTTTCCAATTTAGGTAATCTGCCACATATACCACAACTTCCATCTAAACAATCCTGACTATAAAAAAATTGTCCAACTTCTTTTTACAAAATATTGTAGGAATAAAATCCCTGGAAGATATTGGTGGAACTTGAACACTAGATTCGATAACATAGTTTCGAATGAAAATTAGAATGAATACGTAAAAAATTAGCATAATGCATCACAAATTCAACATGTTGCCTAAAACAACAAGTGGTGCGAGCGTGGTTGATTTTCACATAGAATGGTTTCAACATTTCAAAAAAATGTTGACTAATTTTAATTTCCAGATGCTCTTGTTCAAATTTATGAAAAAATTGAGTTTGAGTCATATCTAAGAAATGCTTAGGATGTGGTTCGCGATTAGGAGAACCAACTCTTTGTTTTACAACATCTCTTGTATTAGGTGAAACTCTAGTGTTATCATGCCAAAATTGAATAACAACTTCTCTTATAGCATCGAATTATATTTGTTTTTATGCGGTGCTCTAGCAGAAAATGCCCAAAAATTGGTGTTATTTAGTGATTGAAGGATATTACGTCTTTCAATTTCTTTCGTTAGAGTTTTTTTATTAACTTGCAACATTTGACTTGTTTTCGTAATCAAACGTTATTTTTATTGATTCACTTACAACACTAGCAAGCAAGTACACGACACACAATATTACTATCCCAGTGCGTCTCTTAACACTAATAGTGTGATATGCATCATGAAGGTTTTCAACAATTGTAGAGGTTTGACCACGTATATTAGATGTTGTCAATCCTAAGGTGTTTAATGTAGGTCTCTTTTTAATCAATTTCATCAAACTAACGACAATGACATCTTTGGGAATCATTTAAAATTTCAAAATGATTATCCCAAATTTCGAGTGGATTTTCTTCGATTTTCCATTTAGAAAGTTTCTCGGACATTGGTTTCAAAATGTTTTCCAATTTCAATAAAATAATTAGGTTTCTTACGAAAAATCCTAGGAGGTGTTTTTGTCAAATTTTTCTTGTCTACGATTTCATCCTAAATTTCCTTATTCACATTTTCATTGTCTCCTTCAATTTAAACATTTACTACATCATGAGTATTTAATTCTTCGCAACATTGACATTAAAAACATATTCATCACGAGTATTTAATTCAACTTCAATATTGATAAGGTAGAAATGTTACCTAGTTTCTCATTGTTTACAATAGTAGGGGTTAAAGATCAACCTCTTCTTGATTCATGAAGATTCCGCATTCTCTCAAAGCATTTTGAAATTTGTTTGCCTCTACTTCGTTTGGTGTTTTTTTACTTAATGACTTCCTTTTTTGATTTCGTTTCTTGTCTCCCATGATGTTTTACTTCCGATGATAAGAAAAACATGTAGAAAATGACATAATTTCATAGTAATTCATACAAAGTAAAGTCAAACAATAAAAATCACATGGTAATTAGAACATCGGGATGTGTGTAAATATGCTTTAAGAACCAAAATCACGCTTTACAAACCACACTTGTGGTTTATAAAGTGCAATCGTGGTTCTTGTTATAAAACCCGTGATCATGGTTTATAGACCAAGATCGTGATTCTATCTGTATCATCAAATACGACCCTAAGGCTTGGGAAATCTTTGTTTTTCCCAACCAAAGCTATGGAAGGTCATTATGAAGTGTAAAAGGTCAAAAAACTTCAAATTTTCTCTTCCACAGACTTGAACCATGCTGAAAAACTAAAAAACATTTCACAAAAATGGTGTAATATTGTAGGGGAGACTATTAGCTTTCATACAAATATTTATTTTAAACTAAATAGAATAAGATAAATATCATTTTATAATTTTTTACTAACAATAGGTCTTTAATACATCTTTTCCCGCAAATGTTCATGTCTACGTTTAAGACTACAACTTTTGTTTCGCTTATCAAAATGTGATAAAACTTATACCATCCCAAGCATGGAGAAATTCTATACATGTTAAAAAATATATGTATTTGATTTCGATATTTTTGATATAGTTATGGCGGGCAAACGGACCATTTTCTAAATCTTTTCAGACCACTTTCACAGAAAAAATCATAAAAAAATATTGCTCAAAAAAATACAAAATAAAATTCATCCCAAGATAGACAACTACATCTAACTTTTCACCAAATAAAAAAAAAAAAAGATTTGGTCATCCAAATCACGGGCAAACGGACTACAATCTTATAGGTTTTTTCAAAAAAACCAAGTCATATAATTTTAAGTGTTTAATATAGCTAAACTTGTCTGCTTTTTTAAAAAAAATAGTAGTTTAGAAACTAGATTCCGGATGCTACAATTCATATTTATATAAATTTTTCTAATTTTGAGTGCGCATATTGCTAATAATCCCTACAAGTTGAGATTTCGCTATTTTTTACAATATGACGTTTACTTATGACCCATTTTTGTCCACCAACTTGTTGCACTTACCCATACATAAATTTCGTAAAATAAAAACACAATAATCTGAACCATAACCATTAATATTCATGATAAATAACCTCCATACATATTTACAAGTGATTATCGAAGATAATTATATAATACAACAGAGCATATTTGCCTTATATATTTGTGAAGTAATACTTTCGCCTTTAATCAGATACAAGTACATTTATTACATCCATATTCATAAATACAAAATCAATCAAAGTATACCATATTCCAATTGTTTAACCATATCGTGACACTTTTCCAACTCGTAATCTGAAAATAATAATTTATGCATGGTCATCTCAAAAGAAATGGAATGGACTACAATTCTCTACCTAGTTGTTTCTTTACAAAATGAATTAACATCTACAGATTTGATTTAATGAAAAATAAAATTAATCTTTATAATCAAATAACATGCATACTATAACAAAGTGAGATAATGAATTAACCAATTTTCTATCATCCAAAACTTGGATACAATCACAAATTCATTATATCTCTACATATCATCATGTTTAAAAACTTATTCACTTTAATTGAAACATTCTTCCTTCACCTAATAATTAGGTAATGTTACTACTCTTAATTCATTTTCATCGCAACTCAACTTGCTTGTCATTTTAAAAATTAGAATGAAGAAGCAAGTTACTACTTAAAATCAAGAGTAATCAATCCTTTTTACCTTCTTAATTGGTAAAATCAAATTTTGATTCACACAAAATTTATAATCCATATTCTTTCCATGCATGAAGTAGGCTTCATCTTGCATAGCATAAAATTTATCACTTTACACCAAACAATGATGTAATATGTCAAGTAAATCCAAGTGTTTATAAAACATGCTTACTCACCCTATACTACTTCTACATTCATTTAAATCTCTAACTTCAAAGTATGCATTTACGGACTTAAAACTTAATCTAATTTCTTTTTTAGAACACTAACTGAGTATTTATTGATTCAATCAAAGAGACATTGTTGAACCCCGAAAATTTTAACCATAGCATGATCAATTAGTAAGTCGCCCCCTTAAAGACAAAATATGGTGAAGTGAGATACTTAGGTCAAACACACAAGTGTAGGATTGAAACATAAATACCCCTCCATGCCTAAGCCCATTTTTATACTTGTAAAGGTAATTGTTTATCTAATTGATTAAAATGTAGCTATAGGAGTCAAACCAGATCCTATTTTCCCCACCCACAGTATAACCTTTAAGACAAATATACGTTCTTTATCAAAAAGTGTGAAATGGATGTAACAAATCAAGAATATAGTATACCCTTGGAGTGCATTTAACGAATAGGTTTTCACAAATGGTTTTCTTAATCCAATCATTGACTCCATACCAAAACAAGAATTAACAATAACTAAAACCCACATCAAGATTCGAGGACTCAATTTTGAAAAAATAATCAAAAACTTCATTACGATCTCAATGACCAATAATCCCTAAAAATTATTTTACTAACAAATAAGCTCAAAGAACACAAACAATTAAGCATATCCGAAACCCAAAACAAGGATGAAAAATAAGGAATCATCATGCATTCACCCGTAAATATTCAAGTATGCCAAAAATGAAAATAACCAAAAAAAGAGAAGATAATTCATTCATTTTATTTCAAGCTTCCTCTACAAATAACCAAGTAAAATGAGAGGATTTTCTTCACAGGATCAATCAAAAATTGTTCGAAAAACTCAAAAACTTAAACACAATAAAAACCCCGGATAAACCCAAATAGCATGCATATATCCATCAAATCCATTAATAGATTCCTATAAATTTATCAACAACTCATTCCATTAAACACATGCAAAAATGACCCAAAAATGGAGCTCACGAGGAGGAAAGATCCCAAAATTCAAATGAAATAATAGAAATAGAACACATACAAGATAGGTGGCTTCTCCAAGAAACTTCAGGATTTGAGAAAACTATCCTTTCATTCAATGCATTGCACTTCTCATAGTGCCACATAGTAGCTCTTATTAATTTGTCATCGCCTTTTCTATTCTCCCTCCTTTTTCATGGCAAATGGTTGATCCAAGTTTAGTCTAAAAACTTAGTAATAATAATAGTTGGAAATAACTTGCCAATGGGGTGGGAGTGGTGCGGTCAAGTCACATGGTTGTGTGCTTGCCCACCTGGTTTCAAATCCCCCTAAGGCACGATCCTCCTTGGAGGTGGTTTCACCACTAGAGGTGGCATCTCTGCTCATGCTGACACTGGTGGTTACTCCTCACTTTGTTGACACTGGTGGCTGCTCCTCTCATTGTCGACATTGGTGGCTCCTTCTCCTCTTGCTACTGACGTTGGTGGCTACTTTGCTCACCTTGTTGTTGCTTCTCTCACCGATCATGGCTACTCCTCTCGCTGCTGACACTTGTGGCTGCTCCACTTGCTGCTGATCCTGGTGGCTGCTCCTCTCGCTGCCAACGTTGGTGGTTGTTCTAATAGTTGTCCCACTCGCTGTGGTCGTTGTCGATGGTTACTGCATCTTCACTTTGGTTTCATGGTTGCTTCAATTGGGTTCCTAATAGTGGTCCCCTTCATTGTAACCAGGTTGTGGATCCTCTCAAAAATCCTCAAGTGTACAAGGATGTGGGTCCTTTCAAACACCCCCAATCCAAAAAATATTTGGAAATAACTCTTTAATCAACCAAATAAAATAATCAACTAAACCATATTAACTAATACTTGCATGGGTCATTAATCGACCAATCAAACTATATAATTAAAAATCAAATCTCCTATTATATGCATGGTATGGTTGATTTGAGCAATCAAGTTAACATTCAAAAGTATTCCTAAAGACCATATAAATATTAAAAATTCAAATTCCCATGAGTATGATGAGGTCCATACAATAAAATTCCAATCCACACAGTTATCTTCCTTTTTCAAAAATCTAATCCAAACTATTTTCCTTCAAATCCTTACTTACCAATGAATGGAGTAGGACATATTTGTATAAAAAATTTAAATGATCACAAAAATGGTCTTAGGCTAACTGGATCATTAAAAATCAATAATAACTCAACGAAGCATGATCGTTCGAAGGCAAGATTCATACTAAACAAGTTTCAATCCATCGCATATTGCAATCAATAAGTCAATAATCAATAGAACATTGTATGAGCTAAGATCAATCTTATTAGAGCATTCAAGTAAGTAACCAAGATAAATAAACCAAGTTAATATTTTCTTACAATAATAGGAATTGCATTGGACTTAAAAATAATAATATCATAAAACCAGCGTTGAAATTTTTACTTGCACCTTGTTGAGGACCACTACTATGTTATAGTCTTTGACCATCATCATAATAAAATAAGGTTAGCATTATACCGTCATATATTTATCTTGATACTGATATAATACTATTAAATCCATGTAAAAATTATTAATCATCGGTAACCCATTAAATTCATTAATAAGATATGTAAATCTCATAAATAGTTACATCAACCAAGGAATATACCAATGCATCAAATCATCACATTCAAAAAAGTAAGTAACTCATAACACATAAAATAGTAAGATGCACTACAATATCATTTAGAGGTACAACATTCCTAGCTATATCTCCCATCATCGAAATCATCATAATCAACATGGTAAGTAAATTCAAACATCAAATTAGAACAATAATAAGTTATAAATTTTAAGTACTTTACGAATGCTTAACGACAAGCATTGTTACATAATCGGGAATGAAACTACGCATAAGTTTTCATATCATTTTTGGATATACATACACACGTATAATTACATACTCAGCTATGCAATAGTGCTTATTCCCCGCCCTCATAAACCACTCTTCATTTTAAATGTATCCTTACGATGAAATAGAACGAAATGCGGGATGTGACACACAAGGATCAACTTATCTTCTTCCAAGACCAAGTCCCAACACATACCTATAAAATTTTTAGTTCCACATTCTTGGCAATTTTTTCAATCCATAAATAGAATTTTTATTTTAGACATAAAATATTCCTTTCCTTTAGCCTTAAAAATTTATGAATTCTTCATGTAGATTTCCTCCTCAAGCTCACCATGCAAAAACATTGTCTTAACATCCTTATATTCCATTTCCATATTGAAAGCAACAAGAATAGATAAAAGAAATATAATAAAATGTAACTTAATAGCAGGAGAAAAAAATCTCACCAAAATCAAGTTCTTCTACCTATGAGAACCCTTTTTGACTAGGTAAGATTTACTCTCCATTTCCCCTTCTGCATTGTACATATTATTAAATACCCATTTATAGTCAACAAGTTTTCTTCCAAGAGGTAATTTTACCAAGTCATATGTATGATTTTTATTTAAGGACTCCATTTTTCCCCCATAAAATTTTTCAAGACATAATATTTTGATTTCAAATCCTCATTTACAAACTTTAGGTCATCGATAGTAACAAATAAAAATGATGAAACAAAAATAGAAACAAAAATTAGGAAGGCTATACCTTTCAAGTTCCCTTCTCAACCGATATGATCTTCTCAAGGTTGGAGTTTTTAGTTTTGCATCATCTAGTTCCTACTCCTCAGCTTCATCTGAATCTTACTCTTGTAACTCTCTCTTTAGTTTGTATTTTATAGTTTCATCAACTCAAATGAAAATTCACCCTCTTTTAGTTCAACATAAGTTTGTTCGTTTCCATATTTATGTTTTGCTTCCTACTTAGGATTCCCTAACCTCACTTGAATATTACATTACGATTGTAAATAACCTTTGTGTTTTTGGATTTTAGATTCCATATCTTGTATCCTTGTACACCATTAGCGTATATACAATAAAAATGCACTTACCATATTTATCATCTACCTTTTTTATTTTCTCTTTTGTAATATATCGTGAGCAATGAAAATCTCAAGAGAATTTGAAAGACACAAATAAATCAATATACCTTTCTTTTGATATTTTCCTTGTAAACCAAAACTAAGATTTTGAAGCACTTAGACTTGTAGAATCTTGTATTGTAAAGGATTATGGATGCTCTTAATTTTTCTCAAAATATAGAATGTAAATGCTACGAACACACACACACAAAGATACGAATGACAATTTTGGCATAATTTGGTTGCAAATTACATAAATCTTTCAAGGATGGATTTAAAAAGGAATGGCCCGCATTTTATAGTTGAAGCCAAGGCCATAAGAATTGGATCATACTTTGAATGAGCTCTATGATCATAATTAATATTTCTATAAATAGTAAGAATATTTGGTATGTGCTGTTGCATCTTTGCATGGGCAATGATTATTTTGATTTTGCGTCAGAATATGGTTGTACATGTAATTTATCTGCCCCCACCATTGTAGGAATCTAGAAGTGGAGTGGAGTGGAATGTAAGTAGATAAATAGGATTATTTAAATAACTAATTTAATTAGTTATAGATTGTGAGAGGATAATTAACCATTTAATTAAATAAATGTTTAATTAAATTAGCTAAAGGCTATTAGGAATTAATTTCAATAGCATGATGGAATTAAATTAATTAATTTTAAAGGGTATGAGTATGTAATTAGAATTAATTTAATTTATTATAAAGGTATGTATTATAGTAGGATACAACTAATTTAATAAATTCTAATGGGATGGAAATAGGCTAGAAATGGGTATGTATATTTAGGGTTACTACATTTACCCATATTTAAATTGTTATTAAGAAGTAATATCATTTTAAAGATAGTGGACACATGCATACATAACAAGTGGAAGGAATCGAAGAATTTGGATGCCCCATCAAATAGAATGGTAAGGGAATGCCCCTCTTTGCTTGATAGGAAGAATGTAAGGAATTTAAAGAAATATGTAAGGGATAGTGCTCATAACGTGAGCATCATTTGGAGAATGAAATTTAGAGAAACAATATTTTATAGTTGCATAATAGATTTTTCACCATGATTATGAAATAATCAATATGTTTAACCATTATATGCATAAAAATGCACAAATAACAAAGAAAATATTAAAAATGAAAACAAACCCAATATACACCGTAAAAGTATGCACCATGGCTATAAGGAAGCCAAGATGATAACGAAATATGTGTAATTGGTCCAAAAGTAAGATCAACAATGCAACACAACTTCAAAAAGAAGACAATTAACTATGCCCCTAATATGTGCCATAATGATGATTAAGTAGATGTGAATGCCCCCAAGCACTAAACTTATGAAATGCATAAGGATATGATCAAACTGAAGAGTGGAGTAATATTAAATACTCCTAATGACACTCTTGTTGGATTTACATTAAATATTGATATGAGGTTCGAAAAGGATCATTTCCCTAAGCAATAAACTTATGAATTGCATGAGAGGGAATGAGAGCCAAAATTTCCCCAAGTGAAGTTATATTGCAAAGGAAATAATGTATTGTGATAGTCAAAAATTGGAATGATCACTAGGGTTATAGATAAAAGTGTGAATTTATCATAATAGTGTTGAGTTATAGAAGTATTGAAAATTTGTAATTTTTAAGATTTTGTGTGTATTTTTCAATTTTTTGTTGTTTATTTATGTTTTTGTGATTTTTTTAAAATTTTCAGAATATATATGGATTTTTTTTAGAAATTTAATGCAAAATAAGGGATAGGTGTGTTTGGTACACCCGATTTACCCTAGTGAAGCATTGGTGTGACAAAGACAGATGAAATTAATGGAGGAAAATGCCCCCGTAAACAAGTGAGCATCATGACGAACACTAGTCAATTATGTGATAGAATAGAGAAGAAATCACGAGATAAAACATTTAGATTAACAACAAAGAAAAGTGATTATTCTTGGTCACAAAGACCAAATTGAGAAGAATTAGGGTCTCAAAGGGTATAAATAGAAGGGTGGGATGGTTGATAATCATCACAACTCATTTGTACTAATAGATTATTTTTTCACTAATTGATATTTGAGCTCTCATAATTTAGACGGATGATGACTCGCCAATCACGGAGGAAACATCATGAAAACCACATTTAAGAGTTTGTACAAAGGCTAGATGAGGGTCAATTGGTGAGTAGCTACGAGGTTCCATTGGAGAGTAGCTCTTAAAATGTTAAGTTTTGATGTATTTATTACTAGTTTTTAGTAGAAGAAGTTTGGTTTCTAATGCTACCGCATACACTTGAGTGTGTTAGCATATCCCGAGGGATGCACTAGCATTCAAGTATACACACTAGTATTTCATTGAGAGCATAAGTGTTAAAGGTAGAATGTGCTAGTGTGTTGAGCACACTAGCATGTTAGTGAGAGCATGAGCATTAAAAATGAGTTTGTTAGTGTGAATGCACTAGCATTCAATTGGGTGTGCTAGTGTGACAAAGGGTGAGCTAGTGTAGAAGAGGGAGCACTAGCATAGTAGAGGGTGTGTTAGCATTAAAAGTGGTTTTTATAAGAAATTTAGAAGCTTAGGATAGAGGAAAATTATTGCTTTGGAATGATTTATAGGAGAGACCATGATCTTTGGATGTACTGAAGCATCATGGCTGGTCATGCGGTCATTTGAGAGGATATTTACATGGAGTTGGTGGTGATAGTTGATCATGTTATGAGAGGTGATGGGGATGACCTATATTTCTCAACTACCACATATCATCTTATATCATTGTCTACTGAATGTGTTGGCTGAGAGATGGCATAGTGAGAGTCAAACATTTAGATTATGATTTGGGGAGATGGTGATTACTATAGATAATGTATATTGGATCTGCGAGTGCCAATATAGGGTATCCTAGTGGATTTTGACAAAGATGTCACCCGGATTCTTAGGCACATATGGAAATTGTTTTGGTTAGAGGACATACCTCGAGAGGGGATGGCAGTGCACCTATATGAGTGCATAGATGAAAACAATGTAACTTGATTGCCGATATATTTGATGGCTCTTATCAGCAGATTATTTGTTCCCGATAAAAATTGAACACACTTTTAGTTGGGATTGATACGTGTTGTGAAAAATTGATGGAGGGTGAGGTCTTCACATGGGTTCGAGTGTATCCTCATGCACTTATATAGATTTTTTCATTTGATTGTATATAGAACACTTATTTCACTAAATCTAGACTTATTCGGATTCGACAAGCAAAAAATATAGCCAATATTGGAATCCAAAACTACTTGTTTTGGATTCCAAAATGTTAAATATTGGAATTATCGGACTCTAAAATCACACATATTGGATTCCATTATTGCATATATTGGATTAAAAAATAACACATATTGGAATCCAAAATCACATATATTGGAATCCAAAATCACATATATTGGAATCCAAAATCACATATATTGGAATTTACTACACTCCAAAGTCCCATATATTAGAATCCAAAAAGTCAAATATTGGAATCCATTATATGGGCTATGGCCGCTAGGCATTATCTATTCTTTGGACTAAACATAACATGTATTTTTTTATATGGGCTAAAGAAATTGCCAAGTTTTATTTATGATTTATTATGTGCAGAACATGTTTATGTTTTATAAGGGCTAGTGGTCGCCAACCATTATTTATGCTATGTTATATACAGAAAATGTTTATGTTTTAAACGGGCTAGTGACTGCTAGGCATTATTTATGCTTTGTTATATACATAACATGTTTCTGTTTTATACGGTTTAGCAGATGCTAGGCATTATTTATGACATGTTATGTACGAGAACATGTTTTGTTTTATATGAGATAGCGGACGCTAGGCATTATTTATGCTTTGTTATAAAAAAACATGTCTTTGTTTTATATAAGGTATCGCATGCTAGGAATTACTAATGTTAAACGTCTTTAACATTAAACTATGAATATTTGAATAATTAAAACATCTTTTCACCCCAAATCGTTAGGCTAATGAAATTCAAGAGATTTGAGACACTTCCAGGTTCATGTAGTATGATGTGATTGAACCTCAGTGTAACCAGAGAATTACTAAAGATATTATGAAGAAATTAGAAGAGGGTGACTATTTCAATGGCTTCAAGAAAATCCACAACATGGTGTTAAATTTTATGCACGTTTAGACATTTTTTATTGTTTTTAACCGTAAAATAATTGCAAATATTTGAAATAACTGTCACATATGACTTGCATATTTTAGATATGACCGTCAATTTTTCTAAATATTTATTTATATATTAATTGTATTAAAAATATTTTAAAACAATTAAGTATATTGTATAATTTTATATTTATTTTATGAACAAGTGTAAAAAAATACTATTTTTCAAGGGCAAGTTTTCCTTATAATTCACCACATAAGTTATTCAATCATACTGTCATCTTATAATTAGTGAAAATATAAATCCTCCCAACTTATATTTCTACAATCTTAGCATAATATAATAGATTTACGTGTAATTTCATAATAACATATGAATGTATATATTATTGAAAATGTTAAGTAGTACCATCATAACAACATTCTGAAAAGATAAATAGTTATTTAGCATTTTCTTGCTCCAAATATTTGATGCCCTCTACCACATTCAATCCTTGAGACACTATTTGTGATATTTTTTTGTAAAAATCGGCCATCAACCATTTATCTTTTGTACAATCTTTGTGTCTGCTTTTCATCCCCACCATAAAATTTTTAGGAGGGTTTCCCTTTACACCTAATGTAATACACAAAGTGTTTTTAGAATTGTATGAAAAATTGTTTCTACTCCAAACCTTTTCTAGGTCTCTTATTATGATTCCCTCGACTAGATTGTAATGTTCCTTTCCCCAAGTGAGTCTGGGATACAATACATTCGATATTTTTTATTGAAGCCCCTGATATATTTTTAACATCAGAAAAAATGATGTTGTTGGACCAGAATCCCAATTCATAGTATGGTGATAGTAATTTTATAAATTTTTACAGGCCACCTTGCAGGTTGACAATTTTCATGCCAAACCTAAATGACATCTTCCTATTGTATGTTTTGTTTATCCCATATAGAAGGTCCTCCATATCTAAAATAATTAAATAAATCTTATCACTATCTGCAGGGAAGTAAGCAACTTTTATTTTAATCGGCCACATATCAATTATAACCAATTGAAATAAACAATATTTAATCTTACGGCTAACAGTTACCAATTGAGATTGTGAATTGGATTACACCACCTTTACATGTTATTGGATCCATTGATGCAAGAGCTATTTCAAATAAACATTCATCAATTCATAATCTATTTCTTGCTATTGAAAATGTGAGCATAATGTATTTGAAATAAACATTAATCAATTCATAATCGATTTCATGTTGTGGAAAATGAAATATTAAATGGATAAACATAGTGGTTTCTATGGTGATATGGTAAGTACAATATCAATTTTTATATGTATTATAATTCAAATGTAGTGGTTGATAGGCTATTCTTATATTTGTCAAACCACCCTTTAGTGGAAAATAGTCGTCAGCTATTGATGAGGATTTGTAACCGCTAGGTTATGTTATCATTGGCCGAACTACACTTAGTTGGGAAACCTTTAATAAGGCTAGCCAAGTGTTTATTTACATACCTATGAGCTAGATCAAGTTGTATGTAGTTTTGTTTATGATGATGTTGAAGCCAAAATAATGTTAATTCAATGTAAGTAGTCAAGTATGCAATAGTGAATCAGTGAAACATTGTAGATAGTATGCAGTTGTAAATCAACGAGATATTGATGAATGTAAGGTTTTTAGTCTAACCATTATTGTATTGAATGTGGATGCATAGATTCCACTAAGATCTATACTTCATTTTAAATTGTTATCGTAGCTTACAAATGGATTTACTTAAAAACATTATTGTCTTGTATGCCAAGCATATAAACTAATGTTTGTTAGTTATCATTTCCTATAAATTTTTGGGCCTTATAAATGTTTTTGTTAAAATACACATGGCTAACATACTAGGTTGTGAGTGTTTATTCATGTTGGATACCTCCGCGCCCTCCATGGTTATGTTCTCCGGTTGTTGGTTGTCTGCATAATCATTTATTGTCTTATAAATTTATGGGGATTATTAGTGGTTTTGTTTGTAAATTCACATGATTAACATACCTGGATCTGATGGCGTATTCGTGTCCAATGTGCTCATGTCCTCCACATTTGTTATCTAAACTGTAAAAAAACATAAGTTTGTTAAAATTTTGAAAACCATGGCAATTGAAAATAGAGCTCATTAAACATATTTATAAAATGATTGAAGGTAAATCACCATGTTGAACTGGTTGTGTAGCATCAAGGTGAAATAATTATACATCAAATTTTATAGCTTTGTGGTTGTCTGCATAAAAAATAAATGTATAAGTATCATATATAGGTTAAAATCCATTAAACCAAATCATGTGTTGAAGTTGTCTTTAGCGAAGAACATTTCTTCACATGAGAAGAGTAATGTTTCAGAGACATTTCTTGACTATGTGTCCCAACAATAAAAAAAAACAGATAGTTTGGAATCCACTAATGCACAGAGTGCGACACTACTATTGTAAAGCACTAGTACTAGAGAATATTTGGAACAACATTGAGTGAACATCTTATATCGAACTCATATGATCTTTCACAATGAAAAGGATGGATGTTTCCATGTAGGCCAATTTTTCTTGCAGATTACCAATTTTTGTGGCGGTTCCTCCATCCAATCCCTATCGAAATCTTCTCTATAGTCATCATTATTATTATTGCGGTTGTGCACACCAGATATTGTGTACATAAGACATAAACTTTTGAATATCTTGTTGCTATCGTAGAGTCTGTAGCATCCATCCAGAATTGATACTCCATTGTCTTTAACATTTTCCATGTATCTTTTTACTATGTCTCTTAACATTTTTGAATAACCAATTGGTATTATAACAATATTAATATAATCCAACATATTGGTTTTAATAACTGTTAGAAGCTCTATTATTACATCAAAAGAAATATCGCTAGCCAAATTGCAAAAATTAGCGATCACACATTAAGCATTGAAAGGATTAGTCGAAGGAATAGTTGATAAATTTGATGGAAGTTGGAATGGATATGCACATTTACAAGAAAAATTGTTTGTGTCTTCCATCCTTGTTGGTATATTTCCTTCTAGTGACATCACATAGTTGTCTAATATTTTTTGAGCCTTAATGGGAAGAACTTCTTCCACCTCATGATATTTTTTCCATTTTTTCCCTATATGGGAATCAAATTTTATTTTTCCATTTATCTCTTCACCCAATAGTACAAACAATTGGTGGTAGTGTGATTCATGCAATTTAAATTTTTCAATTACATTGGATTCACTTTGCAGTTGTCAATACAATATTATTTAGATGCTTATTTCTCAAATAATGTAGAACTTTTTCTCTCATTTTGTTGTCTCCTTTTATTCTCTAGGCAGTAAGAATAAAATGTATTTGTTATTATAGCTGAAACAGGACCCATTTGATTTAGTATTCATTTTCAACCCATGCAATTTTGATTAGATGGGTCTATCTCCAATTTAGTCAAATATGTTCGCCTCGACATAATAAATAACTTGACATGTTTTGGAGGTGAAAAAAACTCTCTATGAAATAAATAACAAACAAAATATTATTTTTTTCATTTCTATACAATTTTTTGAATACTATAAATATACCATTATGAATGTCTTCTACATTTGAACAACCAGTTTTGTCAAAATCTATTAGAATCCCCAAATTCCAACCATATTTTGAACAGGAAAATGGTCCATTTTTATGGAGGCATACATTTCCCATTTCTGAACAAAGAAACATCCAACTCCATATCCGAGAATAAGACACATTGTTTTCAAAGTCAAAGTGTTCCACTGGACACATATTGTCCCCAAATTAATAACTTTGGACAATATAACAATACCAACTTCCTTGTGATTATCATCTATAAAAAAACAACCACATGTCGACATGGTATTGTTATGGAAATGAATTTCTACGAACCATTCCTCATCTCTTTTCTTCTAACAAATACCGTGTAATGCGATGAATGGAATTGTTCTAAATGAATTGCGAATAATGGAAGACATTTTACCTATAATTAGAATAAAATACATTAATAATTAGGTCATTTCTGAACTTTGAAAAACCATGGCAATTGAAAATAGAGCTCATTAAACATATTTATAAAATGATTGAAGGTAAATCACCATGTTGAACTGGTTGTGTAGCATCAAGGTGAAAGGGTTTTACATCAAATTTTATAGCTTTGTGGTTGTCTGCATAAACAATAAATGTATAAGTAACATATATAGGTTAAAATCCATTAAACAAAATCACTTGTTGAAGTTGTCTTTAGCGAAGAACCTTTCTTCATATGAGAATAGTAATGTTTCAGAAACATTTCTTGACTATGTGTCTCAACAATAAAAAAAACAGATAGTTTGGAATCCACTAATGCACAGAGCGACACTACTATCAGTAAAGCACTAGTACTAGAGAATTTTTGGAACAACATTGAGTGAACATCTCAGCCTAGAACTCATATGATCTTTCGCAAGGAAAAGGATGGATGTTTCCATGTAGGCCAATTTTTCTTGCAGTTACCAATTTTTGTGGCAGTTCCTCCATCCAATCCCTATCGAACTCTTCTCTATAGTCATCATTATTATTGCAGTTGTGCACACCAGATATTGTGTACATAAGACATAGACATTTTAATATCTTGTTGCTATCGTAGAGTCTGTAGCATCCATCCAAAATTAATACTCCATTTTCTTTAACATTTTCCATGTATCTTTTTACTATGTCTCTTAACATTTTTGAATAACCAATTGGTATTATAACAATATTAATATAATCCAAACATATTGGTTTTAATAATCATAGAAGCTCTATTATTGCATCGGAAGAAATATCGCTAACCAAATTGAAAAAATTAGCGATCACACATTCAGCATTGAAAGGATTAGTCGAAGGAATAGTTGATAAATTTGATGGAAGTTGGAATGGATATGCACATTTACAAGAAAAATTGTTTGTGTCTTCCATCCTTGTTGGTATATTTCCTTCTAGTGACATCACATAGTTGTCTAATATTGTCTGAGCCTCAATGGGAAGAACTTCTTCCACCTCATGATATTTTTTCCATTTTTTCCCTAAATGGGAATCAAATTTTATTTTTCCATTTATCTCTTCACCGAATAGTACATACAATTGGTGGTAGTGTGATTCATGCAATTTAGATTTTTCAATTACATTGGATTCACTGCAGGTTGTCAATACAATATTATTTAGATGCTTATTTCTCAAATAATGTGGAACTTTTTTCTCTCATTTTGTTGTTTCCTTTTATTCTCCTAAGTAAGAATAAAATGTATTTGTTATTACACTAATGCTGAAATGCAGACCCATTTGATTTAGTATTCATTTTCAACCCATGCAATTTTGATTAGATGGGTCTACATCTCCAATTTAGTCAAATATGTTCGCCTCGACATAATAAATAACTTGACATGTTTTGGAGGTGAAAAAAACTCTCTATGAAATAAATAACAAACAAAATATTATTTTTTCATTTCTATACAATTTTTCGAATACTATAAATATACCATTATGAATGTCTTCTACATTTGAACAACCAGTTTTGTCAGAATATATTAGAATCCCCAAATTCCAACCATATTTTGAACAGGAAAATGGTCCATTTTTTATGGAGGCATACATTTCCCATTTCTGAACAAAGAAACATCCAACTCCATATCCAGAATAAGACACTTATTGTTTTCAAAGTCAAAGTGTTCCACCTGGACACATAGTGTCCCCAAATTAATAACTTTGGACAATATAACAATACCAACTTCCTTGTGATTATCATCTATAAAAAAACAACCACATGTCGACATGGTATTGTTATGGAAATGAATTTCTACGAACCATTCCTCATCTCTTTTCTTCTAACAAATACCGTGTGCGATGAATGGAATTGTTCTAAATGAATTGCGAATAATGGAAGACATTTTACCTATAATTAGAGTAAAATACATTAATAATTAGGTCATTTCTGAACTTTAAAATGTTTTGTGAATATTCGTGATTTCGAACTTTATGGCATGAATATCAAATTACATGTAAAAATTGATCTTCCCAAAAGACATTGCATTTACAAGTAGAAAAAAATGGTATTGAGAAGTTTAAATGTGAAGAAACACGATACTCGAGTTCAAATTTTACAAGTAGAAAAGAATATTTTACTGTATTAATATGTCTCTATCATACCACATTCCAAATTTCTTAAAACATTATCGTTTAAATCCATTATATTATCATCATCCATGATCGTGCTAGAAGCTACATCTATTCTAATGTCATCATCCATATCTATTCTAATGTCATCATCCATATCTATTCTAATGTCATCATCCACATCTAATGTCATCATCATTACAAGTAGAGAGAAGAAGATTTTGAGAAGGTATAAAATTTAAATGTGAAGAAACCTGATACAGAGTTTGAATTTTACAAGTAGAGAGAAGAGGTACCTTAAACCCTATCATAGCTAGAGTTTTGAAATTCATGTTTAATTTATTTTGGTATTTGTAAAATTATTTGATGTAGTGTTTGAACTTTTTGGCATGAATATCAAATTACATGTAAAAATTGATCTTCCCAAAAAGACATTGCATTTACAAGTAGAAGAAAAATGATATTGAGAAGTTTTAAATGTGAAGAAACCTAATACAGAGTTCACCTTTTACAAGTAGATAGAAGAATATTTTACTATATTAAGATGTCTCTATCATACCACATTCCAAATTTCTTAAAACGTTATCATTTAAATCCATTATCTTATCATCATCTGTGATCATGCTAGAAGCTACATCTATTCTAATGTCATCATCCATATCTATTCTAATGTCATCATCCAAATCTAATGTCATCATCATTACAAGTAGAGAGAAGAAGATTTTGAGAAGGTATACAATTTAAATGTGAAGAAACCTGATACAAAGTTTGAATTATCCACATTCTAAATTTTCTTAAAACAATTATCCATTATCATCATTCATGATCATGCTTGAAGCTACATCAATGTCCAGTCACATAAAATTCATCATCATCCATATTTAATGTCATGATCATCATCATTACAAGTAGAGAGAAGAATATTTTGAGAAGGTATAAATGTGAAGAAACCTGATACAGAGTTCGAATCATACCACATTCTAAATTCATTATCATCATTCATACAATTCATACATCATCATCCATACAATTCACACATATAATTCATCATCATCCATATCTATTCTAATGTCATCATCCACATTTAATGTCATAATCCACATTTAATGTCATCATCATTGCAAGTAGAGATAATAATGCCTAATGTTTAAATCCATTATCATCATCCATGAATCATGATTATTTGTATCATCATTATCATATATCACTATTATATCTATAACCATCACATCCATATCAAACATAAACGCTATATACAATCTAGTCTTATAGAATTTCTATATATAAATATAACAACATATAAAAATATAGATTGCAACTTCAAATTAAATAAATATTCAAGTTTCATTCTTCAATATATAAAATATTTCAAGTTTCAATTTTTCAAGTTCCCCTACCCCACACCCATTGAACTAGTCACTATTTGTGCTCAAGCCTCAATCATTAAATTTTTCCCCCATTGGCACTTTCCTTTTGAGTTTCTATAACATCTTTTGTGCCTCTCTCCAATGGCTTTCCCTCCTATATTATTTTCTTGAATAATACCATAACTAATCATATCCTCCGCAGCAATGTCTAGATTCCTTATGATTGCTTCTTCTTCCTTTGTAGCATCTCCATGGGATGTCAAAGAAGGATCTACAACTACCTTTTATTTGAAAAGAATCTTAGGGTTGAAGCCACTCTCTTTGATTATCCACTTAAGTGTATTGTTTTGTTTGTTAACCAAAACAATATTTTCCTTCATCTTTTCTTGTTGTGTTTAAATTGTTCTTTGTGGTTTCCAAGTGAACTTGGAACACCTTTGCTTGAATCTTTAAATTTTCATATTTCAACTGCAACAAAAATAGTGAGGTCAATTAAACATATTACTAAAATAAGAAATTTTCAAATTAATAAAAATATTGTTTCAAGTTGATAATACTTACAACAACCCTATCTCTTTCTAGCATTTGCAATTGCCACCAAATCCTTGTCCTTCGACCATTTGTTGAAATAGGCCTAGGCTTTAGCACTAATATTTTCCAATTTGTTTAATACTTTATCCAAAAAAAAATCGTTATAATTGTTGTCATATGTTACAGTCCCACCTCTTGCTTGGATGAGTAAGGCATCCATCTTGGTAGGTTGATTTTGGACTACCACATATAAATTGTCCCTTTGCCAATGGTTATCATAACGACTTATTATCTTGTTGATGAACCATTCTATGAGTTGATCGATATGAGGTATAATAAAATCTTTAACATGGGATTGAAAATCATTACCAATCAAGTTCTCCAAAGGAAATGATGGCAATTGTTCACTATTTGTATCTGAAGAGGATGATGTCGATGGAGAGGTATGGGGGATTTCAGGTCAAGAAACGTCTGCTGCCTCTTTTTTCCTTTGGGCGCCATGATCCTATTTGTGATAAAATTAATTAATATTGAAATGTGAAATTGAATATTGGAATGGAAATATACCTGCTGGCCTTGAATCATTTCACGTGTGTTGAAAAAACCTATTGGGTCATTACTATCAATGCCCAAATAATCTTCATCTAAATTTATTTGATTCAACACTGATTGGCCCATTGCGTTGGGCCACCACCGAGAGAGAGGGTTAGAATTGGAAATGAAGAGGCAATGTTTAGTGTCCGTTAGGGGCCGGAATTGGCATGTGTTTACCAATGGTATTTTTACCTAAACCTCTTGTGGGCATTTTGAACCGTAATGATGTTGGTGGAGGACGTGGTGGTGTCATTGTTTGAATAGACGGTGAAGGAGTGCTATGTACTGTAAATTCCAAGAACAATCAACAAAATCATTACTAAATTATATGAAAACCTATTAAAAACTTACACAAAACCAATAAAATTATACCCTGTGGAAGGGCAAGTTGTCTCTGTGTTGGAGGTGGCCGTGTCGGAGTTTGAATTGATTGTTTTGTAGCTGTGGGTGGCTGGTTTGGTGGAGATGTGGGTGGCTAGTTTGGTGGATCTGTGGGTGGTTGGTTTGGTTAAGAATCAACAATTACACATGATTGGACTAATTTATTTGGTGATGTCTATTGAGAAGCACATGTATAGTTCAAAGTCCCTGCAAGTGCAGCAACCACATGTCAATTCTTATTAAATATGGTAAATGGTATATGGAAAATAGTAAATGGAGAGTTAAGGGTACTATGTCTCTGCCGTTTAACTAATGCAAACACTTGGGGGTTAGGTGATGAGTGAACTTCCATTTCAGATTAGGAATCTCCCGACGCCTCAGCATGTTGTTGGCCTCTTCCTCTTGATGCTACTTTTTTCGTGGAAGTTCCTCCAAAAATATTCTCGCATCCAGTAAAGATTCAATCGGAAGTACATAATCAATACAATAACCTTACTAATGTCGAAATATAAACAATAAACTATTAACTGTTTTTCTTCAAATGGAATTGACAAATTCTTAAAATTCTTGTTTGAGCAAGTGGGAGTTGGTTCATATTTTAAATTAAAATATTCCTCATAATAAAGAGCAAGGAGATAGTTTTTGGAATGAATAACTGGTTTTTCAGAAAGTGATGCATTTGTAATGTCATCTTTTATCTTATTAGATAAAAATGTGCACCAATCAAATTTTTACTTTGTGATCGTTACAAGAATGTATGCAATGGCTAATTTGGAATATCATTTTTCCGACCCTGAAGAACAATTCTAGTTTGAAAAAAGAAATCATGGTAGCAAGAAAGTGGTGTGCAATTCCTTGCATATCCATGCCTCGTCTTGATTTGTTGACATGAGCTGCAAAAATTCATTGGAATTAATATCAATTTGAATTAATATCAAAAATAAAAATATTTCAAATGAAAGCAAGTTACATGTACAATCAACATGGAAACCGAAACAAGATTCAAGGTAAATCTTATCCTCTTCAGTGAGGGTTGCTTTGGTTGTTACTATGGGAAAATTTTTAAATGGAAGGCCTATCAATCGATGGATATCAATAGCATCGACATTGAACCCGAATGTACCGCCATCTTTCAAGTAATAGTAAAATGATTATCTTCTGTATTATACGAGGAGAGAAGGTAGTTAAGAATGCCATAAGAAATCTCGAACAAGGACATATTAACAAGCCCTAGGAACTCACATGCTTCTACAACATCCTTGTATTCTGCATTCATTTGCAAAACTGTATAGATGTGGGGGCACATCACACTCCTGTATTGAATCTTTCCCTTGGGTAGGGCTTCGGGTGTTGCCAATGCTTGGTTAGTTTGATTTTGTGTTGGATCTTGAGCTTGAGCACTAGAAGCCATGAGTACTTGAGCTTTATTAGAATCTAGAGAAGTGGATTTTCTTATGTTTGTCTGGACCATTGATGTGTTGACGTATAGTTCATATAGCAGGTAGCACTGGGAGAAATAGAACAAAAAAAAAATTGGGATCCGAGAAGTGTGAAGGTAAAAATGAGGGCCGGAGAGGTATTTATAGGGAAAAATTAGGGTTTTTTCAAGCTACATACGTTGGATGCATGAAAAGGAGGCTTTTTTTTCATGTGTCAACAAACATTTGTTGATACACGTCAACAACCCTCGTTGTCATGTGAAACAATTCTTGTCGATGTGTGTCAACAAAACCTTGTTGTCGCATGACAGAAATTCTTTTGACACGCCTCAATAACCCTCGTTGTCGCATGACAACAAGGCTTTGTTGACATACATCATCAAAACCTTGTTTTCGTGTGAAAATAATTCTTGTTGAAGTGTGTCAACAAAGCCTTGTTGTGTGACAATGAGAGTTGTTGATGCACGTCAACAAGAATTGTTGTCGCACGATAGTAAGTTTTTTTACGCGCGCGTCAACAAAACCTTATTGTCGTGTGACAACTATAGTTTATGCATTAACAAAACCCTAGCTCTCCCTTAAAAATATCAAGTGAAAATTTTGTGTTGAAACCTAGGAAATTTTTCCTTTCCGATGAGTAGAGTAGGTCAAGGTATATTTGTCAAGTATTTTCCACCTCCAATTTACCAGAGGCTTATTAAAGTGAACCTGTTTCCGATAAGGAATTTAAATACTACCCTAGTGGTCACCAACCTCTAGAGTTATTTACTATGTATCATAAGAGAGTAATTAACTTAATGGTTAACGACCACTAGGCTTCGATAGGACATCTTATGTATCATTCAACTAGTTACTGATTATTCATCTTTTTTTGATCAAATCAATGATAAAAAAATTCCTAAAAGTTTGAAATTAAATTATGATGCATTGAAAGATATGAAACCATTTGCACCTTTTGAAAGGATTACATATGAGTTAGACAAGCTATAACATTCCACTGAGATGGCATGATAGGAACGTTAAAAAAATACATGTAAGTGGCATATAGACTTCTAGTCAACATATAAAAGAACATCATAAAAAAAAAAATTAGCCATTTACACCTATTGAATGGAAAATCGTAGAGGACATTAATATCTAATATTTGGTATTTCAAAGAGATTTTTTGAGCAACAAATCACAATAATAGAGATTTCGATAGCTAGGTATTTTTTTAGAAGACGATGTGATTTATGTGTATATCGGTCATACTATAGTAGTGAGGATTAAATTCCTATAACAAGACTAAGGAAGATGTTTAAATGATAGTGGTCGAGAAGATCTAATGTTTGGTATTTTGAGGAGAGTATTTGAGAAAAAAATCACATTAATGGAGTTAGTGATAGCTCATCATTTTTTGTTATATAAGAAAATGTGAAATATATGTATATCAGACATACTTTATTCATTATGTTTAAATGTCTATAACTAGTCTAAGTACAATATTTTAAGCATAGTGCTTGGTGGGAAATTCCACAACAAGCTATCAAAAATAAATGGGAAGGATTACACTTTTCCTAAACATAAGTATGTCCCTCTTCACAATAGTCGTTTTCATGGAAACAATGCTCTCTATAAGGTCATGGTGGGTTATACCTATTTGAGAAAATATTTGATTATTAACAATGTTTTTAGTACCACTAAAACAAGGGTCTATTCTCTCTTACTCTGACTATAAGTTAGATTTACAATACTAATTGAATAAATTTATTCCAAATTGTTCAAACTTATGTTAACGCATTTAGAGTGCTAGTCTTCTTAGGCTACAAACATTTATCATCGATATGTTGTATCGATTGAGGGTAAAAAGCACTAAGAATTTAAAAATAGCGATAAAATAACAAATCACAACCTAGCTTAGCAGAAGCTAGGGTCCTACCATTTCATCTTGTCATTGTAATCATTGTCTGTACACTTTTGGCTCGCTAGTGATTTTCATTGATTATAATTATATCATATTTGATAGACTATCCATGGTGGAAACAAGTGCTACACTACAAATCCTCGATAGGGATCAAGCCATATGTATTTTCCATAAAATATATTATTTGTAACATATAATTCACAACATTTCGTATGGGAAAAATTGTTTACCTAATGCTTAGTTTCATTACTTATCGAAAGTAATGGCACAACAGATGCTAGTTTCAATAATTTCTTATTTTGAAAATTGTGATAAAATAATAAATCGTGACCTAGTTGAGTGACCGTGAGGCTCCTACCATTACGGTCATTGTAAACACTATCTATACAAATTTGGATCGCTAGTGTTTTCCATTGATTATAATTGTATCATGTTTGCTGGAATGTATCCGGAGACAATAGCTACACTACATACCATCTAGATGGATCAAGCCTTACGTAGTTCCCATAAGGTATATTGTTTGAAACACATAATTCACATTGGATCTTATGGGAGAAAATTCTTAGTGAACGCTAAGCATTTTTTCCTTATCGAAAGTAATGGCATAGCAAATGCTAGGATCAATAGTTTCATAATTTGAAAATAGCGATAAAATAAAAGATCATGCTCTAGTTTATCAGTACTAGGCTCCCACCATTACCACTAGTCATTATAAACACTATATGTATAGCTTTGGGTCGCTACTATGTTTTCATTTATTCTAATTATAACATATTATTTGTGTCATCCCTGGCAGATCCAAGTGTTGCACTGCAAACCCTCAAGAAGGATCATGAATTATGTAGTTCTCATAAGATGTATTATTTGTAACATATAATTCACATCTGTTTTTATGAGAGAAAATTCTTAGCAATGCTAAGCTTCTACACGTATTAAATAGAATGACCTATCAACCACTAGGATCAATTGTTTCTTATTTCAACACTATGTGCATGGTTTTTGAATGATAGTGTTATCCATTTATTTTAATTGTACCATATTCACTAGGTTATGTGTGGCAAAGATAAAGTCTTGCATTACATACCCTTGAAATGGATCGATACGTATTATGTGTTTCCCATAGGCTCAAAATTTTCTTATTTTTGAAAATAGCCATAAAATAAAAAATCATGGTATATCTTAGCAGTCGTTAGGCTCATACCTTTACCTCTTCTCATTATAAACATTATCTTTACAGTTTTGGATCGCTAGCCTTAGTATGTAGTTCCCATGAGATACATGAATTTCAACTCATACTTCACATCATTTCCTATCAAATAAAATGCTTCGTGACAGCTAAGATCCTTTACTTATTGAAAAAAATGGCATATCAAACCCTAGGCTCAAAAGTTTCTTATTTTTGAAAATAGCCATAAAATAACAAATCATGGTATAACTTAGCGATCGTTAGGCTCCTACCTTTACCTCTTCTCATTATAAACATTATCTTTACAATTTTGGATCACTAGCCTTAGTATGTAGTTCCCATAAGATACATGGTTTTCAACTCATATTTCACATCATTTCCTATCAAATAAAATTCTTAGCAACCGCTAAGCTCCTTTACTTATTGATAGAAATGGCATATCAGACCCTAGGCTCAAAAGTTTTGTTATTTTTGAAAATAACCATAAAATAACAAATCATGGTATAGCTTAGTGGTTGCTAGGCTCCTACCTTTACCTCTTCTCATTATAAACATTATCTTTACAATTTTAGATTGCTAGCCTTAGTATGTAGTTCCCATAAGATTCATGGTTTTCAACTCGTATTTCACATTGTTTCCTATTAAATAAAATACTTAGCAATCTTTAAGTTTTTTTACTTATTGACAGAAATGGCATATCAGACCCTAGGCTCAAAAGTTTCTTATTTTGAAAATAGCCATAAAATAACAAATCATGGTATAGCTTAGTGACCACTAGGCTCCTACCTTTACCTCTTCTCATTATAAACACTATCTGTAAAGTTTTGGATCGCTAGCCTTAGTATGTAGTTTCCATAAGATACATGGTTTTCAACACATATTTCACATCATTTCCTAACAAAGAAAATTCTTAGCGCCGCTAAGCTCCTTTACTTATTGACGAGAAATGACATATCAGACCCTAGGCTCAAACATTTTTTATTTTGAAAATAGCCATACAATAACAAATCATGGTATAGCTAAGCGGTTGTTAGGATTTTATTTTTACCTCTTCTCATTATAAACACTATCTATCTAGTCTTGGATCACCAGGCTTATTACGTATCCCAAATAGCTTGTTTGAACTTACCACATGGCACATTTTAATTGGAGAATTAATTTAAATTAGCGCACACTATATCTAACAATGTAGAAATCAATTTTGATAAAAAAATGAAACTTAAATGTTTGTATATTATTCTATTAAACTTCAAAACTATGTTTAGGATTTATTTCTTCTGTTTTCTTATAATATATATTTTTACTATGCTTTTTTTAATATATGTTATATAATATATTTGTTATTATGTTTATATTATTATAGGCTATAGAAAATGACAAATTGCATTATTTTTAATTCATGTTTAGTTTTAATTTTTAAACCATGGAAAAATAAAAATAGCAAAATTTGAATTCCCCGCATTTTCGGATATTTGAAATTTCAATAGCCTACCCTTTTGCTTTAAAAGGGGGAAAGTGAAAATTTCAAATTTTTGTATCCCACTCTTTTTATATTTTTGAAATTTCTTTCATGGAATGTGCTAAACAAATTATTAAATACCTCGAGAGAAATGTTGATTAGGGTTTCTAATTTTTTGGTCACACAGAAAAGCATGTCTTCAAAATAAAAAAATATGCACAAGCTGAAGATTGGAGGGCCGAGTGTTTGAATCTCAGATGTCTTTTGCATGCGATTATAATCTTGTTTATGGATAAGGCAAAAAAAAATGCACATAAAGGATACACATAATGGATGCACATGAAGGAGGCAAGTAACACGGGTTGTGAAGTGCGATTGTTTGATTGAGGTAGTAGATGGAGGTTTCATTGAAAACATAAAGCACGAAATAATCCTAGATATTACTAAATCGGGTATTTATAGTAAAGGTGTACCTTTTTTATTGCGGGCTCTATTAGTTTCTTTGTAGTCGACTGGTTCTTGTGTTTTACATGGCAGTCCAATCATGATCCACACTAGCCCTACTTTGTCCTACTGAATCATGTTCCACAGTCAAGCCTTGCTTTCCAATTGATTTTTATCTCCATGCCAAACTACCTTGTTCTTCATGAAAACACAATTTTTTTGTGCATTAACAAAAGAAAATTTAATCCCTTTTCTGCTCTAGTATTTATCTTTGTTTAACGCTTTCCCATTTCCGTCATTCTATGTCTCTCTTTGGGTATTTTTGTTTTGAATTTTTTTCTCGTTCCTACAATTGTTTTTTAAGGATAATGATAGCTTGTGGCACAATCACTTTTTTAATTTTATTTTTGTTGGGAGAACCAAAATAGTTTAATGTTGTTTATTAAGATGATGCAAAGAAACGTCACTAATTAATTCATATTACATTTTTACATGGTTTCCGCTTAGACATTTTAGGAAAATATATGAGGTTAAAAAATTACTTTAAAACTATAAAACCATCTTAAGAATTCAATTGTATGATAATTATTTCCAATTATATATGTGTTTCCATGTAGAATTAACCAAATGTAATGTCTTTAGCAATTTTATGTTCTATACATTGGAATTTAAACACATTATATATGCATTAATATTATTAAATATAATTTTAATCACTATGTATTTAATAATTAATATATTATTCCTTTTGCGCCCGCTAATCTATGCCAAAAATCACATAGCTTTGAGGAAGCCACGATATAATTCTTTGTTTCGACAACCTATTTACTAAACCTAAATTTTATTTCAAATTACATACAAGATTATACAGTGTCCGTATCTATATCCATTATATAAATTATGGATTTATTTGTTATCATTTATATCTTTTCAATATGATTTCTCTTATATGAATAAACTCTACCATGGGAAAATTTGTCTACCCTAGCATCCACTAGGCTATAATTCTTATTTGAAAAAAACATTCATTTACCTTGGCCCCTCATAGATCAGTTGTTTTTATATAGGCAACACAATGTTTTTGGTCCTAGCGATCGCTTTTGTTCTTTGTCTGTTGTTATATTCACAAAGATTAACAATTTAGATTTATAAAACAACTTCATTATGAACATGATATATTTACCTTTAAGAATATATTAGCGATCACTAAGATGCAATGAGTAGATGGCGTCGTATGTAAAAACTTGTTTTATAACTTCTCAGTCGTAATTCCAAGTTTCTATAATTTTCATAAATGTAAAATAATTCTGCCAAAATCTCATAAGAAATAGATAAATCTATATGTATACCTATATAACACATTAAATATATGATTTTACACGTATATTTATGTATCCATTATATAAACGCCAAATTTATTTGTTATTGTTTATAGATTTTCAATATGATTTCTCTTGTATGAATAAACTCTACATGAAAAACATTTGTGCACACTAGCGCTTGCTAGGCTATAATTCTTATTTAGAGAAACCATTATTTACCTTTTGCGGCCTCGCAGAGTAGGTTTTTTATATAGGCAACATATTGTTATTTTGTGCTAGCAATAGCTTTTGTTGTTTGTCTCTTGTTATATATACAAAGATTAATAATTTATATTTATAACATAGATTCATTATGAACATAATATATTTACCTTTAGGAATAGCTTAGCAGCCATTTGGCTAGGGTGCAATGAGTAGATCGTGTCGTATTTAAAAACTTGTTCTATAACTTCTAGGTTGTTAGTCCAAGTTTCTTTTCTTGTCATAAATGTAAAAATATTCTGCCAAAATCTCATAAGAAATAGATAAATCTATACATATACCTGTGTAACACATAAAATACATGATTCTAAACATATATTTATGTATCCATTATATAAACTCCAGATTTATTTGTTATCACTTACAAATTTTCAATATGATTTCTCTTGTATGAATACACTCTACATGAAAAAACTTGCATACACTAGCGCCCACTAGGCAATAATTCTTATTTGGAGAAAACATTCATTTACCTTTGGCGGCCTCATGGAGTAGGTTTTTATATAGGCAACACATTGTTATTTGGTGCTAGCAATCACTTTTGTTGTTTGACTCTGTTATATACATAAAGATTAACAATTAAGATTTATAACACAGCTTCATTATGAACATGATATATTTACCTTTAAGAATAGATTAGCGGTTGCTAGGGTATAACGAGTAGATCATGTCATATTTAAAAACTTGTTATATAACTTCTCGATCACTAGTCCAAGTTTATACGTATACCTGTATATCACATAAAATACATGATTCTACACGTATATTTATGTATCCATGATATAAATTCCTTTAATAATACCTTAGAGACCACTAGGATTCATCGAGTATATCATGTCATATTTAAAAATTTATTGTAAATGTTCATGGTCTCTCCACTAGGTTAGCCCAAGACATAAAATTAAGACCTTACGATTGGTTGGATTAAATAAATCAAATTAAAATAGTTTGAGCTAAGCGAGCACTAGGTACTTCCACAATATAATATTTCCATCTTAGTGGGCGCTATAATTTATCAAGTTACTGAATGATATTTTGAGCTTAGCGTCCACTAGCTTATGACACAACATAATATTTGGATCTTAGTAGTATCTAGGTTTCAATAAAATAAAGTAAGATATTATAAGCTTAGTGGCCGGTAGGTTATGCCAAAACATAATAATACGATCTTAGTGAATACTAGGATTTAAAAAATTAAATCAACATAGTTTGATCTTAGCGGCCACTAGGTATTTAAAAAATATATTATTTTAATCAGAAAGAGTCACTAGATTTAACAAACTAAAGAAATACATATTGAGTTTAGTTTCCGCTAGGTTTTGTTTCAACAAATGATAGTGTAATCTTCAAAGATGCAAACAAGATATGTATAAATTAGTTGAATTTATCATATGATTTTAAGATTTTAAATTAAGATATTTCAAGCATAGCACCCGCTAGGTTATGCTACCACATAATCATTGGAGAATAGTAATGGTTAGGATTTAATAAACTAAATTAAGGTATTATGAGCTTAGTGACCGCTAGGTTATGCCACAACATATTATTTGGGTATTCAATTTGCTATGGTTTAATAACTTCAATTACGATATTTTACAATATTTAGCGTCCAGTGGATTACGCCAAAACATAATATTTGGATCTTAGTGGTTACTGTAATTTCACAAATTAAATTAATATAGTTTGAGCTTAGCAGTTGCTTTAGGTATTTAAAAAATATATTATATCACCCTAAAGAGTCACTAGCATTTAACAAACTAAAGAAAGACATTGATTTTAGATTCTACTAGGTTTTTTCTACATAACCAAACAAATGATATTGTACTCTTCAAATTTGCTAGGGTTTAACAAATTAAGGTAATATTTGGATCTTAGCGATCTTTGTTTTTCAAAAAAATAAAGTTAGATATTACAAGCTTAGTGGCGGTAGGTTACGCCAAAACATTATATTTGAATCTTAGTGGTCATTGTGATTTCACAAATTAAATCAACATAGTTTGAGCTTAGTGGTTGCTAGGTATTTAAACAATATATTATTTCAACCTAAAGAGTCACTAGCATTTAACAAACTAAAGAAATACATAATGAGTTTAGTTTCCACTAGTATATCAAGATATTGAATGATATTTTAAACTTAACATCTGTTGGCTTATGACACAACATAATATTTGGATCTTAGTGGTCACTAGGTTTCAACAAAAGAAAGTAATATTTGGATCTTAGTGAATACTAGGATTTAACAAATTATATCAACATAGTTTGGGCTTAGCGGTCACATTAGGTATTTAAACAATATAATATTTCAAGTTAAAAAGTAACTACTATTTAAATAAGTAAAGAAAGACATATTGAGTTTAGTTTCGACTATTATATCAAGTTACTGAATGATATTTTGAACTTTGTGTCCGCTAGCTTGAGTTTAGTTTCCACTAGGTTATGTATCGTAAACAAGATATGTATCACACAAGTATATATAAATTATTTGAATTCATTTTATGATTTTAAGATTTTAAACTAAGATATTTTGATGATAAGTCTTCAAAAAATAGTACATGAGGAACTAGTCCATGATAAGTCTTCCAGCAGTGGACTCCCATGATGATTACAAGAAAAATATTATACTAAATATATGCCAAAATGAATGGGGAAGAGTTGTAATTAAATTTACTTCACTCAAAAATACTTCCTATATTTATACACTTCGCTATACAGATATCCATTTCGTCCCTTAATCAAAAACTAAAGACAAATGCATCCAGGAAAGATTAGGTCATTCGGGTTCTCGGCTCCACCTCATCGATGATCTCGATGTTTGAGCCCCCTTTACTCTTATCAGAGGAGGAGGATGAATCGACACAACATTCTAGCATTTTCACTTTAGCACTAGTAGGGAGTTCTATACCCTGATTTTCCACAACCGCCTCTAGACTATGTGTAATCACTGCATGCCCCGTGTCAAGGCATGGACATGATCTTGAAAGGCCGACTAAATGCTCTTCAAACTTCTCATGATCCTTATATAAGATAAAATACCTTGAAGAGTTGGAAAATATGTTTTCCACACTCAACCCTTGTGCCATGTCAAAAATGTTCCTCTAACCTTTTGACGGGTTCAAAGTCAAACATGAGATTGCGCATTCTCTCACAAATTTCATCGTCATCTTCTTCTTCAAAGCACTCGCAACCGACAAGACATTATCGATCCAATTTTGTATAGCTACGTTCTATATTTTCTCATCCATCTAATAAGTAAACAATTCCCAAAGTATCCTTTCTGTCATAGCTCTTCACCTCTTCCTGCTAGGACCACACTCCATGTTACCCAAGAAACCACCAGCACCCTTTTCACCATTGCAGAGAGACATGAAGCACAACAACCAAAACCTAAAAGAGGACAGGGGTAGTGAAATGTCCAGCCAGGCCGAATATATAAAGCCACCAACACATGAACGGAGGCAAGTGTGAGGGTAATGAAAATTATCGATTAGATATCCTAATTATAAATATCATTTTTCTTATTTAAATTCCCAATGTCATCTTACATCTCTTGTGCATATAACCATTAATCGATTCATTTTCTCGCACAAATTCAATCTATTGATGTTATAAATTCCCATTAAAGCTGCACATGTCGTATCCTATGGTCATCACCAAAAAAGGTTATGCCTCAAAATATCCTAACATTTTTAATAAAAAATCTTATAAGTCGCTACGTTTTTAAAAATTAAGGTAAGTTGTTTTGAGCTTACCATTCTTTGAGCTAATCAACCACATTAACTTTAGAGAACTGTATAGAAATCTAGATCTATATAAATTAGTCGACTTTATTGTATGATATTAAGATTTTAAATTAAGATATTTTGAGCTTTGCACCAGCTATGTTATGCCACCACATAATATTTGGAGCATATAGGTTTTTAGCATTTACTAAGTTAAATTAAGATATTTTGAGCTTAGCGGCCGCTAGGTTATGCCACAACATATTATTAGTACTTTCCTCCGGCAGGAATACTATACCTTTCATGCAAATAAATAATTTTTTCCCAACCCACCAATCAGAATAAAAAAATCAGTTCACTTCAAACTTTCTATTGTCTATATTTTATTTAAACATTTATCTAATGTAAATAAGTCATTCAACTATTTCCTTATTGGTCAGTTGGTTTTGATTTGACAAATATAATGCCTTATTCTAGTATTGAATTTTTTCATTTTAAAAATCTTAAATTCTTATAAAGACATGTGTCCAGTATTTAAATGATATTTTAACAATAAAAATAAAAAAATTCTCCTATCATGTTTGTGATTTAATGCTAAGAAAATTATCGGCCACCACTTTGTGTAACAATTTTTCCCATGATTTGTAGGGCTTTGGAAAGCATTGGAAATCATTGAAAATTGAGTCAGAATGATTGCTAATGATCACAGCTCCCTCGCCACTACCAACGACCTCCAGTTTATGTTGATCATGTTGGCTTCTCCTCACTCTTCCCGCCAATGGATAATAATACACCAAAGCTTTTCGCTTAGGACATCCTACAAATGCTCGCCACATCTCCATCGTAATTATCTTTTGTCTAGTGTAAAAACATGTATTTTTTGGAAAACCATAGGAAAATATGGTCGTTGAGATTGGAGAGAAAGAGGAATTTAAGATTTGGAATTAAGATATTTCGAGCTTAACGCCCACTAGGTTATGCCACCACATAATATTTGGAGACTAAAGGTGGTTTAAGATATTTTGAGCTTAGCAGTCATTAGCTTATGCCAGAACATATTATTTGGAGTTTTTATTCACTAGGGTTCAATAATTCATAGTTACGATATTTTATAGCAGTTAACAAATTACATGAAGATATTTTTAACTTAACTTGTGCTAGTTCAAAAAAACCATAATATGTGGAGCTTATGGTTGATAGTATTAAACAAATTTGATTAACACATTTTGAACTAATTGGAGACTAGGTACTTCCATAATATATTATTTCAAGCTTAGTGGTTGTTATCATTTAAAAATTTATTGAATCATATTTTGAGCTTAGCATCTGCTAGCTTATGACAGAACATAATATTTGGAGCTTAGCACTCACTAGGTTTAAAAAAAAAATAAGATATTATTAGCTTAGCTGACAATGTGGGTTACGCCAAAACATAATATTTGGATCTTAGTGGTCACTAGGATTTAACAAATTTGAATCAACATAGTTTGAGCTTAGCAATCGCTAGGTACTTAAAAATATGTTATTTTGAGCTCAAAAGATAGTAACATTTAACCAAAAATGAAAGATATTTTGAGTTCAGGCAAAGCCACTAGGTTATGCCACAACATATTATTTAGAGATTTCATTTGCTAGGGTTTAATAATTCATAATTACAATATTTTACAGCATTTAACAAATTAGAGGAAGATATTTATAACTTTTCTAGTGCTACTCCCACAATATAATATTCCAAACTTAGTCTTCACTAAGCATCTAACTAGTAAGAAAATTATATTTTGTTATTAGGAAATGGTACATTGTACCACACCATAAATTTTTGAGCTTAGTGGTCTCCATGTTTTATCAAAATAAAGTAGGTTGTTGTGATCTCGAGAAGCCACCGGGTTATACCAAGACATAATATTCCTAGCTATTGCACAACTTAGATGGATGGAGAACACGATGGAGGCCTTAAACTGCATTAGCGCAGCTTCTGCAGTTCTAGCTGCAAAATTTCTGCGCACTAAGCCAAGAATTGCTAGGGAGAGGCTGGTCTCTGGCCAAAATTAGATGGTTGTAAATCTACAAACTAAAAAAGTGGAAATGTTGGGATCCACACCTTTGGCCTGGAATAAGATTCTTCAAAACCCTATCATAAAAGTGGGTCCACATTCTCCTGAAAGAGGACAGTTCACGTGGGAAAAGGACAATGAAGGTGCCACCTGCCTGATGGTCCTAGATGGTTGCATTGATAGGGCTTTGAGAAAAGTGAATCTCTCCCTTGTTGGTAAGTTTCTTGGCTCTAGACCTAATATTGATTTTATTAGAAAATGGGCTCTGAGAAAGTGGAAACCTAAGGGGGATCTAAGTATTACCATCATGCCACAGGTTTTTTTGGAAAAATTTAATCAACAGGCTGATTTGGAATCGATGCTTCTGGGAGGACCATGGTGGTTGGGTAATATGGGCCTCTTTTTGAAAAAATGGTATCCTGGATTTGACCCTAACACTGAAAATATAAACACCATTCCAATCTAGTGTAGACTCACAGGCTCGTTGCATTTTGGGATGATGAAATTCTGCTAAACATTGCTAAGTCCTTAGGTGCTCCGATCAGGCTGGATGGGCCCACGAGAAACAGATCCAGACTTGCTTTTGCTCGATTCTGCATTTCTTCTGAAATGGAGCAGGAATTACCGGAGCACATCATCTTGAAATCTAGGTATGGGGTATGGATTCAAAAAATTGAATTTGAAACTTTTCATTTAAGGTGTAAGCATTGTCATCGCATAGGACACTACACCAAAAACTGTCCCAAAAAGGAGATCCCTACAGTGGAAGCCGAACAACCTGTGGATGGCTTAGTTTTGAGTAAGGAATGCAGGGTTCTTGACACTGATAGCCGGAGGGAAGACAAAGCCCTAGCCAGTCTGAGCTGGACTACGATAGAAAGGGAAAAAAAGGGGTTTTAGAACTCAAATAAGGAAACATTTGGTCTGGCATCCTAAAACCCCAGTGGAAGCTTTTCTTGCAACACCTAGCAAAGAGGACTTGGAAAATCCTATAAAGGTGTCCATGGTGGTGGATGAACAAGAAGGAGATGTTAAGATTAATATCATCCCTAATGATCAATATCAGTCTTTGAGCAATAAGGAAGCTGAGAAAGATAAACCTCTGTGCATCATTGAGGAAATATTGGACATGGATAGCTTGGATTTTAAAGAAACTTTGCAGATAAACACTCCTAGGGGCAATGGTAAATTATCTATAGATATACCTCCTTGCTTCAGCAACAGGTCAACAGTTTCACCTACTTGTTACAGCATCAGAACAGCTGATCCGCACTCAATTGACAGGAATCAGAAAGAGCGTGAAGAGGGAGAAGTAACGCCTATCAAAGAAGATGAGGAACTAACTTCTGGATTCACAAAGGTCATTTCAAAAAAGAAAAAGAGAATGAAAGGATTTAAAATGATCGGAGTAATCGCTTTTACAGTGATAAAAAAAAAAGAAAAGGACAACTGGGAAACCTCAACATCCAGAACTACTAGATCTTCTGCAAGAAGACTAGTAGATTTTGGAGGTAGTTCTAAAAGAGGAAGGCCCTCAAAAAAGGCTCTTAGATCTAAGAGAACAGAGAGAGACATTGCAGATGGCATTCAACATCAATTGAACCATCAGGAAATCCCAACTCCCAATCCTTCCAAATGAAGATTATTTCTTGGAACATCTGAGGTCTAAATGGAAACTCCAAGCAGAGAATCATCAAGGAGTTACGTGATTCTAGTAGTCCTAGTATTTTGATTTTGCAGGAAACTAAGATGAAAGCTAAGATCCTTGAAACTAATAAAAAGAGTTTTTGGGAAAACTCTGAAATGGTGGTGGTAGACTCTCAGGGAGCCTCTGGAGGTCTGGCTACTCTTTGGGATAAAAGGCACTATACTGGTACGGTTCTTAATGCTAGCACTAATCATCTTGCTATCAAATTTCTTGCTATTGAGAACAATGGTGAATGGATCCTTTCTAACATCTATGCCCCTAATACGGTTAGTGGGAGACGAAAACTTTGGACTGATCTTAAGATCTTTAGAAACCAATATAGTACAGCTAACTGGCTTATTATGGGTGATTTTAACTCTCCTCTAAACCCAGGTGAAAAATATGGAGGAATCTCCAACTTTTCTACAGGTATGGAGGATTTTGCTGATTTTATTGTTGAACTTAATCTCTTAGATGTGGATCTCCATGGGAATAAATACACTTGGAATAATAGAAGGTTGGGAAAAGATCTTATCTAGGTTAGATTGGATAGAGCCCTGATTTCTGCTAGATGGATTCTCAGTCAAGACTTCCACCTCTCTTCCTTGCCCGAAGCTGGATCGGACCATAATTCGATTGCTTTAAATCTTCTCAATTGGACTAAACCCATCAGAAGCTCATTTAAATTTGAAAAGATGTGAATGGAGCATGACATCATCTACAACAAAATTAAAGAATGGTGGGGTTGGAATGGTGAAGGCTCTGCTCAATTTAGATTGATTCAAAAGCTCAAAAATGTTAAAAAGCAAGTTAAAATATGGAATAAAAGTGTTTTTGGCAATGTGTTTGATAATAAAAATAAGTTAAAACAAAAGCTCCAGGATTTGGAAATCAAAATGGATACAAAGGGAGATCTGTTGAAGACCAAACTAATGAAAAGAATATTCTTTCAGAGCTGCATACGATTTGCAGCAGAGAAGAATCTTTATGGAGACTTAAGTCTAGAGCTATCTGGCTTAAAGAAGGAGATAGGAATATGAAGTTTTTTCATATGACCACTTTGAAGCACAGAGCTTGTAATAGGATCATGGAAGTGGCTAAAAGTAACGGAAATATTGTAAAATATCCCAATAGCATCAAGGAAGAAGCTCTAAATTTCTATAAAAAACTTCTTAATGAGAAGAATATCATCAATGTTGAGGCTAATTCTTTTATGTTGGAGGCTATTCCCCAAGATAAAATTGAGGAGCAGAGATTTAAAAATATCACTAAAGCTGTCACGCTTGAAGAGCTACAAAAATTTGTGTTTACTTTAGAAGGTGATAAGGCTCCAGGCCCGGATGGTTTCTCCATTAATTTTTCCGAAATTTTGGGAAATTTGTTCAGATGATCTTCTCAGAGCGGTGAATGAATTCTACAGAACTGGAAATCTTTTGAAAGAGCTGAATAACACCCACATTGTGTTGGCCCCAAAAAAATGGATGCTAAAGACTTCAAAGACTTTAGACCCATCAGCCTAGTGAATGTTATATATAGAATTTTTACCAAAATTATTGCTACCAGGCTTCAACTCATTATGAATGATTTAATCTCAAGGCAGCAGAGTGGATTCATTAAAGGCAGGATTATCCAAGATGGAGTGATTATGGTTCATGAGACCATACATTCTATGGAGAATAATAAAAAAGAAAATATGGTGCTTAAGCTCGATATGAATAAAGCCTTTGACAAGGTTTCTTGGGTTTTTCTTGACAAAGTCTTAACTAAATTTGGTTTTCGGACAAATTTAGAAAAATTATTAAGGCTTGTATCTCTACAGTCAGATTCTCAGTGGTGGTTAATGGTGAGCTAGTGGGTTTTTTCACTAGTAGCAGAGGGCTAAGGCAAGGGGACCCCATCTCCCCCCTGCTCTTCATTCTTCTGGTAGACAGTATTAGTAGAACAATTGGTAAAGCAGTCAATGACGGTCTTTTGAAAGGCTCAAAGCCCACTTCCATCAGCCAAGTTGTCTCCCATCAGCAATTTATGGATGATACAATCCTTCTTCTATTGGATTCCTTCATTGAAGATAAGGCTACCAAGGCTATTCTGCAGCTCTACGAATCTGCTTCTAGGCAAGAGATCAATTATGATAAAAGCTCCATTTTTTTCTTCAACACTCTTGAAGAAAGACAACTTAAAATTGCTAAAATTAAAATTTGGGTCTGTAATTTAGTCCACTTCACCACTTACTTGGGTCTTCCTCTCATCACTAAAAAATTCTCTAACAAGGTGTGGGATGATTTATTGGAGAGATTTAAAAAAAAATGGTTGGTTGGAAAGGAGCCATTTTATCTAGTGCGTTGGTAAGTGCCTACTCATAAAAAGTACTCTTCAAAATCTACCCATTTATATCATGTCGCTCTACAAGATCCCCTCTTCCTTCAGAGAAAATTTTGAGAGGATTTAGAAAAAATTCTTATGGCAGGGCATGGAGGAGAAGTTTAAATTTCACTTAGTTTCTTGGGATAAGGTTTGTACTCCGAAGTCTATGGGAGGACTGGGTATAAAAGACATCGAGAAAATGAATGAGGCTCTCATTGCAAAAATGGGTTGGAGAATGCTTTCAGAGAAACAACCCTGGATAGATTTAATTAAGGCTAAATACCTAAATCAACAAACTATCTTTTCTTTCCTGCAAGATGAGCACCTCCCCTTTGGTTCCATTTTTTGGAACAATCTAGTAAAGAGCAGAAATTTCATTAAACAGGGTAGTAAATGGAAAGTGGGGGATGGATGTGATATAAATTTCTAGGATGATAACTGGTTTAATGGCAGTCTTATGGACAGATTTGGGATGGTCAAGGACAGTCTTGTAAACAAGTATGGCACTAAAATCAAGGATTATATTGAGGGAAATGGCAACAGAAAGAAATGGAAAAAATTTCTGTGGAGAGAGATGATCTGATCCAAAATATTTCCTCCCTTCAAGATCAGTTAGATCTTATTCCCTTAAGTTCAGTTGGATACTAAGGATGAATTGGTCTAGAATAATTCTATTGATGGGGACTACTCTGTCAAAATTGGATATAATACTTTCTTTGACAAAGTAGTCAAACTGAGTTCAAATGGAGTAGGATTTGGATGGCTGAGTTAACTCCTAAAATAAATTTCTTCCTTTGGCTGGCACTCAGAGGCAGGATTCTTACCACTGACAACCTGATGAGAAAAGGTTTCATAATGCCTAATAGATGTCATCTATGTAAAAAAGACTCTGAGGATATCAATCATTTGTTTATCCATTGTGATTATGCTACCAGAATATGGAGTTTTTCCCTCTCTAAATTTGAAGCTTTCTAGGTGGTGCCGAAGGATTTCAATCAGCTATGGACTCAATGGAGCCCACCCTATAAGCATTGTGTTGTCAGAAGGATCTGGAAGCTAGTTATTCCTCATATTATTTAGAGGATACGGAAAGATAGAAAGGATATTATCTTTAGAAATAAAAATCAAAACTACAAGCTCAGTATTGGTAAAATTTCTAATGATATCAAAGAGAATATTGCTAGATTTAAACCCCCCAAGAACAAGAGTTATCCAGAAAATGAAGAACATATCTTATCCCACTAGCAGATAGGAGCTGACAATAGCCATAGTAATTCCGGTAATAGTATTGATAGATCTTTGATTCAATGGCATCCTCCTGATTTTAACTGGTATAAGTTGAACTTTGATGGGGCCTCTAAGGGTAACCCTAGGATTGTGGTAGGGGAGGAGTGATCCGGGATCATAAAGGCAGTCTGATTGTTGTGTATGCTGGAAAAATGGGAATTCAAACCAATCATTTCACCGAAGCATTATCTACTTTATGGGGCCTGAGAATTGCTCAGACTCATAATATCCAAAACCTCATCCTTGAAGGGGACTCACTTAATATCATTAATCATCTTAATCAGTGCTCACCTCCAAGTTGGAACATCAAGGATTTCATCTTGGAATCCATAAGTATTTTCCAAACCTTCAATAACATTCGGATCATGCATACTTACCGGGAGGGTAACAAGGTGGCAGATGCTTTGGCTAATTATGGCATTAATGTTAACCACATTGTTTGGGATAATAATAACATTCCTGAACAGCTTCAAAGTAGCATTCAAGCGGATATCTATGTACATGCAAATTCAAGATTTGGGATATGAGCATTGGGAGTGGATTTGTATTAATAAAACTCCCACACGTGCTGACCTTAAAACAGCACTCATACAAATCTTGACAGACAATCAAGATTGTATGAAGTATAATGGGAAATTCAAGTGGATTTATATGGAAATGAAAGTTGCGCATGCGGGCAATATTGAGCTCTCAACAACTTGTATACAAGGCTTTACAGATTACCAAGACAGAAATAAAGATAATGATGATCTGGAGTGGGCTAACAAAAGGACTATAGTTCCCACATGCGGACTTTCACAGGGTCATAACAGCAGTCACTCAGGTATTCATGGGAAAAGCAATGGCTATTCTAATCAGCAATCTCACTACGTGGATAATAATAGTGAAAGGCGGACTGATATTAGCGCTCTTAAGGATTCTGAAATTTTTATTTGCAAGCAGTTAAGCATGGGGAGAATGGGGGAGCCCCTTGCCAGATTGAGCCCAGCGTGGATCCGGAATGGAAGGATAATGAGGAGCTTTGGAATATTCTCAGCCAGGGAGGCATCACCAACTTTATGGAGAAGATTTAGGGCCACGACCAAAGTATTTCAGTGTGTTTTGCGAAGGAGTGGAAGGATCACACTGTGGATTATGGAGGGAAGAATATTTCAATCAACAAGGAGTTAATTGCTGAAGCGACTGGCCTTGGCATGGAGGGGTACCACTTTTTTAATAAAAGGGTTGACAGAGAAGCTGAGGAGAGGAAATTTGTTGAGGGAACTGAGAAGTTGGTCTTTGTCATGGCGGGCCTGCAAGTTAGTTTGATCCCTTCACCTTTTGACGAGGTTACCCGTATGATGGTGCATTTCATTTCTTTGGAGGGGAGGTTCATCACTGTGCCCGCTAAGCATCTTGTGTTCCTCAACCACTTCCGCAGGAGTCACACGGTATGTTTCCCCCACTATCTGCTTAACTCTCTTGAGTACTCCATTTTGGAGTTTCAAAAGCATGCTCGTGCGGTTCCATTGCACCAGGGACTCATTTTCTTGCTGCATAAATTGTGTCTTCTTCGATCTCCCGGTATCCCTTCCTCCCCTAGCTCTGTTCCTCCTCTGCCCAGCACCACAACCGCTAGCCCCATCTCTCCACCTTCTGTACCCACCACTACTGTTGTCACCCCTCTGCCGGCCTTCTCGGCTCCATCTTCCATTCCCCCACCTCTTCTCCCACCCCCTTCACTTCCACTTCGGCCAGACCTGTTACCAGGTCTTCTAGAAGACTAAACCTTGATACCCCTGCTGGGGAAGGTTCCTCAAGAGATTGAAATTTCCCATAACCTCCTTCATATTAGTAGTGCTAGTTCTCAGGAAGTACATATTGAGAGCTCCACAAAAAGGCTGGAAGCCTTAGAAGCTGACATGAAGTTGTTGAAGGAAGAGGTTAAAAACTTGGCAAAGTAAAAAGGTAAGAGGAAGAAGGAGGAGGAGGTGGCTATGGATAATAGTCAGGTTGAAGATATATACAAGAAGCTGAACTCCTTAGACAACTGTTTAGGGAAGGCCAAGACTCGCCATGATTATAATATGGCCATTTTTAATGTAATTGAAGAGTTTATTGAACAGCATGTCCGCAGCGTCTCCAATCTCAGTGGAGTTCCAGCAACCCTTTGGGGCACAGATAAGGAAAGAAAAAGGACCATTGAATAGCTAGATGTTACTGACTCTGCCCACATGACGACATTGGCTATGTTCACCTCTTGGCATAATATCAAGTCCAGCATTGACAAAGCCGCCAAGAAGTAATTGTGGGTGCTTTTGCTGCACTTCTTTGTAATTATTGTTGTTTTTTGCTTGTCTTTTTACTGCTTTCTTGTAGTGTTTGTGTTGTTTTTGTTTTGATGGGGTAGCTGCTCTTGAGCTACTTTGGGTTATATTTTCCCATTTGGATTTTCATGTCATTCGGTTTTCAATCCTATTTTGGCTTCTAGGCCCTCTTTTGTTCTCAAGGGTATAGTCCCTTTCAAAAACTATTTGCCAATAATAAAAAAATTGATGTAAGAAAATAAATTAAGAAATTATGAGCTCGATCCACGGCTACAAAATTCCAAAACATAATACTATTTGGAATTAGAGTAAAAAAATTTAAATGACCCCATACTTGTGTAAAAAACCATCATGGCCACATATTACAATGAAACAAGAAGAGAAGAATCATATATGTAGCAAAAAAATAAAAAAATAAAAATCCCCAAACCAGACAAAGACAAATTACATTTTATGAATATTCATGAGAGTAGTTGCTTCATCCTTAGCATCAGTAGTAGGGCTTCCTTCAACCAACACGTCCATTAACTTAATGTGTTCCAAGAAGTCTTCGTTGATTTTCATCCAAGTCATTTCCATTTGACTTTTCCATTCCTTAATAGTAGATAATGAGTGTAACATAATTTTCAATGGCCTCATGCGGGTCATGTGAAATATTCTCTAATTTCTCATGGTGTTTTAAAGTTGCAATGGGGGAGCCCATTTTCTCCAACAAAGGAGAAACAGGGTAAACTGAGGAGAGATCTCATAACACATCAAGAATTTCTGATTCTATACTAGCATCCATGCAAAAAGGAGGGAGGGAAGTCGCACATGATTTTATGATCGGGAGAGTTGAGTTGGTTGTAGCCATTACAATGTTCGGGAGACGAGAGGAGAAGCTAGAGAAGCATCGAAAAGAGGTGGAGATAAAGTACATGTCGAGGTCCAAAAGTGGTTCAAAGACCATATGAGAGTGATCCAAGGGGTCTCGAAGGATTAATAGCCACCAAAATACGACGGTGAGATAAGAGTGAAAGAACAGGGGAGACCACCAAACGCGCTCGGCTAATTATCATGATGTCTAAATCAAATTCGAGAAGGGAGATGAAGGTGGAAGTGATGGTGATGAAAAGAGGGAGCTGGTTATGAAGGAGGAGGAGGGACACGATGTTTCTTGCATGGCTTAGAGGGAAGCATGAGATTTCTTTTTGGGAAGTTGTCATTTTAAAGAGAAAATACAAAAGGCCTTGGTGGAGGAAAGGACCTTCCTCTTCTCTATCTAGTCTAAGGGACTTCTCAAGCGATTGAAATAGAAAAGCCACAAAGTTTACCTTGTGATCATGTCAAAGATGCACAAGAATAAAAATATGAGGTCCATAAATCAATTTATAGGATCATTCCAACATGAATTATCTCCTTAATTTATCGTGAACCCTATCCCAAGGTTGTGGAAACGAGTCCCATTCACAACATGAGTGATACATTCTCATATTTTCACTAGGACATAGGAACTCATCCATCTCCTCCTAAAGTTAGCATTTAAAATAAATGTATCCCTCCATAGGGAGCCCCGTCGCAGTTGCAATGGAGTCTATGTAAATAAAAAAATTATTCTTACCCACTTTGACTCTTCCTTCCTTCCAGGTTGTCGACTGCTGCAGTCACTCAGATAGAGTGACCAGATAGTCTTTCCATAAATGACGTAACACCACCATCATGTAAAATATTCCATACTTCCGAGTTGGCCTTGACCTCTTCACAGGAAGAAGGCTCAATGTGTTTGATGGTGCCACCCATAGTGAATAGGGCTATTGTGATAGTGATTTCCAAAGGCCCGATATTGAATAGAGATGTCGAGCACCTTCATTCCAATCTTCAACACGTGTCTCCAAGATTTCTAATTAAAATATATCCTAATTATTAATAGTCATTAATTGATCCTGTCCATCACACAAATGTAATCTATCAATGTCATAAATGCCCAAAAAAATCCACAAATGTTGTATCCTCTTTCCGCCCAAAATAGGTTATGCCTCAACATAACCTAACAAATTTTATTGTAATCTTAGTTAATGTTGAGGCAACCCAAAATTAATTAGTTAATGTTCTTTCTATTATTGAATTTAGTGGAAGTTTAAGGTTGTAACGTTAGTGATATTATATGTATTTAGTTAAATATATATTATAAACGAAGAATCTGCAAACAAAATGGAGCAAAGTGATATAACTAACATTGATATACATGATTTCATATTGTATAGATTATCAGACAACAAATCAGAAAGCAATATCTTATTTGAATTTCCTTATTAACACATCTATTTGTTACTTTTAGGTTCTCCAAGTTTGTTCATACTTCACATAGAAATGAAGAGGGTAAGGACAAAGATGTTACATGGAGCACAAGAAACATTTTGATGAGAATTTGTTTGTGATATTTGGTGAGGTGATTTCACAAAACATTGTTTGATTAGAATGAGATTGGGACGATGTTGTGTCAAAAAAATATACATTCTCGTGAGTCCTCTCTATCTCGGGGTCTACTTATCTAAACGGATAAGCCAATTTTCAAGTAAACAATGACCATTTCTTTCTTTAACATACCATATTTTTTTCATATTCGTTTATTCCACTCGACACCCATAAAACAAATAAACGTGTGCCTGAATTTTTGTAAAGGACAAAATTGGCTTTTGGGCATTTTGTTCCTTTTCCACTTGCCCAAGAGGAATGTTTTCATCAAAACTAAATCAATCCACTACCGATACTAGTACTAGTACACTCTTATGTTGTTTCTGCTCTAATTTTATAATGTTCCATAAATAAAAAGAGTTGATGCAAGATCATGTTATAATTTTTGCTACATTTTTCAGAGAGCAGCGTGTGTAGTTTAGACCAAGATAAACTTAAATTTAGATACAATTACAGGTACATGACAAGAATAATATGCTTATTGGGTTTTTTCTCTTTAAATGCTTTACTTACGAGATCCCAGGTCATGTTTACATGGAAAAACATAAATGTAGGCCCAATATTAATCTTGTGATGAACTTTCGTCTTTTGTAAAATCATAAATGAGGCCCAGTATTAAAATTTTAACTAGCCTCATGGATGTTAAAAGTTCTTCTTATATTGAAATCTTACATGACTTCAAACTAGTGTCGGTATATATATATTAACTTAAATCAAGATTGTTTTGTTCTAGGCATAGTCGGTAGTTGATTGTTTATATTATTTCAAGCTTAGTGGTCGTTATCATTTAACAAGTTATTGAATGATATTTTTAAATTAGCATCCGCTAGCTTATGACACAACATAATATTTGGATTTCCGTGGTCTCTCGGTTTTAACAAAATAAAGTAAGATATTATTTGGATCTTAATGGTCACTGGGATTGAAAAATTAAATCAACCTAGTTTGAGCTTAGCGGCCACTATGTATTTGAAGAATATAATATTTCGAGCTAAAGAGTCACTATCATTTAACAAGATAAAGAAAGACATATTAAGTTTAGTTTTCGCTAATATCTCTAGTGTTAATCTTTTGATAAACATCCACCTAGTTAGAGGATTGAACTGATATAACAAAAAAGGTATAGTAGTTGGGGATTGAAGTGAAATTGGTAACATTTTTTAAAATTTGTTACTACTTGAACAGAAGTGCGACTAGCCTCGTGGATGTTAAAAGTTCTTCTTATTGGAAGGATTGAAAGATTTTTTAATTACTACAAAATTCCTTTTATGTTGTACTTATAATATGTTGTTGTTTGAATGAAAAATATTGAACATGTTTCTAAAATAGTTTGATGTCTTTTAAATGTCCTAGATCAATTGTTTTCACAAAAATGCATTTCTTACATGCATTGATGGATATCAATGACTACAATTCTTAAGTATAACACCTTAAATATCAGTTATTTGACCAAACATATTCATTGTCAGAACATATGTTGTCTTGCAAATGATTTCTAGAGGAAAATTTGGATTAAGGATTTACTCCCAAGGTCAACAAGTTGAAGTTTTCTGCCTTAACTAGAATTGAATTGTAAAGATTGGAGGATGAAAATTGTATTTATTTGAAATATTTTTTAATTACCACAAAATTCCTTTTATGTTGTACTTATAATATGTTGTTGTTTGAATGAAAAATATTGAACATGTTTCTAAAATAGTTTGATGTCTTTTAAACGTCCTAGATCAATTGTTTTCACAAAAATGCTTTTCCTACATGCATTGATGGAGATCAATGACTAAAATGCTTAATTATAACACCTAACATATTAGTTATTGGACCAAACATATTCATTGTCAGAAAATATGTTGTCTTGCAAATGATTTCTGGAGGAAAATTTGGATTAAGGATTTACTCCCCAAGGTCAAAATGTTTTTTAGTTAGCTATTCAAAACAAGATTTTAACCATTGAGAATATGAGAAAGGATACAATTAATAATTGGACCTTAAGAAATATCCTTAAATATACTAAAGAAATTTTTCTAAAAGAGTTTGATAAATGTAATTATTCATACCCCTAGAAAGGGTAATAAATGTGTGGATCATCTTGCCAATTTGGGGGCTAAAGGTAGTAATTTTAAAGTGTGGGAGAGGGGAGATGATATCACCAATGTTATTAATATCATTAATAACATTAAGTATTGATGTGTCAATGGATATTTTCCCTCGTTGGGATGTCATCCTTATTATTATGGTTAGTAGGACCCTTCGCACATGCAGGATATATGGTAGGATTTGTATTAATTTTGCTCTTACAATTCATTTTGGCCATTGTTTCTTCCATTTTCAATCTCAATCGACTAAAACCATGGGAGGTGGTTGTTTGAGAACCAATCCCATGAGCTATGGTTCCCTGAAGAAAAACCCCTCCTTGTGGCACATTTTGAAAATTAGTGGGTTTAGGAATTTCATCTCAAAAATCACGGGGTTTTATCCTTATCTTGCGTTGGAGTTTGGTCGGGCATGGAACAATGGTAGCATGGTGATCCGCAAATGGAAATTCAAGTTTCGAGAGGACTCAATAGCACACATGACTTGTTGGCTAGATTTTTTGCATAGCATAAAACCTAGGCAGTCATGAGATAAATCTCCCTCATTTACCGGTGAGGCTCCCGTGTCATATTTGTCAATTAAAATATGCTAGTATCTATATGAGGGTTTTACTTTAACTATTCAGCTCATGAACCACAGCTGTATAATTCTGCAGCAAGTAAATAACTGTTTAAGAAAGGAAATATTTATAGAAGAAGGGAATAATAAAACATAGGGAAGAAATAGGGAAGATGTGCAACCCAATCAATAGATAACAAAGTTGATTGCATGCACATAGAAGAAACCAATAGATATCAACACACATAATTATAAGCAAAGGTAGCTCTAGATCTAGATCTAAAATAACACAAAGTTTATTAGAAGATCTAAGATAGAAAGCTAGAAACAAAATACATCGTGACACAAAGTTCTCCAAAAATATGCTCTTGTATATTCCTTTGCTTCAAGTGGCTCTCAAGGGTTTCAGTGAAAATTGGAACACAAGGATGTTGCTTACAAATTCTCTTGATTAACCTAGAGGTTCTTCTTCTACTTATAGAAAGTAGAAGGGAAAGTACAAATGGGAAACTACTCAAATGAACTAAAACATAAATAACAAGTAAAGATGACATTTGGCAATCATCCTCCACTAACTTCTCCTTAAGTGACACATGTATCACTTAACTAATAGAATTGTTCTAAATAAATTTAAGTAATGGTTTCAAAACCAATAACTTTAAAGTTTTATAATTTCATCTTGGAACGTGGAAAATAGAAGAAGAAAGAATAGAAGAAGAAGTCAAGCCAACTGTAACATTTATGTCTTCTTTTTGTTCTGATACTAGATATACTTGTCGAACATGTAATTCAACATCTTCCCATCTGTTTTAGCCACCACTTCCTTTTTATGTCCTGAACTGCAGCAATCATTCGTTCAACACCTTGATACATGCTTCCACATCCTCCAAGCTCGACCGAACCTCATAATATCTACCTGTAATGCCACCAATCTGCTAATGGAATTCATTGTGAAAGGCTTAGTAGCTCCATCAATTCTTCCTTATACCATCAGAAGAGACCCTTCCAGTGAATTAGGCACTCTGCTAGGAATGATCCGTACGTATGAAGTAACATTTCGACTACTTCCTTCTAAGTGAAAGTAATGAAACTATCGATAAAGATGATATCTTACTCTCAAGTGCCTCGCATCCTCTTCATCAAAACTCTGCAAATCTTTAAACGAAATACACCTGCAAACTCCAGCTATTTCCCCTTCTCAAGTGATCATGTCTCGGTATAATCTACTCAGTAACTAATACTTCTCCCGGTAGCTTGTTGATTTCGGCCAAAGTACTCAGGTTACTCTCAGAACTATGTTCATATCTACTATGCTCGTCACCGATTACTTAATCTAATTTGTTGCATCATTCATAACCTTCAAGCGCCCCTGGAACCTCTCTAAGTTGTACAAAGCTTGACAAATAATCGATTCTTCCATTCGTTAATATCTTTCACCGATTTATTACATCCTCCATCTCCTACATAAGATGATAACTCACACCGATCTAAAATGGGCTGAGTGGAAGATTTAGCAATCTTGGTTATGATCTTGCACAACTGAGATACCTACTTCTGAAGTTCATCTTTCTCCACCTTTTCTCTGTCAAGCCTAAGGAATAGAGCATCTATCAATGTCTGTGTGTCTGCTTCAATCGCTTTCGCGGTGGTGGCTTGACCGATGGGTACTCTGGTTACTGTTACATCTTCTGTCATGAGCTCATCCTCCTTCTTTCCTTCCACCAGAACTGAAATCTTAACAAACTTCTACCCCGACTCCTTGATGATCAAACATGAAGTCACCTTAGTAACCTTAGGTTTTCTATCTTTTCTATCTAGACTCCGGAGTAGCTACAAGTCATGTTCCTCCAAGTTTATTTCCACTCTAGCTTCTGGAACCAACTGCGAAGCCAACCATTTGAGAAGTTACTTCTTAGAGAATGAGAAGTTGTTGAGTGTACTACTATCTCCCGCTCTATTTCCTCTCCATGGAACTTACTACAGTGTTATGGCTGCAATCTTCTAAATCATCCAAGGACAAAGCTCTTTCAAACTCTGTCATCTACAGCTTCAACATCTCTTCTCCGGAACAGTCTTTGAACAGAGGGTGAGGAGAGAAGATGAATGTTACCAGATTCGGTGGAGGCATATAAGTGTCCTATTGAGGTGTGACATTGGTGAAGTATTGGATGCTGGAGAAGCTAGAACTAAAGTCATAGCCATGGAAGTGATCTTCTCCTTTGATTGAGATCTTTTGTGCACTTTCATCTTCTCGGGCCTTCTGCTGCTTTCTCCTTCATGCTTCCTCTTGAGGGAATCTCCTGCACCGAAGTTTCCCGTGACTTGATTCATCAATTCTTCATCAAGGTAATATCCCTTCATCAAGAACGTTGATTTGAAGTATTCACCGTAAAGCAGTGCCATATCTTTCCTCAATTGTATGGTAGCCCCCTACGTTATCCTGAAGTACGGATCTATCTCCTCCCATTTGATGGTAAGTATCAAGTAACACATTTCCATCATCTCTAAGATCCACAGGTATCCGTGCTAATCCAAATTTGTACACTTGCCGTGCTGATAGCCTCCTAAAATCCTTCTTTCTAACCTCATACTCACTTTTGCACTTCATCTAGAAATCCTCCAATGAAGGCACATGTGCGTACTCCTAGGAGATCATCTTCCTGGCTACTCCAAATGGATCGAAGTTCAACTGTGCCGGGAATAACTCTTGCTCATACTCAAATAACATCTCCACCTCCATTCCTCTAGCTCTATGAATGCTCGGCAACTATAATGACCCACCGTGATTAGGAAGAATCTCGTAGACTTGTCACGTTTCGATCAAGGTTGTGTATCTCCACAAGTTGTCTACTCAGCTCCATGGTGATCAATCTATCATTTGGATATCTGGGTAGCTTAACCAGTTCTCCAGAAAATCTAGTAACCCTGAGGTATGTGAAATCTGCAAACTGAATGGATAGATCGGCCAATTCGGATATAGCTTCCCACACTTCCTTGCTCACCCCGTTGGCCTTTGGTTCTCTGTCAGCCTACAAATGAATTCATATAAGAATCCATTTTTGAACACTTTGAAATCTTTCTCGCACGCAGTACAAAGAAGCTATGGGTAGCACTCGAAAATGGAGTCCTTAGAAAGAATGTCACATCTATCCAACTTAGAGAAGATGCCTTGTGAAGTTGCTACATATACCAAATAAGAAGTCATTTTGAAGCTGAAAGTATGCTTCACATTCGAAGTTGCTCACCAATGTTGTTGCTAATGATTTTTGACCAATTTATTATGGAATCAACCTTGTTGACTTCAATGGTCCTAATGAAAGCATACATCCATGTACGGAAAGTGTGAGCATTCACCTCACCATTTATCCTACATAACAATTTGGCAATATCATCTACCTCTGTACCAGATTGGACCGCAGAAGAGTTCTTGGGAACTTAGAAGGAGATCTGGGCTTCTTCATGTATCTCTTTATTCATTATGTTCACACAGTCAACTCTATGCTTCTCCCACCTGCTACCGGCATCTTGAATGCTAATGGAAGTCACCACCTTTCGAGCCGAAATCTTCAAACAATAATTGATGAACTCTGCGTCCAACCAAATTATTGTTTTCCCCGTAGCATCTCGCACTGATCTGGATGAAGGATGGTAAGACCTAGCACACTCCATAATGAACTCTGGCAACTGGGCTATGTATGGAAAGGCTGCAGCTCGAATAATTCCACTGCTTTTAACTACACACATGAGTGAAGTCTTTCCTGCTTTGGATCTATCAATCAATTCGGAAAGAGGTTCGGACCTAGATTTGTGTCTCCTATGTCTATAAATTTGGAAGTGATGCATGAATCTATTGTGCTTTCTTTTTCATCCCTCTTTGCCATGGCTTTGTCTATCTTTGTCTGAACAATTCTTTTTCTTCTTATTCGGTCGGAATTCTTCAAAACTGGTGCAGATCTGGATAATTCTTCAGATTCGGAGGATATATTCAATGTATTAGACATTGATTTAAGCTCCTTTCTTTTGTAAAAAGCACTTTTAATTAATTGAGACAAAGATGGCAACCGGACCATGAACAAAGTGAATTTTAATCATAAAAATGCATAATTCAAGCCTGCTGCCCCAAAATTTGATGTTTTATTTACATGCAAAGCAAGCATGAATTTTACCAACTTCACCTGAGCACCTATATCACTTATGCAAACAATTATCCAAACACAAATCAACTTCCTTCAACCTGTGCACCAAAATTGGAAGCTTTTAGCATTAATTTCACCTTCTTCTGAGCAAAAATCTTCTCCAAATGGGGCGCACTTTTCCTCTGGGCTGCACTTCTCTACCTGTGAATTAATTAATTCATCCTTATGGCAGCCCCTGCTTATATAATCCTTGTGATTCTATAATTAATTAATGTCTTTGCTATTACTGGCAATTAATTAATTAATTAATAAGCTTCACTCTTCAAATGGGGCACCTATTTTGTGCATGCTTATGGCTGCCATTAAATAAATTAAATTTATTTAATTTTAGACTTCTGCTTCCAGTTAACTCAAGCCTCACAGTATGCTTTGACCTTAGCCACTAAAAATAGGAATTAATTTAATCATTTAATACTTTAAAAGTATTATTTCTCTCCCAAAAGGGGCGCACTTTTTGACATAAAGGGGCTGCATTAAATAAATATTATTTATTTAATTTTAGAACAATCTATTTTCAACCACCTTTTGTCATTTACCCTCTATTGACTTTTCCACAAGCTTGGGCACCAAAATTGGGTGAATAATTAATTTAATTAATTAATTTAAAGGTTGCCTTTCCTTCCCCAAAGGGGTCACACTTTTTGGCATAAAGAATTCTATTTTTAAGAAACACATGACAATGGGATTATTTACCCTGCAAGGCAGCCCTAAAAATCCCATGATTCACTTAAGTCGTTTGACTTTCATAATGGGATTATTTACCCTGCAAGGCAGGCAATAAAATCCCATGATTCACTTAAGTGATTTTTCTTTTATTCCACAATGGGAATTTTTTTTGCCGTCTGCAAGGCGTGTAAGAAATTCTCGCCGCTGTTGCCTCCGATTTTCCCATTGTCACTTAAGTGGCATTGCTTCCATGGGAAAAAGTACCTGCTTGGCAGTACAAAATTCTCACCTACCCGCGCTTCTCATTTTCCCATGATCCACTTCAATTATTCTTTTTCCAAAAATGCGGCTAGCCCAAAAGATGCTTTTTGGTTCACGACTTCGTCTTTTCCTAGAGAACCGGACCTCGATGGCAACCTCCTTCTCGCATAACATGTTTATATGATCTCCACTACTCCGGGATAAGAAGTAGGCCAAACCGCAAAGGAAATGATCCAAAGAAAATTCACGAGAAAACAAAACGGGAAAAACATAAAAACACAAAACGTTGCCAAAAGTCACAAATAAAGTCCAGAACTCGTTCCTAGTTAAAACCCTACTGGTATATAGGAATAACGATATGTACAATTACAACAGAGTTAAACCGTATCGCAAATTACCTCAAACGGGGCTCAAAATAATTAAATACAAATTTCCTACGAGATAAATCCCGACAATAGGATATAACAATTTTGGGCATCCGGGTATTTGGCGAAAATGGCTAATATGGCTCTTTTGGAATATCTTGGCACAATACAATAACTTTATGGAAATAAAAACACAAAATAACCAATTATTTTAAAAGTATGAAATTTTTTTTCGGATAGGGTAGTCTCATATTTCAGATGAAACTGGGAGACCAATCGGCTCTATCTGTGGACATCTTTTTCTCTGTCGAATGACAAGGGAAAATATGAGATCCCAAAGATCTCTAGTTTCGTATCTTATCTTTTAGGAATGGGGTCAGCAAACAAAAATGAAACAACACACAAACAAAAACAAAGAAAAACAAACAAATTTTTATTTATATACATACAGGTTTTACCCTACTCTTCATGTCCGGAATAGCTTCGAGTGTTGCCCATTGAAAGGCAACGGCAATTCAACTCCATCCTGATGAGAAAGAATGAAACTATCCACTCCGGTGATCTTTTTAATCACAAAAGGCCCTTTCCATAGTGAATCAAATTTTCCATGCATGCCTTTTGCTTCTCTTCTTTTGTCCCACAAAAGGACCCAGTCATTGACTTCAAAATTTCTTTCCCTAGATTTTTTTCGAAGATGAATTTCACCTTCCTTTGATTCTCTATCAATCTATCAGCAACTTGAGTCTGTACCTCCCACAATTGATCAAGTACATGATCCTTTATCAACAACATCGGTGAAAGTAGAATCCTCCAGGGCTCTAAAAAGTTGTAGGGCAGGCAGTTCCAGGGTAAGAGGCAACTTCGTGTCTCTACCATATAATAGCTGAAATGGGGACATACCTATAGCCCTTTTGATGTAATTCTATCGGCCCATAATGCATCAAACAACTTCTTATGCCAAGTTCTTTGATTCTCCATTACTAGCTTTCGCACGATAGTCACCAAGTTTTTGTTACTTGATTCAGCTTGGCCATTCCCTTATGGATAGTAGTTGGAGGAATGTACCAGTTGGATCCCATGAGTGTAGCAGAAATCAACCAGCTCCTTAGAAGACAGATTGAGTGTCATCTGCTACTATCTTCTTGGGCATGCCAAACATGACAATAATATTTTCTTTTATAAAACTGCGCACACCTCGACGGAAGTGGCATTATTGACAGAATGGCTTCTACCCACTTACTGAAATAATCGATAATTGTCGAATGTAGTGATGGATGGCCAAAGACTGGAAGTGGGTTGAGCATACCAATAAAATCCATTCCCCACTTTGCTGGAAAGGTTCTTCAATTACAATGGGTTTCAAAGGTAATGCAATAAATTTTACCCACCCAACAAAGTGTTGGCACGCTTGGCACTTAGCTACCCACTGCAATATCTTGAAAAGTGTGGGCCAGTAATACCTTGCTCCGAGGATCTTGTGTGTAGTGAATCGGGCTAAGAAATGACCACCGCAAGCCATGTCATGAAATTGTCGTAAGAGTTGATCCTGTTAAGTTTTATCCACACATCGGAGAGATACGCCATCAATTCCTCTTTTGTATAAACCATTATCCCAAAGAACAAAATTTTTGGATTTCAGTTTAATAGTTTGTTTCTCTTTTCGAGAAATTTGATCCGAGCATTATCCATACGTCAGAAAATAGGCAATGTTATTGTACCACTCCTCCACTAGATCTATAAAAAGTACCATAGGTAAATCTTCATCTATCTCTTCTTGATCTTCCTCTGGCATTGTTTATTTCATCTTTTCATTAATTCACACAGGCCTCTTCCTCGAACCAGCTTTGTAGGTTTGATATCCAGTCATATTCTTGAACCTTTGTCACCCATGTGCCTCTTAACAATCCTAACTCTTGTTGAGTGAGGATAGATTTCATTGCAGTATCTGGAACCAAGACCACAGTGTGTGAGGAAAGAATATAATACCTGAATGCTTTACACGCCTTCACCACTTTGCATATGCATGCTTTTTTATTGGATTATATTTTCACTAATAAGTTTTAAGGGGTGTGCTCATGAAAGCAATCGGAGCTTCTATGTCCTCTTGATTCTTCTGCATCAATATTGCTGACATGGTGTGTTCGGAGGAATAACAATAAAGAATAAATTCTTTACTAAAGTCAGTGAAACCAAGACTGGAGCTTTTGACAGGGCCTCCTTAATCTTCTCAAAATCTTCCTTCCCTTCGCTGCTCCATTTGAAATCTTGTGTCTTCTTCATCATATTTGAGATATGACGGGTTAGCTCAGCAAAGTCAGGAATGAATCTCCTGAGAAAATTAACTTTTCCAAAGAAAGAGTGAACTCCTTTTTTGGATGTTGGCAATGGCAATGTCTGAATGGATTTGACACATTCCGGATCTATCTTGGTTCCTTCCTTGGAGACAATGTGCCCTAGTATATTTCCTTTTACAAGCAAAGATAGATTTCTTAGAGTTCGAGAGAAATACCATGTTTGCGGAATTGTATAAAAATTTCTTCCAGATTTGAAATGTGTGTGCATCTATTCTTGGAAAAGACTGCCGATTATCAAGGTATGCCACTATTCTTATATCCTTGAGATGAGCAAAAGCTAAATCCATAGCTCTTTGAAATGTAGCTCTAGCATTGATCAAACCAAATGGCATTTTCTAGTAAGCAAAGGTTCCCAAGGTGTAATGAATGTCGTTTTGTATTGATCTTCTTCAGCCACCTTGACTTGATTATATCTTGAGAAACCATCAAGCATGGAAAACATCTCAGATCCAGTGACCACTTGCAAAGTGTGATCCATGATGGGGATGGGGTAGTTATCTTTTAATGAAGCTTGATTGAGGTTGCAAAAATCCACACACAACCTAATCTCGCCACTCTTCTTTCTCACAGAAACTATGTTGGCTAACCATTCGAGAATGATGTATGGGATAAATAATATTTGCATCTAATAACTTCTAGATCTCTACAAAGATAGTTCCAAAATGGTAGGGTTATGCTGCCGCAGCTTCTACTTGAAAGGATTTTGTTCTAGTTTTAATGGGATGTAGTGTTGAACTTCTGCATGCTGATATGTTTTTAGATCTTGGTAAGACCAAGAAAAAGCATCCATGTATTTCTTAAGAAGGTTTATAAAATCTTCTCTTTCTGCCTTTGAACAACACTTACCTAGATTTACTAATTTGGGGTCATTGTTGGCTCCCAAATTTAGTAACTGTGTATCAGAGGAAGAACCTTCCCCACTTTCTTCATTCTTCTCAAGCATCGATCATGTTTGTCGAACATTTCCTCAAGAGATACCAAGCCTTTTGGAATTGTATTTCCCTTTAGCTAGATAATCTCCGACTTCACGAGATTTGCATCCATTTCTCCTCCACAGGAGTTTGTCTCGAGAGGTGAATTACTTCCCTCATAGTAGATCTCTTGAATTTTTCCTTTTGTTGGAGAAATGCAGCAATTTGCTTGTCATTATTAAAAACTTGCCATTCTTTAGACGTTGTCGGGAACTTTTAGGTGGAACACCATTTCAAATTTTAATCCCCCTGTCTAAAAAATGTGGGAGGATGATCTGGATTTAATAAATCTGCAGTCACCACAAGTGAATCAGCTCGGAATTTTGTTCTCTCAGAATGTAAGATACCGAGAAAGCTGAAAAATCTAGGATAGCAGAGTAGACTTGATCTCTATAATGCCGAATTTTGTCCTTTTTACTTGATAGAGTCCTCTTATCTACTTAACAATCATCTCAACATCTCCCTTTGCGTTTAAGAGCTTGATTCCCATTGTTCTTGCCTACTCCATGCCTAACAACAGTGCTTCATACTCTGTTGTGTTGTTAGTATTTTCGAACATCAATTTGAAGGAATGCGCATGCACCTTCCCTTCAGGAGAGATAAGAACAATGCCTGCACCAGATCCAAATGAACAGTAGCTGCCATCAAATTCCAGAGACCAAACCTTGTTTTCAAGTTGATGTGGTTCTCGAATCACATTGAACTTCTTCTTTATCCATTTCTAGATAATAGACTCTGTGATCATATTCCTGAAACAAGATCTAGGATCCTCAGACTTTGATATTGTGTACTTGGATTTCTTCTCAGGTTCTAACTTTTTATTAACTCCTTTGATTGGTATGTGTGCACAAGACCAATCCATCTTGACTTCTCCGCCCAACTCTTTACAGAAATTTCTACTCAACAACATGCCATAAGAGACTGGGATGTCTGCTACAAGGATAGTCATTTTCAATCTTTTGTCTGGAAAAGAAGCAAGTACTTCTGCGCATCTTTGATTTTCCCCACAAGAGGAACTTTCCTTTCCATTGAATAGCATCTTCGATGCTTTTTGTCAATGTGAGACCCAAGGCATCAACAACTTTGGTAGGCATGACGTTGTCAGAAGCTCCAGAGTCCAAAATGCAATTACTTAGTTTGTATCCATTGATAAGCAAAGATACATAAAATGGCTCGATCCTTTCTGATGTAGTAGGAGAAGAAGTAGAAGGAGAAGAACTTGTAGCCACATTATTTGAAGGAGGAGTAATCTTTGGACTTGACAAGATACCCCGTGAAGGATTATTTGTTGGGTTGGGACCATTACTTTGCACATAATTGACCAATGTATTTAGCTGATCAGGAAATGCTCTCAAATACTCAAACCTTGAAATTTGGACCTTGGTCTTCTTGATGTGGTCAATGATGTTGAAAGTTTGACTTGCTTGATTGGATGTGTGTTGGCCCTCTCTGCTATGAATTGAAATAATTTGAATATTTATCCTTGAGCGCTAATGAAGAAGGAAGAGGGCTACCTCTTTTCAAGATAGTAACATCATCCACGGGATCTTCTCTTTCTCTTCTTTGGCCACTTGTGGATGCTTCGACATTTTGGTGTGTCTGAGACCTTATGAACACCAAAAATGTGTGACCATCAAAATATTCAAAAGATTCATAATAGCAATCATCAGATTCGTAGTCTAGGTAACCAATATTGGAGTCGCCAATGGGATCTACAAAGTCTTCATCATCGAATGATTCATCAATGCCGAGATCTTATTCATTATTTTCCAAGTTATTCCTTGGAGAAACTTTAATTTCCAACCATTGTGGTAGCAACAAGTCTGTTTCAATTTTGATTTTGATTTTGACCATTAAAGGTCCGAGCAGGAGCTAATCTTGAAGGGGTCACATTCCCTACTTGAGAGATCTGCTTCTTGATTTGCAGCATGTCATTAGCCAATCTTTGTAGCAAATGATCTGAAGTACTTGAAGAAGCTCCATCACCTTTGTGAGATGGTTTTTTGAGTTTTCCAGCCATGATTAAGTCATCTTCAACTTCCACGACAGCATTTTGTGCTTCAAGTAGATTCACAAGTCTTGCCCTTCTTAGTTGATATCCAACTTCAGGCAACAGAGCATTTATAAAAAATGTCTTTTGATTTTCATCGCTCAATGCAACAAAAGTGGGGATTTTATATAAAATCCTTTGGAACCTTGCAATAAAGTCCCACATGTTCTCACTTGGTTCTTTCTTCAACTGCGTCAGTTGAGTGATCAATGTGCTAGCGTCTCTGCAGGCTTGAATATTTTCAGAAATTACTCACGCATAGTCACCCAGTTGGTTATGGTGCTAGGAGCTAGCTAATAGAACCATTCACTAGCCAAGTCATGTAGAGTTTCAATGAAGAGTCTGACCGAGACATCTTCATGCTCCACTACAAGCACACCACAAGATATGAAGAAGGCCGCCAAATGATCATCTAGATTTCACTTTCCATCTCCAAAGAATTTTATAAAATTCTTTCTAGATCCTTTTAGCAGATTATGCATGGCAAGTCATGAGATAAATCTCCCTCATTTACCGGTGAGGCTCCCGTGTCAGATTTGTCAATTAAAATATGCTAGTATCTATATGGGGTTTTACTTTAACTATTCAGCTCATGAACCATAGTTGTACAATTCTACAACAAGTAAGCAGTTGTTTAAGAAAGGAAATATTTATAGAAGAAGGGAATAATAAAACATAGGGAAGAAATAGGGAAGATGTGCAACCCAATCAATAGATAACATAGTTGATTGCATGCACATAGAAGAAACCAATATATATCAACACACGAATTATAAGCAAAGGCAACTCTAGATCCAGATCTAAAATAACACAAATTTTATTAGAAGATCTAAGATAGAAAGCTAGAAACAAAATACGTCGTGACACAAAGTTCTCTGGAAATCTTCTCTTGTATATTCTTTTGCTTCAAGTGGCTCTCAAGGGTTTTAGCACAAAGTCTGGAACACAAGGATGTTGCTTACAAATTCTCTGATTAATCCAGAGGTTCTTCTTCTACTTATAGAATGTAGAAGGGAAAGTACAAATGGGAAACTCAACTGAACTAAAACATAAATAACAAGTAAAGATGACATTTGGCAATCATCCTCCACTAACTTCTCCTTAAGTGACACATGTATCACTTAACTAATAGAATTTTTCCACATAACTTTAAGTAATGGTTTCAAAACCAATAACTTTAAAGTTTTACAATTTCATCTGGGAACGTGGAAAATAGAAGAAGAAGTCAAGCCAGCTATAACATTTATGTCTTCTTTTTGTTCTGATACTAGATATACTTGTCGAACATGTAATTCAACATCTTCCCATCTATTTTAGCCACCGCTTCCTTTTCTGTCCTAAACTACAGCAATCCTTCGTTCAACACCTTGATACATGCTTCCACATCCTCCAAGCTCAGCCCGAACCTCGCAATATCTACTTGTAGTACCATTAGTCTGCTAATGGAATTCATCGTGAAAGGCTTAGTAGCTCCATCAATTCTTCCTTGTACCATCAGAAGAGACCCTTCCAAGGAATTAGACACTCTACTAGGAATGATTTGTACGTATGAAGTAACATTTCCAACCACTTCCTCCTCAGTGAAAGCAATGATACGATCTGGTAAAGATGATATCTTACTCTCAAGTGCCTACATCCTCTTCACCAAAACTCTGCAGATCTCCAAATGGAAAGATACTGCAAACTCCAGCTGATTCCCCTTCTTGATTGATCCGTTCGGTATAATCTTCTCTACAACTAATACTTCTCCACGAAGCTTTTGATTTCGCCAAAGTACTCAGGTTACTCTCGCTAACTGTGTTCATATCTACTATGTTCATCACCAATTGCTTCAGCTAATTTCCTACATCATTCATAACCTACGGGAAACTGGCACCTCTCCAAGTTGTACAGAAGCTTGATGAATAATCAAATTCTTCCATTTGTCAATAGCTTTCACCTAATTTCTTGCATCCTCCATCTCCTGCATAAGATGATCACTCACCTGCTCTGAAATGGGCTGAGTGGAAGATTTAGCAACCTTGGCTATGATCTCACACAACTGAGATACCTACTTCTGAAGTTTGTCTTTCTCTGCCTTTTCTCTGTCAAGCCTAAGGAATAGAGCATCTATCAATGTCTGTGTGTCCTGCTTCAATCCTTTTGTGGTGGCTTGACCGATGGGTACTCTGGTTACTATTACATCTTCTGTCGTGAGCTCATCCTCCTTCTTTCCTTCCACCAGAACTGACATCTCAGCAAACTTCTTCCCAACTCCTCGATGATCAACCTTGAAGTCACCTTAGCAACTTTAGGTTTTTTATCTTTTCCATCTAGACTGAGGAGTAGCTACAAGTCATGTTCCTCCAAGTTTATTTACACTCTATATTTTATAACAACTGCGAAGTCAACCATTTTAAGAAGTTACTTCTTGGAGAATGAGAAGTTGTTGAGTGTACTACTATCTCCCACTCTATTTCCTCTCCATCGAAATCAAGCTCAAGAGTGTTATGGCTTCTATCTTCTGAATCATCCAAGGACAAATCTCTTTCAAACTTTGCCATCTACAGCTTCAACATCTCTTCTGGAACAGGTTCTGAACAGAGGGGCTGAGGAGAGAAGATGAATGTTACCAGATTCAGTGGAGGCATGGAAGTGTCTTGTTGAGGTTCGACAATTGGTGAAGTATTGGATGTTGGAGAAGCGAGAACTAAAGTCATAGCCATGGAAGTGATCTTCTCCTTTGATTGAGATATTTTGTGCACCTTCATCTTCTCGGGCCTTCTGCTGCTTTCTCCTTCATGCTTCCTCTTTAGGGAATCTCCTCTGCCAAAGTTTCCCGTGACTTGATTCATCAATTCTTCATCAAGGCAATATCCCTTCACATAACCGGTTTGAAGTATTCACGTAAAAGCAGTGTGAGATCTTTCCTCAATTATATGGCAGCCCCTATGTTATCTGAAGTACAGCTCTATCTCCTCCCATTTGATGGTAATCACAAGTAACACATTTCCATCATCTCTAAGATCCACAGTATCCGTGCTAATCCAAATTCGTACACTTTCCGTCCGCTAATAGCCTGCTGAAATCCTTCTTTCTAACCCCATACTCACTTTTGCACTTCATCCAGAAATCCTCCAATGAAGATACATGTGCGTACTCCTGGGAGATCATCTTCCTGGCTACTCCAAATGGATCAAAGTTCAGATGTGTCAGGAATAACTCTTTCTCATACTCGGATAACATCTCAGCCTCCATCCCTTGAGCTCTATGAATGCTCTAGAAGCTATAATGACCCACAGTGATCGGGAAGAAGCCCGTAGACTTGTGTTGTTTGATGAAGGTCGTGTATCTCCACAAGTTGTCTGCTTTCAACTCCATGGTGATCAATATATCATTTGGATATCTAGGTAGCTTAACCGGTTCTCCAGAAAAGCCAGTAAACCCTGAGGTATGTGAAATCTACAAACTGAATGAATAGACTGCCAATTCTGGATACGGCTTCCCACACTTCCTTGCTCACCCTGTTGGCCTTTAGGTCCCTGTCTAGCCTACAAATGAATTCGTAGAATAATCCATCATTGACCACTTTGAAATATTTCTCGCATGCAGGTACAGTAAGCTATGGGTAGCACTCGAAAATGGGGTCCTTAGAAAGAACGCCACATCTATCCAGCTTGGAGAAGATGCCTTGTGAAGCTACTACATATACCAAATAAGAAGTCATTTTGAAGCTGAAAGTATGCTTCACGTTCTGGATTTTCTCACCAATGTTGTCGCTAATGATTTCTAACCAATTGATTATGGAATCAGCCTTGTTGACTTCAATGGTCCTGATGAAAGCATACATCATGTACGGAAAGTGTGAGCGTTCTCCTTGGCACCCATTTTGTGCATGCTTATGGATGTCATTAAATAAATTAAATTTATTTAATTTTAGACTTTTGCTTCTAGTTAACTCAAGCCTCACAGTGTGCTTTGACCTTAGACACTGAAAATAGGAATTAATTTAATCATTTAATACTTTAAAAAGTATTATTTCTCTCCCAAAAGGCGCACTTTTTGACATAAAGGGGCTGCATTAAATAAATATTAAATATTATTTATTTAATTTTAGAACAATCTATTTTCAACCACCTTTTGTCCTTTACCCTCTGTTGACTTTTCCACAAGCTTGGGCACCAAAATTGGGTGAATAATTAATTTAATTAATTAATTTAAAGGTTGTCTTTCCTTCCCCAAAGGGGTTGCACTTTTTGGCATAAAGAATTCTATTTTTAAGAAACACGTGACAATGGGATTATTTATCTGCAAGGCAGCCTTGAATATCCCATGATTCACTTAAGTCGTTTGACTTTCATAATGGGATTATTTACTGCAAGATAGGCAATAAAATCCCATGATTTACTTAAGTGATTTTTCTTTTATTCCACAATGGGAATTTGTATCCTCTAAGGTAGGTAAGAAATTCCCGCCTACTGCTGCCTCTAATTTTCCCATTGTCACTTAAATGACATTGCTTCCATGGGAAAAATTATCTTGCTAGGTAGGTACAAAATTTCCACCGCCTATTGCTTCTAATTTTCTCATGATCCACTTCAATTATTCTTTTTCTAAAAATGTGGCTAGCCCGTAAGAGGCTTTTTGGTTCACAAATTCATCTTTTCCCAAAGAACCACACCTCCGATGGTGACTTCCTTCTGGCATAATGTGCATATATGATCTCCAGCTACTCCAGGCCAAGAATCAGGCCAAACCGGCAAAGGAAATGATCCAAATAAATTTCACAGAAAATGAAATGGGAAAAACACAAAAACACAAAACGTTGCCAAAAGTCACAAATAAAGTCCAGAACTCATTCTTGGTTAAAACCCTACTGGTATATAGGAATAACGATATGTACGATTACAACAGAGTTAAACCGGAGGGCAAATTGCCTCAAATGGGGCTCAAAATAATTAAATACAAATTTCTTGCAAACAAATCCTAACGACAAGATATAACAATTTTGGGCATCTGGGTATTTGGTGAAAATGGTTAATATGGCTCTTTGGGAATATCTTGACACAATACAAGAACTTTCTGGCAATAAAAACACAAAATGACACATTATTTTAAAAGTATGAAATTTTTTCAGATAGGGTAGTCTCATATTTCAGGATGAAATCTAGGGACACCATGACTAAAATGGATACGGGGTCTTAAATATATTCAAAGACTGCACTTGAACCAAGCACAAAATTGAGACTTTCTTATGTGGTAAAGAAATGGTTTACTGTTAGTAGACCATATAGATATATCCTTCATCCCTAATATTTGGAATATGGTCTACCTCCACCTTATGAGTTACATTACTCTTGAATTGAATTATAGAAAGATTTACTCACCATATTACTATGTTTAATATGTTTAGGCATAATATTTCTATGAGTCTTCCCTTTTTATTGTTTATGTCGCTCTCTGCGTTGGTGAATAATTTTCAACAGGGAAAGATTAATACCCCGATACACCATGGTCCAATTCTTTTTCTTTGTAAGAATGGTAAACCGATGGTGGTAAAGGAATTAGAGCCCGAATCCGAGGATTTTTAAGAATGGTAAACCACTTTCAAATTTTGCGAGAAAGTAGAATGTACCAATACTAAATGTATAAAATATGCACATATGGTATGCCAACATCCAAAGACTGCTAAAAAATAGAATGCCCCTATGTAATGATTTTGAATGCATAAAATATGTATATATTGTAAGTACCCAATTTAAATGTTGCACATAATGTAAATACCCATGTTAAAATTCAGATAGAAGACAAAACAAAAAAAAAAATTATGCATCAAATATATAATTCTTTGGAAAAACATAGAGCGATCTAGAATCATATTATGCTTGAAAATATTGCAGTAATATAGGTGGCATTTTGAAATACATAATATGTTATATTTTTTAGGTGCAATAAAAAAAAAATACCACCACGATTTTACAAGTTGAACATGCCTACATAAAGATAAAAGTTTTCTATTAAATGGAATAGCCGAAATAAATTAGTTAAAATATTTATCACAATAGCAGTAACTAATAATAGTATTATTTTTCTTGTCTTTAACACAATATAATCCATATAAAAAAATTATTGTTAAAAATTTAATACAAACATAGAAAAAATTGTATTTTATAAAATTTAACTTACAAATCTAATTTTATTACAAACGGGATAAAGCAAAGATTAAACTTTTGACTAGCAAAAACAAAATAGTAAAAAATATATAAGGAGTGGGATGGGATTTAATTTAGAAATGTTTATAATGTGATTTGTTAAATAAAGTTTATTAATTTTTATGAATAGTGTACTATTTTGGATGTGCCACTTGTCCAAGCATGCAAATAAATCTTCCTTTTTGGATAAACATTAAATGCAGTGAATATTTTATTAACATTTTTTTTCTAAATCTCATATCTTATTTAAAGATTGGACAAATGTATTTCTTAGAATTTTTATTTTTATTAAATAGAATAAATCAATGTTGCAACAAGGCCTCATATTTGTCAAATCAGTACTAACTAGCAAATAAAGAAAAATATAAATAAGTTTTGTAGATTAAAAAAATATTTAAATAAAATATAAACATTAGAAAGTTTTAAAGTTGTAGAATTTTTATTTTGATTGGCGAATTGAGGAAAAATTATTTATTTGAATTAAAGGTATAGAATTCCAACAGGGGTAGGAGCTAATAAAGTAAGATGTTTTGAGCTTAGCGTCCGCTAAGGTAACCTAATACTTCCACAATATAATATTTTGAGCTTATGGATTGCTAGCATTTAACAAGTCAAAGAATTATGTTTTTAGCTTAGCATCCGCTAGCTTATACGACACCATAGTAATTGGATATTATCGATCGATGGGATTTAACAAAATAAAGTAAGATATTGTCATCATAGAGTCTGCTAGGTTATGCCACAACAACATATTTCGATGTACAACTACTATGTCCATTTTTGTAAAAGGGTGAATATGGGGGTTTTGAAAGGACCCGCATCCTTTTACAAAAATGCCCTTAAGGTATAATATGACATTGAAGCATAGAAGAGAGAAATCCCGTAGGTAGAAAAAGACAAAAAGCCACATAGGCACGACCCAAAAAAGAGAAAAATTACATTTTGTGAATAGTTTTGAGGATAGTTTTTGCTTCCATAGTAGCAACAGTGGTGCTTATATTAAATATAATAAGCAACATCTTAGAGTTTCCTTGTTCCTCGAATTCTCCTTTCACAAATATGTATTTTTCTTTTGTTCTCCAAAATCTGTTTGGTTCTCCTACTCTTGCATTACCATATTTTTTCGCAAATAGGTCACTGTAATCCAACACCAACACATTGAATGGAAACTCATTCTTAACATGAATATCTTCTAAAATATTGTCATTGACAATGTCAACGACGTCATAGCCATTGAATTTTGTTGAGTATGTGTAGTAGAGGACTATTTGTGGACAACAATAAGGCCAACAAAATAATATCAATTTTATCAAATACATCTGCTCATCAATTCCTGTGCACCACCATGACCATAAATCGATTCCGATATTCACTTTTTTACTACACAAATTGAGCCACCATCCATACCACCAGGATTCTTTCTACAAACACAACATAAAAAGCTCTCTTGGGTGTTATGGGTTTTTAAAAATTCTATAAATTTTCCTCTCATGTTATTACAGATTAATTTGCGTCATTTATCTATCAAGATGTGCTCCATTCTGTCCTCTTTCACTGCTCTAACAAATGTTTACTATATTACAAAATTATTTATTTGATACAAAAATACATTCTACAAAATATTGAATAACAAACTTGATTCCATTTAATTATCTACAAAATCTTGACATGTATATAAGCCCTAATCACCTATGGAAAATTTTACATTAACATGATTTCCTAATTTTTGAGGGGCTAAAGGTGAGAACGCATACCAATTTTTGGCATGGAGAGGAAATCAAAAAAAATCTATATATCTAGCACAGAAGTTTCGACGCTTGCCCTGGTAATATTTTTCTATTGATGAATAAAGTGTCTCACTTACACATTGACGAAGAGAATAGAAAGACAAATGTTAAAAATATAAACTCAAAAATTGTCTATTTATAGTGATATCTAACTGAAAAATCCAACCGCCAATTTCATTAGCACATGAATTTAATAGGGCATGCGTATGATTTTACATTGCTTTTCATTAAATGGCTAATTAATGGCTGACAATAGTTACATGCTCCAAAAGGCGCACATATTTCGAATGGCACATGTACTTTTAAATGGAAAATTTTACATAGCTTGTTTTAATGGATAATTAATGTTGAGGCAAATGCAACATTAATTAGCATTTTTCCTTACAAAATGGTTATCATTAATATTACATTTGGTATTGTAAAGAATTAATGTAAGAATTTAATATTATAATTTTTGTACTATAAATAAAATCCCTTATATAATTCGGGTAAAATAAAGCCCTTAATTCTTGTGCTTTCACTTCGACATGCGACTATTGACACCGTTTAGATGTTTTTCTTTATTGTAGCAGTAAAATACTTGCAAATATTTGTAATAAATGTAACATGCGACTTGCATATTTAATATTTAACCATCAATTATTAATATAGATTTATTTATAAATTATAAAAAATTACATCGATATATTAAAAATAATGAAATTTATACAAAATAATTGGTATAAATAAACAATATTTTATATTTTTGAAGGGAAGTGTTGAAAAATTACCATTACCTAAAAAAATTTGACATGTGAATTATCGCACTTAGCTATGTGAATCAAGACTTGCACTTAGTTGTGTAATTCAAGACTCGCACTTAGAAGTGTGAGTCGAGACTGACACTTAGAAGTGTGATTCGAGACTAACACTTAGAAGTGTGATTCAAGACTCATACTTAGAAGTGCAAGTACATGCACTTAATAGTGTGAGTCAATAGAAGTACGACTCGAGGCTTGCACTTAGACATGTGACCAATCGCACTTGTAAGTGCAATCACTCACACTTATACACTACTTACAAAATTTATAAATGAAAATTCCATATTTTTTTAACTATGCTTAATATATATGAATAATTTTTTTATATAAATGTATATAAAAATTGATGGTCACCTTTTAAACATGCGAGTCACACGTGTCAATTCTATAAAATATTTGAAAGTATGTTACATCTAAAATCACGAAAAAACATCTAAACAGTCATCAAATTTAACACCATTCAAGGATGTTCAGGGATAGGATTTTCAATGTCAACATTTATTGATTTGAATAAGGTATGCATAAATAGTCGTATATGTATGATGATATTAAGATTGATATGTGGCATAAATGATAATAATCACTTACACACTATCTTGAAGTTAGTGGTTGCTTGGCTTATATAAGTTAGCAATTGCTTGGCTTATGTAAGTTGGCGGTCGCGAGGATTATGTGGGGGAATCAAATAATAACAAAATATAAATCCTAAAATAATGAAACTAAAATCCAAAAATTGGGATTTAGAAATTGGATTCCATTAGTGGTGAAATTGGAATCCATTAATTACGTTATTGGAATCTAGTAATAGCGAAATTGGAGTCCAATAAAAGGGAAATTAGAATCCAATAATAGTGAAATTGGAACTCAAATAAGTCCAATAATGACAATATTGGAATCCAATATTGCTACTAATGGAATCCAATAATAGTAATAATGGAATCCAGTATAGCCAAAAATGGAATCCAATATACACAAAAATGGAGATGGATTTCTTCCAATACTTGTAATACTAGAGTCCAGATTCATTGGAATATGTCTAGATTTAGTGAAATAAGTTTTATAGATATATGTAGAGTCTTAGTACAGCAACTTTATTACAAATATGGGCATGGGATCATATCATGATTGGGTGACCAGTTGGAATTTTGTGAGATAGGCAGCTTGATGATCCCTTATCCTTCAGATGGGAGACAATATGTGCACATTAGAGGGGTCACATGGGGGACATTACTTTCTATCGGTAGGTGTTTGATGAATTAAAACTCCATCTAGTGACTTGGAGACTATACAAGTTATATTAGTAGGGGTCAGATGGCATTGAGTTGTGCACGTGACAAAGGTAGACCACTTTATCATTTGTAACGATAGTAGCATTATGGATATATACAGAGTGAACAAATTTTAGAGACAACTCGGGGCTAGACGGGATATCCCAAGTTCGATCGGTGGTATGCATGAGTAGCATGGGAGATAGTGGAATTTGGGTGGTGAGTTAGAGTATGAGCTGTTAGGAAGAGTTTCTTTAGTTTGATTCCATACGTGTGGGAAGTTAATGCATAGATTTTGGATCCAAGAACTACTCCTTAATACTCTACGTGGTATGTAATGATCATGTCGAGGTGGATTACTATTCCTCGAGGCATCCATAGAAATAGGGATATTAGGAGTGGCGATAGGTGAGCTGAAAAAAAGGAGGGATAAAGGTATTATGGGGTGGGTGGAGGTAGAGGAATATGTGTATGCACAGTACATGGTCAAGCTATATAGGATCTATAGGTTCATGTGGCTCAGGGCCATTGGTATAGGTATAAGGTTATATGGCTCAAGGACCATAGGTACATATACATGTTGTCTGATTCCACATGTGCATGTGGCATAAGGCCCAAAAATATAAGTAGTGCATGTATCATAGGTGTAGGTAGAAAAATTCATATTGCTTATGTAGCACAACTACATGCACATGCAAGCAATACCAGGCGGAGTAGCTCGGATACCAAAGCACATATGCCATAGTAGGTTCGACATAGATGTCATTGCAGGTCTCGATTATACAAATGTTGGTACCGGCCAGACAGTACCTTTATATATCACATCTTCACCACAGATACTACATAATCCAATTTTTGGGGTTATAGAGGGAGGAGGTGGAGGAGATGGAGGAGTAGTAGCATAGGTAATGTAATGTAGTATCCCAATCACCTTCAAATCACATTCAAGCATTCATAACAATAGATACAACTTTATCCATCAAATTTCATGGTTCTAGAATTTTTCTTGTTGGTCTAGTTATCCAAAACATACAAACTTATCTTTGTGCTTCCTTAAGTATTTTTCTAACCATTTACTCTCTCTTGAACACTACATATAATGACCAATCGATCATTAAAGTGAATACAATTCAAGAAACTCAATCTTTCTCTTACCACTATTCTTTTTTATACTTTCACTATTTCTCTTGGCCTAATCATGCAATCTTTGGATTTTTTTTCCTAGTCACCAATGAGAGTTTTTTGCCTCTTTATCACTTCATTCCACTATTTTAACCATCATTAAAATGCTACAAGAGCTTGAAAAGATCACACTCTACTAAAACTTGTCTACCTGTTACCTAGGGATCTCAAAAACAAACATTATGGTGATTTCATAACTAAGATGTACCTCTTTTTTACTTTCTCAAACTTAACATTCCAACCCTGATTTTCTCCTTGATTTCAATTTCCCCCTTAGTCTTCAATTGTCCAAAAAAACACTTCTTCTTTCAATCATGTGGATTAGGTCTCTTGATCAATTTGTTTCATGAAGATAGATCATTTTAGGATTGAGAAATTTCTTCATTGTGTCAAAGAACTGAGTTACCTTTCTTAGTTCAATATAATGATAACTTATTAAACCAATTTCCACCCTTCTTGCAAAGTAATCAACCTTCTAGTCTTGGCATTTCCCAATGTTACTATGTAACAAAGTCTTCTTTGTTGTATATTGTCATGAATATATTATAGTAGGGTTAGACTTATCACTTAAGCTTGGAGAATATGTTAAAGGAAACTCTTAAGGTCACTATGTCAATATTTCTCACCTTATCCCTTGCATTTGAGCCATCAAATATCATTCCTTTGCTAATGTTGAGCTCTAATGGAATATATTATCTTGTGTTGGCTAAGCTGTCAATAGTTTCTTGAACTACACCAAATAATCCAAGCTAATTCCTTCACTAACACATAATCGAAACCCTTACAGGAATTATTATCAATTTTTAAGGGATTTGAATGGTTTAATTTTGATAATTTCAAATTTTTGTTTGGTAAACCCTAGTTCAAGGTTTTCTCCCACTATGTGAGCCCGAGAGGGAAAACTATGGGTTTTTTCTATTTAGATCACCCTAGAACCTCTACAAGCTTTAACAAAACTAGGATGTTCTATTACAACTTTCAAGATGCATAAAACTATTGAACTCACCTCCTCCTTTAATTGTAATATTTTTTATATCATACTCGATGTTTTTGAATGCTCAAGAACAAGACATTTGACATTTCAAGGTCTTTCAACAATTATTTGCTTCCCTCCTCCAACATAGTGAACTTTTCAAGGTCTTTACATACCATTCACTCTTATCTATGTCTCAATAATATGTGATCATACTCATTTGTTTGAAATCCTCTCGCATACACTATCATAAGCTAATCGATGTAATTCATGAAGTACCAAACTAGAGCATTCACCTTGGAATCAATATCTTAGCAATATATGAACCCTAGCATCATAAATGCATGTGAAGGAACCTTCTCCACAATGATCAAACGGAAGGTATTAGTTATTTTACCATCATTCTTAGATTTTCTTGATCAAATAAAATTATCTTGCAATTACAAAGTTCACAAGTCCTAGTTAATGGTGCTTCTTCAAGAAATTATAGTATATTCTTTGAAAGGAACGGTCTTTAATGCTCCCACTTGCATGCAGCTCAAACAGAGGACATTACTTGAACTTAACCCAAACACCACAAAATTCAAAGCAATTACAAACTTAACTATTCATAGTCAAGGAATTATTGTGTCTTGAAACAAAGAACATCCAAACTCAAGTATTCTATAGATTCCTAGAAAGGATGGATTAGGGATAATTTTCAAACACCAAAACATATACTCAAAACAAGCAAGGATTATCAAAACTATGTCAAATGTAAAAAATATGCAAGAAGCCAAATCTATCCTTCCTCAAGTGTATTTATCTCTCAATCCCATTGTGTACTCTTTATGTATTACAAACACACTTCTTGAGATTCTTGTGCAACCCCTAATCTATCCACAATTACATAGCATCAAATATAGAGATTATAATCTTAAAAAAATGTATCACACAATTATTTGAGATTACAAACCAACATACAAAATTCAATCTTCCATCAATGTTTCTTGAAACCATTACATTTTTTGGATTCTTACCCGAGTAGAGTGAAGAGAAGTAGTTATATTTGGTCTTTTATATCCTACTAACCTCTCCTTTGTCATGGTTTATGAGTCTTAGGTCAGTTACAACCATAGTTTATGGACATGAGTTCACCCATAAGAGATTTTCTCACATAAATGTCTTAAGTTATAGCATTATCTAGTATTTTGTATGACTTATGAGCCTAGAAGGGCCTAAAATCCCCTTACAATGCTTAATTTCACCCTTCCATAGTTTATTGCTTCCAAGAACACATTACAACACCAAGTACAAGCCAAAAATGGATCCTAATTCAAATTTTGTATTTTGGAGGGAAATACCTCATTTGAATTTTAAAGAGCCTAAACACCAACTAACACCTCAAAATGACTCAAATGGACCCCTAAGACCTACAACCACACCGTAAGATAAATTGATGTCATTTTGATTTATTTACAAATATGGAGTTGATGCTCTCTACATCATACTACTACAAGTACCGGCTCTGGGATTAGCAAGTGAGCCATCGGTGGCCACATTACAAGTGGATAGGGAAAAGTTGTACTATAGGGTGATGTTACATTCATCACCATCTAAACCCTCCATATACATGTGGACCAGAGGGCACCCAAGGAAGATGGCCTAAGATAGCATGTGCAACAAAGGACTGTGGAGGGATTATCTTAGCATATAGTTACGCCGAGATGACGGAAAAGTGAGATGTTATTTTTTTGTGGCAGCAGCAATGAGGATTATATGTGATGTGTTACAAGAGCTTGTTACTACAACCTGGTAAGTTAGGTTATTATAGAGCACTATATTATGTTGCAGAGTCCACGAGGGTGAGAGAGTTGCATATTATAGTTAGAGATTAGGCATCTTATCTACGAGGTCACATTAATCATCAAGATTGTTGAGGTCAATGCAGATGCCCCCACATAGGGGTAGACCTGGGTAGTCCAAGTGTAGGAGAGAGTCAAGGATGACTCATTTTTATGAGATATTATATGTATATTTTTGTATATGCCTCATGATGAAGGCACATTTTTATAGATCGATGCCCATGATGGCATACCAAGATGTATATGATTTTTTTGAGATATAATGTACATGGAAATTTTATTTTTTGATGTATATGATGGACATTTGGCACCCCATTATGATGATGAGATGTTTTATTTACATATGATGGCATGATTTTAGAATAGATGATGATTTTTATTTTGATTTATCATGTATAGATGATGATGTTACATGTAGCTTAGCTTCCATGTTTATAGATTAGATTTGATTTAAGATGATATATGAATGATGATGGTAAACATGTGATAGCAAAAAGTACATGCAATCAACACAAATACAAAGAAATGTTAACAAATCTAACACACATACATATTAAACAAGTAAAACATACCATGGCTTATTTAATAAACTAGGATGACAACACAATTCTAAAAATCAATCATGTCAAACAAACCCAATATGAACAAGAATTAACTACACTAAAGTTATATATGAATTAAAGTGCTAATAATTCATCTTGCAATTGGTCTATAATAACAAAACACAACAAAATCCTAGATACACATAAATTTGATAAGTCTAGTTATTTTCATACATGTGATTGAATTGAAATGTGTAAAACAAGTCTTACACACACCTGCAACAAACAAGGTTAGTCACAAACTAACATTCTAATAAAAATATATCTACTCAAAGCTAATAAACAACAATAGTACAACACAATGTGCTAAAATAGTATTCAAAGACACCACTAATGTGCTCCATAATGAATAATATAAATATATGAATTCCCCCAAGTGATATATTAGAATGCGAGAGGATTGAATTGATGTCTTTTAATTTTAACCCAAGTGCACCCCAAGAAATGTTATATTATGAAGGGTTAACTAATTGTTTTGTCATGAGCATATATATACACCATGAGCAAGGAAAGTGATTATCGTAAGATGATCTAGAAAGATCGTAGGATTTCCATCAAATGGAGAGATTATTGAGATTTTTCCAAAATATTTTACGAATGTTTACTACTTTTTGAATATTTTGATTTTTTTGGATTTTTGGAACATATTTCAATGTTTTTGAGTTTTATGGCACAATTCAATGTTTTTTTTTTCAATTTTTTGGAACATATTTCAATTTTTTGAAATTTTTGGAACATATTTTAATGTTCTTGGACTTATGAACATATTTTAATGCTTTTGGATTTTTGGTTTTAAGCACGTACCAAAGACAAAGGAAAGTATATCTCCAAAACCATAACAAACATGGCACAAGTGAAAGATTTCGATGGAATAAAGGGGTGAGAGACAAAGGAAGAGGTAAAACAAGATCAAATAAGCATGGAAATGACCACCTAACCGAGAAAACATGTGACACAAAGTGAGATGGAATGACATAAGGATGTGACAAGATGAACATGCAAAGTAAGTGATTAAGAATATAAATTCTTGAGATGAACCAAGTCCATGGGATCCTTAAGCTATTTTTTGTCTTCTTTGGATAACTTATATGCTCCATATCCAAATTTATCAGTCACAATATATGGTCCTAAACAATTAGTTATAACTTGCTCTGCTTATCACATTCTTTGGTAGTGATTTTTAATTTTCCTTAAGCACAAGGGCATTAATCTCAAATTTTCTAGGTTTTATTTGTTTGGTATAACTATGACAAAGTTGATTCTGATATACCTTTATATTTTCGAAGGTAAAAATTATTTTCTCATCCAAGAGCTCTAATTCTGCAAGGCATGCTTGGTGGTAATCCTCTTCATGCACTAAGTGTTGGATATGCAAAGGTAAGGGAGCTCAACTTCAATGGGTAATACGACTTCAAATTTGTATACTAGTGAGAAGGGATTGGATCCATTTCAAGTGATGAATGAAGTGTGATAGGCCAATAGGATTGGATACGATTGCGTATGCCAATTGCAACCATATTTATCAAAAATATTCTCCAATATTGATTTAATAATTTTAATGGACAATTCATGTTATGTTGTGGAGCCTATTTTCATGTGTGGAAGTTTTAAAGACTGTACACTTTCCATAGTTTTCTCGTCGGGGTTCTTGGCCTTTAAAAACGTTCCCAATATCTTGGGAACATGCTCTTCTCATATGGGTGGGATTTTTAACCCATAGGTTTATGGGGTAGTTTTGGCCCATGGTTTTGGTACCCATGATATTGTAAAATTGCTTAAGCAGTTTCCTATTGATGTTTTTTTTTATATGGTAGACATATCATTGTAGATGTGTGTGAGTTCAAGTGTGAATTCAGGAGAGTTTGTTGAGTATAGCTCCAAACAGATATGGGTATTGTATTGAGAGAAAGAGGTGGCTTGTAATAAAATCGAGAAAGTGATTCTTGGTGGATGTAGCCTAAATTGGGTGAGCCACATTAAATATTGTCTTTATATTGTGTTATTTTATTTTTTGCACTTTTGTTTTAGATTTGTAATATATTTTTACATATTATTTTCTACTATTGCAATTATATGTGGGATTGTTCTGTATATTTTATCCCTTATTTCCTAACAATTGGTATCAGAGCCTGGTTTGGTTTTTTGAAGTGTTGAATCGCATGGAATTTTTATCTTGAGTGGGAGCTATGGTAGATGATGGAAGATCAAAGGTTGATAAATTCAATGGGTAGAATTTTAGTCTTTGGAAGATGCAGATGGAAGATTACCTTTATTAGAAGGATCTTTATATTCTATTTTTGAAAAGGGAACAAACCCTCAAGCATGATGGATGTGGAATGGTAATTTTTGGATAGGAAGGCACTTGGGACAATCCGGCTATGTCTTTCATCTTTGATATTATTTAATGTTTTAAAGGAAAAGACTACAAAATAACTTATGGATGCATTACAGAAGTTATATGAAAAACTCTTTTCCTCTAACAAGACATTTTTAATGAAAAAATTTCCTTAATATGAGGATATTTGAGAATAGTTTAGTAGAAAAATATTCAAACGATTTCAATATGATAGCTTAGGTTACAATATAGTTTGATGAATAAGTTAGAGATTTATTAATTATGTGCTCTTTACCGATAGTTGGAATATCCTGGTCAAGGTGGTAAGCAACTTGGTTCTAGCTAACTCAAATTTTAAGTTTGAGGATGTTGCGGGGGTGATTCTAAGAGAGGAAATGCAAAGAAAAATATCTAGGGAATCTTCTACTTCAAGGAATTATTTGAAGGTGGAAAATAGAGGGAGATAAAATAATGGAGGAATCCATGGAAAATTAAAATATCGGGCAAGGTCAAAATCCAAAAAGAAGATGGTATGTTGGTGTTTTAGAAATTCTAGGCATGTAAGAAAGGATTGTTGGAATCTTTGAGACAAGAAGAAACAGTAGGAAGAAAGCAATGAGGTGAATGTGGCAATAGGTAATGTCTATTAGGATGCTTTTATTCCTTCTTTTGCATAATATTATTGAATCTTGGGTTTTAGATTTAGGAGCTTCTTTCCATGCTACTCAACATAGGCATTATTTTGATGATTATGTTCAAGGGGATTTTGGGCATGTTTTTCTTGGTGATGATGAGCCTTGCAACATAGTTGGAAAAGGTTCTACTCGAGTTAAGATTTACGAATGGGAATACATGGCTATTAAAGGATTTCGGGCATGTGCCTACATTAAGAAGAAACTTGGTATCGGCAAGGAAATTGGGAGATGATGGTTATATTGTGATATTTACATGAGACTCTTGGAAGGTTACTAAGGGTGCTCTTGTAGTGGCAAGAGGTAAGAAGGTTAGAACCTTTTATTTAACCACTTATAGCACTAATGATTATGATCTTGTGACTTGAGACGTAGATATAACATTGTGGCATTATAGGCTCGTTCATATAATCCATAAGGGCATGCAAATCATAAAGAATAACTTTCCTAGATTTACATAAACATGTTTGGATTTATGTAAGAATTGTGCATATTGGAAATAGAAGCATGTAAAATTTCTTAAGGTTGGACCTATGATGAAAGAGACTAAGTTGGAGTTGGTACATTCTAATGTGTGGGGGTCGGCTCAGGTATCATCTCTTGAGGGTTCAAATTATTATGTTACTTTTATTGATGATGCAACAAGGAAAGTTTGGGTATATTGTATTAGAAATAAATATTATGTATTTTACACTTTTGTTAAATGGAAATCCTTGGTAGAGAATGAAATAGGCCATAAGGTAAAATGTCATAGGTCAGATAATGGAGGGGAGTATTGCAGCAATGAGTTTGATGATTATTGTTCTAAGAATGGAATCCGCAGTCAAAATATGGTTCTAGGAACTTCATAGTAGAATGGGATGTCAGAAAGGATGAACAAGACAATAATGGAATGAGCTAAGAGCATGAGGTTACGTGCAAGACTACCTCTTTATTTTTTGGTAGAAATGGTGAGCACAGATTTGTACTTGATAAATAAAGGACCCTCAAGTGCCTTGGATGGATGCATACCGAGGAGGCTTGGTCTAGTAATAAATTTGATTACTCATTTATTAGAATCTTTGGATGTGAGGTGTTTGTTCATATTGACAAGGATGATATGAACAAGCTATGCACTTTCATTGGTTACGGTGGTGATGAATTTGGATATAAATTATAGAGTATTAAGGACAATAAAATCATCCTATCTAGGGATGTGTTCTTTTATGAGAAATTTATGTATAATCAATAGTTGCAGGGAAACAAGGAATAATCTAGGAAATAATATGTAGTGGTAGGGGATCTTTTAGATGGGAAAGTGGCAAATGAATTAGTTTAACAACCTACTCAACAGGAACCCAAAACTTGTATTGAGGAGGTTTTCTAGGGTAAGAAGAGAACTCGGGATTTTTCTCTTTATTATTTATTACTCACTGATAGTGGAGAGCTAGAGATCTTTGATGAAGCAATGCAGGTAGATTTCAGGAATAAGTGGGAGCAAGCCATGAATGAGGAGCATCAGTCTCTCATGGAGAACCAGACTTGGGATTTGGTGAAGCTACCTAAAGGAAAAAGAGCATTGCAAAACAAGTGGGTGTATAGAGTTAAAGAGGAAGGAGGCAAGAAAATATACAAGGCCCGGTTGGTGGTCAAGGGGTTTGTAAAAAAAAAGGTATAGATTTTGATGATATTTTTCTCCAAAAAAAGGCCATAGATTAGGTATAACATCGCCATTTGGTGTACATAATACTATGTCAGCTCCTGATCCATCCATGTCACAAAAGTCATAAAATATTAAGGTACATGAGGGAACTATATCAATATAAAACAAATCTCCATCAGGGAATTCAAAATTAAAGGGTTGAGAACCTAACGGTGGCATTACGGCCAATTGATCTGCTAAATCTTGCCCATTTATGGCCTTTTAAGTGACCAATTCAATTTCAAACTCACTTAGGAGCACAATCCAACTAGACATTTACCTTGTTATGATAGGTCTTAATAGAATATATTTTAGCATATCTACTTTGGCAATAAGTTGTGTGGTATGATTGAGCGAGATAATGTCCACAATTTTCAAAAGTGTATGTCACTACCAAACAAAATTTACAAGAGTATTTGAGCTCTTGTGCTTTATAATGTTTTTCTTAAGTAGTAAATTATTTTCTTTTGTCCTTTATCATTATGATATACAAGCAACGCCCAATATCATATACTATCACATATATATACAACATTAGCTTATCTTACATAAGCGGAATCAATACCGATAGAGTTGATAGATACTCTTTCAGCTTGGTGAAATAATATTGACATTTTTACATCCATTTGAATTGTACATCCTTTCTAAGTAGTTGGTTAAAATGGTGGCACTTATCCGTGAGTTGAGATATGAAGCACTCGATGGACTGAATTCTCCCTTGTAATCCTTGTAGCTAACAAAGTTTTTGTGGTGGAGGCATTTCTATTATTCCCTTGACTTTGGAAAGGTCAAATTCAATTCATCTTTGTGAGACACTAAATCCTAGGATCTTCCCTAAAGTGATGCCAAAGACACATTTTTTTGGATCAAAACAAACCTTATATTTTCTTAACCTTTCAAATATATGCCCCAAAATGGCTAGATGATCTATTCTATTTTCATATTAAATGAGAATATCATCAACATAGTCCTCCATGATATCATGAAGGAGGTCATGGAAAATAATTGTCATTTATCTCTAGTAAGTTGCACCTACATTCTTGAGGCTGAAAGGCATGACCTTGTAGCGATAAGTTTCCCCTGGGTCACGAATTTTATCTTATGTTTATCTTCTTCAATAAAATGGATTTGGTTACTGACTAAAAAATCATCCATTAAGGATAACATCTCATGACCAGCTATTGAGTCAACAATCATGTCAAAGTTAGGAAAGGTAAAGTAATCCTTAGGACATGATTTGTTGATATCCCAAAAATTTGTGCAAATATGGATGCCAGGTGTATTCTTAATGACAAGTACCATATTTGAGATCCATTCAGAATAGTCTATGGACCTTATAAAACTAGTAACAAGAAATTTTTAAGATCCACTTTGACTAACAAAGTGCCCCCTTAGGATGTGTTTTCCATAGTTTTTTCTTAACAGGATTTACATTTGGGTAAACCACTAGATTATGTATAACTAGAGAGGGATCCAAACCTGGCATATTCTTATAGGACCATGTAAAGACATCCTGGAATTTGATGAGGAGTGTTGTGAAGGCCTGGATTTTTATTCTAATAAGTTGTTCCAAGCTGCAATATCTTGGGATTATCGTTTGTTTTGATATTGATGGTGGTAGTTTCTTCTACCAACATTTTATATGTATCATTGTCTTCAAACAATTTTATAGGCTTGTGCATGTTGTCAAATTTATCTAGAACTGAGTCTCCTCTCTTAGGCACCTCAGAAAGGTTTTCACTAGAAGATGTGCCCATTTCTTTTTACTTTTTACTTTTCACTTTTTTAAATTTTTGTTTTTCACATAGTGCCTCTGCGAGGTTTTCATTATGTGAGATTGTATTCTTCTTTTTCCATTTTTATTTTCTTTTTTGACTTTTGGTGGACTAGAGAACTCAAATTCCTCATCGAAGTAAGTAATAGTGTCGAGGTTTATATCAAAGCCCTTATTGTGGTTCGATAAGGGAATAGGGTCATGAGTACCAAGGAATTATTGAATGGACTCATCATTTTGAAATATTTGCATGGAGATGTGACATTGTTGGTCCTGATTTATAAGGGATGGGTAAATGATATAAAGGGTATGAATGAAAAAAATTCAAGGCAAATGGTGGCTTCATCGAGGTCTTAGAAGAGGCCATGTGTGGAATTAGTCTCAACATTAGAATAAGTGTCCTCTTTGGTAGTGTTACATAAAATATTATAAGACATTTTTCAAAATTTTCATGACCTAAAAAATGGTGATATAGGTTTGATTCGTACATTACTATTTCAATGGAATCTTTTGCTTCGAGCCAAGTCCTTTACCTTTCCAATTCATGTTCTTCATCATCTTGTGAGCTTTAACATAATATATTGATTCATAGCACTTAGCCATATGATCTTTGTATAACCAAGAGCCATCAAAACCCTAAATATGTTCATCCTCCAAGAGTCTATATCACCTCCAAAGAGTGTTACCGAGGTGATAAACTAGACCTTATTTCAAATGGGGAACATTGAGTCATCCATAGTTGCATGGGGACAATGTAATTTTTCCAATGTGGAAATTATTTCTAAGAGTGTATTCACTGAGACCTTGATGGGAAAATTTGGGTTCAGTTGGTGAATAGGATGTAGAATATTACGATCTAGATGTAGATGTTTGGGATCAAAAAAATGTCTTGGGATTAATGCATTTATCAAGTAATGGGTATTAAAAATGTTCGGTAGATCTGTCTACATAAGCACAATAGTTAACATGGCTATATTTGGCCTCAAAAAAATTCAAGTACTCAAAAGGTATAGAATCAGCAAGTAAGGTAAATTCTTTACCATCATGTGGAAATTTAATGCACTTGGAAGTAAGTAGAGAGTACGACTTGCATCACATTTATTTGTACAACCGAAAATCAATACGTGATCTCGGACACATGCAATATCCCAAGGTTGTGTCGGGAAATCTAGAATGTGTAGGATTGAGGGGATGTTAAAAGGTACCTATAGGAGAATCGGGGACTAAGAATGGGTAGTTTGAGATTCTACAAGCTTAGTTGGCAAAAGTGGAATTAGAGGCTATGTACGGGTAGCGTAAGTTCCCAATTGTTTAATTGTCTAGTTTGATTTGAATGTTAAACTACGTTGAAAGTTTGTTTTAAATAATTAAGAAAAGTAAATATAACTTAAATAAAAGACAAGTGTGTTTTAATATTTTAATTAGCTAAATCCATTTTGATTAATTAACCAAAATGAAATGGAAAATATAATCTATTTGTCTAAAAAGAGACGATTTAAAGAAAACTAACTAATTAACTAATTTTTTTGTGTTTTTCACAATTTAAATAAAATAAATAAATAAATTATTCTATAGACATAGGAAACTAATTAAAATAAAATACTACTACCTCTAATAAAATAAACTAAAAATAGAGAATAGTCAGATGTGGCTATTCCTCTATTGTAGGGTTGTCTGTCTAACAATGTTATTCTAAAATAATGTATTCATAATTTATTAATCTAAATAAAATAAAACAAACCTTATCTCACAAATCTTTTGCCTCAAGTTTTTTAGAAAGGGAAAGCTTCTCATAAGTGATTTCCTCTTTTCCTATGGGCTTTCCCCTTTAAGTAAATTGAAAGAAATAAATGATGTGCAAGGATTACTTCACTTCTTCCTCGAACCGATTTCGGTGAAGATCCACAGGATAAGATGGTAAGAAGTTATCAACGGAAGGTATAAGAAATATTTTGAAAAAAATAATAGAAATAAAATAAATACATTCGGGAAGTGATGAAATCTTCCACTTCTACAATTTTACCAACTTAAAACAATGCATTCTTTCTATTCTAACAAATTTAAATTAATTAAAGCTTCAAAGAATTTAAGTACAACCCCAACCTGGTTACTACTGTATTGTACTATGGTAGCTTCCCAAAGGTGATATGTTCTTGTTGTCTCCTCATATTTTTATCCTCTTCCAAAGATGAAGTCCAATTGATCTAGGAATGTGCGGATGTTGTGGTCAAGAACAAAGAAAAATAAGAAATAGCTATGGTGGGCTTGGTGTAAGAAATGACTGAAAGAAAATGGTAGGAAAGAATAGAGTAATGATCTGGTTTTCTATGTGGTTCCTCTCAAAAATTTAGCAGCATAACTTTACCTCAAGAATGTGAAAAATCCAACCCATCATACAGGTAAAAGTTTGGCTTTTATAAAAATTTGGGAAAGAAGTCAATCAAGAAGTGACAAATCATCAAAAGGAGAGGCAGTCAACATTCTAAACATAGCCAAACAAGAAGAGAAAATCAATACAATTCTAATGAGTCCAAAAATAGGAAAAATGGTTGAGAAATGAGTGAGAAAATCACTCCCAAAATCCAAACACGCGTTGAAAAATGTGTGTTTTAACTCTCTGATTTAAGGTGACATGACCGCTAGTGTAGACAAACTAGTGGTTATACAACCACCAGATCAGTTATGCAACTTTTTCTATGAATATTATATAACCATCAAGGTGATTACGTAACCATTGGAGCGGTTACGTGACCGCCATTGATGATTATGTAACCGTCATGGTGGTTGCACAACTACCATTCAAAACAATGCTAGAAGTTAAAAAAGTAGTCTTGCAATAAAAATTAAAGTTTGGAGACAAAACAAAAGGGTTGGTTTGAGTCAAAGGAGGGATGCAATGGAGAGAAGGAAGGTTTTGTACCTCATTTTTACCATGGAATAATTTTTATCATCATTGGATACGTTACTGGTTTCCATGTTGTACCATGTAATTTTTGGGTACGTACATATTGCCCCCTCAAAGAATCATTTTAGCCATGAATGGGTGTAAAACATGGATTCTAAGTATGGCACTCCCAAGTGGGAGAGTTAGGAATTATACCTTATTCATAATTTGTGTTGAAACCATGTCAATCTAACCTTCCCACTACCTACAAAAGAAAAACATGAATCAAGTGCAAGTATAAAATAAGTTTGACAAAAAATTTCAAAATAAAAAGATAAGACTATGTACCATTCGTGCGAGGGTGAGAAGTCTACCTTCCTTGTGCATGAAATCCCTACATACAAAATGTAATAAAATACAAATATTCTCTCTCTCTCTCTCTCTCTCTCTCTCTCTCTCTCTCTCTCTCTCTCTCTCTCTCTCTCTCTTTTACTAATTTCAGAAATCATTTTTGTTTTGAAAGTTTTTTGAATTTAGAGCTTTGGATTTCGGTGATTATTTCTTTCATGAGTATGTCTAACTTGGAAGGGATTTAGATATGATGGTGACAAACCCAACGAAATTGGATGGGGCTCAGGTATAGGTTAGAAGTGAGAGATTTTGTATTTTTTCTTTTTGAATGCATTTGAGAAGAACTAGGAAATTTGTAATCTGAAGCGGTCGTAAGGGGTCTCAAAGAGATGGATAGGAAAAATGTCTTTATTGATAGGTCTCATTTTTGTGTATTTATTGATTTTTTTCATTTTCATCTCATGGTTGAGAATTTTGACCACACTTGTTATTCTATAGGATGGCATTCTGCTAAGACATTGATAAACGGATACATATATATGCCTTTTTTGGTTCGACGATCCTTTGCAAATCTGTTTATTTAGACTTTACTTCATTTGTGAACTCTTGTATGGTTAGGAATGTTTGATGTTTTTACATTTTTGAATTAATTTTATCAATAAGAGGGATAGAAGCCTTGTAAATATTATTGATATTCAATAAAATCAAGTACAATAGAAATGGCTGCAATATTTATAGATATTGGATAGCCAGATACAGACAAACAAGATGTTGCACATGTGCAACAATAAACACGATTACAGTAGCTTCCAAAATACATCCGGGAAGCACAACAATAATAAATACAAACAAATATAATTTTTACAACTATGTAACAAATTATCCTACATGAATATAATAAAACAATACAAATGGTTATGCACTCATAACCATATAATAATAATATCAAACTACCTAGTTACCACAGTAAATGCTAAATTAACCTAGGTAAACTATGTTTTACCTAACATTCCCCCATTAATTTTACATTACCTCAAGGGATGATGAGAGGAATTCTTTGAACAACTCAAACTTACCATGTACAAGTGACTTTGTGAATATATATTCTCGTTATTCAGCTATTGGGAAAAAGTGAAGCTATATGTTGTCTTTCAAGACATGCTCGCGTAAGAAATGAACCTTTACCTTGATGTTCTTTGTTCTCTCATGAAACACTAGATTTCAAAAAAAAATGAGAACACCTTCATTGTTAACATACAAGGTGCTAGGTTTTCCTATGGTATTCCAAGTCCTTCTAGTATGCAATGTAACCATATTGCTTCACAGACAAATCCACTTGCAGCACAATATTTGGCTTCTATAGAAGAGTGAGAGACAGAGTTTTGTTTCTTGTTTCCCCAAGATATAGGTCAAGATCCCAAAAATAATACAAATATAGAAGTGGATTTCTTGTCATCAATGTTACATGCATGATCTGAATCCGAATATCCAGTCAAGAAGAACTGATTATTCTTCTTGTATTCTAGACCAAGATCTAATGTACCCTTGAGATATCTCAAGATCCATCTTGTTTCCTTCAATGAAAAACTTTGGGTTCCTGCATGAACCATGATAGATAGCTCACTGCAAATCTGATATTTGGTCTAGTATATGTTAGGTAAATGAGACTCTGAAAAACTGTAGATAGAGAGTTGCATTTACCACAGGAGATGGATTTGAACAAGATAACTGCAGTCTCATCTCTATAGGTGTAGCAATAGGTGTGCAATCCATCATCATGAATTTCTCAAGCATTGTCTTGGTATATTTCAATTGAGAAATAAATATGTGATTCTCTTTCTGTCATACTTCTAATCCAAGACAGTAGTGCATGATCCCGAGATCTGTCATGTCAAATGATCAGTTAAGATCTTTCTTTGTTGCATCGATCATCTTCATTGAACTACCAGTGATGACTAGATCATCAAAATAGAAAACAAAAATAGCAATCCCCCTTTATTTTTGAGGTAGAGACTAGGATCATATGAATTTCTGACAAATCCATGCTAAATGAGATGCTCATCAATTTTGATATACCAAGCCCGGGGTGCCTACTTAAGGCCATAAAAAGATTTTATGAGTCTACATACCTTTTCTTCTTCTCTAGGTACAACATAACCATTAATTTGAGTCATGTAGACTTCTTCCTATATATCTTCATTCAAAAAGGAACTTTTCACATTCATCTGATGGATTTTCTAACCAAACTATGTAGTTAAAGCAAAGATCATCCTAATCATTTTGATCTTAGCTATGGGAGAAAATGTCTCCTCATAGTTTATGCCTTCCTTTTGTGCATACCACTTTGCTACCAGTCTTGCTTTATACTTGTCTATGGTCCCATCTGCTTTGTATTTTTTTTTAATATCCATCTACAACCAATGGGTTTCTTCCCTGGTGTAAGATTGACAAGTTGCCAAGTGTTATTTTCCATTCTTGGATAATACTCAACATCCATGGCATCTTTCCAAGCTTTTGACTGTAGGGATTCCTGGATAGTAGAGGGATCAACATATTCAACAAATCTACTCATCAAATCAAATTTTACTTCTTCTCATGCTTTTTATGCGAGTCCGTAGTCCAGTGGTGGATGTATCTAGTGGATCATATAATTTTTATCTTGTATCATGTAAGTATACCACTTGGGCATACATTGTACTGCTCCCATGGGTTGTGGTCCTGTCTGATCATCCACATCATCACTGTCATCATCAGTGGGAACATCAGCATTTGTTTTCACAACAGGTGGAATATCTACATCATGCGAGTCTGGAGAGGGAGTCTCAACTTCGTTATTTTTAAAGAACTCAACATCTTTGTTGGTGTATAATTTTCTAGTCTTCAAATCCATCAATTTGTACCCAAGATCCTCTTCATTGTAGCCAATGAAGATGAGTTTTTGTGACTTCATATCCAACTTCTTTTTATTCTACTTGGGTATGTGCATGCTAGCTTTACACCCAAATACTCTGAGGTGTGCAATGGATGGATTTCACTTCGACCATGCTTCATGTGGTGTCACTCCATCAAGAGCAATTGTGGGCACTCTGTTCAACAAATATATTGTTATCTTTGTTGCTTCTTCCCAAAATTTCCTCACTAGTCTAGAATCATCGATCATGCAACACACCATTTCCATGATAGTACGGTTTTTTCTCTCAACAACACTATTCTACTATAGTGTGTGTGGAGGAGGCATCTTTCGATGAAGCACATGAGCTTGAAAGTAGGCTTTGAACTCACATCGGTGAATTTTACCCTTGATCTGAGTGGAGAGAACCAATATGATAACTAGTCTCATTCTCTACACCACTTTGAACTTTTGAAGTTCTCAAAAGCTTCACTTTTCTTACGAAGACAAAATATCCACATTTTTCTTGAATAATCATTAACACAAAGCATGAAGTACTAAAATCCAGAATGACTAGGTTGCATCGGACTCACAAATATCGATATGAACTAGATCAAGCTTACCATGAGCTCGATAAGTACTCTTCTGGAATGAAGCTCGTGTTGTTTTCCTACTAGGTAGTTAGGACACTTATCTATATCCTTCTGGAGAGATGGAAATCCTCTCACCATGTTTTACCCAAGCAAAGTGCTTCAAGATATTTGAAACTAATGTGACCAAGTCTATGATGCCACAACTGTTGTGTTGAGGAATAATTCTTATCCATATGTGTTTGATCATCCCTGTGGAAAAATTCAAGTTGGAACATACGTCCCACATTGGAGGCTTTTGTAACAATTTTCAAGCCTCTTGATTTGTCTCAAATCAAACACACTTTCTTACCAAAATGACTATCAAAGTCAATATTTAGATTGTGATCTAGAAGTTTACTTAATAATAGTAGATTTTTTATTAATCCAAGGACATATAATACATCTGATAGTCTATAATTTCATGAAACAAATGGTAGAGAAATGTTCCCAATCCCCTATACTATGTATAAAGAATCATCACCTACTTAAATGTGATTTGTTGAAGGTGTGTCCCTCATTTTAGTAAACTAGTCTTTGTGCTTAGTCATGTGTTGAGTGGCTCCCAAATCAACATACCAAACAACACTAGATGACGTGGATGGTTCACTAGAATGAGCAGTGTACAAGAAGTCCTCATTTTCTGAATGATCTTCTTGCTCAGCTATATTTCCTTGTTGATGGGGTTTTCTTTGCTAGTTCCCCTTCTTTTACCCTTGATTGTAGTGTGATTGTCCCTTATGAGACTATTGATTCTAAGGTCTAGAATTACTTGATGAACCTTTCTTATATGTATTGTACCAAAAATATTTCACATCATGTCCTCTATTGTAGATAGGACATTTCTTATTTTGCTTGTCCCCTTGCTGATGTTATTTTTGGGAATTTTGAGAAGAATGATATTTTTCTTTGCCTTTTCCTTTTTTATGAGAAGATAGTTCTTTCTCCTCTTCATCATCTTTGTTATATATTACTTCTTGTTGCAGTAGATTCACTAACTTGTCAAAAGTAATTGTCTGATCTCACAAGTTTAGTTTAGCCATAAAATGTGGTAAGAAGGAGGGCGTGCTCTAAGAACAATGGGAATGAAATTTGTATCAGTTACCTCCTCTCCCAGGGATAGAAGTGAACCCCTCTATTCTGCAACTCTTCACAAAAAAAGATTCTACTTTCTCATTCTATTTGAATTTTAGTGTATGTAACTGACTCTGCAAATTCATAATTTTGTTCTTATTTTTGGCCTCATACACAATGCTTAACTTATCCCACGCTTATTTGGCTATTTTGGCATCTCGAATGTGGGGTTACACGTCATTAGATACTGCAAACAAGATTATGAATTTTTCCTTCTAATTGGCTTTTTCAAATTGTCTTTGTTGGGTTACATCATCAAGTGATCTGGTTGTGAAACCATTCACAACAGGACATATCTCTTCAAAATCAAGTTGTGTTCTGATCTTATTCTTCCATGTAGTATAATTATCTCATCTTAGAAGTTGTGATTCTAGAAGAAAGAACATAGGGGCATTGGTTCCCATTTTCTAAATTCACTGAAAAAGAGTAAGGCCCTTATCACTCTAGGTATAAGGTCTCTCAATCTATATACCATCGATCACGATATACCGAACCTTTCTATATATGTGCCCTTCAGATATACCCGTCGGTATGAGGAAGAATCTCACCCTTTCGATATACCCGTCAAGACGTGAAAGAGGGGTTAACGTATTTGAAAGAATTCAATATGTGGTATCAAGACAATACGAAAGGAGTCTATGTAATTATTGACACAAGCTTAAAGAAATATCCTCATACACACGTGTAACTTCTCTAGATACTCAAATAATTTTATTGTCTGGATTTATGTCGTGCAATCATTCACAGATGGATGGGATGACTCAAAGTGTGTGCATTGTGTCCTTATTACTCCATGTCGATTTATAGGGATGATTCCTAGATGATGTTGTTGTAACTATTTTAGGATTTAAGTGCAGTAGTAGTTGCGATGGCTTTACCTATAAATGCTTCCCATAGGCATTGTATATACCGAATGCTGCGAAAGAGATCCCAAGATCTCATGAGTGTTACAAAATGAAATTTTACTGATTTTATTTCAAATCTTTACCATTTTTTACGGTACAATTTTTACAGTTAAATATGGCAACCTATAAATTAGTACAATCCATTGAAAATTACACTTTGAAAATGAATGATTACATCCAGTAATTGTGGAAAAAATTTAATGGCATGCAAAAAAATTGTTTTGCAAGGCCCTAGTGGCCTCCGAAGCTTACTATGGTTCTCATAGCTAAAAACCACAAAAACAACTTTAAAATGCAGCTTTTGATGTCCCCCTTTTTAAAAAATGCTCACAATCAAGTTTTAATAAAATTAGGAGAAAAACATTTACCCCAAATTGGGGTTTTTCTCACTAATTTTAGTAGTGGGTTTGGTTGTAACTATCTAGTTTAGATGGGTTTTTCTCTGCTATATTTGCCACTACTTTTGTTGATTTCTGCAAAAACTATGCAAATTCAAATGGTTTTAAAAATATTTTTTGGGGGATCGAAGCCCTAACCTCCCCACTCCCAATGTTTTACCAACTCCCCACTAGCCAACAAAGCGGTCTTAGCACATATGTTATGAAATGAAGAAAATTATATTTGAATCTTAATAAAACTAACTAACCTTTGAAATGTTGACGTGGTTTGATTAGCATGTCCATATGGCTGCATGTGGGAGGAGGGAATATTAGGTCTAGCACCAAAAATGGATCTACTTTGCTTGTGCCTTCTTTTGTTTTCCACACCTTTATATTGATGAGGCCGCCGTTGTTTTGTTTGTTGGTATTTTTATTTCTCCGCCACTTTGATTAAATAATTTTATTATTTAGATGCCTTTGCTTGGGTTTTTGTTTACACACAAGATGATTATCTTGGGTAATGGCTCGACAAGGGTGTAAGATGATTGGCACATCCTTCGGGGTGCGTTTAGCTCATCCTAGGAGATCCGGTTTGGCAACTCGACTACTTGGTGTAGGGTTCATTAGAAGGTCAGCCACATGAGTGCTTGTTTTGGACTCGCCAATGTGTGGCTTGGTCCAATCAACTCTAAACAAAGCTCAACACACACGTCCAACTAAACACAACTCGGGACGCTTGTAATGTACAACTTGGCCCATTGAATATCAAGACAGGAAGGTTGGTATTGCTGATTTTAGAGCCTAACTCGCTCCTTGGCATGGTTCGGTTCGGTCTTCAATGCAACTCAACCCATCCAAAATTAACTCACCCACCTTGAAATAGGGGTCGATTGGCCATAGCCCACTCAAACATCTCGGTGGAGAGATCTTTCAATAACTCATCTCCAACCTAGGCAGTCGATAATTCTATAAGAAACTAAAATATCCACTAAACGTAGTGGATAAACCCTTAATGGGGAAATGAATATTTTTTAAATCTGAATTCTCATTTTTTTCGAGAACTAGAATGACTCAAGAAGAAAATTTTTCCTGGTGTAGGAGGCACCAAAGTGCAAAAATAATTTTCTTTTCAAACACCTGGAGATTGAACAAGAGGTTATGGGGATGCATGGATGGGGTTGGGAAGTTGCAAGAGGTTACATAGGCTCTCCAAATGTTGCAGATGCTTCTCCAAGCTCCTCTATCTCTTCTGCACTCTTTCTGCACACCTTATCTATTCACAGGCTCTCTTATCCTACTCTGATACCAAATCTAGAAGAGGGACGGAAGCCTCGTAATTTTATTGATGTTAAATAAAATCAAGTATAATAGAAATGGTTGCAATATTTATAGATATTGGACAGCCAGATATAGAAAAATGAGATGTTGCATAGGTGAAACAATAACCATAGTTACAGTAGCTTCCAAAATACATATGGGAAGCACAAAAATAATAAATACAAACAAATATAATTGTTACAACTATGTAAAAATTAACCTACATGAATATAATAAAACAATACAAATGGTTATACACTCATAACCATATAATTATAATATAAAACTACCTAGTTATCACAAGTAAATGTTAAATTAACCTAGGTAAACTATGTTTTACCTAACATGTTATGAATGATAATGTAATGTGATAAAAAAATGATATGCATATGATTATGAGTACATAACAAAATTGTAATCTGGAATTTTTTTTTCAAGTAACTTTTAGCATTTCTATTCCATTGGGAAAAATGTGTTGAATGTAATATGATGATAAGATAACTTCGCTTCACTCTTAACTCCACACAACCAGTGAGATGTGAGGGCTCACCACCGAGATTCAAGAAGAATGCAAGATGTGTGTTTTGAAGAATGTGAATGAGAATGATCAAGAGACAAGAACTTTGACAAGGATTTATTAAGAAGCCTACAACCCAACCCAAACCAAAATTAGCTTAACCAATTTGAAATTATTTTTTTCTTGCAAGTAGATGGCCTATTAATTGCTAATATTTAGTTTTAAGGAATAATTGTCTCTCTTAACATATACACCTAAGTCATTTTCTTGGGAATTTTTAGAAGCATTTTTATTTCTTTATTTATTTGCATATTTTGACTTATTAATGCAACCCCTACATCCTTCCCCATGCTACTAGTAAGAATCATTGGCTCATCACCAAGGACAAGACATAGACAAGTAAGGGATCTTGCCTCCTTTTCCAATCTCATGCTACTATTGAGAAGCATGGGCTCATCACCAAAGGTTGGAAGGGACAAGAAGTGTAGTTATTTGTAATGAAATATTTTGGTGTTTGTTGTTTATATTTTTGTTTTGTTTGACTTTAATTTAATTTGTGATTTTTGGGAAGAAATAATTTCCCTAATCTCAACACCATGCAACTAGATGGATACGAGGCCTCAACATTAAAGATTGAGATAAGAAAATAAAAGTTCCAAGTGAAATGTTTAGAATGTTTTTATAGAGAGAGATTTTTAGGGAAAGATTTATCATCAAGAAGATTCTAGAGAAAACTATGGGCAAGAAACACCCAAATCGAAGCAACCATGGAGAATACTAAGTATATAAGCCCTTATAAAGCAATGTCAAAAAATTTATCTTGTATGAAAGTGATGATAAATATTAAATAGTTTGAATGTATGAAAAGAATGGTGAAGTAGGTATGATTAGGATATTTTCCAATGTTTGAAAGTCAAAGAATTACTTGAACAGTAAGTTTCCATTTTACAATTTAGACAACATGATAATGTAAGTGAAAAGACAAAGATGAATGTAATGACGGACATTGTGGAAATGTAATCGAATATATATAGAAATGTCTCAGGTGACGCGAGTTGATGGTTTCATCAAACTCCTCACCTTCCAAGGTACACAAATGATAAGAAGGATGTTTGAAATTCTCATTTTCCTGATAAGGGCCTAACATTCTAGGTTTAAAATTATAACCCTTGCCCACTATCTTATCCATCTGAATATATGATCTTGGTGTTAGATCATTTTTTTAATACGATACTTTTAAACCCTTTTTTCCTTCTCTTGACTCGTTTCACGAACATGGTAATGTTGTTCAAATTTGTCCTCTAAATAGGGAGTAATGATCACATTTGACATAATTTTTACTATAGGGTCACGTCTCTTAGACACGATGATCTTGATTTCGACATGTTAGTATCTTTGGGACCAAGGTTAGGGATGGAAGAATCCCTAGAAATGGATTTGGTGAGTATCATTCCACTCTCGACATCCTCTTCTCTCTCTGACATTTCTATCATATGTATGTTTAAACCAAGATTGTTAGCATGGAGAGAGGCTAGACCAAGGAAGTTACCAACTCCTTGTGGTTCAAAGGGGAGGAGGATCGATGAATCACTCTCTAAGATTTTTATGATGTCCATTGTGGTTTTGGTGGACATGGTTTCCACAAATATGGATTTACCCTTATCCATATTCACCACTTTGAATGCTTTTGGGTCATCGACCTCAACTTCTAGAACATTCTAGGTGCTCACAACCAATTCCTTCAAGGGAAGTGGTTTATTTAATTGGTTCATGGGAGTTCATATTTAGAATGGACCCTAGTTTCTTCTTGAGGTTCTCCAAATGTATATCAAATGGCTTATGATCACCTTGATCGATAAATACTTTTCCCAAATGGAGGAATCTAGCTTCCTGGAATAAGGTGGAAGGAATAGCCTTCATTCTATGAATCCAAGGCCTACCAAGAATCATGTTATAGTTTGTTTCCTTTTCAATGATGTAGAACTCGATTAAAATAGTTTTTGGTCCGAGGGATACATGAAGAACTATAGTTCTAATTGATGTATCCTTAATACTATCATACCCTCACAACGTGTTTCTAGTAGAGGATAAATTGGTCTCCCCATATCCCAACTTATACAAAAAAGGACAAAGCAACTACATTAACAGTAGCTTCGTCATCAATTATAGCTTTCTTAATGCAATTTTTATAGACCCAGACTTGTAGGTATAAAGTAAGATCTCCTCTTTGGGCTATTTTAGCATCAGATGACATCTTTCTTATATCAAAGACAAACCGATATCCCTATCACTCTGTCCTAGAGGATGTATGTTGAAGTCAATATGATTGATTTGAGCCCCGGTGGAGGCATAACATGAATTAGGTCACGAACCAGTGCATCTAGCAATGTGGAACGATGTGTGGGGGAATTCTTCAACAAATCTAGAAACGAAATGTGAGAAAAGATCTTGTTCAAATCTAAAATAAAATCATAAGCTCCTATAGGTTTTGATACTATAGGAGCATCATCTTGCAAGTGAGAATAAGTGGGAAGAGGTTTTAAAGTGTATTCCCTTGTCTAATTTTTTTGCGTTAATTTCGGGTTTGAACTCTAACTCAACTAATCCCAAAATCTTTATATTCTTGTTTGAGTCAAAGTTAGGGGCAACTCGAGAGTTTTCAGAATTTGAGGCATCATGGTCATTATTCCCAATAGGAATACCCTTTTTATATTTTGAGGATCTACCTTTCCATTCTCATGATGTTTAGGGAACTATTCCTGATAGATGCCTAGGTTTGCATTCTGAGGAAGAACGGGTCTTGTATGACTAGGCTAACAGGTCCCTTCAGGATTTTCTAGGAACATGTCCACAAAGAGTTGTCTTTGATTTTTGGGAAGTCTTTAAATGAACTTGTTGCGATCCCTAAAAAACCTAGTGGTATGACTAACAATATGGTGAAACCATAATATATATTCATATCATAATCTCTTGGCCTTTGATTTGAGTTTTGTTATTGAATGTAACCTCGGTTATAGCTTTGAAATTGGTTGTTGTATTCATAGTTTGTTTCCTTTGGCTAGGATTTTGGTATTGGTTAAGGAATTTGGTTTGAGCTTGTCAAGGAGGGGGACGATTGACATCAACATTGTTGATAGAGGAATAAAAATTAGGGCCTCTTTGATTTCCCATTTTTTTATTGTTGTTTTTAGTGTTAGTGCTACCATCATTTGTAAAACTAACATTCTTTATTTAATCGGTAACACCATCTATGGTAACACGCGATTGTGATTCAAAACCTTGGGTCCTTGGTTTTTAGCTTCATTTTTTTTATGGTTTGTGTTGTTTTGGTTATGGGACACTAACTTCCCATTGAGAATGTAATTCTTTCACCCACTATCAATAGCAGTTTGGTCAATTTGAAGTGCACCTTCAAAAAATTCCTCATAGTTATAAAAAGGAAACTTCTCCGAATCCCTCCTTGGTATCTTAATTAAGAAAGTAAATGAAGAGGTCCCAAAGTTCCATTTGGTCTATGTTAGGTGCACTTGAGATGAGTAAATAATTTTTCACTATCTCTAAATGAAATGGGCAGTAGATTCATTTGGTTCCTACCTAATATACGAAACTCCCTAATCCATGTTCATAGCAACTTATTCATGTCAAATGCTTTGATGAATTTAGAAACAAGTTATTTAAAGGTTTGTACAGAATCTTATAGAATTTGATAGTACCATCCTAACACAATTCCCTCGAGAGTCTTCAGAAATATTTAATCTACTACAGTATCACAAGGAAGCAATTCCCTAATGGCAGTAGCATAGGCCTTGATATGAGCGTTCAAGTATCCTTCTCCCTTAAACTAAGGAAGATCAGGAAATGGGCATGGAAGCATGACACCCCATATTGTGAAATCTAGGGGTTATTTCAAATACTTAGCATGAGTTCCCATTGCATAAGATTCCACCATTGACCCCCCTTGATGAGGAGGAGGAGGAGAAGATGGATAAGTAGAAGTGTAAGCATCAATAGGAATATATCAAGATCCTTGATATGAAGTATAAGGAGTAGGGAAAGTATATGCATCCATGTGAGGGGATTTTGAGTACATATACAGGTAAAGAGGAATAATGTTAGGATATGGGCTAGTGGGTGTAAAACCGTGAACGTCACATTTCTCTAAGGAACGGAATTTAAGAATGCACTTACTGGCAAGCCCTTGCGTAGGATAAGAAAGATATGAATGAGGATCCATCCCTAGTATTTCAAGACACATGAGAAGATTACCGGATTCGATTGGACTTAATAACCTTGTTGTAGAGGATGTTAAATAGGTTATGCATTGCTAGGAGTGTACCCTTTGTTGTCAATGGGAAACCACATGTTCTACCATATTTCATAAGTTGGTTGTAAATTTTGGGCACTTTCTAGTTCTCAAATCCTCTCTACTAGGGTATAAATGCCATCGGTAGGTGAGGATTGAGTCCCTTGTTTGGGTTCCAACTATGTAGGTTTTGGTTGAGAGGAGATGTGATATCCTATAATAATCTATGAGGTGTTATCATTATTGTCTTCCTTAGAGATATGAATCTCAAGGTTTTGGGTTGATACATTGTTATTGAAAAATTTGGAGGTATGAATTTGCATCTTGTCTAAGGACTCGTATATTATATGAAGATTAGCAATTCATGTAAAAATGTCATATTTTTTTAATTACATGCTAATTTGAGATCTTGACAAGACTCTAGTTTAAGGTCTAGTTCCACCTATAAAATTCATGTTACTTGAAGGGATTGACCATATTGTATTTTTAAAGGTTGATCGACCTCCTCTATTCTCACATGACCATTGGGGTTTAAGACATAGCTAGGGAGGCTTACATGTTGTTTTTGTAGTCATAATCCCATCTAGAAAGGAAAAGGTATTGATGTGGTTGAACATTTGTGTAAGCCCATAAGAAAGATGTACATATAGGAGGAGAGAAGTGCAACTACTACCTAAATTAGTGGTGAAGAACTCCCACTAACTGATATTGGTAGTTAAGTTAACTCCAAAATACTAGTAAGCTAACTCCACATAATTGAGAAGCTAACTCAACACAACTAGTAAGCTAACTCCACACAACTAGTACACCTAAGCAAGCTAACCCAACAAGTGTAGGGCTAACACAAGTGTAAGAATTATCATAATAAATAAATAAAAGGATAAATAATAACCTACACTAACACCCTCCCAGTAAGCATAGCTTAGGTGGGTGAAAAAGAAGGTGGGTCCTAGCAACAAGGCCTAATGAGGTACCCATGTACAACAACTAGAAAATTGGACACCGCAAGGTACCCAAAACCAATAATAACAAAGTAGAGAGGGAAAAATCCTGTTGTAAGATATCCTCAGAAGCTCAGCTCCAAAAACTCGTACAATGCTGAAGAAGTGTGGTGCGCACTATGGTATGAATCCACTTCTTGATCATAGAACTCAAAAACAACTAACACTAGGCTTCACTGAATAGCTCCATGCAAGGAGATTGTCAATGGAGTGATGTTGAAAGTAAAAAAAAAACACCAAACATAATTTGATCAACTACTACAAATAGGTGTGCCATGATCCAAGAACAACCAAGGCAACAAGGCGGACACAAGATCTAAATAAATAGGAGTGTCATGATCCAAGAAAATCCAAGGTAACAAGGCAAGGACATGAAACCCAAAGAAGTAGTATCAACACGTAACAAGGAAAGGACACGAAACCTAAAGAATCAATATCAACACCATACCCTCCCATACTACTGAATGGGTAGAGTGACACCACAAATCTGTATGAGTTGTCAAAATCAACTACTTGAACACTGAAAAACTAACACTGGGCTCCATCAGAATATCTCTCCCACAAGAGAGACTGACAACATGCCAAAAAAAAGTGTCGAAAATATAGATCCAAAATATCTCAACAAACAAGAGAGATATAAATGTATACACCCATAGATACAAGAATGTAATACCCAAAATTTTAGGACGTCGGGCTCAACCGAAATTGCATCCACAAGTGATCACAACACCCTCCCAAATTTGGCACTTTATAATTGAGTGCATGTAAATATTACAATGAGTAATAGTACCTTTTACATTTGAAATATGTGTATAAAAATGTCACCAATGCATAGATCTCAAAAAAATACACAATTTCAAAACAAATATCACCTTAATCGAGCTACAAATCAAAAGTTATGAGCTCTAGAAGGTTTTGCTATTAAAATAATATTTTAATGCTGATCTTTTTTTAAAAGGTACACATGACACCCAAATTTCCAAAGGGTAAAAGAGTGCATCCACACAATACATGCTTGCGACCAAAGGATAAAAGTCTATGCCCAAAACCTAAAATGTCCAGAGGGTAAATCATTGCATCTAGAGGGTACACGCCAATATCCAATGGATAAAAGAATGCACCCAGAGGGTACCGATCTGCATCCAATGGATAAAATATTGCATCCAAAATAGAAATATCCAGAGGGTAAAAGAATGCATCCGAAGGTACACGCTTATATCCAATGGATAAAAGAATGCACCCAGAGGGTACAGATCTACATCTAGTGGATAAAAGACTACATCTAAAACCGAAATATCCAGAGGGTAAAAGAATGCATCTGGAAGGTACACGCTTATATCCAATGGATAAAAGAATGCACCCAAAGGGTATAGATCTGCGTCTAGATTTGACTGTCTCAAAACATGGTCAATTTTACAGTCGATTCTAGGGTTTTGGTACCTTCCAAATCCAATGTCGCACTCCATTTTACATAAAAATGATTGCTGCAGAAAAATTGCTAACAAATTCCAAATACATGAAAATCATCTATCACTCTGATACCAAGAAAGGAACGATAATAAGATTGTTCCAAGCCACAATCTCAGATGATAATAGCACACCACATTAGATTTGTAAAAACAGAAGAGATAAAATACCATATATGGAAATCCATCATAATCCATAATGCTCAATACATTACAATAGAATGACTTGAATTATTCAATAAGAAAGATGTACATATAGGAGGAGAGAAGTGAAACTACTACCTAAATCAAGTGGTGAAGAACTCCCACTAACTGATATTGGTAGTTAAGTTAACTCCAAAAGACTAGTAAGCTAACTCCACATAATTGAGAAGCTAACTCAACACAACTAGTAAGCTAACTCCACACAACTAGTACACCTAAGCAAGCTAACCCAACAAGTGTAGGGCTAACACAAGTGTAAGAATTATCCTAATAAATAAATAAAAGGATAAATAATAACCTACACTAACAATAAACCTCTTACGGAAAAGCTTATGCCTCAAGTTTTTTTTCGTAAAGGGAAATATTCTCGAAGCAATTTCCTCATCGTATTAAATTTTTCCGAGAATAAGTAAATCTAAATTAATTGAAAGAAATAAACGATGTGCTAGGATTTGTTCACTCTTCCTCTAACTAGTTTGTCAAGAAGATCCACAAGGATAATCTAGGAAGAAGTTATCAAAGGAAGATATAAGAAATATTTTGAAAATAAATACTAGAAATAAAATAAATACATTCAGGAAGTGATGAAATCTTTCGATTCTACAATTATACCAACTTAAAAAATACTTTCTTTTTATTCTAACGAATTTAAATTAATTAAATATTTAAATAATTGAAGTATAGCCAAAACCTAGTGACTATTGTACTATGTTAGCTTACCAAAAGTGAGATGTGCTTGTTGTCTCCTTATCTTTTTATACTCTTCCAAAGATGAAATCTAATTGATCAAAGAATGTACGAGATGTTAGCTAGTAGCAGAGAAAAACAAGAACTAGTTATCGGTGGCTTGGTGTAAGAAATGACTGAAATAAAATAGTAGGAAAGAATAGAGCAATTATCTAGTTTTCTATGTGGTTCCTCTCAAAAATTCAACAACATAACTTTACCTCAAGAATGTGAAAAATCCAACCCATCATATGGGTAAAAGTTTGTCTTTATAGAAATATGAGAAATAAGAATTCAATCACATGTGTCGATCAAGAAGTGACAAATCAACAAAAAGAGAGGAATTCAACATTATGAACATAACCAAATAAGAAGAGAAAATCAATATGATTCCAATGAGTCCAAAAATAGATAAAACGATTGACAAACGAGTGATAATATCACTCCTCAAATCCAAACATACATTGAAAAATGTGTGTTTTAACTCTTTGATTTAAGGTGATATGACCACCAGTGTAGACAGAATGGCAGTTATGTGTCAGCGTCGGTGTGGTTACACAACCATCACAGTGACAATTACACAACCTTCGAGGAAGTTATGTAACCCCCGAGGTGGTAACGCAACCACCAAGGTGATTACATGACCTTCACTAATGATTACGTAATTATAGGGGTGGTTCTTGCAATTGTAGTTCAAAACAATGCCAAAAGTTAAAAAGTAGTCTTGTAAGAAAAATTAAAGTTTGGAGATAAAACATAAGGGTTGATTTGAGTCAAAGGAGGGATGAAAAGGAGAGAGGGAAGGATCTAGACCTCATTTTTACCTTAGAAGAATTTTTTTATCATCATTAGAGACATTACATTTTCCATGTTGCACCATGTAATTTTTGGGTGCGTACGAGTATCCATGGTTAACCTAAGAGGACATTGTATGAGGTATCAACATCAACAAAACATGGTAGATGGTTTCAAGAATTCGTGGGATAACTTTTATAGGAAAGATGATCATTCTAGAGGATTTTTATTCACTATTATCATAACCATGAATGGTTATAACATTAGCTCCTAGACTAGCCTCTGTGTGACCAAGACATCTCAACATTTTCATGGAACATATGTTTAATATTGCTCCATTATCAATTAGAACTCTTTTGACCTTGTGGTTAGTAATATATGCTTTGATATATAAAGATTTATTGTTTTGTAGGTTTGGATTTAGTAGGTCCTGAGGACCAAATGATAATATGGGTATGGTTGGCTAAATATTGGCAATTAAGGCTTGGAATTTTGAACATTAAGATTATCAGGAACACGTGTCTCATAGAGAGCACGAGTGAGAATATCCGAAAATTTAGGTGATGCTTTAAATAATTCCATAAGGGAGATATGGGTAGGTGTTGTTCCTAACTATTTTAATAGGTTGTATGGACTAGAAGTGGAAGATTTGGCATTCAATGTTGGCCTTGGTTTATTTGGGAACCGTGGGACTTACCACTTGAGGTGCGCAGCGGATGAAGTGGATGGTTGTTTTAATGTATGCACCCAAATTTTCTTTTTTCATATGCCCAACACATTATTATGAGTTTGAAATTTTATGGTAGCAATAGTAGGAGGCATTTCTTCAACAAATGAAATTATTGAGTTGAAATTGACATTGTTTGAAGATTGGCCTTGTTATGTATCTTTGTTAATTACACCATGATTAGGGAACAGATTGGAGAACACCTTTATATTTTCATTGGGTTTTTTATTTTGTGTTAGATCTTTGACCATTATATCTTCGCTTATCAATGAGGTCCTAGATGTAATGACGAAGTCACACACATCTATTTATTTGATGGCCATCAATGTGATGAAAATCACAATATGTGTTAGGTTTATACCAAGAAGGCTTAGGTTCCCCTTCAAAAAAAGGTTTCATGATGGGGTACGTGACCATATTGGCACTTTCCAGTTGGCATAAGACACTTGAAAGAGTCTCTCCCAAAGGTGTAAATTGTCATCATTTTTGGTCATGAGGGGAATCCTCTCTACTTGGAATAATGATGGGTTGTTTCATTTTAATTTGATTTCGTTGACTATTTTGTATGTTATGCACATTGATGTTATTTGTGACACCATCATTAACAACATTATGGTTCCTATTGACATGTTTAGATTTATCCAGATGACTAGTGTTATTGTCTTTGGAATGAGGCTTGATCAAGCCTTTGATAATGAGGGCCTTTTGTTATGTTTTTGGAGCCTATTTTCATGTTAGAGTGTGGTACACCTTCTATGTGTTACACTTGGGTATTTTTATGGTGGTTTTCATGGGTGGTTTATTAACCCATGGGTAATGGGTAAGCTTGTTATGGGTTGTTTTTGGGCCCATGGTTTTCGGTACCCATTGTTTTGTAAAACCGCCTCTTCGACTACCCATAGGTTTATGGGACGATTTTGTTTTTTCCCATTGTTTGATACCCATGGTTTTGTAAAACTTCTTCAATGGTTGTCTATTTATATGGTCTTATGCATATGATAGATAGAAAAGAAAATTTATTGCAGATGTTTTTGAATTCGGGTGTGAATTCTATAGAGTTTGTTGAGCATAGCTCCAAACGGATCTGGGTATTGTATTGAGAGAGTGGAGGCTTGTAATAAAATCTGAGCAAGTGATTCTTGGTGGACATAGCCCAAATTGGGTGAACCACGTTAAATCTTGTCTCTCTGTGTTGTGTTATTTATTTTGCACTTTTATTTGAGATCTATAATATTTTCTGCATATTAGTTTCTACTGTTGCGATTCTGTAAGGGATTATTCCACATATTTTATCTCTTATTCCCTAAAAATTGGTATGAGCCTAGTTTGGTTTCTTTGAAGTGTTGAATCGCATGGAAAGTTTTATCTTGAGTGGGAGCTATGGCAAATGATGGAAGATTTAGGGTTGATAAATTCAACGGGCAGAATTTGATCTTTGGAAGATGCAGATGGAAGATTACCTTTATCGAAGGATCTTTATACTCCACTATCTCGAGAAGGTGAACAAACCTCGAGTATGACAGATGCGGGATGGGATTTGTTGGATCAGAAGGCATCTGGAATGATCCGGTTGTGTCTTGTATCTTTGGTATTATTTAATGTTTCAAAGGAAAAGACTACAAAATATCTAATGGATGCATTAGGGAAATTATATGAAAAAGCCTCTACCTCTAACATGATATTTTTAATGAAAAAATTGTTTAATATGAAGATGTCGAGAATAGTTCAAGAGCATATCATTTAAATAATTTCAATACGGTTGTTAATATGCTAGCTTCGGTTACAATAGAATTTGATAAAGAAGTTATGGATTTATTAATTCTATGCTCTTTACCTGAAAGTTGGAATAGCCTGGTAATGGCGGTAAGCAACTCGGTTCCAGCTAACTCAAAGTTGAAGTTTGAAGATGTTGTAGGGGTGATTCTAAGCGAGGAAATGTGAAGAAAAAGCTCTGGGGAATCTTCTACTTCAAGGAATGCTTTGACAGTGGAAACTAGAGGGAGACAGAAGAATAGAGGAAATCGTGGAAAATCGAAAGATTGGGAAAGGTCAAAATCCAAGAGCAAGATTGTATGTTGGAACTGTGGAAAGTATGGGCATGCAAAGAAGGACTATTAGGAGCTTCAAAACAAGAAGAAACAACAAGAAGAAAATAAGGAGGCAAATGTGGCATCGGGTAATGTATGTCAAGATGTTTTGATTCTTTCTTTGCATAATATTAATGAATCTTGGGTTTTAAATTCAGGGGCTTCTTTTCATGCTACTCCACATAGGCATTATTTTGTTGATTATGTTCAAGGGGATTTTGGGCATGTTTTTGTTGGTGATGATGAGCCTTGCAGTATAGTTGGAAAAGTTTTTGTTCAGGTTAAGATGCAGAATGGGAATACATGGCTATTGAAGGATGTCAGACATGTGCCTACATTAAGGAGAAATTTGATATCGACAGGGCAATTGGGAAGTGATGGTTGTACTTTTATATTTACAGGTGACTCTTGGAAGGTCACCAAGGGTGCTCTTGTGGTGGCAAGAGGTAAGAAGGTTAGAACCTTGTATTTAACCACTGATAGTACTAATGATTGTAATCTTGTAGCTTCATATGCAGATACAACATTATGGCACTATAGGCTCGGTCATATGAGCCATAAGGGCATGGACATCATAAAAAATAATTTGCCTAGATATAAAGAAATAGGTTTGGATTTTGTGAGAAGCTGCATATATGGGAAACGAGGTAAGAGTAAGGTTTCTCAAGGTTGGACCTACGAAGAAAGAGATTAAGTTAGAGTTGGTACATTCGATATGTGGGGAAATTTGGCTCTGTATCATCTCTTGGGGTTCAAGTTATTATGTTACTTTTATTGATTATGCAACAAGGAAAGTTTGGATTTATTTTATTAGAAACAAATCGATGTATTTGATACTTTTGTTAAATGGAAAGCCTTGGTAGAGAATGAAATAGGCATTAAGTTAAAATGTCTCATGTCAGATAATGGAGGGGAGTATTGCAATAATAAATTTGATGATTATTGTTCTAAGAATGGAATCCACAAGCAAAAGATGGTTCCAGGAACCCCTCAGCCAAATGGGGTGTCAAAAAGGATGAACAGAACAATAATGGAGCGTCTTTAGGAGCATGAGGATACATGCAGGACTACCTCTTTATTTTTGGGTAGAAGCGGTGAGCACAATTGTGTACTTGATAAACAGAGGACCCTCAAGTGCCTTGGATGGAGGCATACCCGAGGAGGCTTGGTACGGTAAGAAAGTCGATTACTCATTTCTTAGAGTCTTTGGATGTGAGGTGTTTGTTCATATTGACAAGGATGATAGGACCAAGCTAGAGGCTAAATCGAGAATAATGCACTTTTATTGGTTATGGTGGTGATGACTTTGGATTTAAATGTTGGAGTATTAAAGACAAGAAAATCATTCGATCTAGGGATGTGGTCTTTAATGAGAAAGTCATGTATAAGCAACAATTGCAGGAAAATAGGGAATAATCCAAGAAAGAATATGCAGTGGTAGAGGATATTCCAGATGGGAAAGTGACCCATGAATCGGTTCGGGAACCTACTCAACAGAACCCCACACTCCTACAAAGAAGGAGGTCTTCTAGGGTAAGAAAAGAACACGAACGTTTTCTCCTTCTCTTTATTATTTATTACTCACTGATAGTGGAGATTCCAGTAAGAAGTGGGAGCAAGCCATGGATGAGGAGCATAAGTCTCTCATGGAAAACCAGACTTGGGATTTGGTGAATCTATCGGAAGGCAAAAGAGATTTGCAGAACAAGTGGGTGTACAGAATTAAAGATGAAGGAGGAAAGAAAAGATATAAGGCTTGGTTGGTGGTCGAGGGTTTGCACGAAACAAGGTATAGATTTTGATGAGATCTTTTCTCCTATAGTAAAAATGACTTCTATTAGAATTGTTCTTGCAATAGTGGTAGCGAGAAGAGTTACACTTAGAATAGATAGATGTAAAGACTACATTTCTCCATGGTGATTTAGAGGGGGATCTATATATGTAGCAGCAGAAGAAGGATATGAAGTCAAAGGTAAAGAGGAGATGGTGTGCAAACCGAAGAAGAGCTTGTATGGCCTAAAACAAGCTCCACGTCAATGGTGTAAGAAGTTTGATAGATTCATGATGGAGCAAGGTTATATCAGATGTCATTTCGACCATTGCGTGTATACAAAGAAATTTGAGGATGGAAGTTATATTATCATGTGTTTGTATGTTGATAACATCTTTGGTTGCGAGTAAAAACATGTAGGAAATAAAAGTACTCAAGAAATTGACTAAGTGAATCCTTTGATATGAAGGATTAAGGAGCAGCCAGAAAAATCCTTGGTATGGGGATAACTTGGGATAGGAAGGAATGGAAGTTGACTTTATCTCGGGAAGACTACATTAAGAAGGTATTGGACAGGTTTAATATGCAGGATGTTAAACCGGTTGGGACTCCTTTAGCGAGGACATTTTAAGTTATCAAAGGAGCAAAGTGTCCCAAGATAGAGCAGAAAGAAACCAGATGTCCAAGGTACCTTACTCATCGGCGGTTGGCAGTTTGTTGTATGCTATGGTGTGCACTAGGCGATATTACCCATGCGGTGGGAGTTGTGAGTAGATTTATGAGTGATCTAGGTAAAGAGAATCGGGCAGAAGTAAAGTGGATCCTTCGGTATTTGAGAGGAACCATGGGGATAGTTTTGTGCTACAATGGATCGAGACACCACTTTACATGGTTATGTAGATTTAGACATGGCTGGAGATGTAGGCAGTAGGAGGAGCACGGACAGTTATATTTATATTGTAGGTGGGACAACACGTGTGAGTGGATTTCACGACTACGAGAAGCTGGTGGCTTGTCAACCACGAGGAGGCTGAATATGTTGCTACCATAGAGGCAAGCAAAGAGATTATTTGGTTACAACAATTTCTTGAGGAGTCGAGGCATAAGCAGGAGGAATGTAAGCTACATAGTGATAGTCGAGTACTATACACCTAGCTAATAACTTTGCTTTCCACTCTAGGACGAAGCATATACACGATTGAGATATCACTTCATTAGGACAGCTTTGGAGGAAGATAAGTTGAAGCGGAGAAGATTCATACCAGTGAATCCTACGAGACATGATGACCAAGGTGGTCACAAGGATAAACTAAAGCTATGTTTAGCTTTGGTTGACCTTCGCGGATGATAGTGAAGGGTTGAGAAGCTTTCTCATGGAAATCAATCTCCAAGTGGGAGATTGTTATGTTTGTGGAGCCTATTTTCATGTTAGAGTGTGGTGCACCTTCTATGTGTTACACTCGGGTATTTTTATGGTGATTTTCATGGGTGGTTTATTAACCCATGGGTAATGGGTAACCGTTATGGGTTGTTTTTGGGCCCATGGTTTTTGGTACCCATTGTTTTGTAAAACTGCCTCTTCGGCTACCCATAGGTTTATGGGACGGTTTTGTTTTTGCCCATTGTTTGATACCCATGGTTTTGTAAAAATGCTTAAGCAGTTGTCTATTTATATGGTCTTATGCATATGATAGATAGACAAGCAAATGTATTGCAGATGTGTTTTGAATTCGGGTGTGAATTCTGTAGAGTTTTTTAGCATAGCTCCAAACGGATCTGGGTATTGTATTGAGAGAGTGGAGGCTTGTAATAAAATCTGAGCAAGTGATTCTTGGTGGACGTAGCCCAAATTGGGTGAACCATATTAAATCTTGTCTCTCTGTGTTGTGTTATTTATCCCGCACTTTTAATTTAGATCTATAATATTTTATGCATATTAGTTTCTCACATTGCAATTCTATAAGGGATTATTCCGCATATTTTATCTCTTATTCCCTAACACCTTTTCAATTTGAGTCATTTTTTTGATAACTTCCTCAAATTTATTGAGGCGTGTATCTACATGTGGAAAGATAACTTGTTATTAAGGTTAGCTATGAAGATACTATCTAATTTTTTCTTTGGAATGGAACATGGAAACTGGTTTGCGATTCCTCTCCATTGTTGTAAGAATTGTGCAAAAAAATTTGTTTGATAATTGTTTTATGTTACAAAAAACCATCATGGCGATATTAGACTCAAGGTTGAAGGAAAAGGGTTTGACGAACTTCTACAAGAGGTCCACAAAATTAGTTATTGATCACTTTGGAAGGTGTAAGAACTAGTCCAAAACTTTTCCTTCTAAACTTCTAGGAAGAGACACAATATAGGGATATCATTATATGCCACTTCTTGGCATGCCATGAAAAATTCCTTAATATGCTCTCATGGGTCATTTTTTCCTTGTATTTGTCAAATTTGGGCATCTCAAAAAATTTGGGAAGGGTATGTGTAAGATGTCCTTATCAAAAGGATAAGGACACAATTCATCAAATTTCAATTATTTTCATTGGTTTTGCATGCCAAAAATTGTGTCTTTCATCATTTGTCATCCTCAATCAAATAGTGAATTAATTTGTGGGATAAAGGAAGTATTATCATTTTTATATTTTTTTCTTTATTTGTCGTAGTATGAGTTTTAAAGGGATTGTTTACATGTTTTTTTAATTATTTTTCATTTATATCAGTAGTTACTTTGGAAGATATGAGAGCCAATTATTTTCCATTGCATTGATTTGATCGATCAAGGCTTGATTTGGCTTGGGGCTGAAGCACTAGATTTACCTTTATCATTGGCATTAATTTTTCTTGGTCCGGCATTATCTGTTATTTGATTTGGATGGTATATAATTTTTGGATTTAGGTTGACTTAGTAATGTTTTCAAAACATCCCGCCAAAGTCTAGAGGTAGTTTCACTCCCATCTCAAGGAGACAAAGTAAAAATTGGTCCTTATTTGTTCGTAAAATATTTTCAATTTGGGATTATTCCTCAAAAGAAATGTTATTTTGGTGATCCTTGAGATGATCATCATCTTCATCTTCAGAGTTGATATGGAAAGAATTTTCATCATCTATTCTGAAGATATTATAGTCTTGGTGTCTTATTCCTACCATTTTTAAAAGAGGGAAGGAATGAAGAGAGGTGTGATAGATCACTCAACCCTCAGTAAAATGAATGCTAATATGGAAGAGGGGTTTGAAATATTTGAACAACATGACCCTTAGAAACATGAATTCTAAGATGGAAGTGAGTGACAATGAAGATCAAGATAAAATCAACCCTTAGCAACGTGAATGCTAAGATGGAAGAGGGGTTTGATTTGATTGACCGTACTCGACCTCTAGCAAAGTGAATGCTAGAATGGAGGAGATATGAAAATATTTATCATACTCAACCTCTAGCAAAGTGAATGCTAGAATGAAGGAGGGTATGAAAATATTGATCATACTCAACCTCTAGCAAATTGAATGCTAGAATGAAGGAGATTGAAAACACGTTTGATGTGCTAGAACCTTAACAAAGCAATATTTAATATCGATGAGGCTTAAAGATGAAAAGCTAAAAGGCGAGTGCTTAAATTTTTATGATGTTTATGTCAAACTAAAATATGTAAGAGAAAGATAAAGAGATAACCCTCTATGATTTAAATGAAATGTTAAGAGATAAAATCTCGATGGATGATAAGATTTTGATGACACTTGATCATGATAAAGTAGATATTATGATGTCAAGACTTAGGTTGTGAATGAAAGTGCTCGAGTAAGGACGTGGGTATCCACAACTCAAGGCTTAAATTTGATGGGAAATAAATTTCTTAAACTTTGGGAAAGTGATCCATAAGACTAAGGTAAGATAGAATGAACTCGAGATGAGAAAAATCCAAAGGAAAAAATTTGGCAATTTCAAAAGGGGTGATGAAAAATCCAAATAGAAGGTGTGAGTAAGATTTGAAAATAAATGATGAAAATTTCAAACAAAGGACGTTTGGAGGGTTTGAAAGGAGATGGTGAAATATCCAAATAAAAGAGATTTGGAATGTTCGAAAAGAGATAGATGAAAAATCCAAATAAGAGGTATTTGGATGATTTTGAAAAAGAGAAAAGAAAGTTCCAAATAAAGGATTATTTGGAGGGTTTGAAATGAGATGATGAAAAATCCAAATAAGGGGTATTTGGAAGGTTCAAAAAGAGAGAGTGAAAGATCCAAATGAAATAAATTTAGAATGATTCTAAAAGAGATAGAATATGGAGAGTGAATGAAAGAGTGTGAAACACAAACTCACTAACATGTAAAAAGAAAAAGAAAGGTGAAAAATATTGTTTATGGAAGGTGGGCCTCTAACTTATATTTTCTTGGACAAGGTATGGCTTCCTAGAATAAAGTTCTCTCCCTAAATTTCAATAGTCTATCCGAGAAAGTGTGGTACTATTGCTAGTTGTCATTTTTACTTTACCCCGAATATGATAAGTCATATTTTACTCCACTAAAAGGATCAAGATGAGGTCGCCACTATGGATTTCCATTAATCTAATCTCTCACAAAGATTGATCTGTAAACCTCTACTTTGGAAATTTACAAGACCACACAAATGTTGTTCCTACTTCAAATTTACTTGAAAATGACAGTTCTTAATGCTAGTGAATGAAATCTGAAACTTAGAACTATTTTGCAACAATGAAAGATAAACAATTCAACACACAACACAATATTTTATCCTAAAACCCCCAATTTAAGGAAAACCAGTTGGGAAGGGAAATTTCTCTTTCTTCCCAATATTATATTGGACAATTAAAATAAAAATATATATTACAAGAAGTTGAAGGAAGGAAAACAATGTCACTTCCACCCTTCTCTACTTTTTTTCTTTGTTCTCACACCTTGCTTCTACAAAACAATTCCAGATCAATGGTTTCTTTCTCACTTCTCTCCATCAAGTATTTGATGATCCAATTCCACACATTCCTCTTGCTTAAATAGCTTTCTCCCCATGTCCTCCCATGCACTAGAGAATGGGAAGAGTCATCCAAGGAAGAGACACGACCAAGATGTTTGAAATTCATGACCATTCATGGATTTATTTTTTTGTTTTCATAAGTGACAAAACCATCAATGAACACAAACCATTTTTTATGTAATCGCAGCACCGGTTATGTAACCATTGAGTGCGTGTAGAGGGGTGGTTACACAACCATCGGGGTGGTTACGCAACCGCCACTTTGCACAAGGTGGCGATTTTGTAACTTAACAATATGCTCTCCTTTCTAATTAATTTTCCTTTTAATTATGGTTTCTCTGATGAAGTGTTGTTTATTTGTATCCTTATGGATCACACCTCCCTGCTCGGGAGGATTTTGGTCCCAAAAAGCTTAATGGGGGAGTAGATGCTGAACCAATTCCCTCACTTTCTCCTTTGAGTACCACCGGGACTTCCTTTGTGTCTTCCCCTTGAGTCCAACCTATCAAGGTTCATGTGGGCCTCTCATTTTTCTCTCGATCATATGTTCGCAACACTACATCCTCCCCAACTCACCTCGTGAATAAAATATGTAATATTCTATGGAAGGTAGAAATAGACATTCTTCTTCTTTTTCAAGCATGGATGGAAGATATATGTGTAAGTTCTCACAATTTACTACCGAGTAAATATGCATGAAGTGTGGAAAATCAAGTCTAAAAGCATTTTCTCCAACCTGTTCTAGTATAGTGAAGGGTCCATACCATAGTGGCTTGAGTTTCCTTGTTTGACCTTGTAGTCTTTCCTTTCTCAAGTAAATTCAAACCTTGTCTCCAACATGAATTTTGTGCTCTCTACAATGTTGATTGTGTCTAGCCTTATACTTGGCTTGAGACTTCTCCAATTTTTATTTCACCTTGAGATGGATTTTTCAGATCCTCTCAATGAACTTCACTACTCTAGTCACTTATGAATCATGTATCTCTCCTTATTCCTTATGTCCAACCGTAATATCCAATGGATTGGTAGGTAGATATCCCAAACATTCTTTAAAAGGTGACTGCATAGTGGATGTGTGTACTTCCCTATTGTAGGAATGTTGAATGTAGGCTAAGGACTCATCCCAAGTCTGTGGATATTTACTATTGTATCCTCTAATAAGTTGTACCAAAGTCCTGTTCACCACCTCCATTTTCCCATCTGTCGGGGATGGAAGGTCATGCTCCTTTGTAACCTAGTGTCCATATTTTCCCATAAAGTAGTCCAAAACTTCCCCAATAACCTAGAATCTCTATCATAAATAATAGACTTTGGCAAACCAAAATGCACCCATACATTAGCAAAGAAAAGTTCAGGTTCCTCACATGCTTTTATTATTTTTTTGCATGCCATAATAACACACATTTTACTGAATCTATCTACAACAACATATAGATAGTCATGGACATGTTTATAAATAGGTATTCCTCCTACAAAATCCATAGAGATATCCTCCAAAGGTCGAGTAGGGATCGAGAAAGAAATATACAAACCTTCCTAATTTTAGACTTTCTTGTACAATAAAGTTACATCCTCTTATAAATTTAGATACTTCTTATTGCATATTGGGCTAGTATACATACCTTTGCATGTGGTTCATGGTCTCACCAACACAAAAATTTCCTACTAATTTCAAGGTATGTGCTTCCCTCATCAATAAAATTCTTTCTTCTTTTGGCACACAAATCTTTCCCCATCAGTAGAGCAACTCATATCTGATATAACAATCATCAATACCTATATTTTCAGCCCCTTTGGACTACAACTAATGATATGTCACCCCGAAAATATTCTCCTTGAGCATATGCCTCTCTGTAAGCTTCCTTTGTGAAGGGCTCAAAATAAGATATAGTGGCTTATATATATATATATATATATATATATATATATATATATATATATATATATATATATTTTCTCCTATGTGGGTGGCCTAGACAACATGTCTACCACCAAATTTATGTTACCTTTCTTATACTTAATCACCAAATGGAACTGCTAAAGGAATCCCATCCATTTATAGTGTCTTGCAAGCTACAATTTAGACTATGCTTACAAATACTAGTGAGGTTTGTGGTCAATGTGCACATTAGTTTATTTACCCAAAAATAATGTTTCAATTTCTTTATTGTCTAAACTATTACATACATCTCTTTATCATTTATTGAATATCCCTTAAGCTCTTTGAGGTGAAAGTTTCAAAACCTCCCTATACCAAAACTATTTCCATAGTGTAATCACTAGCATCTATCTCTACTTCAAAGGGCTACTATAAATTAGGAAGAGAGAGTATTGGAGCATGACTAATTTTGTACTTTAAAAACTCAAAATCCTTGTCTAGATCCTTACCCTGTCAAAACCCTTACTCTTTTTGCCACTACTATATGTAGAGGATTTGTAATGGAAGAGAATCCTGGAATGAACTTCCTCATGTATTGTATAGCTCCCACTAAACTCCTAGTCTTTGTGGCTCTTATTGGTGTTGTCTAGTTGGTGATGGCTTCCACCTTATTTAGAACAACTCATATATCTCCTCCTCTAATCCGTGTGTGCCCAAGATAGACAAGTGATTCGTTAGGAAAATTCACACTTCTTCATATTGCATAGCAATTGTTTCTCCTTGACAACTGCAAGGCTTGTTGCAAATGTGTTATATGTTCCTCCCATGTGGCACTAAAAATCAGAACAATGACACATGAATCTATGAATTCCTAAAATACATCATTCATCAATCTCATAAATGTAGTAGGTACGATACATAAACCAAAAGTAAGTGTTAACCATTCATACAAACCTTATTTCATCTTGAAGGAAGCCTTCCATATATCCTCCTCCTTCATCTTGACTTGGTGATAACCCAAATTGAGATCCAACTTAGTGAAGAATTTTACATGTTGAATTTGGTCCAAGAGGTCATCTATGCCTAGGAGTGGGTATCTATTCTTTATGGTAATCTTATTTAAAGCACAATAGTCAATGCATATTCTCTAAGAACCATCCTTCTTTGGCACCATCACAATAGGTGAACCACATGGTGAGGTGCTTGGGTGTATTACCCCTTGGTCTAATAACTCCTGGAGTTGTTTCTTTACCTTTGTACTCTCCAATAAGGATTTCCTATACAACCTGATATTTAGTAGAGGGGACTCGAAAACAACTGAATCTCATGCTCTACCTCTCATTTTGGTGGTAACCCGTTGGGAGTTTGGAACACTTCTTGAAAAGACTGAATTATGTTATCCAAATCCTTCATCCCTTTGTTAGAAACATCTGAAATTTCTACCCCATCTTGTTTATCCTTCAATAAAAGTAAACAAAACTGATTATGATTTTCCTAAATTAGTCTCTTTGCTTGGTTAACACTTACCATAACAAGTTTTGACTTATGTTGGTGTGCTCGAATGTTGTAATTGACTCCATCCTTGACCCATCTGTATCAGTTCTCCTTATCATGAATATATCATCCCTAATATATAAGTAAGGACTCCCAAAAACAACATCAAAAACATCAAGTGGAATTACATCAACTTCCAATACATCTATATATTGAGAATTTATCCCAAACTTGAACTTACATCTTCTTGTTACCTGAATTTCTACACCCTTCTTCACCCATCCCAAAGGATAAGGATGTGGATGTTCATAAGTTTCAATACCAATATTCTTTACAACTACATCAGAAATCAAATTAGATTGAGAACTAGTATCAACCAAAGCATTTATCTTATTCCTCTTGATTTGTATTTTGATCTGAAACAACTTACTCATCTCTTCTTCTTGTTTATGGTTGTCTATGTTGGTGGCCATGCACCCTATCCTCTCATCTATATCAGAATCATCCTCTATCTCTAAACCTCTATTTTGACCACTATTTTGTCTAAAATACTTCCATTTAATCATCTAGTCAGTCTTATGGCCAATAGGATAAAAAAATTCTCTAAGTTATTCTTTAAAACCCTCCCAAGAACTTACGATAGGATGCTTCTTTTCACAAGTGTCTAGATGGGTTTCCCACCAAACCAGAGCATGTCCTTCCATATTGAGATGTGTAAAGGTAATCCTTTGTGCCTTAGTGAAATTATGCACACTAAAATAAACCTCCAATTGCTTTAACCATTTATCTAGAAACTCTGCATCTACTTGTCCTTCAAATATTTTAATCTCAACTTTAGTTTTAACTTTAAAAGGAGCATGATTAGATTTTACCTTTTCTCTTCCAACTGGAGTTTCCTCTTCACATTCTTCCACATCTTCTTCTTCATTTTGGCTCTTTCCAATGCCAAATTTATTATCAAAGTTTGAACCACTAATTCTATTGAATCTTGTTTAACCGTTGTTTTCCTTTATCGGTCGAGAGTTCTCGTTTGTGTTGAAACAACCTATCCATCATGTTTTCTAGTATCCCGAGTTCTACGGACCAAGTTCTCTTCTTCAATTTTATTTATGATCCTTTATTTCCACTTTTTTATAGATATCTACATATCGTAAGGTAATACTTCATCACCTTTAGACCTTGTCACTATCATACAAATTGCACAAGAATGAATACCATAGTCCCTTGGATATAATTATCATGTTTAATACCAAAATTATCTATAAACCTCTACTTTGGAAATTTACGAGACCACATAAGTGTTGTTCCTACTTCAATTTACTTGAAAATGATAGTTCTTAATGCTAGTGAATGAAATCTGAAACTTAGAACTATTTCAAGCAATAATGAAAGATAAACAATTCAACACACAACACAATATTTTATCCTGGAAATCCCCAACTTGAGGGAAAACCAGTGAGAAGGGAAATTGCTCTTTCTTCCCAATATTATATTGGCTAATTCAAAGAAAAATACAGATTACAAGAAGTTGAAGGAAGGAAAAAATGTCACTTCCACCCTTCTCTACTTGTTTGCTTTGTTCTCACACCTTGCTTCTACAAAACAATCCAGCATTAATGGTTTCTTACTCACTTCTCTCCATCAAGTCTTTGATGATCCAATTCCACGTGTTCCTCTTACTTAAATAGCTTTCTCCTCATGTCCTCTTGTGTATTATAAAATGGGAAGATTCATCCAAGGAAGAGACATGGCCCAGACGTTTGAAATTCATGATTGTTCATGGATTTTTTTTATTTTCATTAGTGACATGACCGTCAGTGAACTCGAACTAGTGGTTATGCAACCACTGAGGGGGTTACGTAACCATTGGTTTTTTCAGAGAGAGGTGATTACACGAATGTTGGGGTGATTATATAATTTTCACTCTACACATGGTGGCGGTTTTGTAACTTAAGTGATTGTGTAGCCGTTGGTGCATGCGGAAGAAGGGTGATTACACAACCGTCAAAGTAGTTACATAACTTCCACTCTGCATAGGGTGGTGGTTTTGTAATTTAACACTTTTTTATCCTTTCGATTAATTTTCCTTTATATTGATTTCTCTAATGAAGTGGTGTTTCTTTATATCCCTATGGATCAAAGGTGTAATAGTCGGTTGGAGGTACCTATTTTGTCACTAGTTCCCTCAAGGCATCAACTACTTTGGGGTTCCTGTGGTACTCCTCACAATGAGTTTTGGACCCGGTCTTGCACACTACCCATGATTACAAAAGTATTGGGAAATAATCTCGTCATTAAAAAAATAATTTAAATTATTTTATAAAATTTGTAATAAAAAGGGGTACTAAAGGGGTTTACTTGAATCAATAATCAATAGAAACTCTGTAGTTAGTATTTTAAGAAAAATACTTATAAAAATGGTCCTCCAAACAAGTTGTTAGAATTTTTTTCCCAAGGCAAACAAAGAGAAAACAATAAAAACAACAAAATCATATTTTGATTCTCAAGAGCACTTATAAAAGCACAAGAAAATATCATACACATGAAGTTGTTATGATTAAACAAAGATAGAAGTTAATAATAAAATAAGTACTTAAATTAATTAGCTATGAAAAACTTTAAGAAACCAATCGAAATAACCTTAAAATAGAGGTTAGAATTAAGAAAACTTGCTAGAAAATACAAATATATATAAGGCACACTAAAGCATGCACTCGAGTGAGTTAGCGTTAAGGGTTACACTAGCGTGTACACTTGAGTGTGCTAACGTTAACAGTATCACTAGTGCTTACAGAAACAAAAAAATGCACACAATAAAATAGAAATGCATGCGATTAAATAAAAATGCATGTAATAAGAATTTTTGTAATGATAACACATAGATAATCACATTAGTGCACACACGGAGATATAAAAAAACACATATATGTTAATTCACACACATGCACATTAGTGTAAATCTTATGAAACACTAGCGCATGAAATCTGAAATGATTAAAAGTTAGTACACACAACCAGAAACCTATTTTTTCTCCTTTTCTATTGCACTTGTGAACCTAAAACTTGGACACCAAGGTTAGAAACAAACAAGAAAAATGTGAAAATTATTATATTACTAAATGTAAGCTATAAAAGATAAATCAAGTGTGGATGTCCCATCAGCATGCCAAAATATGATCAATGAAAATCTCAAAGAAGTTCAAAGATAAACAAATAAATAAGTATGCCTTTCTTCCGAGATTTCTTTTTTTAAACCTCAAGTAAGATTGTGAAGCACTTGGACTTGTAGAATATTGTATTGTAAAGGATTGTGGGTGCTCTTGAATTTTTCTTGAAATGTAGGATGTAAATGTTACGAGTAAACAAACACGAGAATGTGGATGACAATTTTGGCAAAATTTGGTTGTGAATTGCACAAAGCTTCCGATGATGGATTTATAAAGGGATGGCCTACATTTTATATTTGAGGGTGAGGCCATGAGAAGTGGATCATAGTTTTAATGAGCTCCAAGATCATAATTATAATTTCCTAAAATAGTAAGAGGATTTGGTCTCAATTGTAGCTTTGCAAGGGCAATGATTATTTTGATTTTGTGTGGGAAGATGGTTGTACGTGTAGTTTTTCTACCCCCACCATTATAAGATGTAGAAGTGGAGGGGAGTGGAGTGTGAGTAGATAAATATGATTATTTAAATAAATAATTTAATTAGTTATAGATTCTGAGAGGATAATTAACCATTTAATTAAATAAATTTTTAATTAAATTAGCTTGATGTTAGGAATTTAATTAATTAATTTTAAATTGTAGGAGTATGTAATTATAATTAATTTAATTAATTCTAAAGGGTTATGATTTAAATGATGGAATTAATTTAATTAATTCCAAAGGGATGTATTCTAATAGGATAGAATTAATTTAATTAATTCTAATGGGATGGAAATAGGCTAGAAATATGTATGTATTTTTAGGGTGTCTACATAAACATATAAATAATACAACCAAATATCCTTAATCTGTTTAATAGAGATTTAATTACCACTCCATACTTCCTATGGATTTTTATCTTCTTGAGGAAGATGTGGGTGATCTATTGATTCGGTAATTTTAGTTGTCACTACTTCGCCCATAATTTCTTGTCCAAGGTTGCACCACTAAGTATACTCCTACCCTTATCTAATAGAGTTCTATTCATTCTTTTTGCAACTCCATTTTATTATGGTGTATATGGAGTTGTTTTATGCCTTTCTATTATGCGTTGTTTATATAAGTGCTTAAAGGAATTAGAGCAATAATCCCCACCATTATCACTTTTCAAAACCCTTATTTTCTTTTTTGTTTGATTTTCCACAAGATCCTTTAACTCTTTGAACTTACTAAAAACCTCAAAATAATTCCCGCTTAAATAAACCCATGTCTTCCTTAAGAAATCATCTATAAATGTGACATAATACAGAGCTTTTCCTATTGATGGAACTTTCACAGGCCTAAACACATCACTATGTATTAAATGTAGAATCCCTTATGATCTTGTAGCATTGCTAGGAAACTTTACCCTAGTTTTCTTTCCAAACACACAATGCTCACATAAATCAAAATCTAAAGGAAAATAAGAAATTACTTCAGCCATACATTTGGTTTATAATACATGAATTCCTTTCTCTCAATATATCCCATCCTTTGATGCCACAACATCATCTTCTTTGTAGAAGATGAAAGAGTTAGATATGTGACTTTATTATCCATCATAACCATAGAGATATTATACTCGTTCAGTAAATAGAATCCCCTTATTAATACCATTACTCCTTAAACCATCTTGCAAATATCCTTTGTAAATATTGTTGGCTATTGTGTCTAGTATTTTTCATTGATGTCAAATGCCATCGATGGAAAAGGTGTCAAGGTGTCATGAGAGTCTCATTGAGGTGTCTTTCAAAGTGTCTAATATGAAGGTTGATTGGTAGTGTTATGATTTGGTCAAGTTGTTATGGTGTTTAGGCATGGTTTTAGGCATGGTGCAAGCATGAATGGTCATGGGATGAGCTCCAAAACTTTTCATGAGGACATACAAGGTCTTATAGGAGTGTTACATGTTTTAATGATTACGTAATGAGTCATCATGGTCAGATCATGGTTTTTCATGGTTGATTCAGGTCATTCTAAGCTTATTTTTAGACCTAGAACATATGGTTTGGTATGGTGGTATGATATTTGGAGTGATACATTCATGGTCAAGCATTGTTAGATATTTTTATACTTAAAATGACATGTCCGAGAATTTCCATGTCCTATTTCATATGTTTGATGATGTTTCATGGTCCTTGGGAACTAAGAAGGTGAAGACAAGCTAAGTAAGCACATGTAAGTCACTGTGGTTAGAGAATTTCAGAATAATTTGAGAAAAGTGGTGAGTTTCTTCAGTTAGAGGAATTTTTCATGATGATTCATGACAAGATTTAGGTCAAAGTGAATATATTTCTGCAATATATGTCATTTTTGGTAAAATTATGTTTTGGAGAAGAAGAAATCAACTCAAATTGTGAACTTCGGATACTCAACTAATCTCATACACTTTTCATGGGACCTTACACTTTTGGGGATGTTTTTACATTGAGTTAAGAGTTTTTGTGAAAATAATGAGTTCATTTTATTGGCATAATTTTATGAACAATCATTGTGAATATAAGTTACTTTGAAACACCAACAAAACCCCCTAAAGTGACTTGAGAGATTTCAATTATTTGGTATTGTAATTATGCTAGAAATAAAATGTGATGATTTTGGCTTGTATATGATTCCTCCATGCTCATTTTGGTGGTTTTGTGTTGCAAATATTTAAGAGAGAGAGAGAGAGAGAGAGAGAGAAACCCTATTTTTATGGGTTTTTGTAGTTTCGGGGCTGAGATGGAGGTTCCATGATGAAAAAAAAACTATTCCAAAATCCTTTGGAGATGTGATACATAGATATTAAAAGTTTCAAGTAGTTTTTTGGATAATTTTTGAGTTACAAGTGCTCAAATTTTCCCTACAAATTTTTCCCTTAAGGGTCAAAAAGCTAGTCTTGTGCTTTGGAGTGAGTTTGATAATTTTGCATATTGTTGTGATTTTTTTTTCATGGGTAGTTTTAAATCACCTTATATGATGTTATTAAACTCTTGTAATGGTATGGTGATATGATTTTCAGTTGAATACATAATGGCCTAAAAAGCGCTAGTTAGCTTGCTTTCAAGAAGGTGACTGAAATAAGTGTGTTTTGATAGACTTCTCCATGTGGTATATGCTTCTTAGTACTCTCACATGTTGGTAAAAATTTATTTTATGTGTTATAGGTGGTGGTTAATCTTGGAATTGGTTTTGAAGGTGATGAAGTATTGATTTCTTAAGATTTGTTCTTGAGTTGAAGAATCCTTATTGAGTAGTTTCAAAGATTTCCTTGGTTGAAGGCATTCCACTATGATTTGGGAGATAAGATGAGTTGTTCCATAAATTAAACATCATGATATTTCCATTTATATATTTTTTGTACTTTGGTAAGGTTTTTGGTATGAGAACCAACTCTGTTTTGAAGACCTAGTTTTGAGGTCTTAAAGCCAATTTGGAGTAGTTGCAGAGTTTGAGTTATTTGGAGGTCTTCCACTATGATTTGGATGAAAATGTGAGTTGTTAAAGAAATAAGATTCAGAGAAAAATCCATTGATATATGACTTGAGTCATGATGATGATTCTATCTATGTGAACCCATTCATTTTATGGGACTATTTTCTAGGTGCTTAAAGACCTAGTGGAGTTTGATTGCTTCTTGGCATACTTCATGATATTTGGAGTTGATTTAGATATTATTGGGCTTATAGAAGGTATGTATAGTATTTAATTGAGTTTTAAAATGATTTCGGATCCATGAAAAAATTTCTTGATGTCTTTGAAGGTGCTTGTGTATTCACTAGAGATTTGAGAGTGCATTTTAAGCTAATTTGAGCATCTTGATGCTTGTTCATGATGTCTTGACCCCTACCGACCTACTTGGGTATCTTAAGTTGATTTATATGATTCTATTGTTATTTTTTTGAGTTGGGATGACTGAATTACTTGTTCATGTCTGACCCATGGGCGTTATGAGCTAGTGTTAGGTATATAAGCTAGTGTGTTGAGTCATTTGTGACTAGTTGTGATAATGAGGAAAAGTGTGACCTAGAAATGATTTAAGAAGAGTTTTGATGGGTCATGGAATGCTTCTATAAGGGTATGAATACTTGAGAAATTTTTAGGATCCAATGTGCAAGGGAAATTTACATAATTAGGCAATAAGAGGACATATTTGAGTGATTTGAAGAAGAGCTTATCTTGATGAGTGTTTGGTGTGTTTGAAGATGAATTTGGATAAAAATAAGTTGTGTGAGTAGCCTATTATATGTGATAATTAATTTATAAAATCTCTTATGATGTGTAATATTCATAGGAGTCCTTTTTGTGAGTCATATAAGCAAAGGTTTAGGGGTGGGTGTTCCTTGTGAAGAAGGTGCTTCACTAAAAAAATATTGCAGGATGTGTAATATTCATGAAATTCCTTGATTTGTGTAATATAAGCTAATGTTTCAGTGGTTTTTCTTCCCTTTGAGTGTTTCCCACATATTGTTTGAAGATGAATTTGGATAAAAATAAGTTGTGTGAGTAGCCTATTATATGTGATAATTACTTTTAAAAATCTCTTATGATGTGTAATAATCATAGGAGTCCTTTTTTGTGAGTCATATAAGCAAAGGTTTAGGGGTGGGTGTTCCTTGTGAAGAAGGTGCTTCACTAAAAAAATATTGCAGGATGTGTAATATTCATGAAAGTCCTTGATTTGTGTAATATAAGCTAATGTTTCAGTGGTTTTTCTTCCTTTGAGTGTTTCCCACATATTGTTTGAAGATGAATTTGGATAAAAATAAGCTGTGTGAGTAGCCTATTATATATGATAATTAATTTTAAAAATCTCTTATGAGGTGTAATATTCATAGGAGTCCTTTTTTGTGAGTCATATAAGCAAAGGTTTAGGGGTGGGTGTTCCTTGTGAAGAAGGTGCTTCACTAAAAAAATATTGCAGGATGTGTAATATTCATCAAAGTCCTTGATTTGTGTAATATAAGCTAATGTTTCAGTGGTTTTTCTTCCCCTTGAGGGTTTCCCACATATATCTGGTTTTATGTGTTCTCTCTTTTGATTCTTGCACTTATGAGTGTCTAATACACACATAATAAGCTCACATGGTTCATGGATGATTGAATGAATGGTTTGAATGTTGCATGTATTTTTGGAAAATGAAATGAAAGTTTTTATAGGAATGATTCACCCCGCTAGTCCATTTTTCTTCCACCAACTGGTATCATATCTTGTCCTTGCGAAGAAATCTTGACAACTTGAAGGAAATCCTTTTGAAGCACAAACAATGGGAAAATCATCTAATGTTGAGACTTCCTTAGTGACCTTAAAGAATAAGTATGAGATCGTTGAATCCTTAATCCATGGATTGCAAGAGAATATTATTTTTATGGATTTAGAACATGTTCAATATATCACGAGTTGGAATCACAAGTTGAGAGTGTGACTAAATCCCTAAAGGTTAAAGAAGAAGCTTGTTCTATGTATGAAGAAAAGTTAAGATCTTTGGAATATGATTTTGAAGGTGCATTTAGCATGTTAAAGATGTTGAAAGGTTGGAGAAGAACTATAAATATCTTGATGGAATCTTGGAGAGTTAAAAAGTAGCTAGTGACAAGAGACGAGTCTAGGTTTCAAAGTAAATCATGTGGAGAATGATGAAAAAGTTAGACCAAGTAATCAAAAAAATAGGAAGGAGACAAATAATACTGATTCAAGAAGGTATAATCTTGTTATAAAACTTAATGCTATGAGGTATGGCTCTTCTTTTAATGGGTATTGCTATTCTTATAATGGTTTTGGTGATAGAGCCAGGGATTGTAAGAATAAGTCCTCAAAGAGTGAGTTCTCATGGAATTATGAAAGATATTTCACAATTCAATGTTACTCATGTTGTGAGTATGGCCATAAGGAAGTTGATTGTGGTTGAAACCTTAGTGTATATGATCCTAGAAGTTGGAATAACATTGTGTGTTACAACTATCACAAACAAGGTCATATTGCAAAATTTTGTTATCAAGGTAAATCTCCAAGGAACAATAACATGTCTCAGGTGTTCAAAGGATAAGGTAAGAAGGTATTCAGAAGGAAGATCAGTCCCAAGATTGAATCAAGTGCATGTATGACAATCAAGGATGTTGAGAAAATAAACAAGGTCAAGGAAATTGATTCCAAGCCTAGTAAGTAGAGTATGAAATCTGATGAACCAAATCTTGACAAGAAGGTAAAAACTACACATGGTTTGAAGGAGAAAGGATAAAAATAATCAAAGGTGAGACCAATTCAAACATGATGCCAAAATGTGGTGACAAGTCCAAGAAGGAGGAAATCAAGTTTTTCAACTTTTCTATAGGTCATATAAGTCTACTACACCTACTTACTATTGGAGATAATCATATGTGCTTATATGACCTTCAATTAGAGAATGAGGACATTGGAGATGACATTAGTATACATAAGAGTAAGATCACAAAAACATAAAGGGAGAGGATAGAATATTTAAAATCACCTTATGCTTATATATTGTTTTAGTAATCTAATGAGCTTGTGTGTCTTCTCTAGGATTCTAGAAGACATTCATTAGATGGAGGAAGCATGGTTGTGATTTCTTACAAGTTATCTTAGTTATGTCAAGGTATGTGTGTTTTTCCTTGTTCATTCATCAAGTCTTGTCTTTGAAATATGTAAGGTCTCAGTAAAAGGAGTTTGAAAATGAGTTAAGAATCTTTTCAAGTTGTAAGTATACAGTTATGAAACTTATCTTTGTCTAAAGCACCTATACAAGTCATGTCAAACCCGAGTCTCAAGAATTCTTATGTCCTAAATTAGTGTTTTAAGTCCAAAGTGTTGATCACCCCAGGGGATCTTGTAGAACATCAAGTTATATTTTTCATGTTGTTTTGAGAGGCATATTATAAGCCTTATTGTGACTATCATCTAAATGAAATGGTCCCAATATGTGTCTTAAAATTCTCTATATGATTTGTATGTGTCAAGAGCTTAAATTTGATATCACATGGTCAAAAGGTAGTGTCTAATCCACATGAATCTATATAATTTATGTGGTCATGGTGGCATAAAGAAATTTTTGGTTATGATCACTATCAAACATGTTTGTGTCATTAGTATGCTCTATAATTATGAATTATTGTTGCTTTAGAGTTTGTTGTGCATCTACTTATGAAGGTCTCCAAGTTTGAAAAAGGAATGTAAGAATTTTTAAATATTGTTATTAGTGTCTCAAGGTGAGAATGAAAATATAAGTGATATGTGCCAATATATTAGTTGTATGGTTGTTCTTAGTTTGTTCCAAGAAGTCCATGAATCATATTGAAAGATGCTTCAAGTGTTCATGTGCCTCTTGGAGTTAGTATGAGGAAGTGTAAAAATGAATGGGCTATAAGGTGAGTTCCTCGGTTGTTATTCAAGTGTCACAAGCCTGTGAATGGATCTTTAAATTTATATAAGTATCTCAAGTAAGGGCATAAATTGTACATAATGTCTCTCACATTTATGATATAAGCGTGTATGCAAGACGTGTTATCCAAGGTTGAAGATAAGATCCAAGATGTTAAGGTGGAGTGTTTTATGTGCATGTATACTTTGCTTAAGCTAAATTAAATGAAATAAGAACTACCACCTAAATAGTTCTATAACCTATCTAAGACAAAGCTTAAGCACCATCAAGATAAAGAGCTAAACAAGATCTATACTAAACATCATAACTTTGAAACATAAGATCAAAACTAGCATGCTATTCAAAATCTCTACTCTCCTAGATTACCAAAAAAAATGAATGGACCTATGTAGCTCCAATGGCAATCAAAATTGCTTGTTTGATCCCTAAAGCATGCAAGAATAGGAAGCTTAGCTCTTAACAATGGTGAACTCTCAAGAAAACAAAGGAAATCTTTGTCTATTTTGCTATATACTTTGCTTTTATCTTCTCAAGAAGTTTAGGTGTAGGTATAAGGGTAGAAGGAGGGCTCCTTATATAGCCCAATGGATAAAGGAAACACTTCATCCCTTTGCATGTGGGATAAAAGGTAAAACAAGATTAGGAATGGATAAGGTTGCTTTATAAAAGGTAACCTTACTTTAGAAGGGTTTAATTTATACTTAGCAAGTCATGGGAGTTGGGGGGTGTTTTAATTAATCAAAGGTGATTAATTAATAGGTAGATGTAAGCTTATAGAAGCTAATTAGAGGAATATTAGTATGATTTAGGATATTAGAAGGGGATTAAATCAATTAAATATTGATTTATTGGTTAAATGAAAGGGAAAGCTAATTAATTGATAATAATTAATTAGTCTAGATAGAAGGGGTGATTAATTAACGGAAGGTCATTAATTAGGGTGTTTATTGGATAGGTGACTTAACTAATTAGTGTATTGTAATTAATTAACGACAATAAGAGAGAATATGAGTGTTTTTGATGATATGTCATCAATTTTCGTCAGAAGAGAGATAATTAGCACAATTTAAGTATTTAAATTGCTCGGGCGTAATTATGGGTGTCTACATTTGCCCCTCTTTGGGGTGGCGTAAGTGACGCCACTTCAAAGATAGTAGACAGATGAAATTTTGAAGGGATAGAAGAAAAATTAGTAGGAGGGAGAGATTCCCCCTCGAGTGTCGATGGGGTGAGGAAGGAAGATGATCGATGATCGAAAAGGTGAGAAATAGATAGAAGAATGGGAAGGGGCAGGATGCCCCGATAAGATGGAAGATTAGGGGTGAGAGAAAAGTGATGCAGAAGAAATATGGAGGAGTGGAGAGAAGATCTTAGCCTCTAGCCGCTGTTTATTAGAACAATTTCAATGTCATCATATTGCCATAAGAGCTACGTCATCGGTCCTTATGAAAAATATAAGCATACGACAAAGGTAGAATGACATGAAAAGCCATACTATGAACAATTGTCCATTGCTGAAAATAGTAACTCCCTGCAACATACAAAATGCAATGCACTATGAGAAGGAAACAAGCTTATTAAACAGGAAAACAAGTACGAATGCACATATCCAACCCAACAATGGTCAAGACAGTTGTACAAATGTTTTGTTATCAAGCTGAAGAGATCCACATGTTCGTGATTGATGACAAGGGTTAAAAATGATGCCCCAAGCAAGGATACATGTAAGGGGAAATGATAATGGACATTAGGTCCAAGTAAAAATCATTGTGCACAACGAAACAACACCAGGAAACAAACGTGCCCCAAAGTACAAATGAAGCAAGCAGCTAGCTTTGTGAATGGTTGTGAATCCGGTGATCCACGAGTCGTATTAATTGGGGAATATGTGAAACAAACCAAGTAGGATATGGAGAGGATACCATGTGCAAGACACAATTTTCAGCCGTAATAAGAAGGTTACCATTTTTGTAGATTTTTTTACTTTATAGGATTTTGTGAAAAAAAATTCCCTATTTTTAGATTTTTGACACAAGATATATATATTGTTTTTGTTTTTTGTTTTCTAAAATGCGGTGGATAGTAGAAGAAAATATAAGAAATAGAATGAAGGGCCTAGGCACAATAGAAAGTGCCCTAGGTGGAAGAAAGAAGAAACAAGCAACAAATAATGTCCTTATGTAGTGGAAAAATTAATAAAATAATTATTTTGAAAAATAATTATTTACGAGAGTGTGAATAAGAAGAAAAATCACCTAGGAGCAATAAAATTGCCCTAGGGGGAAGAAAGGGGTATTGGACAACAAAAATGCCCCAATATGGTGAAAAATAAGAGAAAAATAATTATTTAATAAAAATAATTATTCAACGGTGAACAGAGGAGAAAACGGTGGTCGAAACAAGCCTCAGGCCTTCACGGCGGTGAAAAACAAGTTGATATACCCCACGGGGGGGGGTAAATCACCGTGACCAATTCACTTTTACCGACCACTATTGAGATTTTACCGTGAGGCTCTAATAACAATGAGGATGATGGTGATCGCACGAGACCGATTGAGGCGAGAAGATGCAATCCGAGGGTACCAGTGGCACGCCGACATGATGGCGCCTTTGTGAGTACTCAAACCTTGCTTGTCAAATTTTGTCATTAATGCCCTAAAATGAGTAATTAGGGTTAGGGGTGACACATCAGCATGCATGCGCATAGGTGCGCAGTGTAAGTTTGGGGTTGCAGGTGTCCTTTTAGGGGCACAGCACGTCCCATGACATACACGCGCGCACGCACACACACTCCACACACCCACGCATACATGCACACACACCATGCACGTGTGTGCATGTGCACGCACTAGAAAGGGAGTGCACATAGAGCAAAAGAACGGTGCACCCACCTGGGAGTCATATGTGCATACACGTAGGGACACGAAGGATGGCGCAAGCCGAAAGAGTGGCACACATGCCCAAAAGGGAGGCGCACAAACATCCTAGGCCGGCAGAGGATAGATAGAAAAAATGCCAAAAAGATGACACTTAGAAGAAAATTTAGGATTTTTGGGTTAACCCTAAAATGATAGATAGATTTTTAGAAGAAATGTTAGTAACTAACGAGTGGATTGATATTTTTGCAGAGACGATTACCAGTGTTGCATGCACGCGGGAGCGTCATTCCCAGATTGCTGAGTTAGAGGGGAGTATGTGTCCGTGATACCCGCATGTTATGGCCATACTCCTAGAGGTGGTGGGGCTAGGCCCCGTGTCTCGGATGCCATCCACCATTTTAGACCATGGATTTATTGACTGCACTAGTCGAGCGGTGGCATAAGCGAGAGCCAATGTTTTAGACTTCCTACTGGGGAGATGACTGTGACCCTAGAGGATGTATGGTGGATTCTCCGCATGCCGATCATGGGTACTTTGATTGAGTACACCTCTGATATAGGGCAGATTAGAGTAGCTTGCAACGACCTTTTGACAGAGATGACATACCGCATGATGGTATGACTATTGCATTACACGAGTGTATTTTCGACCCAACATTGCATCGGGGGCCCCTATACATCATGTCACTTATCAGTGGGTTTTTGCTCACTGATAAGATAGGGACATCCTTCCTAAGAGGGTTACTACCATTAGTACATGGCATTTTCAGTGGTGAGCGATATTGCTTGGGGCAAAGTGCATCTGGTGCACTTGTACTAGAATTTACATTTGATCACTTACCATATTCAGAAGACCATGGGGCCAACCTCATTGTTATAGATTTGGTCATGGGACCATATTTCTATCGAATGCTTGTGGGCACTTTACATGTTTGAGACCCAGAGGAGCCATCTTACATGGTGTGGGTATCAGTAGGTGGCGATGTACGAGGCCACCTAGGTAGCCTATATAGATACGGCGAGAGTTCGATGAGCTGCGGAGATAGACATTATATGGAGACCCTACATGAACATTCAATGGCTAGAGGATGCCGTAGAGCTCAGTGTGTGCTTAGTAGAGCACTTTATCCTTGGGAGTCCTAGCTGCATCGTAGAGTTGTACATATTTGACAGTGCCAAGTGACAGCTTGGTATAGTATAGGGGGTTCCGCAGCCCAACATATGGTATGCCTACCAAGACTCGAGAGGCATACTATGGGGCCTCGCATACCGGTGGGTGGCCTAAGCCGGTGAGTTTTCAGGTGGTCCCACAGGCATGGGACCCAGCATGACAGTTAGATATCCAAGTACTACAGTAGATTATTGGACTTGGTATGCCACTATTTTACCCCGGCATCTTACTATCCCTGGAGGAGCACTAGGCAACAGGCACTCGATCTCTTAGAGAGATTTGGCACAAGTGTTGATTGAGAGAGAGGGCATGTAGGTCATGACCTAGAGGACCCATTCGATGGGATACCACATGATGAATAGGGTGCCCCACAGGTATAGGGACCAAGGCCACAGGGTCCAGGACAGGCGCCTACAAAGATTCCTAAAGCTAGAGTCCTAGAGCAGGGCTAGTCATCTAGGGTGCCACAGGGACCAGTCCTGGTAGTACAACTAGTGGCATAGATAGCCACCTTGCAACAACAGTTATAGCAGGCTCTAGCCAAGAGATATCAAGCTAGAGCAGAGAGAGACGAGTCTCGAGTCCGGTGTGTGACAGTGACAGCCGAGTGAGATTAGGCTCGAACTCTCAGATTGTGACTTTATTAGTAGATCGAGACTAGGCTTGGGCCTGGCTAAGCAACCTGGAGAGGAGATAGTGTTGTGCACTTTCAAAGCAGATTCGATAGATGGATTCTCGAGATGGCTCGGTTGATGAGCCTATATCAATATACACAGCCCGGCTACACCCCTGTGACATTAGAGTGAGATAGGCTTAGGGTAGAGCATGTAGTGGGCCAGCCGAGCTTTCCCAAGCCTCAACAAAGATATCATCCTACCAACACATAGAGGGTACAATGGTGACTTCCCAGACTCACCGAGATCGGCCACACAGAGGGCAGGGCCTCTTATTACAGGTCCTTATATTTTGAGGCATTTCTAGCTTAGCGAGTGGAGTGCAATCTTATAGTTAGCAATCAATGGGGCACCCAGATTTGAGAGGCCTAAGGCCTCAGTGGAGCAGCCATGACCAGGAGATCCAGCGATGCTCATGTCATGCCACCTCCACGAGATAGACCAAATACTCCTTCGAGAGGTCTCAAGTTAGCCATGATGTTTTGTACTTTCATACACACCTCTTGATGAATGCTATTCTTCCTGATAGATATATCATCCTTATTGTACGCCTCGAGATGAAGGAATTTTTATGCATAGAAGTTTTGACACATGCCTCTGATGAAGGATTTTATTCTTTGATAGATGTATCATCCTTATTATACACCTCAGATGAAGGAATTTTTGATGTATAGTAGTTTTGACACATGCCTCTGATGAAGGCTTTTATTCTTTGATAGATGTATCATCCTTATTGTATGCCTCGAGATGAAGGCCTTTTTTGTGTGTACTATCATGATGTATATCCATTTTTAGTATAGATACACCACACATGTATTATATGGACATTTTTGACATGACATATGTGTATATGAGATGGACATTTGTTTATTATTTCTCATGGATAGATAGATGTAGTTATGATGCATTCTAATTTGATTTGACATGTATATGTATCATGATCTTGTTAATGTATCACATGTGTTTTGATTTCTAGATGATTAACTTTGTAGAATATATCAAATGTGTTTGTTTATGTGATGTGCCATACTTAGTGGATGGGATGATATGATGATAAGGGTGCAAGGGGGATAGATTTTGATATTTGTGATCCCTCTTGCCCCCATTTGATGATACGATATGTGATGATTAGCTTAGCATTCATGTATGATGTATACTTAGATTTTTCTTGATATATGATGTATAGATGATGTTAGATGTGATGATATGATAAAAAACAATGCACATGCAACAAACAAACAATCAAATGTTAACAAAGAACACAATGAATTAACATAATAATGCACCATGATTCACTAGCATGCAAAAACATACCTCAATATGCACAAGTAAGAATAAATCTAATCTAAGAAAGAAAAGATGAATCCTAACAAAGTATGCCCAAGCAACAAACAACACAAATGCATAAACATGAAGCAACTATACAAGCAAACAAGCAAAGCAAGAAACAAGACAATGCAAGTAAACGTAAGTAAATGTTTTTGTAAATGTTGTTTTGTGAAACAATTTTCTATTGTTTAGGTTTTTGAAACAATTTTCTATTGTTTTGGTTTTTGAAACAATTTTCTATTGTTTTTTTGCTTTTGGATATTTTGAATGTTTTTGTAGTTTTTGAGAAACAATTTTCTATTGTTTTTGCGTTGTTTTCTAATGGTTTTCCAGAGTTATGCACAGGTAACCAAGAAAGCATGGATGCCCCCAGTGTTAGATGGGAATATACAAGGGCAAATGCTACGCATTTATGAATTAAAAGGTGAATTCATTGAATTGCCCCAACGTAAGATGGGGAATAGCGAAAGACCATGCCCCTCACAAATGAATAAAAGAAGACAAAGTTGGATCAAGGCTTGATAGGATTGGGCTCACAAGGAATCTCAAAGGCAGAACTAGGGCTAGGCCAAGTAAAAGTACCCTCCAGATGTAAGATGCTTGTGAACAACAAATCCTCCCAAGGCACCGGAAACCGGTTTTCACCTAAGGACCTATCCAAAGTGCCACAATTGCGTGGTTTTCACTTGTGGATGGCCCTGTTTTTCTTTTCTTTCTCTTTTTGATTTTTTTGTATTTTTGATCATTTTACCATGTTTTTTATTTTTTGTTTTTCTGATTTTGTGCCATGTTTAAGCATAGAACCACTTAAGATGCATGGTGTTCATGGGCTCACGGAGCTCATCACCATTGGGGTGAGCAAGTTTGTATGCCCCTGTGCCGTACTTGGCCACAATAACATAGGGTCCTAACCAATGTGGTTTGAACTTTCCTTTCTTTTCTCATTATGCCCTCGTATTGAACTGATTCTCCTTCATGACTAAATCACCAACCTCAAATTGGTGAGGTATGATTCTCTTGTTGTAGTTTTTGGAGACTCTGTTCTGATACACTTTGAGGTGATTAAGAGTGCGAATGCACTTCTCATCTAGGAGCTCTAATTCAGCCAATCTAGCCACCCAAGTAATCTTCATCTTTATCCAAATAATCCCTAAGAGAGATTCTTAGGGAAGGAAGTTCAATTTCTAGTGGGATGATAGATTTCGTCCCAAATACTAGAGAATATGGTGTCGCACCCATAGGAGTGCGAATGGAGGTTCTGTAAGCCCAAAGAGCTGGGTGGATTTGCAAGTGCCAATTACAACCTGTTTTACTTACCATTTTCTCCATTATTCACACCAAAGTCTTATTTGTGGCCTCGGCCTATCCATTACCTTGGGGATAATATGGTGTAGACCATTTTAACCTGATTTGGAACCACTGACAAAGACCCTTTACAATTTTATTCTTGAATGACTTCCCATTATCCGTAATAATGGCTACAGGAATGCCATATCGATAAATGATATGATTCATGATAAATTTGGAAATCTGAGCTCCTGTTACATAGGTTAAAGGGACAACTTCCACCCACTTGGTAAAGTATTCAGTAGCCATGATGATGTGGGTATGACCATCAGATGAGGTAGGGGTAAGCTTCCCTATCAATTCAAGTCCCCATTTAGAAAATGGCCATGGGGTAGTGATAGGTTACAATGGTTGCATGATGGAGCATGGATGAAGTTTCCATACTCGTGGAAAAGTACACACTTCCGAAATAATTCAGCAACAATCGGTTTCCATGGTAGGATAATAGTAGCCTACTCTTAAAAATTTCTTGGCCAAAGCCATTCCATTAGTATGTGCTCCACACACCCCCTCATGTACTTCTTTGATCACTTGGATCAACTCCGTCATATTGAGACAATGTAACAAATTCCCACCATAGCCACAATGATAAAGTGTACCTCCTAAAAGGGTATAACGGGCTATTTGGTGAATTAGGATTTGTTTCTCGGAATAGGAGATATCGGGAGGGAACTTGTTTTCCATGAGATAGGTAAAGATGGGTTCATACCATGGGGAATTGGGACCAACAACATCACAAGCCAGACAGGATTCTAGCATGTCATACGCAGGCTGACGTAAATTTTCCACAAATAATGGCATGTCATTATTCCCTGACGCAATATGAAGCATAGAACCCACTATTGCCATAGCATCTACCAATCTATTTTGTGCTCTTGGAATTTGTTCAAATGTAATGCACACAAAGTACTCTTTCAGAGTTTCTACCAGACTTTTTCTAAGGTATGAACTTGTCATCCTTAACCTTGTATTCATCATTAACTTGCTTAATAATTAACTGAGAATCACCCACAACCTTGACATGATGAATGTTCCACTTGATAGTGAGCTTCATCCCTGTGATAAGTTCCTCATACTCTATTATATTGTTTGTGCAAGGAAAACCTAGGCAAAAATCCTGTGGTATAGGGTCGCCATAAGGAGTAATGAGGACCACACCTACTCCTAAACCATCAAAGTGTATCTTCCATACAACATATTCTTCAATGTATAGTAATGAGGCATTTGGTATATCCAGATTCAAAGGTTCAGTGCCTTGCAAAGGTGCCTCTACTAATTGGTCAATGAGTACTTGTCCCTTAACTGACTTCTCATGTGTAAATTCTATGTCAAAATCACTTAGTAGAATGGTCCAATTAGCCATTCTACCTATGAGGGCTGGTTTAGATAACAAGTACTTGAGTGGGTCAAATTTGGATATCAGCTTGGTTTTGGTATTCAATAGATAATGGCGAAGTTTTTGAAAAGTAAAAACAATAGCCAAGCAAGCTTTTTAAAATTGGGGATAGTTGAGCTCATAAGTGATGAGAATGCAATCAAGAAGTAGTACACCAATTTTTTCTTTGTGACCACACTCGTATTGGGTAAGCAAAGACACCAATAGTAAATTGAGTAGTAGAGATATAAAGCAAGAGTGGCTCCCCGGGAGTTGGAGGCATGAGGACAGGTGGATTAGCCAAGTATTGCTTAAGCAAAGCAAAGCCTTGTTGTTTCTCTAGTCCCCAGATGAAGGTGACATCCTTTTTAAGTAGGTTGGTGAATGAATGACACTTATCTGCAAGTTGGGAGATGAAGTAGCGAATAGCCTAGATTTTTCCCGGTAAGCTGCGCAGTTGCTTAATATTCTTAGGTGGAGGCATTTCAGTAATAGCAGACACTTTATCAGGGTCTACCTCAATTCCTCTTCTTGATAAAATGAAGCCCAATAGTTTTCCTGAAAACATGATAAATACGCATTTCTTTGGTTTCAGCCTGACCTTATACTCTCGTAGGCACTCAAAGATACACCGTAAAATGACAGGGTGATCTTCTCTTGTCTTAGATTTTCCAAGGATTTCATCCACATAATCTTCCATGATATAATGGATCATATCATGGAAAATTACCGTCATTTCCCACTGATAAGTAGCTCCTACATTTTTAGACCAAATGGCATCACCTGATAACAAAAGGTACCCCAAGGAGTTGTGAAACCCATTTTGTGTTGATCTCCTTCAGCTATCTTGATTTGGTTATATCCTGAAAAGCCATCCATAAGAGATAGCATCTCGTATCCCGCTGCTGAATCCACAATCATGTCAATATTTGGTAGTAAAAAATCATCCTTAGGATAAGCCTTATTAATGTATCTAAAATCCATGCAGATTTTGATCCCAACAGTATTTTTCTAGATAGGGACGATGTTGGATATCCATTCGAATAATCAATAATTTGGATGAATCCGCCACAAGAAATCTTTCAATTCTTCTTTAACTAGTAGAGCTACCCTTTTCGGGTCGCATCTTTCTAAACTTTCGCATGATAGGCTAAGCATCGCATGCACAACTAGGCATGTGCATGACTAATGTTGGATCTAAGCCTGGCATGTATTTGTAAGACCATGCGAACACATCTATAAACTCTCATGGTAGCATAGTGAATTTCTTTTGTTCTCGTGCCGAGAGTGATGCTCCCAATTTGACTATTTTTGGGTCCTCTTTTGTACCAATATTCACATCAATAGTCTCCTCTACTAATAATTTTGACAAGTCCTCCATATGCGTAGGATCGGGAGGAAGGTTGAGATCTTTGTCCAAGGATGTCTCCATGAGATTTTCATCCTTGGTGTGGTCACTTTTATTGTCCTTTGATTTTTTTACTTGTTTGTCGGCTAGTGCCTCAAAGAGGTTTTCACTATGTGACTTGGACTTTGATTTTTTCCGAGGCTTTACGTTGGAAATTTTTCCCTCACTTTTTCTTAAGTTTTGTTGACCACGAAGCTCATCCTCCTCGCCAAAGTAAGCGCAGGTATCCAAGTCAATATAGAATCCCTTTTGTGGTCTCCAATGGGAATTATATCTTGAATGCCCATGAACTCTGCGATAGCTTCATCATTCTCAAATAGATCTAGTGACATGTGACGTTGTTGGTCTCATTCAACAAGGGAAGGGTAAACAAGGTCAAGGGTAGGTTCCATAGGGGTATGGTTAGGACAACATTGTTTATGAATAGGTTTGTGGAGGCAAGATCCTTATATTGGCTACAATGGGAATTTGTATCATTGTCTAGATAGTTAGAGTTATCCTCATGTTCAGAACAAGTAGTGTCTTGATCATTGGGGTGTGCTCCATAAGGGTGAATTATAATACTGTATCTTTTTGTTTTAAAATGTATAAGAGGCACTCGGTTCTCTCTCGTCCTTGTTCATTTCTTCCACATCCTAGGCCCTGTAGCTCATGGAGTACATCATTTTACTAGATTTCTTGTACTTAGGGGTTTGATAACAGGTTTGTTGAGTATCCTCTAGGACCCACATTTTAGGTGGATCTAATAATTTTTCTTCAACCAACAATCCTCCAGGTAAGAATGACCCAATAGTGTGTTCATTTCTAGGTCTTATAAAGCGATAGTTGGGTCAACCTCTAGTCTTGGGTGACAATGAGATGTCTGAAACCAAGAGGGCTTCCTACACATTATATTCTCCGCAACCATATTCAAGGATTTTCATCTCCCATGAATCAAAAGGAGATGTTGATGTAGACACACCATGGGTGCAAGAAATGAGAGAATCTAAATCTATCTATGATTCTATGGCTTCAGATTAGAGAGGGATGGCTATATCGGTAGAGGGACATGCATAATTTCCCCTACGTGTAAAGCTATTGAGAGATATACAGTGAGCGAAGGGCTCTAAATCTCCTTGTATTGTAATGGTGTGTCCCTTATGCTTCAATTTAATGCACTGATGGAACGTCAATGGCACGGCCTGTATGACATGAATCCATGGTTGGCCTAGAAGTATATTATATGGAAGTTCCAAGTCCAGGACATGAAAATTTGTTTGATGGCAAGTGGGACCCACCTCCATGGGCAACGTGATTGTGCCCACTGACTCCCTTTCCATGTTGTTGTAAGTGGTGATAGTGATGATATTTGACTCAAGATCTGCCTTCAAGTATGTCCTAGCTATTTAACCAATTTGAGTGTGTAGATGTTCAACCCTAATCTATTATCCACAAGCACCCGTTTGATCTTCCTGTGGGTAACCACTACCTCAATATACAAAGGAAGATTATGCGTTGGATTTTCAAGTAGGGATCTCCCTATGATTGAAGGCAATGTGTTCATTTGGTATGATGTTTGCTACTATGGCTTGAAGATGTGTAGGATCTACCTCTAATGGCACTCCTGACCCCTGAAGAGTTTGGTATAGAATGTCTTTGTGTACATTGGATATCTTAAGAAGATCTAAGATCAAAATCTTAGCAGACGTCTTCTCAAGTTGCTCTAAGAGGTTGTATTTACCATTTTGTGGGGTTGATGGAGAAGGTTCTAGAATCACGAGGTAGGCATGCCTTGTTACCATGGCGCAATCCTTTCCCTTGATTCAGATGGCATTAATATGGTCAGTAGGAGAGCGAATACATCCAATAAGTGAATCATAATGATTGTTGTCTTTCTTGGTGTATAAGTAATTCACTACTTTATAACCTTGGGATGACTCTCCCGATTCGACTTTGACTTTTCTGATTTATCATGTTTGGGGAATGGTTCTTTATATATCCCCATTTTCTCATTGGGTGTTTGAGTTTTCCCTGGGTTGTCCACCTCTATCTCCCCATTGTTGATGAGGTCTTGGATATAGTGACGGAGTCATAGACATTTGTCTGTTTTATGTCCTTTGACATGATGCATTTCACAATATTCATGCTCCTTGTACCATGAAGGTTTTGGAGCATTGTCATCAAATGGTTGTGTCGTAGGATATGTCACCATGTAAGCCACATCCAATTATTTTAGTATAACCAATAAAGGTTCATTAAGAGAGGTGAACATTCTTAGTTTTGGTGGTGGTTGAATTGGTCCTTTCGTCAGTTTAAAAGGTTGATTGGTTTGGACTATTTGTACACATTTGGAATCAGTGATCCCATCTCCTACCACATTTTTGTTTTTGTTAAAAACCTGCAGCTTCTCCGTGGGTTTAATATTTTGATTATCTCTAGATTGGGACTTGAGAGTTCCTTTGGCAATGAGATATTTCTGTATTTGAACCCCTTTTTCGATGACCTCCTCAAAAGTGTGAACACAATGCATTTGGAGGTGGAATTCTATGTTTGGGTTTAGGTTTGGAACAAAAATACATACCAGCTATTTTTAGGGAAAGTGCAAGGGAAGCGGCTAGCTATCCCTCTCCACCATTGGAGGAAGCTTGATGAAAGTCTCATTAGGGCATTGTTTGGTGCCACATAAATCTTCCATGGTGACATCACTCTCTATATTGTATGAGAAGTGACACACAAACCTTTTCGCAATTCGGCTAAGTGAAAATTGATCCCGAGGTAAACATGTAAACCACTATGAGGCTTGACCTCCTAGACTCTTGGGAAAAAGTCTTATAAGATAATTGTCACTATAGGAAACCTCTTGACATGCCATATAGAAATCTTTGACATGATCTCATGGATCTCCCTTCTCTTTACATTTTTGAATTTTGGCATGTCAAATTTCTTAGGAAAGGGTCAAGGGTCATAGTCTTATCAAAAGGATAGGGCATAATTCTTCATATTGATACTTTCTAATGCTCCCTATATTTCTCTCTTGAAGGCTTACGATTTTTTCTTTCATAGACTATACCTCTTGTGTGAGCAATTTTTCTCTAGTGGGAGAAGCGGGGATATATACTTGATGATACCACGTATCATCTTCTCCTTGATTTTCTCTATAGATTTCATTGATCTTAACCTTAGGCCTTGACTTTTGAACATTTTTTCTTGCTTCCTTTTGTACATGAAAAGTTATCAAAACTAATTGTTGGCTTAGGTTACTAATCTATTGTTGAATGGTGGTTTCTTCTTCTAAAAGTTCCTCCTCTTCCTCGTATTGTGGAGTTTCTTCACCATTCTCATGTCCTGTCATGTTTTTACGTGGCACTTTGATAAAGGGTATTCTGTGTCCCACCACTTTATCATTTATTACATTGGAGGTAGAAGCATGCCCATGCATCAAAATATCCTCCATGTTGATAAGGGGTCATTCTTCCTCATTAGCGTTATTCGCAGGTGGGATTGTTTCATTTTTAGTGGGCATTTTGGCCCCTAATTCTACGACCCGTGCTAGCACTCTATCTTTATTTTTGAAAATAAACTCATCTAATAAAGTAGGGTCAAAGTCGAATTCTACGTGTGGGGATTCCAATTCATCACCACTATGATTGACCATATCTTTTATCTCTTTTTCCACATAAAACAGAGACCCTAGATCATGTCTAATGAAGGGGTTTGACTCTTGTCTATTTGAGGCTTCCCAAGCTTGCACTTGTTGTTCCTCGTATGTTTGTTTCTTGAGTCCTAATCATGTTTTGGGAGCCATGATTTGTGATAGTTTCACTAAGGTAAGTTGTAAATGTGTTCAAAACTTTGTGACCACACCTAAGTGAAATGCAAGATGAATTGCCAAGAATATGAATGAATAACAATGTGAGAATACCAATGTGATAGAGTGATAAATCACCAGTGACACAAATGTTTGGTACCTAAGCCTATTAAATGAAGTACTTCCTAGACTATGTCTCAAAAAGTAGTTTAGTGTCGCAAGATAATTAACAATATGTTCTCACTTATGCCAAGTTCAAGAGAATGAACAAGACATAAGTAAATACAAAAAGTTAATGTGACCTCCTAACAAGATATACTAAAAGTGAGCTCAAATTCAATTAAGACCTATATCCCAAAAAGTGTCAGTTATAATTTGTGAGTGACACAACAATATCACCAAGATATGTTAACCAAACATTGTGAGAAAGTAAGGTATTGATATCAAGATGATATTGATATAACACGCACAAGTGGTAACACCTAGAACTCTTCAAAATTGAGGTAATAATAGAATTGAACCAAAAGCTCAAAGTATAGCTAGGAATAGTTAAAATGTGTGCAGTGTAACCTTACAATATAGATATTTAGGTCAAGTTTACAAGAAACAAGACATAAATACCGAAATTGTAGTGATACGATACAAACAAGGTAACCTTTCAAAGGAAGTCCAAGATGATGAACCATGCCTAACTACAATGACGATCTTAACATGGGTATCAAGATCACAAAGGCCACCAATGATATGAATACACCTCCACACACTTTAGACATTTAACTTAGCCAAACGCAAACATGGATGGACGTAAATGGACAAAAAAGTGGCAGAAACAATCGATTGGTAACACAGAGGTAGTCACCCTTCTTCTAATCAACAAAGTGTCAAAAGAATGTGAAGGAAGCAAATCAAAATGGGGATGAAAAATGTTGGCTTCACTTTGGCAGAGTTTCACCTCACCTTAAGGCAAGTGAAAAACTAAACGAAAGTAACGTGTCACACATTTCACGATGAAAGATGGTTCACAACTCAACACTATTTTAAAATGGTCAAAGTGGGCTCCTGGCCAAAGAATGTCTTCCTAGGTGGTTCTCTTTCCCTAGGTGTTACAAAGTTGTCTTAAGCGAGCATGATTTACCCAAATAGTCCGACTATCTTGGGAGTATCTCAGCTTTACTTTACCCCCTTCGAGCACAAAGGGCAACTAGTGTGTCCACGTGTGCTCTCCCTGGGGTCGCTATACAAACAACCGGTAACGCTATGTCACAAAGGAATCACTAGTCAAGTAGGTATTATGGAGCACTTCCCGTTTCATCCACAAGGTTCTCTCTTGCGTTGACTACTTTGGGGTTCCTGGAACCACCGCCATTGTTGTAGCTTAGGTCATTATGCCAAAGGGGTTATGTTCCAATTGATCGGAGAGGACGTACCCTTTTCCAAACCTACAATACTGATGTTTTGAATATGTTGTTCTTTTTATCTTGTTTAATTAGGTGTGGTTTTCTTGAACATTTTGGCAACCTCGTATAACAATTGTATTAGTAGTTTTGACTTCGTTTTGATTTCTCATTTCTCTTACAAGTGTGGTGTTTTGGTCTTGTATGACGATTTTTAGTATTTTTCCATCAAAAGAGTAAACATCATTTCCGATTCTCCAGTCGTCCAAGGATGCAAGAGAAGATCAGACGTGATGTTTCCAAAATCCAAAAAGATATCAAATGGAAAAACACTTTAATTCAAATACACCAAGTTAACCAATTCCAACTCAAATATTCCTAACAACCTCAAAGCATCAAAAGGACCTAAGAATCATTTCGATTCCCAAGATTTCCCCAAAGGACGTGAGGGAAGAGCATACATGATCTTATTCTTATAAGTAAACATGTAAAGTTTATCTAATCAAGTAAAAGCATGTAAAAACACCCTGCAAAGATGAGTATTTAATTAGATAAAACCTACAAGAATGTTAGCACCTCAACACACTAATTTCAAGAAAACAAAAAAATACACATGTGCCCCTATTTTGGCATCTGCATGCAGTTAGGGAGGATATTCCACTCTATGTTTTTCTAATTTACAGTGCACCTGCGCCACCCAAGAGGAGTGTGCACCACCAAAAAAATGTGTGCGCCACTGTCTATTTCTAGCTTACCATGTACCTACGCCACCCAAGAGGTGTGTGCACCACTAGAAGGACATATGCACTACCTTCATTAAAAACAGATTAAATTTGCACATAGTGCTTGTGCTTTACTGAGAAAAGTGTATGTGCCACTAGAAAAATCACATGTGCTATCGAAAAATGTGTGTGGCTCCACTTTGTAAAACAGTCTCGGATTCGACAAAACGCTTGCACACCACTGAGAAATGTGTCTACACCACCAAAATAGCGTGTGTGCTTAAGTTAGGGTGTATGTGCTTTGATCCGACATGTTTTACATTACGGTGAAGGTATATTACAAAATGGTGTCTGCACCTGAGTTAGTGCATTTGCGTGCTAGTTAGGTTAGGGTATGTGCACTAGTATTAGTGCGTATGTGTTATGGCCGATGATGAGATTCAGGTTTTGACAAAGTGCGCCTGTGCCACCCTTGTAACCAAATTATGACAAAAAAACAAGAAAGCTCACAATACTTCAAATTTTAGCAAGTTAGTTTAAAATGGCAACAACCCATTAAAATGATGGCTATGAACAAGAACTTACACATATAAAATTAGCAAAAATTCCAAGAAAATAGACATTAATTACTACATGTGCATATCAAAAGTTAGCCAAAACAATGAAATTTAAACTAAAATGCCAAGGGACTAGGTCCCACCAGGCGTGCCAAATGTGTGCATGTATACTTTGCTTAAGCTAAATTAGATGAAATAAGAACTACCACCTAAATAGTTCTATAACCTAGCTAAGACAAAGCCTAAGCACCATCAAGATAAAGAGCTAAACAAGATCTATACTAAACATCATAACTTTGAAACATAAGATCAAAACTAGCATGCTATTCAAAATCTCTACTCTCCTAGATTACCAAAAAAAATGAATGGACCTATGTAGCTCCAATGGCAATCAAAATTGCTTGTTTGATCCTTAAATAATGCAAGAATAGGAGGCTTAGCTCTTAAAATGGTGAACTCTCAAGAAAACAAAGGAAAGCTTTTAGTCTATTTTGTTATATGCTTTGCTTTTGTCTTCTCAAGAAGTTTAGGTGTAGGTATAAAGGTAGAAGGAGGGCTCCTTATATAGCCCAATGGATAAAGGAAACACTTCATCCCTTTCGCATGTGAGATAAAAGGTAAAATAAGATTAGGAATGGATAAGGTGGCTTTATAAAAGGTAACCTTACTTTAGAAGGGTTTAATTTATACTTAACAAGTCACGGGAATTGGGGGTGTTTTAATTAATCAAAGGTGATTGATTAATAGGTAAATGTAAGCTTTTAGAAGCTAATTAGAGGAATATTGGTACAATTTGGGCTATTGGAAGGGGATTAAATCAATTAAATATTGATTTATTGGTTAAATAAAGGAAAGCTAATTAATTGATGATAATTAATTAGTCTAGATAGAAGGGGTGATTAATTAACAGAAGGTCGTTAATTAGGGTGTTCGTTGGATAGGTGACTTAACTAATTAGCGTATTGTAATTAATTAACGACAATAAGAGAGAATATGAGTGTTTTTGATGATATGTCGTCAATTTTCTAGAAGATAGATAATTAGCACAATTTAAGTATTTAAATTGCTCGGGCGTAATTATGGGTGTCTACGTTTGCCCCTCTCTTTAGGGTGGCGTAAATGACGCCACTTCAAAGATAGTAGCAGAGATGAAATTTTGAAGCGATAGAATAAAAATTAGTAGGAGGGAGAGATTCCCCCTCGAGTGTCGATGGGGTGAGGAAGGAAGATGATCGATGATCAAAAAACGTGAGAAATAGATAGAAGAATGGGAAGGGGCGGGATGCCCCGATAAGATTGAAGATTAGGGGTGAGAGAAAAGTGATGCGAGAAGAAATATGGAGGAGTGGAGAGAAGAGCTTAGCCTCTAACCGCTGTTTATTGGAACAATTTCAAGGTCATCACAATGACACAAGAGCTACGTCATCGATCCTTATGAAAAATATAAGCATACGACAAAGGTAGAATGACATGAAAAGCCATACTATGAAAAATTGTCCATTGCTGAAAATAGAAACTCCCGCAACATACAAAATGCAATGCAATATGAGAAGGAAACAAGCTTATTAAATAGGGAAAACAAGTACGAACACACATATCCAACCCAACAACGGTCAAGACAGTTGTACAAATGTTTTGTTATCAAGCTGAAGAGATCCACATGTTTGTGATTAACAACAAGGGTTAAAAATAATGCCCCAAGCAAGGATACATGCAAGGGGAAATGATAATGGACATTAGGTCCAAGTAAAAAGCATTGTGTGCAATGAAACAGCACCAGGCAACAAACATGCCCCAGAGTACAAACGAAGCAAGCAACTAGCTTTGTGAATGGTTGTGAAATCGCAATCAATGAGTCGTATTAATTAGGGAAGATGTGAAACAAACCAAGTAGTATATGGATAGGACACCATGTGTAAGACATAAGATTCAATTGTAATAAGCATGTTACCAATTTTGTAGGTTGTTTACTTTCTAGGATTTTGTGAAAAACATTTCCTGTTTTTTAGATTTTGACGTGAGATATATATTGTTTTTTGTTTTCTATTTTCTAAAATGCAGTGGATAGTAGAAGAAAATATAAGAAATAGAATGAAGGGCCTAAGCACAACTGAAAGTGCCCTAGGTGGAAGGAAGAAGAAACAAGTGACAAATAATGTCCTTATGCAGTGGAAAAAATAATAAAATAATTATTTACGAGAGTGTGAATAAGAAGAAAAATCACCTAGGAGAAATAAAATTTCCCTAGGGGAAGAAAGGGGTATTGGACAGCAAAAATGCCCCAATACGGTTAAAAATAAGAGAAAATTAATTATTCAATGGTGAGCGAGATGAGAAAAAGGCATTCGAAATGAGCCTCCAAGCCTTCACGACGGTGAAAAACAAGTTGATATACCCCACCCGAGGTGGGGTAAATCACCACGACAATTCACTTTTACCAACCACTATTAAGACTTTACCGTGAGGACCTAATAGTGATGAGGATGATGGTGATCACACGGGACCTATTGAGGTGAGTAGATGCATTCTAAGGTACCAGAGACACGCCGACAACAAAGCACCTTTGTGAGTACTCAAACCTCACTTGTCAAATTTTGTCATTAATGCCTAAAAATGAGTAATTATGGTTAGGTGGCGTGTCGGCATGCATGCGTGTAGGTGTAGGTGTAAGGTTATGGGCACTGGGTGTCCCATGACATATGCGTGCACGCGCAAACACACACTCCACACACCAATGCACACACACACATACAAAAAAAGGGTGCACACACTGGGGGTCGCATGTGCGCACGCGCAGGACATGAAGGATGATGGAAGCGCCAAAAGAGTGGCTAAAACACAACTCACATAATCTTATTTAGTTGTGATTTTTACTCACGTAAAAATACACAACTCAAATCATACGAGTTGTTAAAACAACTCCAATAATATATTATTGTTTATATAAAAATAATATAACTAACTACTAACATGTGAACATTACTTTTCCTAACACTCCCCCTTAATTTTTACATGGTAGAAAAATAACTTTCACACTTCCTCTATATCCTGTCACTCATGTTTTTTCATGATCTTGTACAACACTTGAATTGAAGGTAGAAGAAGGAACACATCAACTTCTTATCAACCATGCACTATCGGGAACACATATAACCAACAAGGATGGGAACATGCTCAGGAATCATCTACTTATCAACCAGTCACTCTAGGGAACACATCTGACCTAGTAGTGTGGGAACTCAAGAAGGAACACATTTGAACAACCTTCAATGGTTTTCTAGAGGCTAACCACAAACCTAGGTATGAACATGAACACATCTGATTGTTCAACCTCTTCAATACTCATGATGTTGTGTTTCACTTTGCTATCTATTATTCACTATGTTATTACATTTGGGGAATTATGTAGGAATACTCACATATACGTGTGAACAACAATGAACCTCTATTCTTATTCTTCACACCATACTTACAAGATGAAAAACTGAAATCAAACATACTGCATGCTAAAACAAGGCACACCACTCACACACATGTCACCAAATCAGTGAAGTGGCCACATCGAGTTCTTTATATTCTTCAATGCAAAAATGTCACTAACCAAATCTGAATGAATAATGTGTTGAAGATGTGGAGTCTAACTGTAAGATGAAGTAACAGTTTGCGTTTTCCTTGCTTTTGGGAGGAATGTATGGCCATGGATAACAATAGCATTTTCTTATTAATAGACGGGAGTTGTTATTTTTATGTTTATCTTATTTATATTCATGTCTTATTTATAAGCATGCTATATTTAGGTTGATTATAGTTGAAGTAAACTTTTACAAAGAGGTGCACAAGTTATATATATGTGCATGGATTTACTCTTTAGAATATGAAAAAGAGAGAATTGTGTTGTATTCCTCTAGACTAAATAAAGGATAACCACGGCTTGTTTTCGGTGGATGTAGCCCACATTGGGATAACCACGTTATATCTTGGGTTTATTTTGTGATTGCATATTTATATTATTTATGTTTTAATTCCATTTTATTGCTCATCTATGTTTCGATCCTAACAACTAGTATCAGAGAAGGATTTTTGGCAGAAAAATCTCACAAGAGGGTTTCTTGTTTGAGTGGGAGAAATGGAAAAAGATAACAAGTTCAAGGTTAAGAAGTTTAATGGCTAGGAATTTCAGCTATGGAAGATGCAAGTGGAGGACTACCTATATCAGAAGGATCTTTATCTACCATTTAAAGGGAAAGCTTTGAATTCATTAGCTATGAAAGATGAAGAATGGGATGTTCTTGATCAAAAGGAATCGGGAACGATACGATCACGGTTGTGCTGGAAGCTACGGTATCTTTCAATATATCTATGGAAAAGACAACGGTATATCTAATGGAAAATTTGGATAAATTGTATGAAAAACCCTTAGCTTCTAATAAGGTATATCTCATGAAAAGTTTGTTTGATATGAATATGTCAGATGGTGATTCAATAAATGATCATTTGAATGAATTCAACACGGTTACTAATCAATTAAGCTTTGTAGGAGTAAATTTTGATGATGAAGTTAGGGCTCTTTTGATTTTGTGCTCATTGCCTGAAATTTGGAATACTTTGGTTATGGTTGTGAGTAATTCTATTTCTGGTTCAAACACTTTAAAGTTTGATGATGTTATTGGTGTGATTCTTAGTGAAGAGATGAGAAGAAAAATAACAGGTGATTCATCTGGTAATGCTTTGAGTGTAGAGAATAGGGGAAGACAGAAGGAAAAAACAAAAGGTCCTGGACACTGTGGAAGGTCTAAGAAGGGAATATCTAAATCTAGAAGTAGGATGGTATGCTGGAATTGTGGAAAAGTGGGACATGAAAAGAAAGATTTTGGTCTTTAAAATCAGGGAAAGATCAACAAGAAGGGAGAAAAGAGGAAAACGTAGCATGTGATGTGTTACAAAATGCTCTTATTATTTCTTTAGATAATAAATCATAATCTTGGGTTTTAGATTTTGGTGCTTCATTTCATGTAACTCCTCATAGACATTATTTTCAAGATTATGTTCAAGGGAATTTTGGGCAGGTATATCTTGGTGATGATGAGCTATGTAACATTGTTGGAAAAGGTAGTGTTCATGTTAAATTGCAGAATGGTAACACTTAGGTGTTGAAGAATTTCAAGAATATTCCTAACTCAAGGAGAAATCTAATTTCTGCAGGGGAAATTAGGAGATGATGGTTGTATGGTTATATTTATAGCAGATTCTTAGAAATTTACCAAGGGTTTTCTTGTGGTAGCAAGAGGTAAGAAAGTAGGTACTTTGTATTTATCCACTTTTAGTACTAATATATCTTCTATTTTAGCTACTACATGTATAGATACAACTCTATGGCATCATAGACTTGGCCATATGAGTGAGAAGGGGATGAAGATTTTACATTCATAGGGAAAATTGTCAGATTTGAAAATCATAGACTTGGAATTTTGTGAGCATTGTGTATATGGGAAACAAAAGCATAAGAGATTTCTCAAGGTTAGATCAACCAAGAAGGAACACAAGTTAGAGCTTGTTCGTATGGATGTGTGGGGGTGGCTCGGGTATCTTTTCTTGGTGGTTCATGGTACTATGTTACTTTTATTGATGATGTTACTAGGAAATTTTGGGTTTATTGCATAAAGAATGAATCGATGTATTTAATAATTTCAAGAAGTGGAAAGCTTTGGTTGAGAATGAAATAGGTTTGAATTTAAAGTGTCTCAGATCAGATAATGGTGAAGAGTACTGCAGTAATGAATTTAATAACTATTGTTCACATAATGGAATCGTTAGGGTGAAGACAGTTCCTAGAACACCATACCAAAATGGTGTGTTAGAAAGAATGAACAGAATATAATGGAGCGTGAAAAGAGCATGACATTACATTTTGGATTGCCCTTATAGTTTTGGGTAGATGTTGTAGATACTAATGTTTACTTGATAAAGCAGAGGACCTTCAAGTGCTTTGGGAGGTGGAGTACCCAAGAAGGCTTGGACCAAAGAAGGAGGTAAACTATTCTTTTCTGAAAATTTTTATTGTGAAGCATTTTTCACATTGATAAAGAGAATAGGACCAAGCTAGAAGCTAAGTCAAAGAAATATACTTTCATTGGGTATGGAACTAATGATTTTTATTCGGTTATGGAGTTTGGATGAGAAGAAATCATTAGGAGTAAGGATGTTATTTTCAATGAAAGGGTTATGTACATGGAACAACTATAGGATAAGAAGCTAGAAAATTCTAAGTATGTAGCACTTGATGAGATAAAATATAGAGAAGTTCTCAAAGGACTAGAAAATCAACAAGTTGGCTTCAATCCAGCACGATCGGTGTTGATTTTGTAGATCACAACAAGTATAGCAAGAGCCTCAAAATCCAGAAAATCTTGTGAGACGTTCTACTAGGGTAAGTAAACCTCCTGCATGATTATCTTCGTATGATCTTTACTATTGTTTATTAATAGATGGTGGAGAACTAGAAAGTTTTGAAGAAGCAATGTAGGTAGAAACACGGAAAAAGTGGGATTAGGGTATGGATGAGGAGATGGACTCCTTGGATCACAACCAAACTTGGGATTTGGTTCAGTTGCCTGCAAGGAAAGAGAGCATTACAGAACAAGTGGGTTTATAGGTTGAATGAAGAATAAGGTGACAAAAATAGGTACATTGTAAGACTTGTTATGGAGGGATTCGCACATGAAAAAGGTATATACTTTGATGAAATTTTCTCTCCTATTGTTAAAATGACTTCCATTAGAATTGTTTTAAGTTTGGTAGTTGTGAAATATTTGCATCTTGAACAATTAGATGTAAAGACTTCTTTTCTTCATGGTGATTTTGAGGAAGAAATATATATGGAGCAGCCATAGGGAAATGAATTTGGGGAAGGAGAATTCGGTGTGTAGACCGAATAAGATCTTATATGGCCTTAAACAAGCTCCAAGGTAGCTGTATTTGAGATTTGACATGTTCATAATAGAAAAAGGTTAATCTAGTTGTCATTCGATCATTGTGTTTAATTTAAGAGACTAGATAATGGCACCTATAGTATATTGTTGTTGTATTTGGATGACATGCTTATGGCGAGGTCAAACTTGAAGGATATAAATGAGCTAAAGAGACAGTTAACCAATACATTTGCCATAAAGGATTTAGGTGCAACAAAGAAAATTCTTGGCATGAGAATCAATAGAGATAGAAAGAGAAAAATACTGACTTTGTCTCAAGAAGAGTATGTGAACAAGGTGTTGAAAAGGTTTAGGATGTAGGATGCAAAACTAGTAAGTACACCATTGGCAGGGCACTTCAAGTTGAGTAAAGAACAATGTCCTAAAACACATGAAGAGATTGAATATATGTCTAGAATTACATATGCTTCGGCAATTGGAAGTTCAATGTATGTTATGGTATGCACAGGACCATACATTTCCCATGCAGTAGTAGTTGTCATTAGATACATGAGTAATCCAGGAAAGGAGCACTGGAATGTAGTTAAGCGGATTCTCATATACTTGAGAGGGATTAGTAGTAGGCAGTTATGCTATGGAGGGTCAGATATTTCCTTACACAGATATGTTGATGCATACATTGTTGGAGATTTGGATGGTAGGAGGAGCACCATAGGTTATGTATTCACTGTTGGTGACATGGCAATTAGTTGGATTTCTAAACTGCAGAAGATTGTTTCCTTGTCTACTACAGAGGCAGAGAATGTTGCTACTACATAAGCAAGCAAGGAGATCATATGGATGCAGTGGTTCATGGAAGAGTTGGGAAAGAAGAAAGAGGATTATAGGTTATTCAGTGATAGCCGAGTGCAATTCATTCATCTTGCCAAGAACTCAACATTCCATTTGAGAACCAAACATATACAACTCAGGTATCACTTCATTAGATCAATTTTGGAGGATGGACAACTGATGTTGGAGAAGATCCATACAAGTTAGAATCCTACTGATATGTTGAAAAATTAGTGAACAAAGAGAATCTAGAAGGTTGTTCAAATTTGATAGGTATTCAATATTTATCTTGAAGAAGAGAAACAAGTTAGAGAAGAGTATGAGGATGAGTCAGAATGTGAGTGGGTTAGCAGTTAGTCTCCAAGTGGGAGATTTTTGAAGATGTGGAGTCTAACTGCAAGATGAAGTGGTAGTTTGCATTTTCCTTTCTTTTAGGAGGAATGCATGGCCATGGATAAAAATAGCATTGTCTTATTAATAGATGGGAGTTGTTATTTTGATGTTTATATTATGTATATGCATGTTTTATTTATAAGCATGTTATATTTAGGTTGCTTGTGGTTGAAGTAAACATTTACAAAGAGGTTCACAAGTTATATATGTGCATGGATTTACTCTTTAGAATATGAAAAAGAGAGAATTGTATTGTATTCCTCTGGACTAAATAAAGGAGAAGGTTGGCTTATTTCTGGTGGATGTAGCCCACATTGAGTGAACCACGTTAAATCTTAGGTTTATCTTGTGATTGCATGCTTATATTATTTCTATTTTAATTTCGTTGTATTTCTCATTTGTGTTTTGATCATAACATAATACAAGAAGGAGAAAATGATTTCACCAAGATTCACAATGCAACATGCGAAAACAATGATCAAGTTCATGTTATTATTTTGGAAAACGCTGATTGAATGCTCCTTCAGAAGGTTGCACGCTTGAAAAGTATGAGATCTGACAGAGAGAACATTCAGAGGTTTGAATACTGTAAATTTGAGAATGATAGATCATAGCTCGATGGAGATGACAGGATCCATAGCAATCTATAACTAGAATTAGCACCGATCTACTATAAAGTTATCTGATGGTTTGGAAGCACAAACAAGTCTCAGACATAGATCTATGAGCTATCAATTAAATGATGCACACGGTCCTAAACTGCACCTTGGGTAGATTACATCGGAATGCAATATCAATAACAAAAAGGAACAATTCTTGTCAAAGATCAAGAGAGTCGTGTGAATAAGGATGGGCCCCCACAATACACCCAAATTGAATCACCTAAATATTCTCCATTGCAAATTATTGGAAGCATTACAATAAGATGGTTACCTCTTCACAGACCTGAGCATGTATCTTCAAACATGGATCTGATGAAACAAGTAGAGCTTGGAAGGCTATACAGTCTCTTACTTACAACACATTCCAACAAATCTCCAAAGCATTAATCTCCAGTTCTTCAATCTTCAATACATATTTGGCAGTGTAGAAAATACAATGAAATGACCACCTGATTTCACACAGATTCACCTACTTTGATACCAAATAATGGCATGAGACCATATTTACACAATAAAATTCACGGAATAATAATCTATCATTCAATTCATTTTGGATGTTTATACAACATATGCCACTCCATATAAATAGGTATTTACATCCCTATTGTTTAGGAAACTACTTTCCCAACAATATCTCCATAATCCTATTTAGTTGTGATTGTTACTCACATAACAATACACAACTCAAATCATACGAGTTGTTAAAAAAATCCAATAATATATTATTGTTTATATAACAATAATATAACTAACTACTAACATGTGAACATTACTTTTCCTACAATATCATTGGTAATATACAAATACAGAGTTGTTGATTGACTACATATACACTAATCTTTCAAAATAAAAAGGTAGAGAATAATGTTTTAGTGTTTTATGTTGTAATGATATTAACGATCCTTCTCAATGTTGATAGATTAAGGTATTTGGCCTTGAATTTTCATAAGTAGTTGAGGTAATATGAAGATAGGGGTGCATTCATTAGATGAATCATATACACGGTTAGCTCACATTTCCTTAGATAGTTTTTCAAAATTAGACTAAAAAGGTTCTTAAGTGATGATGATCCTAAAATTTCAAAATGGTGTTTAAAGGTAGATTTTTACTCTCAAACATGGTACATGTCTATAAATTTATGTTTAGCATGATTGAAGCTCAAACATGATGTTACTAGCTCAAGGGGATTTATTTTAATGATCATATCAAGGTCATGAATCCTTTATTGTTCTTTGTGAAGACAAAAAGAGAAAGTGTAGTCCAAAGGGTAGTCATTTGAGCACGTAATTGTGTCTTTTGCATTGTTATCATTATGAGTTGTCTTTTTTCATGTTTAGTGGTCATTGTTCGTTTGTCATACCATGTCAAAGGGGAAATTCGGCTTAGAAACATGGAAAAGAATCATGTTGGTGAGTTTTTTCTTGAGGTTGGCATCAATGTTTCTGAAGGTGGTTCCCATCAATGACAAAGGGGGATATTGTTGGCCATTGTGTCTAGTAGTTTTCATTTATGTCAAATTCTATTAATGGTAAACGGTGTCATGGTGTCATGAGAGTCTCCTTGAGATGTCTTTCAGTGTGTCTAACATGGTGCCATGATTTGGTCAAGTTGATATGGTGTTTAGGCATGATGCAAGCATAGATGGTCATGGGATGAGTTCCAAAATTTTTCATGAGGACATACATGCTCCTAGAGGTGTGTTATAGGTGTTAATGAGTCTATAATGAGTCATCATGGTCAGTTCATGGTTTTTATGGTTGAGTCGGGTCATTTTAGGCCTATTCCTAGACTTAGAGCATGTGGTATGGTATGGTGGTATGATATTTGGAGTAGAAAGTCATGGTAAATCATGGTTATATATTTTGATATTGTATATGAAATTTATGAGGATTTTCAAGTCCTATCTCAGTTGTTTGATGATGTTTCATGGTCCTTTGGAAGTAAGAAGGTGAAGACAAGCTAAGTAAGCACATGTAAGTCGTTGTGGCTAGATATTTTCATAAGTATTTGAGAAAAGTGGTGAGTTTTGTCACTTATAGGATGTTTTCATGATGCTTCATGAGAATTTTCAATTCAAAGTGAAGATATTTGTGCAAGATATGTTATTTTTGGTAAAATTGAGTTTTGGATAAGGAGAAATCAACTCGAATTGTTAACTTTAGGTGTTCTCCTGCTCTCATACACTTTTCATGGGACCTTTCAATTTTGGCAATATTTTTAAATTGAGTTAAGAGGATTTTTAAAAAATAATAAGGTCATTTGATCATCGAATTTTATGAACAATATTTAAGAAAATTTGTTTTGAAACCCTAACAAAACCTTCCTTCTAGAGCGACTTGAGAGATTTGAATCGTTTGATCTTCAAATGATGCTGGAAAGAAAATTTGATGATTTGGTCTTGTATAGGGTTCCTCTAGGCTCATTTTGGTGGTGGTTTAGTGTTTCATCTATTTTAGAAAGTGAGAGAACAACCCTAGTTTTATGGGTTTTTGCACTTTTAGGGATAAGACGGAGGTTTGAAGATGAAAACCAAATTATTCTAGAATCCTTGGGAGATGTGCTACAAAATGATGAAAAGTTTTAGGTAGTTTTTGTTCGAACTCAAATTACACCCATCCTAGATCAGGATGAACTGGGGATTTAAGGCAACATGGGACTGTCTCCAAGTTGTGGGACTTGCGCTTGAGACAAACATCCATAGAAGGTCACTTCTTCTACCTATTTATACTGCTAAAACTACTCATATGAAGGGAAATGTAGCTACCTAGCACTAATCTATGATTCGAGGGACCAGGGTAAGTAAGATGTGCATGAAAGGGAGACCTAAACTAAGGGGAGGTGATAACACTAGAAAGAGGGGGATGAACACTCTCAATTGAGTGAAAACAAGGGAAAATGTGCATAGGGAGGGAAGACAATTGTGCCACGATGCGAAACAACATTCGCATACTTATTTCCATGGATCACAATGAGAAAAGAAACATGTAAGGTATGTAAAAATATGCACAACAAACAAACAATGCAAGGGAAAGGCAAGAAGATGCAATAAAAATGTGAACCAGGGTAGAGATTAACCACAAAATAAGATTTTATTACTTCCAAATAATGCACAATCGATTATAATGGTGAATGATGTGGGTATCCACATGCAATGAACTAGATTTAAGGCCTGCAACTCAAAATTCCAAGTAATAATGTTCTAAAAAATTCTCTTAGCAAACCAAGAAGGCCCAACCTTTACAAATGAGCATTGTTTAACAATATATAGAAGAAACAGGAAGATAAAAGGAGGGAAAAAGAGGGAAAATCAGATTTTCAAATCCAACCACCAATAACCAAAAATAAATTTCGGAAATGTTCCCGTAGCATTTTCAAATCCACCTCCTCATGTTATCTTAGCTTGAGAAAGAAGGAAGGAGACCAAATATGGGTGGTTGAGTCGACTGAATTTGTGCATTAATGGCTTGAGTTGTATTTCTTCATTTCACCTACCATCATAATATAGCCCACGTCGAACATTTCCAACAAGACTAGGAGCGCATGAATATGAGCTATGTAGCGTGGTTATGGTGATTTGAAGTTTGCAGATACAAGGTGAACAAGCGGGACACATGTCATGGTCTGGTTGGTGAAGGATTTGGCCGATTGTCTATCTATTTTTTCATTTCTACCATGTGTCAAGTGTTCATTCACCATAAAGATTTAGCACATAGGTAATATGCTATAATAGGTTGTGTGTTGTGCATTTTATCTAACAAGTTGACACGTTGCACTCAATGACTACCGTAGAAAATTTCAATTGGCGAGTGTGCAAGAGAAAGAGCCATGAGAGGATAGAATGTAGAGGTCACGAGCACACACAAGGGGTTGTGCAAGAAATGGGAAGAAAGATTCATATTTTTAAAGGTATGCAAGCCTATGCGGAAGACGGGGAAAGCAAGACAAGGTGTGTAGAAGCAATCATGCAAGGAAAGTGCACGAAGGAGGGAAGTGGAATAGGAAAATGATTGCATGTGTGGGGATGTGTGAGACTCGGGAAGTAAGGGCATGTATGGGGAAATCATTCTAGGACTTATCAAAATGTAAAACAAGTCTAGGGGCACGCAAGGAGTGCGCAACAACTAGGGAAGGAAATAGAGTGCACAAGGAATGCATGCATAGGGGAAATGGAAGGAAATGGAAGAATAAAGGTGAAGGCGAAGAACGCGGAAGGAATCAAAAGGAAGAGAAATAAAAAGGAAGAATTAGAAATGGCATGTAAGGATGTGTGTGAAGAACTGCATCAAGTAAATGTGTCAAGGTAAAGAAACCAATGGTGCATGCAACCTAAAAACTTGAACTCGGAGCTAGAATGGAATCAGAAGTTGTCAAAATAACCAGTGGGTTATTTTGGACAACATTTTGGCAAATTTTGGGGCCATCTTCCTACTAGATGAATGATATTAATAGCCTTAGAAGCATTCATTGCATATGGAGTCTACCTAAAAAACATGAATTTTTTATTTGTAACCTGAAGAAACACCCCGAAATCACTTTAAACAATGTCGACTCTAAATGGAACCGCTACTCTCATGTGAAGATGTTCTAATTTGAATTTATGAGAGTGGAAAATTGTGTGCCAAATTGTTGGATACTACCTCCTAAAAACTAAACTATCATTTGGAGAAGTAACAAAACAAAGACGTGTAAGAACACGCAGAAGGAAAAAATTATGTATAAATAGAACAATGCACATAGAGTGTAGTTAGAAGAATTGAAACTACTCTAACATGTAAAATGATGCAGAAGACTTAATGTAAATGTTTGAGATAAATCCCATTGACTGGGATTGTTATTACATCTCCATCAAGTTGAGACAACTCAATGGATACGTCCTCCTTACAACAATTAATGATGTATGGTCCACTCCAAAGTGCATCACACTTTGAATGGCACCCATGTTTAGCTCTATCAAGTATCCAATTTCAAGACCATATAACCCACTTTGAAATCCTAAGTTTTAACCTTTCGTCAAACCACTACTTGGTTGATCTTTAATGTTGTTCTAACTTGATCATTTTAGAGTCCCTTAAGTTTTAAAGTTTAATCAACTTTGTCATTTTGATTTCTCTTTGGTATACGCCCTCAAATTCCAGCTATTGGGTCAACTCTAACGAAGGAAAATCAAGTGATAAAGGAAGCCCTAATTCTTTACCATATAAAATTTCTTAAGTTGAAATACCTATTGCCTTCTTCATCGTGATTATGTTTTCTCGAGTGTGCGTGAGACTTTTGTATGCCACTATCTTTGGTTGATATTCATTATGTGCTTCATGATTCTAATTAGGTTCTTATTGGTTGATTCAGAGACTAATCCATTACCTTGAGGGTAGTAGTTTGAAGAAGTATTCAAATAGACACCAAGAATGAAAGTGCAATCAGAATTTCTTTTACTAAGGAAGGCTTTTACATTATCAAAGATAATGGTTTGAGGAACACCAAACCTTGTTATAATACCTTCGATAAAATCAAGGATGATTGAATTTGTTGATTCCTTGAGCGTGACACTTCTATCCATTTGGTAAAGTAATCTGTAGCTCTTAAAACCCATTTGTGGCCAACACTTGAAGGCGGAGTTAATCATGCCTATGAAGTTGAGACCCCATTGCATAAAAGGTTGATTTGTTTGGATTGGTCGGAGGGAAAATGTTTCCAATTTATTTTTCTACAAATAAAGTGCATTATTTTAATTTTATGACCCACTTGTGATCATCTGCAAACAGGGTAGGCCAAAATTATCCTACCTTAATGATATTTATTATTGTTTCCTTGGAAGAGAAGTGTCCACCAGATAATCTAGAGTGAAATTTTTCTAACACTTTTTCAACTTTCATGTCGTCAATACAACTCACAAGTATGCCATCATTGTTTCTTTTGAAGAGAATGTCATCAATCAAAGCACATATGGAATAGACTACAGCCTCATATGTCATCTCTTTTCTTTACTCAAACCAGGAGGGTATGCCCCTAAGAGATAACTTCCACCATGTCCTCTATCCACGTGCACGCACTAGAATCTATATTATTTTCAACTTCATTGTGTGGAAGCTTTTCATTAAAGAAAAATGAAGTCTCTTGTTCATTCTCGTGCATCTTCAACAAGCTTCTTACAGAGAGTGCATTTCCTCTAACCAATTTTATGTATTTGATATTCACATAATACTCCATGATTTTGGTCACCCATCTTGCTCTTTTCTTACTAATTATGCTCCCATTATGAAGTCTCTTACACTAGAGTGTGAAAATACCACCTTGTCATGATTTATAGTGAGCATACTTTTGAAATTATTTATAGTGCACATAATGGCAAAGACTTGTTTCTCCATGTGGCTCTATTTCAATTCATAATTCTTGATTTTTGATCAAGAAATCCATCGTCACTTGCTGAAGAAGACATCAATAACATTAACATCATCTCTATATGCATAAAGGATGAAATTATTGGATTAATCTTGATTGATGAGTGTGGGAGTGCCAGCAATTTCTTGACGGATTTTTGTGAATATTTCTTTTCCTTATGTTGTCCACTTAAAGACTATGTCCTTCTTGAACATGAGGGTGATGGGCCTAACCAATCCTACAAAGTTAGGAATGAACCTCCTTAAAATTTTGATTTTTCCTAGGAATGATTGCAGGTATTTCTTGTATGACAAAAATACAAAGATAGAATGATTGAAACTCATTCAAGATCAATAAGCGATGCCATCCATAGAGACCACATGGCCCAGAGCTTTCCTTGCATAATAACAAAGTTACACTTATTGGGGTTAAGAGATACCCCAAATTCTCTACATCTCTCAAATACTTTCTCTAGATGCATGATGTGATATGCACTCTACTTTGAGAAGATAGTTATGTCATCCAAGTAAACTAGGATGAACTCATTGATATATCCTTTAAAGGAAATACCCATGGCTCTCTAAAATGTAACACTTGCATTTGAAAAACCTAAAGGCATTTTCTCGATAGGTATATATTCCCCCATTCGGTTGTAATTGTTGTTTTGAACTGATCCTCTTCCTTTACCATGATCTAATTGAATCCAGAATACCCATTTAACATGGAAAATATTTTCGCGCCAACCACAATCTATAAAATCTGCTCCATAGAAGGCAAAGGATAATGATCCTTCAAATATGCCTTATTCAAATCTCTAAAATCAACACAAAGTCTGATTTCACCATTTTTCTTGTGCAATGGAACTAAATTTTTACCCATGTAGAATACTTGATAGGAAAAATAATTTTTGCCTCAATGATTTTTGTTAACACTTTCCTCATGAGGGGATCTATCTTAGGATTGATGGGCCTTTGTTTTGTCTGATGGGCTTGATACTAGGATCAAGGTCAATGGAGTGTTGAGAAATAATTGGATCAAATCCTTTGAGGTCTTCATACTCTTATAAGAAGATGTCAACATACTCGACATAGAGAGATGAAATCTTGTTTCTTGTCTTGTGTGCGTCTTTACCAAGTAAAGAACTCTTTTCCACGCACAATAATGATTGGAAGACAATCTTCTTGTGTTGTATGCACATTCTTTTCTTCACCCTCGAACTCATCATCGAACTAGAGATATGCTCTAAGGTGGCCAACCATTCAAGTAACTTATTTGTCTTTAGTTGAATTACTTGGTCATCATAGTTTTCATACATGTCAGCTTGCATGTTTGAGGAAAATTCATCTTCATTCGAACGAATCTGGATAATTTTTGCATCATTATCAAACACTTGCCATCTGGTTTCATTGTTTGGAATATATGGTCCGACAACCATTTTTATGTGTTTTGCATTGCCTTGGATAAAATCCTCAGTAGGTGAGAATTGTGAACTAAGGGCTAACATCTAATCCACTTCTTTTCTCAATCTCCTTGGCACCACTTTCAAATTGAGAGCTTCAAAGTTATCCAAGAGGTCCCAAACTTTATGTTTATAATCTTTTAAAAGCTTATTATTTGTTGCACACTTCTTTGTGACCTTTTGGATGACTAACTCAAGTATCCCCAAATATTTGCAATGCCTTGATCTACCTCTTCTCAAATAAGAAGACCATGCACCAACGCTTCATATTCTACTACATTGTTGGAGCATGCGAAATGTAGCCTATGCGTGAAGAATAATTTCTCACTCTTGGGAGAGATAATAACTACACCAGCACCTCCACCATTTCTACTTCTGGAGCCATCAAAATACATCTTCCATAGTCCATAATTTCCATTATTTTTGTTGATCATGGTAGGAAACATGGCTTCTTCTTCAAGAATGTAATAAGTTCTAAGACCAGTTTCAATAGTTGTATCATAGGTATCAAATTCATAATTCTCTTTAGCCCATTTATCTAATAATAGATCAGTTATAGAAGGAGGAATGAGTTTCTCTTTTGAAACTAAATCTTATTCTTGGCCTTCTTGGATTAGGTAATTGGCCAGAGAGGGGATGGGTCATCTGACTCAACATGATAGGAAAATATAGGCTTAGCTTGTATGGTAAAACCGAGTACCATACATTGTTCTTAGTAACATATGAGACTAATCTAAACACAAGTAACCACCTACCTTGGTAGTGATTGACACATCTTGAGTTATAGTTAGGCTTGGAATATGTGTGCCAAAATTGTTCAGATGATGAGTTGCATCTCTTTGATTTTGACGATCAGTTTGAATGGTAGAACTAGAAGGTTGCATGCCGACTCTAGAATTATTTTATTGGACCTTTTGTTGTCAAAAACTGCGTGTAGAATCTATTTGAGTTGTCCATAGCTTGGTTTATTGTGCAGAATTCCTCAACCCCAAAGAAAATGAGGTTGTTCTGAGGAACAACTTCTGGAACTTAATCATTTTTCGGTTCAAGTGCAATAGTAGAATCTTCATAAATTGAATCGTTTTGGAGCATTTAGGCTTGTGTGCTTAAGGAATTTACACATTTGTACCGATTGTGTGGAAATTTGCCAGAAAAACCATTTTGTCTTTTGAACCATGTTGTTATGTACTAGAACTAGTGTTTTGCTTGAGCTAGGTGTTAGAAGGGGTTGTAAGGAAAATGTCTAAAGAGGAAGGGGCGAATTAGTATGCCATCTATCATTTTTTTAGTTTTGCCCATATCTTTTGTTTGGATATTGATTTCTAAAGGGATGATGAATTTGGTGAATCCCGATTAGAATTGTTTCTAAAGGCTTGCGCCTACTATTTTTCTAAGGATATAACTTTATTGGACAAATTTCTAATCAAGGCCTTCATTTCTTCATCCTCCTTTTTACTTGGGGAGAATATGATGTGGAGGCAATGGGTTGGGAACTTTTCTCGAGAATGGGAGCAATATAAGGTCAGGCGTGTTATTGCCAAAATTTTGATAGCCCCCTTTTTCTTTGAAAATCATTTTCTCTCATGAAAAACCTCTTTGTCCTCATGATTGGTGGGGCCACTAGGTGTTAATTGCATTATTAATTTTTTTGCATAAGTGGTTTCGTGGCATTCTTAAAATAAAGTCAGCTATCATGAGTACTTTTGATATAAATTTGGTTAATATGTCTTGTTGCCTAATGTATGCGAAATGGAGATTAATTTTTGGTTTGTGATTTCTTTCCTTGGATTTCATGCCCACATCATTGTTCATTTGATTTTTCCCTTCTAGAAATGATAATGGTCATATCAATAAATACTGGAAGTATAATGTTTTGGTTAATAAGCGAAGTGTTGGGATGCATTATGGTTTAATTGAGAAGTGCATATTTTTTTGAAATAGTTACATTATTTGATCTCATCATGGCATTTCGATTTGTTTGGAGATCAAAGTTTCATAATGAACTATAATGTGGATGAATTGGTTGAGAAAGATAAGGAATAATTCCGTGAAATTTGTGTTTGAGTATAATGGTTTCCATTCGAAGTGATTGGATATAACTCTTGATGCATTTTATATCTTTTGACTGCATTCTGAGTTCATTTCAGTCATCTTTTTAGGCACAAAAGTCTCCAATATTTGGCATTTTGATTTGGAAAATTGCCCAAAACATGCATAAATCAACATTCTGGAAATACACAGGGAATTTTGAATATGTTAAATTTGATGGGTAAATGACCGTCACAGGAGAAAAAAAAAGTGCAGAATCGCGGCCATATGGACATCAAATTTAAGTTGGCCTAAACTATGTCCACACATGCATTTTGTAAAGTTTTGAAGTTGTACATTTTTTGGGGTCTTATCTTCGCCTTCATGTGGTTGGTTTATTTTTCTGAGATGTGATGGGTAGACATTTTAAAGTCGATATATATGGCACTTATGCATATGATGGATGACATTACAATTATTTGCATTTTGGAGATGACATAATAGTTGAATTTAATGATGAATGCTTGATGGTTTGTGATTAGTTAATAGTGCATTTGATGTCTAGTGGGCCCTCCTTTTTTATGACATCCCGAACTCATTTAAATGTCTTATTTCATTATATTATTTCCCAAGTCCATTTATAAGACTTATGTTTTAAAAATCACTTTCAAAACAAAAGTAATATAATTTTATTTAAAATGTCATTATATTCGGTTGAAATTGAATGGGCTCATGAGGAAGCTATAAAAGGACTTGAAGAAGATGATGAAAAGGGGAAGAAATCAGGTATTGCAAGTTTATGCAATTATTTCCATTCTGAAATATATTTAGTGCAAATAATTTCTGAAGCAAGTGATCTTTCAGGTGTTTGATGACATTGTTTTTGAGGTTTTGAGAATGATTTTCGAATGCACAGGTATATCCAGTTTAAATTTTATTATTTTGATTATTTGATTTTATATTACATTCTTATCTAACCGATTGCAGAATTTTTGTATATCCAAAACAGCTTGAAAAATTCTTCATTTCAGATCTCAGGCATATGTGAATCATGGTTGTTTGGCTTTGATTTTGATCATAACTTGTAAAGATGTTGTTTCAGCAATTTTGTACTGATTTTCCATAAATGCAAAACTAGTTTTCTTGTCATCATGCTTATAATTTTATATCCATGAGTTCATGTGAATATGTATATACTTTTTGTGTAAATTTTGTTATTCTCTTCTTTCTTGTTTGTGTGCCTTTCTTTGTTTCTTTCTTGTTTGTATATTCTCTCTTTTTCTGAATGAATTAAATGATATTCCCATAATCTTAGGTTTGTTTGTTTATAAACAATTTAAGATATAAACTACCCTACACTTAGAATATTTTCTAAGTCCCTCTATATGATTAAATTTGGTTCGATTCTATCTTAACCTTTATGATAGGTAAAAGGGTTGATTTAGTTGTCGGTCAATTTTCATTGATAATAGGGTGTTTGAGGTATTTCAGAAATAAGGTCATGGGTAGTCTAGGGACTATCTTGTCAAGTTAGATTAAACAATTTTCTACTCTAATGGCTATAGGATAGGCATATGGGAGTTGTTCATGACCCATGGATGATATCATTACTACAATGTTAGAATTTGGAGCTCTTAAGAAATAAAGAAAAACACCTTTTGGAGTTGGTCTTAAAATGTCTGGAATTCTATCCCATAACTTCTAAAATCTAAAGTTGAAATCAACCATGAGTTCATTGGGAGGTCTCTTGATCATTTTGATTTGTTCTAATAAGGATATTTTGTCATATTTCTCATCAAACCGATTGCAAAGTGTTGTACCAAGTCCATCCCAGTTGGTAATAGAGGTAGGTCTCAAGCTTTTGTGTCATTGAAGCACTTTACCTTTTAGTAAAAAAGTAACCAACCTTACAACTACATTTTCTTATGTGACTAGGTGAACAAAGCACACATTTGTAATATCTTGAATGTCCTCAACAGATGTAACGTGATTCTCACTAGTAAAGAATGGAATACTCTTCAAGATAACCTCTTGGTATATCATGTTGCGAGAAGAGCTAAAGGACTTCCATCATTGAAGTTTGAAAAAGGAATATTTATTTGTGTCATGTCTAGAAAGGGTTTGAATACCCTGGTAAAGAACATTAAAGGTATTCCAAAAGGAGGTGTAAATTGTGCCTACTACACGTAGAAGATAAAGAGGTGTGTGCGGTAGTTCTACTACTTCTTCTAGAGACAACTCAAGATGTTAAAAGGATTCTTCGACTATCACACTCTATCCGGTATGTATCCTTCTCGTGAAATAGGCACTCGACTCACCGAAAATAGTAGATCTAAATGTTGGGAGTCACCGGATGTGTTGAAACAAGACTCTAAAGACTAGAAATCACCAAGTCACACACCATAACTTAGTAATAAAGACATATAAAGCTTTCAATACTAGTCACATCGGTGCATGTTAAAACCTGCTGGAGATCAAAATTGCACCTGTCCTAGATTAGGATGAACTGGGTTTTTGAGGCAACATGGGATTGTATCCAAGTTGTGGGACTTGCGTTAGAGATAGACATCCAAAGAAGGTCGGCTTCCTCTACCTAATTCTCTACCTGCTAAAACTATTCCGAGGAAGGAAAATGTGGCTACCTATCACTACTCTATGATTCCAAGGGACCAGGGTGAGGAAGAGGTGCATGAAAGGGAAACCTAAACTAAGGGGAGGTGATAGCACTAGAATAAGGGGGATGAACACTCTCGATGATGAGCGAAAACAAGAGGAAACATGCACGGGGAGGGTAGAGGACTGTGCACCAATCTGAAACAACATTCACATACTCATTTCCATGGAGCACCATAGAAATGAAACCTGTAAGGGACGTAAAAATATGCACAACAAATAAACAATGCAAAAGAAAGCCAATAAGATGTAATAAAATGCAAACTAGGGCAGAGAATAGCCAAAAATAAGATTTTATTATTTCCAAATAATGCATAGTAAATTACAATTATGAAAGGGGCAGGTATCCACATGTAATGAACCAGATATGAGGCCTACAACTTAAAATTCTAATTAACAATGCTCTGAACAATTCCCTTAGCAAACCAAGAGGGTCGAACCTTTATAAATGAGCATTGTTTAACAATATATAGAAGAAAGGGGAAGAGAAGAGGAGGGAAAGAGAGGGAAACTCAAATTTTCAAATCCAACAACCAATAACCAAAAATAAATGCCTACAAATGTGTCTATAGCATCTTTAGATCTGCCTCCCTATGTTATCTTAGCTTGTGAAAGAAAGAAGGAAACCAAACGTGATCAAATCAAGGTGGTTGAGTCACTAAATCTGTGCATTAATGGCTTGAGTCACATTTCCCCATTTAACCTACCAAATACCACCCAAACTGTGATTTTGAAAATCCTAGACTGTAGCCCACGTCAAAAAATTTCTAACAAGACCTAGAGCACATGAATCTAATCTTTGTAGTAGAAGTTATGGTGATTTGAAGTTTCAGTACAAGTTAAACACGCAGACACATGTCACGATCGGTTGGATGAAGGATTCAACCGATTGTATGTCTATTTTTTCTTTTCTATCATGTGTCGTGCGTTCATTCACCATAAAAGATTCAAAGGCACATTGACATGCTCGATAGGTTATGTGTTATGCACTTTATCCGACAAGTTGGCACGTGGCATTTAATGACTAGCGTAGAAGATTGCACTTGGCATGTGTGTAAGAGCAAGAGGTGTAAGAGGGAATAATTTATAGGTCTGTAAGCACACCCAAGGGGTTACTCATGGAGTGGAAAAAATATGCATATCTATAAAGGTATGTAAGCATGCATGTAAGCAGGATGAGCATAAGACAAGGTGCGGAGAAGAAATTGTGTAAGGAAAGTAGGTGAAGGCAAGAAATGGAACAGAAAATGAGTGCGTGCGCAGGATGTGTGGGACTTAGGAAGGAAGGGTATGCTTAGGTAAAGCATGTCGAGATGCAGTGAAATACAAATCAAATCTAAGGGTGTGCGTAAGGAGTACGCAATGACTAAGGAAAAAGCGAGTGCAAGGAATGCATGCAGAGGGGAAATGGAAGGAGGTAGAAGAATAAAGGGGAAGGTAGAAGCACACGAAGGAAGCACATGGAAGAAGTAGAAAGGAAGCACAAAGGTGTGCACAAAGAACTCAGAGCAAGCAAATATGCCAAGGAAAAGAAAGCAAGTGGTGTGTGCAACACGGAAACTTGAACTCAAATTTGGAATGGAATCAGAAGCAATCAAAATAACCATGTGGGTTATTTTGGACAATATTTTCTTAGAGAACTCTTGAGTTACAATTTCTCAAATTTTCCCTACTTGATATTGTCCTATAGGGGTAAAAAGCTATTTGTACTAGATATTTTTACTTTTCAGCTTTAACTTAATAAAATTAAATAACAAAAACAAAATGACCTTAGAGGATGGAGGGGTTTACCAATACCGCGATGACCGATGATGATACTAGTGGATAAATGATGTAGACTGATCCAAGTGTTTGCAAAAATTCTTCTTTCCAATGGTATAAACCACCTGCAATGTACAAACACTCAAAAAATAGGATTAGATAGATATATGGCATATTTCCTAGTAAAGGCCAACCGCTAGAATTCAATGGACTTTCTTATGAGGATGTCAATCTACATTCAAGAAATCCATTTGATAATTATGAGATAAAATGATAAAAAAATTGGTATAACCAACAATGCAAAGGAAAAGGGATTGACGATTCAAGGCTATATGTTGGTTTGATGGTGATACATGTTCCAAAGGGAGTATAGGGATCACATAATGGCTCAAAGGAGCAAAGACATAGATATTTATGTGCTCAAAAAGATGAGCAGGTGATAGATTTGATAAAGATAAATAATAGAGTGTTAAAGATGGCTTAAAGGAGCTTCATATGACTTGAAAAAACACTTGCATAGGCGGGGTGGTAATTAATGTTGAGATCTGGATGACTAAAGGGGAATCTTAGGGGTTAAATTATCCTGACGAAAGGGATCATCGGTGATTGACACCAATCGAAAATGATTGAGGCTAATCGAAAGAGCTTAGGATAATCATCGGTGATTATGTTGAAATAAGCAAGCTAATAATACATGTGATAATGTTGATTGAAGCTTATAAATAATGAGTAAACAAGATAATAATGTAGGAGGAAAGGCACTCACCTTGCATAAATTGATAAATGATGACAAGAAGGTGGTTTTACTCAAGAGAGGGAGATTGTAGATGCAATAATAATGTTGAATTCATTCTTGGATTTGAAAGAATGAAGAAGATATTATTGATGTCTAGAACATTTTTATGATGATCTATGACTCTATGACATGGCCATGATACAAAGAAAATGCAATGTGAGGTCTCAAAGAACAAGAAACCTAGACTAAACTTAAGCATGCTCAAGCCAACCTTGAATGAAAGCTTGAAAATCTTTTATATAGGGTCGTCATCGACACTGGGACAATCATTGATGATTTGTAGGATCTCCATGTCCAAGTTTTACAGGAAAAGGTTGAAATACTTCCCAAATCAATGTTTTTGGTTGTTTTGATGAGGGATGGGCATTGTAAATAGGTTACATAGGTGAGGGGTTATGAGATGGTTAAGAAATTGTTTTTTTGTTTTGGCTTTATTTTATTTTGGTTTCTAAGTGGTTTGGGTGGTTTTAAGAGGAGTAAAATAGGATTTTACAGCGTAGAATGATATTTATGGGGAGTAAATATAATGGGGAGAAATAAGACTTAGGATAAGGGTATAAGCAATTAATAAAATTGATGTAATAATGTGGATACTTAAGCAAACATAGATATGGGAATTAGCGGTGCTAATTTTAGGTGTCTACATTTGCCCCTTTTGTTGAGTGGTTTGGGACAAGCCGTGAGACAAAAATGAGATGTGAAATATGTAGAATTATATGAAGAGGTTCTCCCTTCAAACTATGGATTAATAACCAAAAAGGGAATCAATCATGAGTTTGGAAGAGATAGATGGATGAAAGGATGAAAGATGAAAGATGAGAAATGAAAAATGAGTCCCGGAGAAAGACTTAGAATCTGAAATGACCATGTCAAAAATATAAGCTAAACATGGTAATAACCTTTGAAACACATTGGTAGGGAATATAGCATGGCCTCAACGGAGGTGAATTTAATGGCCTACGGACCTATGAGTCAGAAGAGTACTACAAGGATGGAGAGAATCCAAAGGGAATCTTCTGTATGGATGTATAAATCCTGTGGCACCAAAGGGACAAATGTAGACATCAAAATATGTACAAAACTACAAAGATGGTCAAGACAATGGTCTAGCTGGTGTTTAGGATAGGATGCAAAAGTATATGGCCACGAAGGTGGAATTTTTGATGAGGTAGATGGTGCCCTAGATAGGACATAAAAGGGGTTGGGTGTTAAATTAGAGAATGGATTTGATGGATCAAGGGACCAAAAAATATTGTTGCCATAAAGGTGGGCTTATGGGGCCAGGAAGTCAAGTGATAGGGAAACCAAATGGTTCATTTCCTATAACCATATAAATTTAATGATCGAAATATAATGGTTTAATGAGGTTAATGGACCGAAAATGATGTTGCCACAATTGTGGGCTTACGAGGTTGAAGAGTCAAGTGACAGGGGAACCAATGGGTTCATTTCCTATAGCCATATGACTTTATGATAGTAAGATGATGTTTTGAAGAGGTCAAGGGACCAAAGTTGATGTTTCCATAAAGGTGGTCTTACGAGGCCAGGAAGTCAAGTGATAGGGGAACCAAAGGGTTTATAGCCTAAAGACATATGACTTAATGGAAAAAAAGGTCCTGATAGAGGACTAGATAGGTGTCCTGATGGTGATCAGGGGCGTAGCACTCGAGGAGGCAACCAGTTGAGAAATGTCAATTTTACTGAGTAAATGTGACATTTCTATGTATACGGCTCTTTGTGAAGCCTATTTTTTATGTATATTTGTGATACATATAAAGACACATTGATATGATATATGATTATGATTTTGATTTATGATTCATGTGTTGATTTATTCTAATGTGATGTTTTGGATGTGGAAATTTAATATTGAGATTTTGATCATGATTGTATAGATAGATGTTAATATTATAGTAGATATTGATAGATGTTGATGGGGATATTGGTGTTGTGTTTTTGGATGTTACGTTTTATTGATATTTGATTTTAAAGTGACTTAAATGTATATCAAAATGTGTTTTAATCTCTAACAAGAATATAATGTGAAATGATTGCTTTATATTAGATTTGATACATATGTGACGAGATTTAGTAGAATGAAGGCTCTTGCACTTTTAGCCTTAAAACAAATGTTAACATATGACTAACAATGGGTAGTCACACATAGGATCTTGAATTATAAATGGATTTGAAATGTGTACCTTCCTAGGACATGGGGAAGGTTGACATATGTAGGATGTACGGGAGAGTAGGTTCTCCTTTCAATGGTTTTTAGAGAGATGCCCCAGCTTTTACTTTTTATTTTTGTGGCAAAGTGATTAACGCACTGGAAGTTTTCTTTGACGAGAATATTGATCGATGCGGGAAGCTTTTTTAGGATGCTTTTGATTTTTGACTTTTGGAAGGTTTATCGATGCAGAAGACTTTTTACATGGGTATTCATCCTTCAATGGAGTGGTATACAATTTTTACTTTTGATTTTTGATAGTTTTCCTTCGGGATTGATCTATAATTTTAACATGTAGTTATCCTTTGAGGGATGAGTCTACATTTGTTTTGATAATATGATTTTCATTTTGATATTTTTCCTTCAAGGGATCTATCTATATTTCGACAAGGTACATCCATAGATATTTTTGAATTTAATTGAGATGAGGAAAAATCCCTAATAGACTATTTTGAGGATGGGAAGAGATGTGTGCATAAACTACACATGTGTGACCCATGACATGTCTTTGGTTGATAAACAAGGTGGATGGAGGTAATAATTGTGAGATTCCTGCTAAGGAAAAACTTTTCATATGAAATATGTGATAAACAGAGTCGTGGTGCTCATCTTTAAGGTGTTAAGGGAAGTGATGGAAAACCACATACTTTCAAATCATTACAATGATAAAATGGATAGTTGATGATGGGATGATATATTTGTGTGATTATTGTCGTGATGGTCAAAATGTTAATAGTAGAAAGGCCACAAGTGTAATGCATACAGAGGTTACTTTTTAGGTGTACCATCAAGGGAGGCTAGATGATAAGCTCCTGACCCATAGTATATGGACTGATCCGATTATGGGCAAAGCTGTCGATGTTTACTCCTCTCCCATTAGTGACATTTTGACTAGATTGAGAGGATAGGGTTGGTGAAGATTCACTAGGGGAGGTGTGCAAGGTAATACTTTCAAATTCTTAGTAGAGAGGAGACCCCCTAGTGTGACGATGTGGCTAGAGATAACATGCGGCTGAAGGAACGATGTCTTTCAGCTTAGGATGATGAAATATTTGATGTTGATTGATTGAGTATATAGTAAATAAAGGAGGATGCGGAACATTTGAAAAAGGAGATGTTAAAAATATAGATGAGATATGAGAGGATAATTGATGAGGAGGGGTAGATGAAAATTTTTGGTTTTGACTTTTCTTCATGTATGATGATTTTTGGTTTGCGTAGGTGGGTGAACCATACTTATTTGAGATGAGGGACATTCAATGGAAGGTGATGAGAAGATGTATGAGAAAGGTTTGTTGAGATCTAATTGAGGATGACCCCCTTGTCCTACATATGTTGGTGAGGACATTTTAGTGACTTGGGCAAAGATGTTTATGAGATTGAGAGACCTTTAATGGAAGGTGTTGAAGAGATGTCTCGAGAGGTTTGCTAATACAAGATTGAGAATGACCCCCTTATCTTGCAGATGTCATTTTAGACACTAATAGGGGTGGAGGTGTACATGATATCAATAATATCTTAGGATTTTCTTCTTCTAGAAGAGTATCTTAGATGAAGAAGAGTCGTTGGATTATGGATTTAAGCACTTTACAACTCTTTGTGTTATGACATGGGCTTCTATGATAGGCACAAGTTTTTTCATACCATACATGAAGGTTTTGGATATGTGGATTGGGTGTTTTGATAGGTGGTAATATGATAAGAGAATCCTACATAAGCCTTTTGAGGATGTCAATATAAGTCCCTTTTGGGGGTTTGGATTAATGGGTTTTGATTTTGATTTATGAGAACACTTGGTAATATGTGTCTTATTTTTAGATAGGGGTGGATTAGTGGATGTTGTATGATGTTAAAACATCACAAGGACATTGTGAGCTTGATAAGAGAGATAAATTTGATCTAAGGATGGGATAGGATGTGGTATTGATAAAATAGGATGACATGTGAGACCCCTAAATAGACAAGGAGGGAAAAATTATAGATGAGATAGGGTTTGACTGTGTGATGTGATATTGAGATAAAGGATGGGGTCCCAAAATGGATGATGAGGGTGGAATTGTAGATGTGATGGATTTGGATTGTGATAAAGGATGGGGTCCCAAAATGGATGGTAAGGTTGAGACCCTATATGATGTGCATTTTGATTTTGTAATGTTTAATTTAGATAGAGGAGAGGGTCTCATGATAGATGATGAGAATGAGGTTGTGGATGTGGGAGATTTTATTCTATCTTTGTATGATTCAGACAAGGTTACGTACTAGAAAACAAGTGAGGAGTTGAGATAAGATTGGGTCTAATTAGGATAAGGGAGAGATTTTCTCGAGACATGATTGAGGTGGGTTAGATTTATGTGAGCTACAAAAGTCTTTGATTGGTTTATAAGATGGTTGGATGTCAATATATTTGATTGAAGGTTCCTCCTTTATAATGATATCTCAAGTCAATTCTAAAGGTTTTGAGGAGGTAGTAGTCAATTGGATAGTAAATTAAGGTGACATCAATGTGTGAGGATTACTGAGAAGAAGATCCAAGAATTAGGAGTCTTCGAGGGAAGTGTTGAAGACAAAGGAGTCTCCTTGTGGGGAAGATCCTGTGTAATAGTGTTGATGATGTGACTTGAAAGATGCATAGTATCTGTATGGAATGATTCTATCGAGGGTGTTTGATCAAAAAGATAATAAATGATGACATGTGTGGTAGTCTCATCTAGTTTGTAGGAATACCTGGTAGAATCAGATGGGACATGTGTAGATTGAGGATTGAGATGGCCTTCTTCAAGGGATTGGATTTCTAATTTTCTAGCCATGGTAAAGGCTTCGTCAAAAGTTCGAGAATGTGTGGATCTGGAGGGTAGACAAGATGTGATGGGAACATGATCAAGAAAACAACTTGATAAGTTCTAATTATGGTAGTGAGAAGGTAAATTGATTGATAATGCTTCACCATCTAGCGACAAAGTTGAAATAGAATTTGTCTTCAGATTATTTGATCGTAGAGAAGTCACAAATAGTTATTTTGCGAGTAACATTTATAAAGAAGTGTTCGAGAAATAACAGGGCTACCTATGTGAAAGATACTAAAGAGTGGTGAGGGAGGTCATTGTACCAATCCAAAGCAGATCTTACCAGTGAAATAGGAAATGTTCTAAGCATGAGATCTTGATCTCAGATGATGAGATCACATGAGTGTCTAAAGGCTAGTATGTGCTGCTAAGGATCCTCCTAGCCATGGAACATGGTAAATTTAGGTAATTCCTGATGTGGAGGATATGGCTTATATGGTACTGATGGGTGGATGGGTTCATTACAGACTCGATAATAAGTGAGGAAGTGTTTGGGTCCCAACGTAGTAGATTCCAAATTGTCTAATCTATTCAAAAGATCTTGCATGGGATCATTTGTAGGATTATGTGTGAGGGAATTAACATGTGAGTGTAGATATGAATGTGGTTAATTCGATTGATGATAATGTAGATTAAGTTGGTTTTTTTGCAGATGGGTTTGATGTGGAGGTTGATAAGGGGTAGTCCGAGAAGGTACCGATTGTAAAGGAGTTTGTGATAAAGGGACATGAGGACATGTATAGAGATGTTGGATATGTTGTTGTTGAACGAGAGGGTTGATTGATCTTGGTCATGGATGTGTGTATATGTTTGGGATTTTGAGACCTATCGAGAGAGATATCAAAGTCGAGGTAGGTTGATTAGATAAAATATGGGGGATGTTAAGATCCTAATGATATTGTGATGAAGGAGGGGATATAGAAAGGATCGATTGATGGGATACACTTACTATAGGCTGAGGGGTGATAGTTTGGAAGTAACTTGGTTGTGAAGGATTCTCGTAGGGTTGTTGATGGGATTGTTGTAGGGTTGTAAGATTGACTGAAAAGTAGAGCATCCATAGGGAACAAAAGGTGATTCAAATGGCAATGGGAATAAGCCAAAGCTAAGTGAAGTTAAGTCGGAGGTGATAGGTTGATGAGATTGATAAGGATTAGATCTTGTGTAGGGGATGTTTTGAAATTGATTGGGATGAAAATTTGTAGATGAAGCAATCAAAGATGATTGTAAAAATGAAGCATAAGGGGTAAAAGAATATGCTAATGTGGAGGTTTGATCCATAATAAGTGATAGTTAACTTACGATGATACAATAAATCCCTAAGATAGCCACAAATGTAATAGAAAATTCAAGCGAAGAATTTTAATTATCTTAGTTAGAATTTATATGTGGAGGAAGAGGCTTGGAGGGAACCTAATGATATGGTCGTTCTAAGGCTAGTTTTAGGTTTTTTAAACATTAGAGTCCTCAATATACCCGAAGGTACATGAGGCCTAAATCTATGATAAGTTTATAACGCGACTAGAACATCGTGGTGGATTTCTTATTGGGTGATGAAATCCTAAGTAGGCCCACCTAGGTAGGAATGTTTCAATGCAAGTTGTGTTTGATGTGGTTTGGTTGTGTTTAGGAGGGAGATGAGTGAATACAATGTGTTAACCTCCTAATTAAACTATATAATCAAAAAGGATGAGAGGTTTGTTTTAAGCCCAAAATAAATGTTGATTGTGATGAGGACAACAAAAAGAATGCAATGCTTTGAAAAAAATAAAGAAAAGAGACACGCCTGTAAAACTCTTCCTTTTTATATTTTTATATTTTTTTACACAACTAGAGAGAAGCAATCAAAAAGTTCTCAAAGAAGCATTCTGCAAATGTTAGATGAAAACAAAGATTTAAAAGAGAAATGAATGTTAGAGGCTAAATGACTAAGCAATCAAGAAAAATCTACAAAGATCGTCGGTGATTTACAGGAATCTCACGTCATTCATCAAAATTGTTGGTGATTTGACTAGATCGTTAGAGAATGTAGAGTAGAAAATGAAAGGTGGAAATTAATAATTTAAAATAAAAGAAAAGGGACTTGGTCCCATCAAAGGCGTGCTTGAGAATGTAGTAAAGAGTTTTTACTTTCCAACTTTAACTTAATAAAATGAAATAACAAAAACAAACTGACCTCGAGAGGATGGCAGGGTTTACCGATAGTCACGATGACTAGTGTTGATACTGGTGGATAAATGATGTCGACGGATCTAAGCGTGCACACAACTTCTTCTTTCTAATGGGATAAGCTACTTGTAATGCACATACACTCAAAAAAAGATAGGATTAGATAGATATATGGTGGATTTCATGGAAAATTCTAGTCCCAGAAGTCAATGGACTTCCTTGTAAGGATGTTAATTTGCATTCAAGAAATTAATCTGATAATGATGAAATAAAATGATAAAACATACGATATAACCAACAACACAAAGTCAAAGGGACTAACACATACCAAGGATATATGTTAGTCCGATGGTGATACCGATCCAAAGGAGCCTAGGGATCACATAATGGCTCAAATGAGTAAAGACATAGATAGTTGTGCGCTCATAAAGGTGAGTAGGGTGATATATTTGATTGACATAACAGATATAGTGATAAAGATGGCTCAAAAGAACTTGATATGACTGAATAGACATAGGTATTATCAGTGATCAAGGCTAATCGATGACGATTAAGGTCAATCAACGACGATTAGGAGAATCGTCGATGATTACTATGGAAATGTGTAGGCTGATAATAAACGTGATAGTGTCATTTAAAGCTTATAAATTATGAGTAAACAATATAATAATGTAAGAGGAAAGGCACTTACCTTACATAAATTGATAAATGATGACAAGAGGGTGGTTTTACTTGAGAGAGTGAAATTGTAGATGCACAAAGATTTTGCATTGATTCTTGGATATTTGAAAGGTTCAAGAAGATATTATTGATGTCCGGAACATTACTATGATGATCTCGACTCTGTGACAGGATATGATATAAAGAAAATGCAATGTGAGGTATCAAAGAGTGAGCAACCTAGACTCGGGCTCAAGCAACCTCAAGCTAACCTTGAATGTAGGCTTGAAACTTGTTTATATAGGGTCATCGCCAACCTAGGAGAATCGACAAAAATTTGTAAAATCACCGCGATCCGGGTTTACGAGGAAAAGGATGAAACTTCTTCCCAAATCGAGGTTTTTCGTTGTTTTGACAAAGAATGGGCATTGTAAATAGGTTATATGGGTAAGGGGTTATGAGATGGTTAAGAAATTGTTTTTTTTTTGGCTTTATTTGATTTTGGTTTGTAAGTGGTTTCGGTGGTTTTAAGAGAAAAATGAGATTTTACATTCAGTAGAATTATATTTACGAGTAAATATAATGGGGAGAAATATAACTTAGGATAAGGGTTTAATAGATAATAATATTGATTTAATAATGTGGAGGCTTAAGAGAATGCGGATATAGGAATTAGCAGTGCTAATTTTAGGTGTTTATATTTTCCCCTTTTTTTTGAGTGGTTTGGGACAAGCCACAAGATAAAAAATGAGATGTGAAAGATGCAGAATTATATGATGAGGTGATCCCCTCAATCTAGGGATTGATGACCAAAGAGGGAATCCATCACAAGTTTAGAAGAGATAAATGGATGAAAGGATGAAAGATGAGAGATGAGAGATGAGAAATGAAAAATGAAATAACAAAATGATATTAACGAGGACCCTATCTTATATAACCCCTTACCAATATTACCTATTTCCAACACCCATCCCTCAACAAAATAACCAAAAATATCGATTTGGCAAGTAGTTTCACCCTTTTCACAAGAAACTCAGTTGTCGGCGATCCTACTAATCGTCGATGATTCTCCCAAATCAAGCGGCGACCCTATATAAATGAATTTTGGGCCTCCATTTCAAGCGAGCAGAACGGGACTTTATTTGAGGTTGCTTCATGTTGTTCTCTCTTTGAGACTTTACATTGTATTTTCTTTGTATCATAGCCCGTCATAGAGCCGAGATCATCATAACAACATTTAAGACATCAATAATATCTTCTTCAACCTTTCACATGTATAGGAATCAACTCAACAATCTTCTTGTATCTACAATCACCTCTCTCTCGGGTAATGTCATCCACTCAACTTCATTATCAACTTATATAAGGTAAGTACCTTTCCTTTTGCATTATTATCTCGTTTACTCATAATTTACAATATTTAATCAACATTATCACATTTATTATCAACTCCATAATATACTGAGAGTTTTTGCTTTCCAACTTTAACTTAGTAAAATGAAATAACAAAAACAAAATGACCTTAGAGGACAACAGGGTTTACCGATACCCACGATGAATGATGTTAATATTAGTGGATAAATGACATCGCGAATCCAAGCATACGCACAACTTATTATTTCCAATGAGATAAGCTACCGCAATGCACAATTACTCGTAAAAATATAGGAATAGATATATATATGCTAGATTTCCTAAAGAAAGGCTAGTCCTCAAAAGTCAATGGACTTCCTTGTAAGGATTTTAATCCACACTCGAGAAATCAATTTGATAATGATAAGATAAAATGATAAAACAGACGATATAACCAACAATGCAAAGGAAAAGGGATTGATGTGGTCCAAGGCTATATGATGGTCTAATGGTGATACCTGATCCAAAGGGAGTCTAGGGATCATAAAATGGCTCAAAGGAGCAAGGATGTAGATAGATGTGTACTCAAAAAGGTGAGCAGGATGATAGATTTGATTGAGATAACTGATAGAGTGCTAAATATGGCTCAAAGGAGCTTGATATGAATGGAGACACCTGCACAGGAAAAGTGGTATTTAATGTTGAGATCTTGATTTTTGAAGGGTGAGCTTAAGGGTCAAATGATCTAATAGACAGGGATCATCGGTGATTGATTTTTATCGATGACGATTAGGAGAATTGTTGACGATTACTATGGAAATGTGTATGCTGATAATAAACATGATAATGTCGATTAAATCTTGTAAATGATGAGTAAACGAGACAACAATGTAAAAGGAAAGGTACTTTCCTTGTATAAGTTGATAAATGAAGCTGAGAGGATGACATTACATGAGAGAGGGTGACTATAGATGTAAGAAGATTGTTGAGTTGATTCTAGTACATCCGAAAGGTCAAGAAGAGATTATTGATGTCTTGAATGTTGTTGTGATGATCTTTGGCTCTGTGAAGGACTATGATACAAATAAAATGCAATGTAAAGTCTCAAAAAGTTAACATCGTGAAGCAACCTCAAGCAATGTCCCATTACAAGCTATCCCGAAATGGAGGCCTAAAACTCGTCTATATAGGGTCGTTGTAAACATGGGATAATCATTTTATTATTTTTGTTATTTCATTTACATGGATAACAAAATGTAAAATGATATTTACGATGAGAATGTACCAGAGAGTTTTTACTTTCCAACTTTAACTTAATAAAATAAAATAACAACAACAAATTGACCTTAGAGAATGACAGCGGGGTTTACCAATACCTGCGATGACCGATGTTGATACTAGTGGATAAATGACGTCGATGGATCCAATCATCCACATGACTTACTCTTTCGATGGGATAAACTACTTGCAATGCATATATACTCATAAAAAGATAAGATTAGATATATATATGGTGGATTTCTTGGAAACGGAAAGTCCTCAGAAGTCAATGGACTTCCTTGTAAGAATGTCAATTTATGTTCAAGAAATTAATATGATAATGATAAGATAAAATGATAAAACAGACAACATAAATGAAAATGAAAAGGTAAAGTGATTGAAGTGTTCTAAGGATATATGATGGTTTGATGGTGATACCTAATCCAAAGGGAGTCTAGGGATCACAAAATGGCTCAAAAGAGCAAGGATGTAGATAGTTGTGTACTCACAAAGGTGAGAAAGATGATATATTTGATTTAGATAATTGATAGAGTGTTAAAGATGGATCAAATGAGCTTGATATGACTAAACATGCACCCGCACAAGTAGAGTGGAATTTAATGTTAAAATCTAGATGTCCGAAGGGTAAGATTAGGGGTCAAATGATCGATAGATAGGGATCATTAGTGATTGAGGCTGATAGAGGCGACGATTGAGGCTGATAGATGGTGATTAAGGCCAATCGACGATGATTAGGAGAATCACCGACAATTCATTGTGGAAATGTGTAGGTGATACAAATGTGATAATGTCGAATGGAGCTTATAAATGATGAGTAAAAGAGATAATAATGCAGGAGAAAAGGTACTTACCTTTCATAAATTGATAAATAATGATAAGAGGATGGTTTTATCCGAGAGAGGGAGATTTTACATGTAATAAGATTGTTGAATTGATTATTAGATATTTAAAAGGTTGAAGAAGAGATTATTGATGTCTTGAACATTGTTATGATGATCTTTGACTTTGTGATAGGGTTATGATATAAAGAAAATGTAATTTTAGGTCTCAAAGAGTAAGAAACCTAGATTGGACTTAAGAAACCTCAAGCTAACCTTGAATGGAGGCCTAAAACTCATTTATATAGGGTCGCCTCTCGACACGGGAGAATCGGCTATGATTGGTAGGATCACCAATGATCCGGGTTTTATGGGGAAAAGGTTGAAACTACTTCCCAAATCAAGGTTTTTGGTTATTTTGATGAAGGATGGGCATTGGAAAGAGGTTATACGGGTAAGGGGTTATGAAATGGTTGAGAAATTGTTTTTTTTTGGCTTTATTTGATTTTAGTTTCTAAGTGGTTTGGGTGGTTTTAAGAGGAGTAAAATAGGATTTTATAGTTGTAGAATGATATTTACGGGAGTAAATATAATGGGGAGAAATAAGACTTAGGATAAGGGTTTAATAGATAATCATATTGATGTAATAATGTGGAGACTTAAGTGAACGTGGATATGGGAATTAGCGGTGCTAATTTTAGGCATTTACACTAGTCTTGGACTTTGGAGTGAGTTTGATCATTTTACATATTGTTGTGCTTGTTTTTGGTCATGGAAAATTGTAAGGTGCCTGATATGATGTGATTAATCTCTTTTAATGGTATGGTGAAGTGATTTTCAATTGAAGACCTAATGGCCTAGAAAGCCCTAGTTGGCTTGCTCAAGAAGGTGACTAAAATAGTTGTGCTTGGATAGATTTATCCATGTGGCATATGCTTCTTAGTACTTGCACATGTTATTAAAAGTTTCCTTGATGTGTTTGAGGTGGTTGTGAAGCTTATAAGTGGTTTTGAAGGTGATGAAGCGTAGAAATCTCAATCCTGGTTCTTTAGTCCAAGAAGCTTGAATGAGTAGTTTCAGATATTAGCTTGGTTGAAGGCCTTCTTCCACTATGATTTGGGAGATAAATTTATTTGTTCTATAAATTAGACATCACAATATCTATGTTGATATATATTTTTACTTTGACAAGGTGTGTTGGTATGAGAACCATCTCTGTTTTGAAGACCAAGTTTTGGGGTCTTGAAGCAAGTTTGGAGTAGTTTTAGAGTTTGAGTTGTTTGGACGTCTTCCACTATGATTTGGATGAAAATTTTAGTTGTTCTATAAATATTATTTAGATACATTTCCATTGATATATGACTTGAGTTATGATGATGAGTTTAGCTATTTGAATCCATTTGTTTTCCGGGATTGTTTTTGTGGGTGCTTAAATACCTAGTGGAGTTTTCTTGCTTCTTGGCATACTTCATGATGTTTGGAGATGATGCAGAGCTACTTGGGCTTATATAAGGTGTGTAGAGGATATCCTTGAGTTTGATGATTATTTTTATCCATGAAAACATTGTTTGATGTCTTTGAATGTGTTTGTGTATTCACTAGAGCTTGGAGAGTACATTTTGAGCTAGTTTAAGCATCTTGGTGTTTGTTCATGATGTCTTGACTCGACAACATACTTGGTTCTCTTAAGTTGATTTATATTATTCTCTTGTTATTTTTAAGTTGGGATGACTGACCAAGGGGTGTTATGAGCTCGTGTTGGGTATATAAGCTAGTGCGTTGAGTCATTTGTGACTAATTGTGATAAGGAGGAAAAGTGTGACCTAGAAGAGGTTGAAGAAGAGTGTTAATGGGCCATGGAAATATTATAGAAGATGGATGAAGTCTTGAGAAAGTTTAATGATTATATGTACAAGGGAAATTGACATAATCAGTCCATGAGAGGACATATTTGAGCGAGTTGAAGAAGAGCTTGTCTTAATGAGGGTTTGGTGTGGTTGGAGCTGAATTTGGATCACAATCAGTTGTGTGAGCAGCCTATTATGTGTGATAATTAATTTTAAAAATATTTTATGATTTATAATATTAATATGAGTCCTTTGTTACGAGTTATATCAGCAAAGGTTTAAGGGTGGGTGCTCCTTGTGAAGTAGGTGCTTCGCTAAACAAATCTTACAGGATGTGTAATATTCTTGTAATTCCTTGCTTTGTGTAATATAAGATAAGGTTTCAGTGGGTTTTCTTCCCCTTGAGGTTTTCCCACATATATTTGGTGTTATGTGTTCTCTTTTTATTCTTGCACTTGTGAATGTTTAATACACACATAATAAGCTCACATGGTTCATAGATGATTGAATGAATGGTTTAAATGTTGAATGCATGTTTTGGCAAATGAAATGAAATTTTTGTAGGACTGATTCACCCCCTCCCCTCAATCCATTATCCTTCCAACAAATACTATTTTCTCATTAGCATCATTCATCTTACTATAGACACTCATTTTGGTAATTCATGTCTTGCAATAACACAAATTGTACAATGCCTTTGCACTAGTCCACATGTGTCCAATTTGGTCATGTTATCCATAGATATACCACATTCATTTGTGCTTGTAAACACAACTTGGTTATTCACAAAATGGTCATATTAGTCTAGAGAACCAGGATAACCCCTCACACAAGACAATCCAGTTTTCAAAGCACTCACACATGCATCTTGGACCAAATCACCGAGAATGGGCCATAATGTATATATATTATGGCCCTTCCCATCTTATTTAGTCCCCTTCCCTCTAATAGAAATTTTATAATTTAATTTCCTTTGGGACACTTCTATTCATCCTTATCCAATATTTTTAGGTTCATAACACAAATATAAGCTAGTTGTTTGTTTATTATCAAAGAAGGGATGATGCACACTTGACACCCAAAATCCTCATGAGCATGTAATAAGAAAAATCATATGGAAATCCATTTCAAGACTCCCTTGATATCCATATACTCCACATACTCATTCTAGGGTAGTCATCCACTTGGATCTATAAATACAAGGAGCAAATCACCATCCCGAGCAAGCTAGGAAAAGTTCATAAGTACAATCTCATTGTTGTAAGATCGTGATTATATATTTAGTTACATACATTCTAGAGATCGCATGCTAGGTAAAAATTATGTGCAATTTGATCCCTCTTCGTAGTAGTGGCAATGTCGATGGTGCCTTTGGGGTAACCACAACCCACCTAGTGTTTGTTTTGCAGACTTCTTGGCTATCTAATATTTTGAACGTTAAATCAGCTACACAATGAGCATCACATAGTGTTGGAGATCCAAGTTACGCACTAGAGCAAATCATAAGACAATACATGACCTAGAATATATTAATAACAAAGGATCGAAGGGACGTGAGAAAATAGAAAGGGTCGTATCGAGGGTACACTTTGGCCCGTGCCATCCATTTTGGTCTATGCAACGATTGGGACATATTTAAAAATGAGGCTCTGTTAGCGTGTTTCACCTATTTCTATCATCAAACTAACCTAGATCATCTCAAAGAGTAGGATACCAACTAATCCATCTTCTCTCTCTCTCATTCGTAAGTATTTTGTTTTGATATCTACCATTATTCAAAGCATTTTTATCATTTCTTAATGGTTATTCCTAATATTGTTACAACTAGCCTTGAAACAAATTGACTAGGATAATCTACCACTTGTTACTACCCCTAAAGAGAATTAACCAATTTGGGTTAAATTATTTACTTATTGATATTATGTTTACGGTCAAACCTAGAATGTGTAGAAAATCAAAGAGAGTTTTAACCCTTCCATTTATGAACTTCAACATGACTTTCCCATGACCTATGATCTTGAAGGTTGAGTTGTATCTCAAGAATACTTCACCTCCATTGATCTTTTCATAATCACAGAACTACTCACGACAAGGTGTCATTGGAAAAGAGGCACCCGATTCAATCAATCATACACAATCATATGCATGTGAGTTGGATACTACCAATAACAAATCTCATGAGTCTTCATTGGAAAGTTACATGTCCGAAGATCCAACATTATCGGGTGACTTACCCTTTTTACCTTTTTAGATCTATAATCTTTCTTGAAATTCCTTGTTTTACCATATTTCAAGAATTTTCTCCTTTTGTAGTCTTCGATGGACTTACGGAATTTGATTGTACTTTCTTCTTCTTAATTTTATCTTGGGTATGACCTCTCATATACAATGCATCCTTGTATTAATAACCCTAACTGGATTTATGCCTCGTTTATTTTGATAGTAAAGCCACGGCTATATCCTCAACTAAATGAATATAATATCTTGGAATATTAGGGGTTTGAACAACCCGGTCAAGTGGAGATTGATAAAAGATCTGGAGATGAATCACAATTTTGATATCCTGGCCTTACAGGAAACTAAGATGATGGAGGGCCCTTTTCTTGAGACTTTTGGTAGGTCTTACAAAAAATTTAGGGGTTTTTTTGTTAGTTCGATAGGCACAGTCAAGGGAATGGTTGTTATTTGGAACAAAGAAAAACTCAAAGGTACAAAGCTCCTTAACAAAAATAACCATATGGCAAGTGCTTTTTTAGGATAAAATATCTAAAGAGTTTTGGATCTTATCTAATATCTATGCTCCTAATAGTAAAAGTGAAAGGAAAAAACTTTGGGCCGATCTCTCCAAATTTCAGAATGTAATTAAAGGCATGGAATGGGTGATTTTGGGGGATTTCAACACTCCTTTGTGTCTGGGGAAAAAAGGGGGACATATAGATCTCACTGAAAGCATGGAAGACCTTCAAGATTTTATTTCCCTCAATAATCTTATGGATGTTGAGCTTAGAGGAAGTAGATTTACTTGGACTAATAGAAGGAAGGGTGACCAGTTGATTCAGGTTAAACTTGACAGAGTGTTGATCTCTTGGGGTTGGTTGAACAAAGAAGTCGGGTTGTTTTCCCTTCCTCACATAGGATTTGATCACAATCCTATCCTATTCCAGATCAAGGCTAAGGATAGGAGGAGAGTCCCTTTCATATTTGAAAATATGTGGCTGCTTGATGAGGATATTACTGAGCTGGTGAAGGGGTGGTGGAATATAAAAATCAAAGGTACGGCTTTATTCAGAATTGTTAAAAAGCTTGCTCATGTTAAAAAATCTGAAAGAATGGAATAAAAAAAAATTGGCAACATTTTTGAAAAAAGCAATCCTGGCTAAGGAGATTTCTTCACTCCAGAAATATTTGGAGTCGCCAGAGGTTTACAATTCTATATTTACCCAAAATAATGAGAAGGATTTACTTGCTGAGTATCATAACATCCTCCAGGAAGGAGGAAATTTTTGGAAATAGAAATCTAGAGCCCTTTGGCTTAAAGAGGGTGACAAGAACACAAAGTTATTTCATATCTCTACTCTCAAAAGGAGGAGCTCTAATAGAATTCTAAGCATAAAAAATGGAGAGGGAGTTATGCTCAATGACTCTAAGAAAATTCAACAAGAGGTGTGTTCTTTCTTCAGCAGGCTTTTGACCTCTTCTCGGGTTCCTAACAACACTAAGGAAGAGCAGTTTCTTGACATGATCCCCATCTGATAAATGATGATGACAACCTCATGCTCACTAAAATCCCTTTGATGGAAGAAATTGAATTCATGGTCAAATATCTAAACCCTGATAAAGCCCCGGGACCTGATGGTTTCCCGACTTTCTTCTTTCAAACTTTTTGGGACATTGTGAGAGATGATATATGCAGTGCTATCCAGGAATTTTTCAAGAATAAAAATATGCTACAGGAGCTAAATAGCACTTTTCTAGCTTTGGTTCCTAAGAATCATGATCCTACGGAGTTTAAAAATTTCAGGCCCATAAGTCTTTGCAACTGTGTTTATAAAATGTGCTCAAAAATTTTGGCCTTAAGAATCTAGGTTGTGTTACCTTCAATTATCTCTGATCGGTAGGAGGTTTTGTTATGGGTAAAAATATTCAAGATGGCATTGTCACCATACAGGAGACCCTCCACTTTGTGAAACAAAAAAAGAAAGAAGCTATGTTCATTAAGCTGGATATGGAAAAAGCCTATGACAAAGTCTCTTGGTCTTTCCTTCTGAAGATTCTCTCAAGATTTGGCTTTGGTGAGGATTTTAAGGAGATGATTCTATCTTGTATTTCCACTACCAAGTTCTTGGTCTTGGTTAATGGGACTCCTTGTGGTTATTTTAACAGCACACGTGGTTTAAGACAAGGTGATCCTATCTCACCCTTTCTCTTCATTATTTTGGCCGAAACCCTAAGTAGAACTCTTAATAAGGCTACCATGGAGGGTAGAATCAGAGGTATCTCCCCTGCTATAAACTGTCAGAGGGTTTCTCATCAAAATTTTGTTGATGATACCATGTTGATAGGAGTTGCTTCTATCCCTGAGGCCAAAGAATTCAAGCAGTTAATGATGGATTATGAGGAAGCTTCGGATCAATTGATAAACTATGGGAAAAGCTCTATCTTCTTTATCAATACCCCTAAAAGAAGAAGCATCAAAATTGTTGGTATTCTTGGTTGCCCCTCTAAAACCCTCCCAACCAGATACCTTGGTATGCTTATAGGGATGGAAAAACCAAAGAATGTTGAATGGAATTTCTTAATTGATAGATTTCTGAAGAAACTTGAAGGGTGGAAAGGTTCACTTCTATCTCAAGTAGGCAAAGTTTTCCTTCTTAAATTCTCTATACAAAATTTACCGGTTTATACGATGTCTATCTATATATTACCCTATGAGATTGCATGCAAACTGGAGAGCTTATAAAAATATTTTTATGGAGTGGAACTGAATCAAAAGATAGAATTCCTCTAATTTCCTGGGATAAGGTTTTTCCCCAAAAATTTGGTGGCCTTGGTATCAGAGATTGGACTAAAATGAATAAATCTATGCTAGCCAAAATGAGTTGGAGACTGTTAAAGGAAGATAGTGTCTGGACTAGTATCATAAGATGTAAATACTAGCCTAACCTATCTCGTTAATGAATGGTGCTTTTGTACCCAGAACTCTAATGCTTCTTCATGCTTCTGGAAGTCCTTAAATTGGGCTAAACATGTGTTATCTGAAGGATGCAAATGGCTTGTTGGAAATGGACGCACCATTAACTTTTGGGAGGAAAACTGGCTAGAGAATTTTCCTCTGAAGACTATTTTCCTACTATCTACAGAGACTCTGTGTCCAAATATGGGACTAAGGTTAGAGATTACTTAAATTTGGATGATCATTTTGGGACAAAGTGGAAAACCATATCTTTGGATCATTCTAACAGCTTAGAGATCTCTTCTATTAACAACAAATTAAGAGGAGTTATTATTAATAGAGAGAATCCTGTTGAAGATAGCTTATACTGGTCTAAGGAAGAAAATGGTATTTTCTCAGTCAAAAGTGCCTACCACTCTTTCTTTCATGAGGAGGAGATAGGTGATAATTTTAATTGGGGAAGCATATGGATCAAAGAATTAATCCCCAAGATTAATATGTTTTGGTGGTTGGTTATCCATGATAAGATTCTAACTGTTGGAAATCTGAACAAGAGAAATTTCCACATGGTTAATAGATGTGTTTTGTGTGAATCTGATTGTGAAGACACCTCACACCTGTTCCTTAACTATCCCTTTCTTGTTTTGGTTAGGGAAACCATCCTTAACATCTTTGATGTCAACTGGGTCTTCCCGGACTCCATAAAATTGTTGTGGATCTAATGGACTAGTCCTTTTAAGAGCCAAGGTCTGAAGTTCTTATGGATTTTCTCTATAATACATTTGGCTTGGGAAATATGGAAGGAAATAAATAGAAGAATATTTAAAGGCAAAAAATAATCCCATGTCAAAATTGGAGCCCACTGTGTGAGATCCATCCTTGTTAACTTCTCTATCTTGAACTCCCAAAAGAAGTCTTTCTCTCAGCATGAATCTTGTTTCTCCTTGAAGTGGGGTTTGGGACCTTCTACCCTTAGGCCCCTATTTTGAACCCTAGACTAAATGGATGGGTCAAACCTAGCAAGGATTGTTTAAAATTAAACTTTGATGGTGCTTCCAAGGGAAATCCTAGTCAAGTTGGTTGTGGTGGGGTCTTTTGTGATTCTGAAGGAAGTTTTATTCTTGGATACTTCTACAATTTGGGCACTCAAACTAATAATGTTGTTGAAGCTGCTGGGGTCTTTTGGGGTCTATCTATAGCTCTTCAACACAAATTTGTTAATCTAGAAGTGGAAGGTGACTCCTTGAACATAATTAATAGCATAAATAAGAAAGGTCCCATCTCTATTGCCAATTTTAACTCTATTAAGAGTATTAAGCAAATGGCCCATTCTTTTAATTTTATCTCCTTCAAACATGTGTATAGGGAAGAAAATGTCGTGGTGGATTTCTTTTCTAATATGGGGGTTAATGGGCATGATTTGACACTTTTGAGGAAGGTGGAAATTCTCGATCCCAAGGTGCGGGCACACTTATTAAAAGACATTAATGCTCACATATAAGGTCTTTTCATGGGGTGTCTATCCTGTCATGATCCTTTGTTGTATGATGAATTTGTATTTATTTCTTAATTATGAGAAGATCGGGTTTGTGATTTGCACGTATTTTTGGAGAACTCTATCTAGTAGCCACTATTGTAGAATCATTTTGTGGTGTGCGAGTAAGCTCTCGGCTCTCTGGTTTCTGAGTCATTTTGTGAAGAGGCCTTTGTTGTTTAGTGGTATGGGTGGGGATCTCATCAGGACTGAACCTACTAACCTCGTTGGGGTCACTCCCTGAAGCTATGTCCATGTTTGATAGCAAGGGTTTTACCCCTTTCTAAAAATATTTGAAGGGCACTACGAGAATCTCAACAAAGACTTTGCTAGCGCATGGAAAGTGACCAAAAAAGGTGTTGTTATTGAGATGAAGGGGATCAACTGGAGATCACTGTGGATTTGGTGGCTAAAGTTATGGGAATTTCGGTGGTGGGGAGGGAGGCCTACAAACCGAAGAAGGAAGCCTCTAAAGAACTGAATCTGTTTCTTAAAGGCTTTTAGTTTTCCCTATTTCTTGTATTGTTTAGCTTGCCAATTCTTATTGTGTTGTGGATAGTCAAGGAAGGAAATGAAAGGTGACCCGAATGGTTTATACCGGACTCTTTGGCTATTAATATTGATGCTCTTGCAAAAGAATGGGCTAAGGTGCTGGAGGGGCTTGAAAAATCCTACAAATGACTTTGGTGCGGGGTGATCTGTTTTTCACTATCTCTGTCTATGGTTGTTAGTTCCTTCGATGTTGTTAGTTTCACTATGGTTTTTTGTTGTTGTTAGTATCACTATATGGGCTCCTAAGTGCTCTTATTACTATGAAATTTTATACTATGGTTTTTTTATGTTATTATAATTGGCTTTATCTTCTCTCATGGAGCTTTCTTGATGTATGGGGTAGGGTCCCCTTAACCCTCTTTTTACCACTAATCAAAAATATATATATCCTCAACTAATAATTTTTTCATAGTACTAGTAATAGACATAACTAGATTATCCCAAGATTCATGTATAGGACATAACATAGTAATACATTAAATCCTCTTATTTCATTTTAATATTAATAGAAATCGGGTGAGTTATAACAATATTAAATACATTCAAATTATTTGCAATAGAGCCACCATCATTAATTCTCAATCAATATAATTTCTTTTAGAGAAATAATTTATTCATTACTGAGACTTTTTCGATACAAAGTCCCCATTTTCTCCCATAGCTCTTTAGAAAATTTATTATTTAAAACATTTAGCAAAACTAAATCTAACAAACACAATCTTATTGAACTCTTTGCCTTCATATCATTTTTTTCCTAGTCTTTTATCTTCAAACCCGCACGCATGACTCCGCAGACACAAGAATCCACTAATCTCTATCCACAAGAAGTTCTTCCATCTTGAGCTTCTATAACTCAATTTGTTGTCCATTAAATGTTTTAATCTCAATGCTTATGATTCTAGTCATTTTCCTCTACTCGAATGCATTCACACACGTTGAACTCCCACTCAAGGAAAATATTATCATGTGGTCAAGAAACCCTAACTCTTTCGCATAAAGGTAAAACCTAGCTTTGATAACGAGATGAAGAGAATTTTATCTGATAGTCAAATATGAGAGAATAAATGCTTCGTAGAATCTTTAAGATAAAAAAATAGAGAAAATAAAAACACAAAATAACACAATATAGAATATATATCCTAGGAAACCCTTTCAAGAAAAAAACCCAACACAATAAATTATCCCCTCATTGTATTAACTCAATTATTTTACCATTTAATAATGTACTCCCAATTTTACTCAATCTTATTACATTTCTAACTACATGTAAGCACATTAGTAGGTAACCGTCGCAATGATATTACAAAATAATGGGTACCAAAACCATGGGCCAAGAATACAACCCATAACGATTCCCCATAAACATGAGTTATCTAACCACCCATAATTAACATAGGATAAATATACCTACATGGAGTTGAAATCCTATAAAGGGGACCCACATGACCATGTCGGGTTGTACATTCTACTATGTCAAATTCAATATCTAGCTAGAGAATTTAGGAATTACACAATACAACTTTCACAGGTCCCCTTTCTTTCCAGTTTCAAATCATACTATAAACATACACAATAATTCCATAATCAACAACTAATACATTTGGAAATGCTAAGAGAGATTTATTGTGTAATAGTTGATTCAAGCTTTAATTATATCCATACTTAGGCAATCCAACTCAAAAATATTTTTAACCCGAGAAGGAGGAAAGGGTTTAACAAACATCATTTTTGATGAATAAGAGAAAGAGTGGAGTACATGTGACAAAATCCATTCAATATGACATTTAAACATTGGAGCAACAAATATATAACATAGTTTATTTCTTCGCAATGCATTTAAGAGCATATAAATCACAGTTCCTCATTCTTAATATAATCTTATACTTGGGACATGTTGCAAAGCTACAAATAAACCATTCATATTTCAATCCTACCTATTCTATAAAAACATGCAACAACTTACATCCTCATATGTTAACCAAAAGAAATTTTGCATGGTTTCCTTACTTAATATGAGCATACACTACATAAATCACTAGATTTTATTACACCATTCCAATTTATAACCCATTAAAATATTAAAAATGTATTGTAATTTATAATATCAAGCAATAGAGATAAGATTAGAGATTTACATTTTTTCATCTAATGACGAAAAGCACAATTATCTCAAATAATCAAGGAGTTACTTGAAGTGCGATGTTAAATATAAGCACAACTCATAAATAAAATATATATTAAAAACGGTCAATGTTTTCACATATTCAACTATAGTATGGACTATTTAAAGCCCTCATACTAGCATACATAATGAGTATATATTTTGGTGCATATATTGGTGTATATGCACGAGCATATATGTAACATGTAAAACAATATTCCCAATAATTAAAATAAAGTGTCATATTTCTTTTGTGTTTGTCAGAAGAAAGCATATCCATTCCATTAGATCAAGCAATAAATTTGAACATGTTTTCATGATCTTAAATGAGTGACAAGAGCATATTATGTAATTTTATGACTTTATCTGCTTTTACAATACATATACACATGTATATACCTATATACAAAAAGAGAGTAAGTTCCACACACAATACTGACATTCCCTCTTTCTCTTACTCCATATTTAGTTCTATATTTAAAAAAGTACTTTATCTAACATCTACATAAATTATGTATATCTAAGGTAGAGGAACACATGCGAAATGTACAGAGGGTCATCTTTGCCAAATCTAGTCACCAAAATTATTACTTCATATTCTTTTCCAACATATGTAACCCAACACCCCGTACTAGGGTATTTTCATTCATGTACACTTCCAATTATATGTGATTGTGTTTACCATCTAGCAAGGAAGGATCTTGTTTTGGTAATCCCTTTAACCATGCAAGACTAGGTGTCGGGTTTATAGGACCCTTAAACAAATGAATAATATTTGAAATGAATGTTGATTTAAGTCAATTGATTCTAAGTCCATTTTCAATGTTCTATGATTTATGTTGGGTCGTAGAATCCCTTATACTATACATTTTTCATTATTTTTGTTTTTATATACAACATATTATATTTTATAATGCCTAAAGATTTTGTTGCTTTAGATGCCACGAGGTTAAGTCAAGTGATTTATGAAATTCCATAAACATCACCATGACTTCAAAACATAACCATATTTCATATGACGTCAACTCCAAAAATCATGCATTACTAACAATCCATCAAGGCCCAACAATAAATGTGGATGCACATAATAAAAAATCCAAACAAATAACTTTGTCAAAGTAAATTTCAATGTTCAAAATAATAGTTTATGAGGGTCAATATTTCATATCAACTATAAAGTCCATGTGGTTCAAGTCAGATAGTTCACACTCATTTCAGCACATGGGGTTCAATAATGTGAAACGAATAAGTCACATCCAAAGAAAGGAAATATATAATCAAATACACGGTTCAACTAAAGTCTGGCAAAGCAATGATTACCTATAAAGGTGGAAATTCGATCAAATGTTATCTATAAAAATTAGGTACTCATGCAAATAACATCTAGTCTAATGATACAAGGGTAGTGATGGCCCCAAGCTTGTAAAGCACCTACAATGAATCAATCACTCATAGCTTTCCAACATGGCCTTTGATCTTACAATTTTATTATTTCATAATTCTTAATGGCATGTTAAGCCATCACGTGTCGATGGATATATATCATGGCATGTAATAGGGAATTTGATGCCCCAAGTGTAGGTGTAATAATGGTCACATAATCCTTAAAGGGAAAAAAATTCCCAATTTTATGGTCATTCAAATGTCAATCTAGAGACAATGTGTTGGTGAAATAATTTTTGCAATACAAATTATTGGTTTCTTAGCAATCACAAAGCTAAGCCCCTCCTTTGATATGGGGAGGCTCCCATTATTGAATGTAAACTAACTAAATATTGTGGGGTGTCCATTACGCTGGGATCATACATGAATACTCCACTAAACTTATGGCCAAGTGCTTGTACAAAGTACATGGGAGGAATTTGTTGTGAAGGGAGGTAATGAGGTCTTGGGAAATAAAGAGAAATAGGGTTAATGTTATGAATAGGATTACGAAATTCACATACATCAACTAGAGTACGTCCACATTTAATTAGAAGAGCACAAAAATGTAAGTAGTCAACAAGACTAACAAACTAGAGACAAAAAAATTTGTAGGTTCATCAATAAAGGACACAAGGTTCCTTCTTTGTTATGAAAGATCACCATGCTTACAAAGTTAAAAAGTAGAGAGAGAGAGAGTAGAGGAACATAATCACATAAATGAATTAAATTGAAAATTTAATTGCTTAATGTAGTAGTGGTAAATCTCAACAACATATAATCAATCAACAATTACCAACCCCTTGAAATGGAGGAGTCATTCCAATTTATAACATTACAAACTATCCTTTCATCTCCCCTCCACATGAATTTTCATCTTTCCTCATCACTTGTGACCTTCCACATTCTTAGGAAATTAAAATGAGCCTTTTTATTATTGATGAAAAAGGAATCTTACAAGTTGTTTAGGTTGAATACCTAATATCATAGTTTTTTTCGCCTCCGTCGAATCCGTTTGCTTTGAAATGCATTGTCCCTGGTGCTGGCTCGAATGCCGGACCCCTCTGGTCTGGATCGGGGTCCCTCTTGTCAGGGTCCCTCTCTCCAAAGCCGCCCGACGTTTGGACAAAAATTGTGGAGGGTTCCACATCAGCTCCTAGCTCGGAAAAGCTATCCCCTTCACTGTCTGATGGATATTTTTTCCCTGCGCATCCCCTCTCACATCACGGAGGTTGTTGCTGCTTCTTGTGATCTGTCCTTGGTGGGTACACTGATGGGCCCTAGACCCCCATTGGAAGATATAAAAAAATGGGCTCGTTTAAAATGGCAACCATGTGGAGCGCTAGAAATAGCGGCTATGCCTAATGGTTTCATATTATTTTCCTTCAGCATGAAAGAAGACTTTCTTTAGAAACCACATGTAGGTGGTCCGTGGTTTTTTGGTAGGCGGGGCTTCTATCTCAGGAAATGGTCTCCTGGTTTCAACCCACACACGGAATCCATGACCCAAGCCCCAATTTGGGTTCACCTCCTGGGGCTCCCTCTGGAGTTCTGGCATCCGGCGGTTATTGAAGGTATTGCTCTCTCAATAGGATCTTTAATTGCTATAGATCAAGCAACAAAAGCTAAAACTAGATTCATTCATGCTCGTTTCTGTGTTAATGTTGATGTCAGTTGTCCCTTACCAAAAGAAATAGAGCTTCTTTCGGACTTGGGGAACTGGAAACAACCCATTGACTATGAATATATTCCTCATGCTTGCTCCTTCTGCAAAAAACTTGGTCATCGGGCCTCTAGTTGCCCATCTAAACCTCAACCAAAACCCAAGTCCCAAATCCTCTCCCCAAAAATCAAAAAAAACTTTATCCCTAAACCGTCTTCTATTGAGATCCCGATCATCCCCACTTCTAATCCCTTCGCTCTCCTTGAAGATGGAGAAATCAACACCTCTTCTGATCCTGTTTCCGAGATCGTCCCCCCCTCCATGCCCTTTCAACCTCTCATCACCCCTCTGCCTCCCTCGGCTCTCCCCACCTCTTCCTCTAAAGGAGTTGACCTATCCTTGGCTGCCTCCTCCCCTCCCCCTTCTCCACTATCCTCTCCTCTTCCCTTCCCTCCCCTTCCCTCGATCCCCTCTTCCTTGAATCTTTCCCCCTGCCTCCCCTCTGTCCACCTGTTTTAGACTCTGTCCCCTCCCCCTCGGGACATTCCTCTGATGATAGTTTCAATCATTGTTTTACTAGAAGTAGCAAGCAAGAAACCCGATATAGGCATGGAAAAAGCTCGGGGGAGAATTCCGAGCAATATCAAACTTCAGCAAGAAGCAGCTATAAATGTCACGCAAGGAACTCAAAGCACAATCCCCATGGTGGTGGGGAGAAAACCCAAACCAAAGAAATGAAGATAATTTCTTGGAATATAAGAGGACTTAACTCTCTACAAAAGCAAAGAGTTATCAAAGACATCAAATTCCAGAACTCTCCTGATATCATAATGCTGCAGGAAACCAAACTAAAAAATGAGGATCGCCTCCTAAAAATCTGGCCTGCGGCATCTTTTGAATCTCAACCTTCAACAGGGAACTCAGGGGGACTTTGTACCTTTGGGATCCCAGAAGTCTCAAAGGGGAATGCCTGTTCAAGCACCCCAACTTTTTATGCATGCTCTTCCAAGAGATTGGAGCGGACTCCTCTTGGATTGCTATCAATGTGTATGCCCCCAACTTGGAGACTCATCGTGGTAAATTATGGAAAGATATCACTAACTTCATCATCACTTGTGGTAAAATTCCCATTCTAATAATGGGAGATTTTAATTGCCCACTTTATCCTTCGGAAAAACAGGGAGGTATGCCTGCCATGATCAGCATGGAGGCTCTGGCTGACTTCATCAGGGTGAATTCACTTCTGGATATGGACCTCCACGGCTCATCTTATACATGGTCAAACCGCAGATTGGGCAGGAACCACATTCAAAGCAGATTGGATAGATCTCTAGGCTCTCTGGACTGGATCTCTCTCTTTCCTGACTTCTACCTCAACTCCCTCCCTCGGGCTGCCTCTGACCACAGCCCTCTTCTGTTGAGTGCAAATCACAAAATGAATGCCAAGAATCCTCCCTTCAGGTTTGAGCTTGCTTGGCTTGAAAACAACCACCTGATCCCCCTTGTTGCAAACTGGTGGAATATCAATATTGAGGGCTCTAGTATGTTTAGATTTTCCAGCAAGCTCAAAGAAATTAAAAAACAACTCAAGATATGGAAGTCGACGGTCTTTGGCAACATCAAGCTTCGCAAACAGGAGCTAACTCAGAGTTTGGCAAAAGTCTCAGAACAAATAGAGATTGTTGGAAGATTGGATCATCTTCACCAACATGAAATCTCCCTCCTCAGTGATTATCACAACACACTTAAAGAAGAAGAGACCTATTGGAGGCAACGTTCTCGAGCCCTTTGGCTTGAACAAGGAGATCGTAATACTAAATTTTTTCACATCACTGCTTGCAAGCATAAAGCTAGAGATAAGATCTGTGAGTTAGTGTCGTCCTCCGGTTCCTTGCTAACTGTTAAGGTTGATATATCCAACGAGCTCGTCTCCTTCTATTCAAATCTTCTCCAGCGACTGCCCCCTCCGGAGCAATCAATGAATGACATGCTCCAACATATTCCGCATCTGGTGTCACCTGAGATGAACAACAATCTGATCAAGCCTTTTGCTATGGAGGAAATTCACAAAGCAGTCTTTGCAATGAAGAGGGACAAAGCTCCGGGTCCGGATGGCTTTCCTGCTGCCTTCTTCCAAGTCTTTTGGGAAATCATCAAGCAAGACCTCTTCCAAGCAGTGAATGAGTTTCAGGTGAACAACAATCTGCTAAAGGAATGGAATACCACTTTCGTTGCACTTGCCCCAAAAGTGCATAGTTCTAAAGATGTATCCAATTTTAGGCCAATCAGTTTATGTAACACGTCTTATAAGATTATCACTAAGATGTTGGCCTCTAGACTTAAACCTCTAATGCAGGATCTCATCTCGCACAATCAGAATGGCTTCATAAAAGGTTGGCTCATCCAAGGTGGTATAATTACAGTTCATGAAGCCATTCACTCGGCCTTTCTTTCGAAGTCCCAGGAATGATCTTAAAATTGGATATGCAAAAGCTTTTGACTGAGTCAGCTGGCCTTTCTTAATTAAGGTCCTGGAAAAATTTGGTTTCGACAAAAAGTGGTGTAGCTGGGTCTTCTCTTGTATCACAACCCCTTGCTTCTCTATTCTTATCAATGGCATTCCAGTGGGTTTATTCAAAAGCAGCAGAGGTATCAGGCAAGGGGACCCCCTGTCACCTTTTCTTTTTGTCCTAATGGCGGACTCCCTTAGCAGAGCTCTGGAAGCAGCTAAAAGTCAATCCATCATTTCTGGTATGAAAATCACCTCAAATTTCCCTTCAGCCACACATAGCCAGTTCACCGATGACACTTTCTTTGCTCAGTTTAGCCTCTGTAATTAAGGCCCGGGCTATAATGGATATCCTTTCTCTTTACCAATCAGCTTCTCAGCAAACTGTCAATTTCAACAAGAGCAACATCTCCTTCATCAACACGGCCCCTAAGACTCAGAGAAAGATTGTTGATATCTTTGGTTGCAATATTGTGGATCTCCCCGCCTCATATCTTGGCATCCCCCTCTTCCATGGAAAGCAATCTAAAACTCTATGGAATCCTATCATTGAAAGGTATCAAAAAAATTTGGCTGCATGGAAAGGGGCTCTGCTCAGTCAGGCTGGCAAGCTCTAGCTGGTGAAAGCCACCCTTCAAAGCCTCCCTACTTACTTCATGTCCCTGCTCAAGATTCCCAGTTCAGTGAGGGAGGTTGTGGAAAAAATTCAAAGGAACTTTTTGTGGTCTGGGACTGAGGATAAGAACAGGATCCATCTTGTGGCATGGAAGGAAGTGTGTAACCCAACTTCTCATGGTGGGCTTGGTCTCGAAAAATGGCTGACATGAATGGGGCCCTCCTAGCCAAACTTGCTTGGGAAGTGGCTAAAGGTGACTCTAATTGGGCCCATCTCGCTCGAGCTAAATATCTCGGCAAATGACAAAGATCTGCTCACTTCCAATCCAATTAGAGGCTTTGTCATCTGGAATTATATTATTAGCTCCCTCCCCATTATACGCGCTGGCACTAAATGGAGATTTGGGAATGGTCATCTTATTGATTTCTAGAGGGATTTTTGGATCGGGGACAAACCTCTTGATCTTAATCCTGCTTGGGACCCTGTGAAGAGAAGCATCATTAATAAGCAAGGAAGATTAGCTTCGGGCTATTGGAAGATTGTGAACTCCATTCCCTCATGGGATATAAAGGCCTGGGATGATATCAGCGATCTGCAGAGTAGGCTCCTGTCATCGCTCAGAGTGGTGCTCTCTTCCATCTACATCCCTTTCTCCCAAAATGAGGACGAGATTATTTGGCCCCTCTCCCCGTCGAGTTCTTTCTCGGTTAAGGCTGCTTATCTTTCGATGCATAGTGCTGACTCTGGCCCCCCCTTTCCAAAGTCTGGCCAAATGAGATCATTCCCAAAATTGGTTTTTTCTCTTGGCTCTCTTCTAAGAATGCTTTCCTCTCGGGAGAATCTGAAAAGAAGGGGTTTCTCTCTCCCCACTAAATGTGTGTTATGTGCTAAAGAGGCGGAGTCCTCTGCCCATCTTTTGATCCATTGTTCTTTTTCGCAAGTTATCTTGGCAGTGGCTTTTATCGAGGTTGGGAGTGTTTTGGACCTTCCCGGAGTCCATTCAGGACACCCTCTCTCAATGGAGCTCTCCTTTCACTCATCCGATTCTGAATTTGGCTTGGAAACTCCTCCTCCCTCACGGATTATGGGGCATCTGGAAAGAAAGAAACAGAAGAATCTTCAAAGAAAAAAGTCTTGAACCTACTCAGGTGGCTACTCAGATTGCTCTGGCTTTCCAAGAAAATCTCAACTCGATCATGTGGGCCAAATATCAGCAAAAAATCCAAATCTGTAACTCCCAGGAGTGGCAGAAGTTATTGGCCATTCAAAGTAAAGGCACTTCCACTGCTCGGGATTTAGTCTGTTGGCTTCCCCCTCCAAGGGGCTGGAAAAAACTGAACACGGATGGGGCCTCGAAAGGAAATCCTGGTAATTCTGGCGGAGGAGCCATTCTTCGTTGCTCTTCGGGATATATTGTTGCTGCCTCTGCTCATAACTTCAATTTTGGTACCAACCATCGTGCGGAAGCCTTGGCAGTCCTCAAAGGCCTTGAGATGGCTATCAAATTTGGTGATGATCCCCTTCAAGTTGAAAGTGACTCCCTCAACATCATCAAGCTCCTGTAGTCTAATGATTCTGGTCATTGGTCGATACAGAACATCATTGCTGATATCAGAATTATTCAAAGATCTTTCCAAAAATCCAGTTCCAGCATGTCCTCCGGGAGGGAAATAAAGCGGCGGACCTCCTTGCTAATATTGGTGTTCTCATTGAGAATCAGCAAAGCTGGACAGACAACTTCCCGGATGATCTCTGCCAAATCACTCAAAATGATATACCCCATTGCTGACTGGTGGAATGGAGGGCTGATTCGGGTTTCGGCAAACTCATTTATATTTATGTCGGCAAGTCGAAGTTAATTGATTTGACTCTTAACGATGGACATTTTGATTATGGTGCTATGTAATGATGCGGGGGATCTCCGCACGAATGGGAATTATATTCACATTAATCATTTGAGGATGTGGTGGGGAGGGCAATGATAACTTGGCCGACGGCTTCCCCGTCTTGTCTAAGCTGTTAAATGACCCCTTTTGCTCTCACTTCTGCAATTATTCAAACATTCATACCATGGGGGGTCAGTTGAAGCGTCTTGAGCCTGATAACTGTGATTCGGTTAAAAATGATGGGGAGGTGTGGAATATAATGCTGGAGAATGGAATTGCCACCTTCCTGGAGAAAATGGCGGGTTATTCAGTGCTTGTTTCGTATGCGGTCACGGCTTCCTGGTCGAAGGGTCGGGTTCAGATCGGCAACACTCGCTTTACCATCTCCACAAATGCAATAGCTGACGCCACTGGCCTTCCTGCTGCCGGAGACATCTACTACAAGCGTTCGCTGCATGTGGAAATTCAGGACTTTAACGCCCCTGGGACAGACCGGTGAAATACCTCTCTGGTTACACTCGGGACTCCCTGCCTTCTCCTTGGGACAGAGTCGCGGAGGTCATAATGTGGTATTTTACCATTGACGGTAGATATCGGCTTGTTTTTGGTCCCCACCTTTTCATCCTCTCTCATCTTCGATGGGGGAAGAAAATCAATCTGGTGGCCTTTCTGTTTCAGTCTTTAGAACACTCGGTCCAGTTAGCTCGTGAGGGCGAAGGTGTCATTCTTCACCAGGGTTTGTTATATCTACTCTTCTCTGTTGTTGCTTCTCATTCCGACCTTCTTCGCTTCCCCCAAATCGGGTCACCGCCGCCGCTCCCCCTCGCCTTCCCCTCGCCCCTCCTCCTCCTCCTCCCTCCGCTCCTCTCGACGCCATCATCATCGTCTGCTTCTCTCTTCTAATTCCGACTCTGATGTGGCTATTGTGAGTCCCCCCCTCACTGCCTCTATGCCCCCTGCCACCCCTTCTTTCCCCACGCCCCTCTCTTGCTTGTTCTTGGAAGGCACTGAGACGCCAATGGTCATGTTGTTTCCCTGTTTCCAGCCCCCGATTCCTCTCGAGTTCAGCCGACCTCTTGGGCCTGGCTCAGCTCTACCCAGACTCCCCGGACTCGGAGCAGTTAGATAACAGCCAACCAGTGGTTGATCCCATCACTCAGTCTGAGGGAAACAATACTCTCTTCGATGACAAAGTTCTTACTGCTGACACCTCTCATTCCTCGCCGACTCTGGACTCGAAACCTCTTGAACCTGAGTCTGCTGACACTAATAGGGATAATTGCAGAGTCGACATGGTTTCTTCTATTTTAAACAAGCTTCAGCGCGCATTCAAGGCTTTGAAAGCATGGGAGGCTTTCACTGAATCTACCAAGACTGCCATTGCTAATGACTGCTCGGAGCTTATCAAACTGGCCGAACATCTTGCTAATGACTCAGGCTCTCCTAGAGCAAAAAATGCAGTCTCTGAGCTGAAAAAGCTCTTATGATGTATCTCTTCTTTCTTTCTGTTTGTTTTTTCGTCCTCCTTTTTTGGAATCTTCTTGGGTATTTTTGCTTTGCTACTTTTATTGCTAAATCTGGCCTGATGGGCTCTGTTGTATAAGGTTGTGGGACCTTCTAAAACCCTCCTTTTACCCTATATATTCCAAAAAAAAAAAATGAATCTTACAATATTGAGTTGAAGGTCACTTAAGTGAATAAGACAAAATAGTGAAAATGCATTTTCAATGAGGAATCGAGAATATAGAGAGCAAAGAAGGAAGAGAGATAAAAAGAGAGATGGGTTGACTAATCGATGAACGTGAAGATTTTGTTGATGGATATCTTGCTAAGTTGAAGCACGATAATAAACAATCTCCTTCTTATGGGAGATATGGGAACATTCCAGAGCATCACATAAGTGTTCAAAAATAATGTTGTGAGATTTACATCGTGGTGTGTTATCACTAATTTTGACTTCATAAAATTACAACATGAAAATTTATTTTTTTATAAAGTGTCTTTTCTCATGGTTTATCACCCTCATCATGATCGTCTTATTCTCATGATCATTTTGGTCTTCATTTCATCCATTTTGAATAAGCCCTTCTCCTGCTATGATGCAAACTGTGTTTTAATTAATTAATTAATATTTACCTTGTTATTTAATAAAATTAAATTTATTAAATTTTAAGGTTTTTAATTAATAAATGTTAATTTAATATTGATGGAAGTTGTTTGACAAACTTGGGAAAAAAATTTACCATAACTATCGTGAGAAATTTTTGGGGGTAATTATTATTTTGTTTCCAATTACCATGGATAATTTCAATTTTGCTTCTATCATCCAAAAATTGGGAAGGAGACGGTTACAAGAAGTTGTAGAAGTGAGATAAATTAGGAAGAAGAAGAAACAAGGAAAATATTACAGACATCCAGAGCCAGAAGAAGGAAAATCTCATTCTACAGGAACTCCTCGACTTTCACATGGAAACCTGACATGGGCATTAGCTAGAGCTAGGAAACCTTGAGAGTTCTAGGTAGTTGTCTCCATTTCAGGATCACAAGCTTACAAGAAGCCATCCTTCTCCATTTGCTCGAGATCCTCCATGCTTTGTGCAGAGTGCCTGATCCATATGGCATGCTAAATCCCACTCGAGCTCAAATATTGGAAAGAGGACTCAGGTTTAAGAGGCTTTATTTCCTCTGCATTTTGTATATTTTTTATTAAAACTATTTCTTTTGCTTAAATTGTGCCAGATTGGACACATACACACACTAGAAAGAGGTAACAAATACACAACCAAGCAAAGGATACTCATACCAGTCAAAGGAAATGATCCATGCATTAATAAAGACCAAAAATCCAAGGTAATGTTGTCACACATTTGCCAAGGATAAATTTCCACACATGTTTTAGCAGCTACCCATACATTCAAAGAAAGATCTATCCAAATGCCTTCATGGAGTCAAAGGGAGATGCCCACACATATGAGGTAATAAACCAATCAAAGAAGATTTTTCCACGCAACCAAAGAAGACAAGCATCCTCCACGCATTCACTTTGGGTAGTCCAAAATGCAGCCATAGAGAAGAAAATCCATTCATAGGCCACGTTGAGGAAGTCCAGGCATTCAAAGGATCTACCAAAGCCCACGCATTTGCAAAAATAAAAGATATTTTTCGGTGGAGGGTATTTAAAAAGATAAGAAGGTTTTTGAACTATAGATCCACGTGAGAATAAAAAGAAAGAAACTAATCTACATAGTTGTCCATGTAGCAGCGAAGGGGTGATATCCATGCTACCAAGGGAGAAAAAATTAAAACGCATGCATAGGCACTTAAAGTAATAGAAAACACATAGCCAGAAATAATAAAAATTATCCAAAATCGGAGTATTTTAGCTCGGTCTATGATTTGAGCTTGGTCTCAACATTGTGTTTGTATTACCATTTTGAAAATTTTGTAATTTGATACCGCTAATTTTCTTTTTGTTTATTTAAAAATAATAATAATAAAGAGAAAAGAATCGTATTTTTCTTGTGGTAATGATGGTCCAGAGACTTAGACCCGACACCTTCCTGGTGTATGCTTCTTTTTGCTTTCTGCCTTAAAAATTCATAATGGGTGAATGCTCTAACAAATCGGCACTCAAGTATGCATATCAAGGATTAATTCCAAAGCATCGTCCCTAAGCTCGGCATATGATAATATTTTAGATACTAATATGGGTCATGTGGATATGGTCCAATTTTTGATAGGGTAAAGAGGGAAGGAAAAAAATGTTTTCTCAAAAAGACTCTGTCATTATGGCTTACCTCAAGCGGTAACATTTACAGTTGTCATACAATGCCCCGATTGTTTCTAGCATGTGTTGAGCACTAAGACCCTAAGTGTCAGGGAGTATTTAATGATAGAAATGAACCCCTTCTCGCTCAATTCTCCCGAGCATATGGAAGATATGTTAAAAGTGCCACTTTATGAAGAAAATGTTGACATAACGCAAGAATCGACACAACAATTCTGGGATGAAAATCCCTTGAGATGGTCAAAAATGGTTGGTAAAAATTGGTTAGTCAAACCAAAAATCACACTTCAAGGATGCCCAAAGAATGGTTTCGTGTGGAGTTTCATGAAGAAATAGGAGATATGATCACTCTCCTTAGCAGGGTTTTTGGTCTTCCTTCCACCAGAATTTCCATCCTTGGATGTACAAATTCATTTGTATCATTCTTGATGCAAAGATGTTTGTTGATTGGGCAAGTATCATCAGCGACACTCTCCATAAGCAGTTGATTGAGGTAAAAATGACAAGTCATTTTTACATGACCTCATATTTGATCTATGTTGTAGCAAGAAGGAGGATATTTTTAGGGTTGACAACTAGAGGTGCAATGGGTCTGGTAAAAATAGTGTTTTTCACTTTTACCCACAACTTGAGTTCAAGAATGGTTCTCACCATTTTCGAAGGGTCAACGATGCCTTCCTTTTCTATATAATTTGATCACTAGGGAGAAACCCAAAAGAAAGGTTTTCAGAGGATGCCAAGGTTGTAATAAAATAGTGGGGAACTTGGTATATCCAGTTTCCTTCTTACTCCTATATACGGGTTAGTGGATTTGTGGGATCTCCTTACAAACTCCCTAAATATGTCAGTGAAAAATTGGCATTGATGGAACTTTCACATCAACATTTCAAATTACATTGCCTACTTGTGGATTAATGTAAGGGAGGAATTCATTTCCTGATTCAAATAAGGAAATACAAATATCCAAGTTCTCATAGTTCAGAACTAATGGAAAAATAATTTGCCCACATCACCATACATTATTTCACAAGTAGGGCTTAGTTTGATATTAAAGGGTCCATGGAAAAATCCTAGGAGCAAGATATAGGCACAAAGCAAGCATAGAAGACTATTAGGCAAAATGTGTGCATAACATGGAGGTAAGACGACGATAATTTTCTTATCTCACACTGGCTCAAATAACAAGTTATAGATTAAGGGCCCTCCTTTGACCCTTGCCGATAATGGAATTGATCTTATGGATCCTACCTATGATCAAATAATTTTCACTCCACTCCCGATATTGATTGGAGTAAAGGAGATGAAACTTCTCTAGATACCATGAATCAACTTGTGTTGAAAAGGACTATGATGTGGTATGAGAACCAGATGGCCAATCCTCTCCCATTTCAGGCACATATTTCGAGATATAGAAACTACCAACGAGAGGAGGACTTACACAGAAAAAGGTGGTGCAAACTTCTTCACAACAGTCTCCACCAACATCATCGCACACATCTCAGAGGAAAATTCGGTGGTTACCCAAATCTATCTCTAACAAAGAAGTAATACCTCAAAGATTGGTAAAGAGTGTGCATCTTGGGGAGGGAAGAGAACATGTTTCAGGTATTTCTACCCCAAACTCATCTGTTCACATCACTGAGAGTTCCAATAGGCCCACTAAAGATCCAAGTCATCAATGTCAGACACCGGAGTCCAAACAAATCCCAGTGGTACAAATATCCAATTCTTCTGAGCATCAAGGTGATAGGAATATTTCACAAGAACATGAGGATAATCAAGAATGTGTTGTAGATGCTACTTCACCAAGGATTGAGGCCATAGAACAATTACCTATTGGTTTTAATCACAAGGAAAGTAAAGAGGATATCCCTTCCAATTCTCGACTTTGTTGTGTCGAACTAATGAATGAAACACCTGTCCTGGGTTGATTCTCGAAATCAAAAAGAGGAAGAGATTGGTCAAAGTGGCCAACATTGATTTGGAAGCTCTTTCTGCCCTTTCCAATGAAGTTGTGCCCAAAAAACCTAACGTTTTCTAGGATAGTGGTTGATGATAAGCAAAGATAAATTTTGAAATTGCAGTTCCAACTACTGAAAAGGATCGTGGGGACATGACAATCATTGACTATGAAGTATCCAAAATAGCCCTTGGAAAGACCACTTTTGAAAGTGATGTTGCTATGGAAAAATATTCAATGAACAATGTGCTTAAAAGGTTGGAGAGATACAAATCTCAAATTTCCCAACTCAAAGAAGAGAAGAATCAATTGATCTCATACGTTCAACATTTGATCAACCCAATTGCATCTTCTTTTCCTGTTCTAGAAATGGTGGCCATCCCAGATTAGGAAATTCTCAATCAATCAAAGGATGTGATCACTCTAGGGCACACTCTAAGGTCTTGGGTTTCTGAGATAGAAAATGGTGGGTTGAGAACAATTGATGAGGTGATAAAAATATCTGAGAATATTTATGCCTACCTTGATCCAGTGTTTCCATTCAAGGAATGCCTCATTGCAAAATTAATAGCTATGAGATCATATCTTTCCAAGTCTTCAGGATCTTTCCCGCATGGAATCTACATTCTTAGCCTCGAGGAATACTTGAGTTTGATCATTACATGACATGAATTCTATGGCTAAATCATGTTAAGTCCAGGAAAATGATTTTGGAAGACTTAGTAATTCAGTTTGACAGTTTGTGCAATGAAGCTTATACCGCACTCTCTTCCATTCAAGCCTTCATCAAAGAGATTCCTTGTACCTTCATCAATGAACACAACCAAAGGAATTCAATACAACATCTAATGGAAAAATTTACAAAATTGATACATGAAATGTATACTCATGTTGATATTTTTTCCACTTCTTCTATGGATCAATGTTTCAAGATCAAACACCTTTGTGAAGAGATCCAATCTAAAGTTACAGACCTACATACCATACCAGGTAAGATTCTTGAAATGCAGGTACTTTGTGAGGCTTGTCTTCTTCCAAGTTGTTTTCCATAGGAAGAAAGGATGCACCAGACATTACAAAAGCTCAAATATTTTGAATTGGCAAAGAATCAGGATCCTTGTTTCACCAACAACATGGTGGGGTGATTTCCTATGTTATCTAATGGGTGTGCATGTTCATTTCTCATATGATTGAGAATAGGCGAACCCTACCCAATGGATAAGGCACTAGTTATTCTTCTTAATTTTCATGTATTTTCATGTATTGGGTCCACATGTACCCATTGCTTTTATTTATGTACTTTTCCTAAAATGACTTTAAAATTGTTATAAAGTGATGTTATTGTTAAAATCACTTTTGGCAATTTTTGATAACTTAAGTGATTTCTATTTTCAAGTTACTTTTTTTAAAGTTGGTTGAAAAATTCAAAGTCACTTAAGGTGCCCTATTTAATGTTCATGTAAACCCTAACTACTTTGTAACCAACTTTTGGGTTATAAAAGGAAGTTAGAGGCTCATTTGTAAGGGTGACTTTGAGAGAGGAGAAGAAAATACTTTTGTGTGCAAGATTTGTTTCAAGAAAGAAACTTTGTGTTCTTTTGTGAAGATATTTTGGAGTTAATGAAATATGAACTTTGTGTCCCATTCATTATTCTCATAGAATTTTATGTTCTTATGTTCATTAGATGTTAGTGTTTGCATCTTGTATGCAAATATTGTCTTTGATCTTATTGTCAACGCTATTAATATGTTGTTCTTGTTCACAGTGATCAAGCTCTGATATTTACTTGCTCATGTGTGTTCCCTTTCACTTATTCTTGTTTAGTTGATTCAAACTTTGCTTTATTTGAGTTAGTTATTCAGTGTTTTCCTCTATGCAATATTAGGCTCTGCTTTTACCTAGTTATTGCATGTTCCTTCATTTGTTCCTTCCCATTTATTTCCTTCATTCCATTCCATCTCCTTCATTCACATTTCTTTCCGTTTGATGTTCCAAAAGACCCCCCACATACAATTTTGAATGTACAGATGTAAATATTGTTTTGGTTATCAATAAAGGTAGCCTCACCTTCATTTTGAGGGACTTTTCCCCTTCTTTGTTGCATGTCATTTGCATGTGTGTAAATCCATATGATAACATGGTGGGAACATGATCATCTCTTCTGATCACACAACAAGAGCAAGGATCACTTTCTTACTTCTCTAGGTCATTCACAATCCACATTTATGACCCAAAACCAATTTGATGATGCTCAAACCCTTTTATACATGTCTTTCACTTACTAAAATGGATCCTCACTTTACAGATAGAGAATTGCTCCTTAAATGAGATTCTTTCCCTTTGGTCATTCATTGAATTGAAATGAGGTAATTACATAGGCTTCTTACTTTGAGGTGTGATCACACTACTAGATGATGAATGAGTGTTTTTCATGGTTTCTTATTCTTACAAACAAGGTGCTCCAAATGAATATTATCCCCTTTCCCTTTCTACTTCCATAATCCTCACTTTCATGTTCATATGTCTCTCAGGAATACATGACTATTTGATTCTTTCGCATATGATGGTCCTAAGAATCTCGGTGGTTTGATTAGCTAATTTGGACTCGTTCCTAAAATAGTTTTGACACAATGATAGATTGAGGATATGATGATCCTTAACTTATCACATGAGCTTCCCATTTCTCCTCTTAACATAATGACCTCTTTTCAATTCACCTTCTTGACCAAGATGTCATATGAGTGGAAACCTACTTACGGTATATGAATTTTTTTGCTTCAATCACTACTTATGGGAATGAATTTACTTCACCGAGATAGGAGGATTGGTTCCTGAATGGAACTTGAAGAGATGTTTGAGAATGAGTTCCATTTTCTTGACCTCCGACCGCACCGAAACACTTGTGAATGCTACCTCCCCTAATTTGCGAGATGCGAGGACATCATTAAGCATGGATAAACTGTTGTGAGGTAAGAATTACTTTTGGGATTGATATGAATATCACTATTACTCATGGTGAGATCCTCTCATAATGCTCATTATGATCATTCCTTTGATGTCATGGACTTAAACCAAATTCTTGATGCTTCGATCATTTTGCAGACCTACATGATGTGCCCGATTTCTCCCCTTTGTCCAAGTTATTATCTTTCACACACATTGATTCAGTTTGATATGTTCCTTTCCATAATGTGATCCACATGAAGTCCCTTTCATGAATTGATTCAAACAAGATGACTCTCTTCTACCACGATTATAATGATCTGGATCATCTAGATTCTTACATCAATTCATGTCATGCAGGATCACCTCGGGATAGATGTTTTAGGAACTTGTAGGAAGGTATTATTTCCTATTTGGGCCACAAGACAACTTCTTTTCCTTGAGATCATGGAAAAAAGTAACAAGATAAGCAGAATGGGAGTTGTCGCAACTTTCTGGGCTTAATTGCAAGACTTATTATTTTTAGTATGTCCTAATATGACTACTATTTTTAACCAATTTTCATTGTTTCACTTCCGATGATTCCTGTTCATTTGGAGTTTCACCAATTCCCAAAACTTACTCTTATTAGAAACGCACTATTTTTAACACTCATGACTTTGAGTACTTGTTATTTTTAGAAAGGGGTCCTATAGGATGGCGGTCTCAAACATTTTGTGATTTTTTGAGGATGCTATGCTCCGATTATCGAGATGATTTTATTATCCAGATTGGTGGGAAAATAATAATTTCACAAAATGGAGAAGACTGCGAGAAAAAATTAGAACTCCATATTTCAAAAATCAGCCACCTCATCATGGAAAAAATGGCTCGGATGAAAGTAGATTTTTCGAGGAACATTCGCTCCAAGTCTAAGATGATTTCATCCATCGGATCATCAAGAAAATGTAAAATTATTTGAAGAGGGAAGAAGGTTGAGAGAAAAATCAATCTTCCATATCCCTAAAAATCATCCACCTCATCATGTAAAAAATGGCTTGGATGAAAGTAGATTTTTTTAGGAACATTGACTCCAAGTTTTAGATTTTTTCCCACGAGATCTTCGTAGAAACAAAAAACAACTTGTTGTCATTTTGATGTTGTGGAATGTCAGCAATTAATGGATGTCGAATAGGTTTAAATAATATCTTGCCTTTGAAAATTATGGTTAAGTGCTTGGGAGAACAAATTTGAAATTTTTATATATATTCCTTAACCAACATGTGCATTTTTTTGACTTGCCTAAGACTTTGGTTAGCTAACCTGGAGTAAGAAAAAATTACACAAGAGGGGTGAGGTCCCAATTTTTGTCCCCTATATCCCTTGGGAATAATCATGATAGTTGAGGCACACAAGTGCAACTTGGGAGCATGAGGGGTTGAGAAATGAAGTTTGGGGGTTGAATGAGGGTCGTATGGAGGTCCAAGAGCTACATGCATTCCTTGGTCACATTTTTTTTTCCCACTGGTCCTTGGGGAACATAATGGATAGAGGGGACACCAAAGTGCAACCTAGGATAAGGAGGGAGGTTTCACTCGATGTCCCTCTTGTACCCCTTACATTGTGGGGGGTAGAGGGGACACTTAGGACACTCGAGGATCCAAAGTGTGACTTGGGGAGGAGTTTGAGGTTAAAATTTGGTGTCCCCTTTTCCCCCTTTTCTATTGGGGGATAGAGGGGACACAAGAGTGTCCAAAGTATGACTTTACCATTCTGGGAAAGCTAGTTTTGCCCAGATGTCTAAATTTGGACACTAAACTTGAGTTTTTGCCATGAGAGATTAGGAAAATGGTTTGGGGTCAAATATCATATGATTGACTCAAAATAAAAAATTTAGAATCAATATAAGCATTACAAAAATATAATTCAACCTTAAACTTAAAATTTAGGTCCTATTTCATTTTAAAATTAAAGGGACCACTGTGAAAGTTTTGAAATACCTCAGGAATTCCTTCAACCTCGGAGAAAATATGACATTTCCAACTTATAGAGGATTCCCATATATTTATAATCCATATTTGATTGCCTTCTAACTCCTTTGGTAACTCCCGGAATCATCGAAGAAGTCGAGTTTTCATTAAGGAGCCTTCATTTCCCACATTTTGAAAACCAGTCTTAAGCAAATTGTTCCTAAATGAAATTTTATTTCCTAAAACTTCCTAAATTGATTTATACACCTTTAATACTCTCGACATCACCCTCAAATGCTTTAAAATCTCTTTGAATGTTCCTAAAGGGTGTTTACAATCGCGAAATGGCCAAAAAATGGCCTTTTTAGGCCTCCAGAGGAAGTTATCTCTCACTAAATCTTATTGAATTCATTTATCACCTTAGGTAATCATCCCTAGACTAAAACAAACTTGAAAACCTTTTTATTACTTTCCTTTGAGTTGGGGTGAGGTTTGAACCGAGGGTAAGTCGGCGCAGGAAGGATGCACAATGACTGGGAAGCCTAATTTTTAATTAGGGGCATAGTTGTCATGCTTGAAATTTTCAAATTTTTAGATTGCACATTTTTCATGACAACATAATGAAAAGGGGGACATGACAAATCCATTACAATATACTTAGTAAAATTACGGGAGGTACTTATGCTACAACATGACCTTTGATGTTACAATTGTATCATTTCAAACTTCATATCTAAGTAAAAATAGGAAACTTCCCCTACTAGTCTTATGTTGACTATTAAACACAAAGTAGAATTGTAACATTCAAAATTAGTAGTAGAAGATGAGAATATTTATTATTATAACAAATTACGAACTACAATCGCATAGATTTATTTAATCAAATTCATTAAATCAGATTTGTGCATTCCTTCTATCTGACAACATATGTGTAAGCCATGTGCAGCTAAGAAGGGTGTATCCAAATCTCCATGATCTCCCTTCATCACTTCTTCCAATGACAATGCTTACTAGTATTTCAGCTCATCCTTTTACAGGTTAGGGGAAGCATGTGAAATTCCTTGGGTCTACCTCGAAGCTAGTTTCCGACTTCACATTCTGGTATCCTACCCTTGCCTACCTCATGTTCAGTGTTCAACTTCCCATGATCAGGTTACTGGAAATTTTAATTAGAGGACTAGGTGATCAAAAATGCATAGCCATTAATGCATTACTTTGGCCAAATTTATCCACCATGAAGGTTACGGCTAAACTCAAGACAACACACTAGTCTTATGAGTTTTATGTCTTCTCGCCACCTCACAACTATCCCTTTCACATTTATCTAGATCTTATAGTTTGTATTACTTTATTTCTAATTAATCTTATCTTGTAAGAGTTCATAACGAGATAGATGTCAAAGGCCAACTAGGATCATTATGAGATAAGTACATTAGTTATGTTGAAATGTAACTAATTCAGCATTCTACATGTACTTATCCCTTAATATGCCTAATGGATCTTTTAATTTATTCACCTTCCAACGTTTCTTTGATTTCACCTCCATTGTTTCACCATTTTCTTTGTGGATTTGACAAAACAGATAAGGGTATGGGCCAAGGAGGAATACATTGTGATGGTCGGTTAGAGGTTGTGCGTGCTTTTTGACTTCTTGATCCAATGCTAATTGTGTGAGCTTCCTTTTGGCTAGGAGGAACTACCTGAAATACAAAACAAGACCACAAAAGAGAGTTAAACAATATATGCCAGTGGGCTGCCTAGTGTGTGCTAGATCCAAGAAGTGTGGTACTTCCTTGGTGGCAGTCAACCCACTGTTTAATACAACTCAACGTAATGAATGACGTAAATAAATAAATTCCTACTATTGTTGAATGATTTAGGTATCTCATCCAAATATAATAAACAAATCTAACATAACATGATAGGCTATAATCAGATCTGTAGGTAGGGTAAGTGGTCAAGGTGTTGGAATAGGTTAGGGTCAGGTTCTAGGTCACTTGGGTCACTTGGGTGAAGGTTATTAGGTTCATTATTGGTAGGGTTGTTAAATACGAGCAGACCGACGTCGGTGAGGTGTGACAGATGATGGTTAAGGCGAGATCGTAGAACTCCAATAAAATGGTTTTTGGGGATTAGTCGAGATTGAATAGAGATGGTAAGGGAATAGTTAGGTTTGTGGAGGTATTAGGAGTGCTCAGAGGTATTCAGAATCAAGTATAGGTGATTAAATGATTGTGGGTGATGGAATGGTTGGGTTCATAGGAAGGTAATAAGGGTGGGATGAAAATGTAGGTAAAGGCTAATAACAGATGTGAAGAAACCTTTTAAACTGAATATAGATGATAAACACACTTACCGATGTTGCGGGTATGGGTGGAAGATAAAGATGGTTGATTTGTGAAGTGGTGGTCGATGATTGCGGTAGTGCCTCTTGGAATGCTCACGGGAACGCAAATACCTTCTAATCATTTGTGGTGTTGGTTATGGTTGTCTGGATGTGCAAAAGGGCTCTGGTTCTTGCTTACATGTAGATATCCTTTGCACCAAAACTCGAGAATGTGTCCAACCTTTCAAACAAGGTTACTAAAATGAATATAAGGTAACCAATGATGGTTTAGGGTGACCGACGCCAATTTCGAGTTGACCGGTGTCGGTTAAGGTGGGAAATCCTAGGTTTACTAAAATTGATAGATCTTGGCAATCTTTTGGGCTAACTCTATCTATTCTCATGGATCAAAATGGAATGTTACATTTTAATGAGTGGGAATGTGGTTAGAGGGAGAATAGGCATATGATTTTAGGGTTGAACTAAGTCTTAGTTCATTAAGGTAGGTATGACTAAGTCTTAGTTAGTTATGGTGAGTGAATGATGAGTCCTAGTAAAGGGAAATATGCTAAAAATAGGTTTTTGGTGAGGTGTCTAGGTGAGGTGGAGATTATTTTTAATTAAGGTATTTAAATAATGAATGAAGTGAGGATGAGTATTAATTTAATTGTAAATAATTAAATTAATATTAATGTGGGGTAAAAGGGTCATGGTTAAGTGAATATGTTTAAGTTGGCTATTCGAAAGGGGACCAAGGGGAGTGTGACCCAATTTTGGTGTCTACATTTCACCCTTTTTTATTGTGTAGTTTGTATTGGTAAGCAACACTAATAAAAATAGGAAGTGATTGCCCCATGTGTGGGTGAAGGTGATCCCACTCAAACCAGGCACTGATGAGGTTTAATATGGAATCGATGAGTGGTTTGATAAATGTCCGTGTTGGAATATTGGTGGAGATGGGTATGAGTACTATGGGATGGGGTGATGGTCAACTCGGGTAATAGGTAATAGGTTGGGGTCAAAATCAGGTCATGGGTAATGGAAATCAAATGCACGTACACATATAGATTACAACACGGTACCAGGTTGAAGAGCTTGCAAACTCTACATCGTCCAAGGTCGATAGGTTTATACAAATAAGGGTGATGTGGTTCAGGTATCCAAGGTATAGGATATGGTCCAGAAACACAATGTAGGTCAGTTACAGGAACATTTAGGTATGTTCTGGTACACCAAAGGTTTGGTCAGGATAAATGACATGGCAATAAGCAAGGTATGGTTGGAAGGCTAAAAACATAAGTAACAACATTGCGCAAGGTATAACGAGTACATGAGGTCAATGGTCACACCAAGTAGGCCAGGTTTAGGTAAATAGGTCATGGCATAGGTAAGGCCAAGGTATAGGTAATCGCTAAGATGCAACAAAGGAACTTTAGAGTAGGGTGGTTGAGCTTGTAGGTATGGTTCAATAGGTGTTCGGGTTGAGGAAAGGGGTGTTATCAGTAATGGTTATAGGAAAAAGGAAGCTTAGCAAGGCCAAATAGTGATAAGGGTTGACCGATGTTGGTTATAGGGTGACTGACATTGGTTGGCTAGGGCAAAAATATGACCATCATCGGTCAGAGTCGGGTTGGGTTTATAAAACAAAAATTCTGTATTTTATAGAATCATTGGAGAAAATGACAGAGCCATTTGACTTTTTGTACTTTTTCTAAGAGAGAAGGACAAGGCATTGTACCCAATTGAGGTGGAGAGTATGAGTTGGTGAGAGGAGCTAGGGAGCTGGTCCACGAGCTCAAGGGGGATTGATTTGATTGGTTGTATTAGAGGAGTGGGTTTGGTGATTTGGGCATGGCAGAGGTGGGAGAGGGTTTGGGTGGGCCACCAAGTACAGTGGCCAGATGTACCACCACATTGACAAAACCGAGATGAGGTAAGAGTCGATCCCAATTTGTCATTTGTTGTTAAAATAGGTTGGTAAAATTGGGGTTGGGTAAAACCATGTCGGGTGGGGATAATTTTGAATTTGTGGTTTAAAATGTCACAATGAGGGAGTGGGGAGGTCCTAGGTAGGGTAAATAGGGGTGGGGAGGGGTTTAGGTTAGGTTTGGGTAAGGTAGGATAGATTTCTAGGTTAGATTTGAGAATTTTGGAGAAATAGGGGGTTTTGTCAGATTTGTCACACATGATGTGTGATGATGATGTCGGTCAAGGTGACCGACATCGGTACACGATAGCCAACATCATCAAAATAATAGGTGACCAATGTCGGTCATGATGGACCGATGTCGGTCACCAATGACCGATGTCGGTTGGCTTTTGAGGGAAAATAGGTCAAGAAAGGGGTATGATGGGAGTTAAAGAGAAACCGAGGTAGGGAGGTATAAATTTAAGTGTGTTGAGAATAGGTAGGGTAAAGGGTATGTATGATATGAGTTAAGGGGTGGGAAAGTGGGATGGGGAAAAGGGGATGTTGTTAGGGTTGTGGGGAAATAAATAATAAGCATTTCGGGAATAGGTTTGTTGGGTAAGAGATGTGTTGGGTATGGGCAAGATTTAATAATGGCATGGTTTGTTGGTGCAGTGGCTAGGGACTGATTGCGGATGAGAGACAAAGTATCGCCTCTATTTCTATATTTTTTATTTATATCAGCCTGTGTGTCAAAGATAACGAGGATGTACATGAGAGTTTTTGAGTCTTTTGATTATTATATCGGCTACGTCTTTGAAGATGTTGAGACTGTATATGAGAGGCATGTGTATTGATTATGCTTCGTGCACATATGTATGGACACAAAGATTCTGATGATTTTTATATAGAGATGGTGATATTCATGGTATGATGTTGTAGTTATGTGTGTAATTTCAGTGTTATTATTTATGTGATGGAAACTAGGTGGATTAGACATGATTGAGTCAAGGTCATAGGCATGATTGAGTGAGGTCACTTAGGTATGGTGGAGTCAGGTTGGTTTAGGCATGATGGAGTCAGGTCATAGGCATGGTTGAGTTAGGTCATTTAGGCATGGTGGAGTCTAGATATAGGCATGGTTGAGTTAGGTCATTTAGGCATGGTGGAGTCAGGGTTTATGGTTTTGATTTAAGTTCCAAGTTGTTGGTAACATGGAAGACAAATGATGATGTATATGCATGTTATGGTTCAAATTTCCAAATATATGCTATGGTGGAAATATAAAAATGATAAAGGAATTATTTGATGATGTGGTAAAAATGTTTGTTAATTGGTGCTTGTTTGGTTTAATTTCCAATTGTTGATAAAATGGAAAATAACTATGGTAGAATGTGAATAGGAAAAGGAAGGGGAAATTGGTTAGGGTAAAGAGTGGTTGAGATAACCTCCAAGGGCCCCATGCCCTAGGAGTGCTGCCTACATAGCCCTGGTGAAAAGGGGCCTCAGGCCGATGTAATTCTCCAATAAGCTAGGGAAGAATATGATGAGGTAAAGGAATGGGTTGGTAGGTTTTAGGTATGATTGAGCGTAGGTTATAGGCATGGTTGAGTCTAGGTCATAACCATGAATTTTTTTTAAATATAGGTGTTGATGGTCTGGTCATGTATAGGATAATCAATAAGAAATCAGGAAGGTGAATGGTAAGAGGTGGTAAAAGAGTTGCTTAATTGATAAGAACCCTAATGAGTCTACCATACCCAAAATGGGCTTATGAATGTAAGACCCTAAAGGCGTTGCATAATGGACTATTCTAAGGGTGAAGAAAGTCACATGATCATGAAATGTCGCAGTTGCGGAAATTCCCTTAAGCAAAGAGGAAATTAGGGTGAAAAGGAAATGAGGTGAAAATATGTGGTTTAGCGTAACTTAGTGTATGGAAGCATGTTTACCTGGAAAGAAACCCATGATCAAAATAGGCAATTCCATGACGAAAAGTTATCATTTTCTTCTTTTATGTTTGTGTTTGCTAGATTGATCGATGTAGGAAGTCTATATGGGATGGGTATATCATCTCCTTGAGGTCTTCGTGAAGTTGATCGATACGAGAAGCTTATGAACATTTTATTATATTTTTGCAATGACTGGATATAGTTGTCCTTTGAAGGAGAAGTCTATTTATAACAATAAGATAAGGAGAAGAGATTTCCTTTTTGAGGGAGTCATATTTTTGCTGGAAGTTTGACTCAAGGATTTGCATCCCATTTTGTTTTTGGGCATTTAAGTCATAGACAAGACTATAGAGGAAGATTAGGTTCTTGTTTATGAGAAAAACCATAGACACACAGAGAGGTTAACTATGAAAGATATGGTTCCAAGTGATGAATGACCATGAGATTCCATCTTTGAAAAAAATGAAAAGTATCCATGAGAATCATGCTATGAGTAGAGTCGCGGTACTCATATTAAAGATAAGGCTGAAAGGTGATGGGTAATCACATGATTCTTGTTTAGTCATTGATCCTAAAAATGGGTAACATGGAGGGTGAACGGTGTTCAAGGGACGAGTGGTTAATTGACAGAAGATGATATAGGATTTGATGTCAACAATAAAATGGTCAAAGATACAAGGCATTGAGGGGCTCATGTTTAGGTTTACCTTGAGTGAAGACAAACGATAAGCACCTGATCCATATGCATGAGTAACGATATAGGGTCCAAGCCAATTAGGAGCAAATTTACCTTGTTTACTTTTTTCTTCCTTGGTTACATGTTGATTTTCCTTTAGGACAAGTTCACCGACACGAAAGGTTTTCTCGTGGACACGTTTATCGTAGGCACGTTTGATACGCTTTTGGTAGATTTGGAGATGTTCAAGAGCATTGAGACGACATTCATCTAACAACTCAAGTTGTGTTAAATGGTCCTAGCGAAAGTCATCGTCATTGAGCATATCTTGTAGTGAGATGCGGAGAGATGGAATTTGGACTTTGAGAGGTAGGATAGCCTCGGTACCATAGACCAGAGAGAAAGGTGTGGCAAGCAGTTGAAGTGCAAATACTAGTGCGGTAGGCCCACAAGGTGAAGGGAATGTGCATATGCCAATCCTTCCCAAGTATCGTCCACTAATTTCATAAGGATTTTGTTCAAGGTTTTATTGGTTGATTCAGCTTGGTCATTGATTTGTGGGTAATAAGGTGACGAGAAACTAAGTTGAATGTCAAAAGCATCACATAAATTTTGTAGGGTTTTGTTTTTGAATTGTTTTCCATTATTGGTGATGAGGCACGAGGAACACAAAAGTGACAAATGATGTGGTGGTTGACAAATTCACATATTTTCTAGAATTTTGTAGAAATGAGGGGAATGGCTTCTACCCATTTAGTGTAATATTCAGTAGCGGTTATAATCCATTGATGGAATTGTGATGAGTGAGGATTGATCTCTCCGACGAGATCCAAACCCCATTGAGAGAAATGCCAAAGGTCTCGTGCGACCTATAAGGCATGACTAGGTGTGTGATGAATATTAGCATGTTGTTAGCATTTCACACAATGTTTGACATAGTCACAACAGTTGGGATTTAGGGTTGGAAAGTAATATCCAAGGTAAAGAATGCATTTAGCGACAGCTAAACCACTAAAGTGACCTCTATAAATTCCATCGTGAACTTCCTTAATGGTGTAGGGAATTTCAAAACTTGTAAGGCATCGTAATAGAATACCGTCGAAGCCGCGCTTATAAAAGAGACCACCTACGATGACATAGCGAGAAATAATTTTAAGAAAGGCATGTTGTCCATTATGAGTGAGATTAGGAGGTAGAATGGAAAGGGAAAGATAGTCAACAAATTGCTTATACCAAAGGTCACGTGGGTCAAGTGCAACAATTCCAACGAAATAGACCTCACGAGGTAAATAAGAGGGTGATTATAACCTTTGTATTGTGATAAATATTTTAGAGTTGGCAGGCAAAGCAGGTATCTAAGAAGCCAGGTAGGCCATGGTATCCATAAATTTATTGGTAGAACGTGGGGTGGTTTCGTATCGTCAAAGGTAGTCAAAAGTATGTCTACATGATGCTTATACTTTTGAATTATTTCATTACGATTAATGGTATATACCATTGAATTAGTTTACGACCGGTTGGGAATCACCAAATATATTGATTGACTTAACATATAAGACATAAGTAGCCAAGAGACCCAATACGAGTTCTTCATATTCGGTGATATTGTTTGTATAATCAAAATCCAGTTTGAAAGATAAAGGTGTAGGTTCACCATCAAGTAGAATGAGGATAATACCAGCCCCACCCCCACGCTGACACTTAGAACCATCAAAGAAGAGGGTCATTTGGTAAGTGGTATCATCCAAGGAGAGGGTAACTATGGATTCATCTAGGAAATCAAAATTAGAGGGTTGATTCTGGAAAAGGTGCGTCTCGCTAGTTGGTCGAAATGGTTTGGCCTTTGATTGATTTTTTATGAATGAATTCGAGGTCGAGGTCAGTGAGAAGCATGAGCCAACGTGTGGCACGCTGATGTTGATAGGGTTTGGTGTACATGTAATGTAAGGGGTTAGTATTGGTGACAACGAAGGTTTTGTGGTTGAGTAGGTAATGGTGAAGTTTGGTGGCGATGAAAACTAAGGCTAAGCAGAGTTTTTGGCATGGGTGTATCTAGTTTCATATTCCAAAAGGGTACGGCTTATGTAATAAACCACTTGCTCTCTATGTTTCTCGTTATGATGAGCAAGCATGGCACCTAAAGAATGGTCAGTGGCGAGAGATGTATAGGTAAAAGGGTTGATCATCCTTAGGAGGAACGAGCATTGGTGTTGAAGAAGGTATTGTTTTAATGCATCAAAGGCTTTTGCAACATTCATCATCACATTTGAAGGAGACATCCTTTTGAGGAGATGATTAAATGGTTTGGCAATGTCGAAAATTTGTGAGATAAAATGATGAATAGATTGTAACTTACCTTGCAACATTCGAAGTTGACAGAGATTAATAAGCGGAGGAATTTCAAGAATAGCCTTCACTTTAGCAGGATCAACTTCTATGCCACGTAAAGAGATGATGAAACCAAGGAGTTTTCCTGAAAGTACTACAAACACACACTTCTTAGGTTGAAAGCAAACACAATACTTGATGAGGTGGTCAAAGATGACCTTAAGGACTTTCAGGTGTTTAGCCCAATGTTTAGATTTTGCAAGAAGATCATCTATGTAATTTTCTAATATGCGATGCATGATGTCATGGAAGATATAAGTCATGGCTCGCTGGTATGTAAGACCGGCGTTTTTAAGGCCAAAAGGCATGACTCGATAGCGAAGGTCACTAGCGGTGATGAAGGTTGTTTTGTGTTGATCTTCTAGAGTGAGTAATATTTGATTATAACCCGAGAAACCGTCCATGAGTGATAGTTTCTCATGGTTGATGGTGACATCAACCAGTTGGTCAATGCATGGTAGAGGGAAATAATCTTTGGGGAAAGCTAAGTTGAGGTCACGGAAGTCTGTGTAAATGTGGAGTCCCCTTATTGCTTTTGTGACAGGAATGATGTTATAAATCCATTGGGGATAGTCAATGGGTAGGATGAAGGAAACTAAGAGAAGGCGTTGAAGTTATTCTTTGACAAGAAGAGCAATACGAGGATGCATTTTCCGCAGCTTTTGTTTTATGGGTTTGGCATCAAGAATGGTTACGATATTGTGGACCACAATTTTTGGGTCAATAGGGCATATCAGCATATGTCCAAGCAAAAACATTGCTATGCTCCTAGAGGAAAGAAGTAAAAGCTTCATGTTCAGTAGTATCTAAAGATTGACCTATCTTTAGAATGTGTGGGTTGTCTTGAGTATTAATGTTGATTTCGATAGTCGATTCTGTTCAACATGGTTTGTGTCTCAGAGGGTAACGACCGGTGAATATAAGAATCTTCCGCACCCATGTAGGTGAGGATAGACTCATCGTCTTGACATTGAATGATGTTAATAGAAGGTGTATCATCATCGATCATGTTAGGATACATGAAGGGAAGAGAAGAAGGAACCTCGCCATTGCGTTGATAGGTCAGAGGTCCCAGGGAAATCATGTTTACAAAATTTTTTAGGAGGGATAGATTCGGGATCTATGGACTCCATGGGTGAAGGTGGTGACATTGGTGAATGGGGTGAAGAAGGTTTGTCTTCCTCAATGAGGTCGATTCGGACCTTCTTAGGAAGTGGTGCGTGCAAAGCTAATGTCACTACGGTCATTGTGCTCTACAAGTGGTACACAAATGATGGTATGATAGCCTTGTTCATAAAAACCAAAGCCAAAGCCTTTCCATGCGAACAATGCAGGAAACTATGAGTGAAGTGGTGATTAGTAAGATATTGGAGGTCAAATGAAAATGATCGTGTTTGGGATGGAGGTTCGGGTGAATAGGTAGCAGTGTCAAGTCCCCCATATGTTAGGTTAGTGCGAAGGTGGGGAGGACCATAAGGGAAAACCTCACCTATGCGGTAGTCATAATCATAATGAGGGTGTTGACATAGGTTTCCATACTCTTACGAAGTGAGGAATGTGTCGATATTATATATGCGGTACTCCCCCAGAGTGAGGTGTTGAAAAAAACCTTCTAAGGGATCGGTAGTCGATATGCGGGTAGCGAGGGATAGACAATTCATTAGATGATTGGGAGGAGGGGTATCGATTGGTTGGAAAGTAGGAGGGTTAGGCTGCAGAGGCTACAGCAACAGAGTAGGAATAGAATAGTTAGATGTGGGAGAGGTAGCGACAACATTGGTGGATGGGCTTGTGGGTGAAGGAGAAGTGGGGGTAGTGGTGGATGGCTTTGGTGGTATAAGTACATTGTTGGGTCAAGTATAACATGTTACAATTTTTGAATGGTGACGGATCGGCGGGGATGGTATAGTTATGTCTTTCATGTTCGAATTTTACATAGTAGTGTAAAGTGGAAGGAACACAACCCATGACACGAATCCAGGGTCTACCGAGTAATAGGTTATATTGGAACTCTCCTTCTAAGACGTAGAATAGTTTTGGGACAGTGTGAGGGCCTACGTGAACATGAAGGATAATGGTGCCAAGGGTGGAGGTGATGGCGTTGTTAAAGGAGTGCAACATAATTGGGTTATTATACATACGTTTTAAGGGATATGCATTTGATTGTATGCGTGGGAGGAGGTGATGTTAATGCTATCACCACCATCGATCATGACACGTCATACGTGTATGTTATCGATATAGTATTGAGTAAATGAATTAAGTGGGATCAAGGTCATCTAACTGGAGAGGTACAATCTCCTCATCAGAGAAGCTAAGGGTGGTGACTTGAGGAGTGGGCATGGGGTAGAAGAAGGAGATGATTTGGTAAGTGAGGCCACATGGTGAGGGGTAATAATGGAGGCCACTGGTGTGGGATCATCGGGTAAAACTTCAATGGATTGCAAAACCTCAATAAGGGTTTATCTATGAGATTCAAAAGTTTGAACAAGATCATACAATGACATCTTTAGAGGGATTGATGTAATTGTCTTATCATTGCATGATGGGTGACGCCGTCAGAGATAGGGTATGTAGGTCCGTGGATGGTGATTTTGGGTGTGGGTGCAGATGGTATATTGGGCATAGGGTTAGTTGATGGGTTAGTTGCTTTTTCTTTTCCTTTTTCTTTCTAAGTGTGGGTGGCAATGTGAACCATGTTAATCTGAGGGGAGGGGGAAAATGGAGAAGGTGTAGGATGAGTGGTGTAATGACATGATGGGAAAAAACCTACCGGGGAGAAAATCCTTGTGAAGTGAGCTAGGTGCAATGACATTTGGGTGGTGATTTGGCTAATTCTCTAATATAGACCATGTTGATCTCAAATTTTGGAGGTGGATAAAATGGTTGTGGGGGTGGAGATACTGATCACTGAATGGGTAAAGGACGATGATGTGTGGTGATAGGTGAAGGTGGAACATGGTCCTCATCAAGAAGGTCATCATCATCAAAAAAATTTTCAGGAGGACAAAGTTGGAGAAGCACGGTTTTGAGCCTTACAATTTTCTACATCATGTCCTGGCACACGATGATAGGCACAAATCTTGGTTTCATAAAACCCATTTGGTTTGGGCTTGAGAGGATTGTAAGGTCGAAGCGGTGGTAATGTGATGAAAGACGTTTCCAAGAGATTGGTTAAAATGTTGGCATAAGACCCCGCTAACGAATCACAATGGGAATTGAGTGTGGGTTTGGGTAAAGGTGTGGATGATCGGGAGGGAAGAGGCTTTATAGGAGGGGGAATGGGTTGACCCACTGGTTTGCTAAGCGGTATTGTTTTAGGTTTTGATGGTATCTGTTTGGGTAAGGGCATGGTAGAAGAGTTAGCGATGGAAGGTTTTGTTGGTTTGACTACATAATGGGGGTAGTGGATTCTTATCTTTGGGTTCGCACCTTCTTGGGTAAAGGTGTCACGGAGTACGGGATGCGATAAGAGAAAATAGATGGTGAAAGGGGACAAGTTACCACGGGGGTAATCGAATTGCATGTGGAGGTTTTGGTAGAGGTTGGGTAGATGACATGGGTTGTATTCGTATAAGAAAGGTTGGGGTTATAGTAACTGGTGGAGGTATAGGTGGTAAGAAGTGTATGGATGAATGTAAGGGTGTTTGGTTTTTGGGTAAATGAGGTGTAACGAAGGCTTGTGATGTAGTAGTAGGTTGTTTAGATTTTGACTGGCCTTGGGTAGGACTGCTGTTTGGTCCAAGTTGATGGATGGTGCCCTAGGATGGAAGGCGGGGAAGGTGACAAAGATGTGGTACGTGAGACGGTGCATGCATGCAGCCTAGAAGGTTGGGTTTTCCTTTTAGGCGAGGGATAATGTTGGTGTGGGCTTGGGAAGATGCGGCTAAGTCCAATTTGATAGGTGGGTGAGTAAGGCTTGATGTCGGCATGACACCCAAAGTAGTGATGGGTCTAGATATGGGTGAGAAGATAGGTGTGGGTGGGTTTTTAGGTTTGGGACTGGTTGTAGTTGTGGGTAAAGGTTTGGATGTAGATAGAGATGATGAAGAAGGAGCCATTTCAATCGGCATGGTCTAGTGTTGATTTGGTTGTTGAAAATACCTTTGGGTAGATTGTGGAAGTATCCTCAGGAAATATTTGTATTTGGGTTGAAACGGGGAGCTAAAGATGTCCCCAGAGCATGGAATGGTCAATGTAATCCAAAAGTGATCGACCAACCGTGAAAATGGGACTACTGAAGAAGAGAATGGAATTGGTTGGGTGGAAATCCTTGTAAAATATGTCTGTGAGACAGGGAATTGTCTAGCTTTGGACTCTGTAGGTAATAGAGCTGAGATCATATCAATGGGGTCTTGGGATGTTGGGGAGAACTACCCCCAACAGGTAGTGGTATGTCTGACGAGTCTCCCATGGGTAAGAGAGATAATAGGTTGGGTGAGGTAGACTTCTCCCTTGGTGGAGGAGAAGATGATGATGATTCTCCTATGGATGGGATAATTAAAAGCGTTGACTGTTTGATAAACTAAGAGGCGATTATGAAATGACATCAGTAGAAAGTGTGGTTCTTCCATGGGTGAAGGAAGAGATGAAGGGGACTCCTCTATGGATGAAGGGGTAAAAGGAGTATGCTCCTCTCGTGGGTAAAGGGCTCATGCGCAATTTCCTCAATAGATGAAATAGGTGGGATTTGAGGGATGACAAAGTATGATATCAAAAATCGCGTGGACTTTACGGACATTGTTGTCATTGGATGAAGGCTTGCTATTTTGATTAGACGATTGTTTAAGGTTAGGGAAAAAAATTTTAAAGATGTGCAAATTTTGATTTGTCGGTGCATTCGGGTTTTCCACGACAAGGTCTCCATTATCTATCATCTCTTGGATAATGTTCTTAAAGGTTATGAAGTTACCGTCAATATGGCCTTTAACATGATGGTAATTGCAGTAGGTGTGCCCTTTATACCATGTAAGCATAGGACGCGAAGGATCAAAATATGTATGAGTTTTTATGGGAGGAAGCGTAATGCCTCCATTTTTAAGAAGCTTTTCCAAGACTAAAGAATAGGGCTCTCCAATCGAAGTGTACTTCCATTGCTCCCACCAGAGCTGAAAGGCCTGGACATGGGAAATATTGGAAGAAGGTTGGGGTTTATTAAAAGGATGAGGTGTACCCGCCTTGAGGACTACCGTGTTAGTAGATCCTTTGGGCTTTGAACAGTTATTTTGATGTTTTGAAGATGAAGAAGAATCGTTTGATTTGAATGGGGTGTTCTTGTTTCATAATTGGATTTTCTTTTCTTCAATGGCACGAATTTCCAGCTTTCATTCCATGGTGAACGCTTCGTTAAAGGTTTAGAAGGTTTGTACCTATAGAGTTGGTGAGATGTGTTTGGCACAAGCTCTAGTGAACAACTCAATAAGTTTAGTTTGAGGTAGCAGAAAACGCGTCAATTGGTTAATAAAACCCTGCTAGTGGGAAATGAAATATGCAATAGATTCATCTTCATACTTTTGGGTTGAATAGAGATCGGTCATGGTGACTTTCTTGGTAACATTGATCAAAAAATGGTCTAAGAAATCTTGGGCTACCTGATTAAAGGAATAAATGGAACATACCAATCCAATGATGGTCCTGTCAAGGACATTGGGAAGGTTCGTAGGAGCAAAGCGTCATCGTGGGTGATTAGGTAGCACCCATGTTTGAATGACCGCAAGTGTTGCTACGGGTCTTCTTTATTGTTGAAGTGATTGAATTTAGGCATTTCCCAATGCATAGGGTAGGGGCGAATGGGAATAGATGGATGGATAGGATCATTATAGATTTCATCATAAGTTAAAGAATTATGGGAGCCAAAAACAGATGCTTCTAAGGTCTGCATCTTTTCCATCATCATCTTAATGAGGTCGTTAGTAGGTTGTGATGAATGGGTGCCCCCTGTAGAAAAAAGGGGTTGATGCGTTGGATGTATGAGGTGGGTGGTATGCTAGTGTATGGTGGTGCTTGAGTATGAGAACTATGCCGGAGGAATAGATGTAGGTGACACATAGCCAAAATAAGTGATAGACAAGGTCGGGGTGGTTGGTAGTATGTGTAAGTGGGTGGGGTAGTCATAACAACTCTAGTGGTGATTGGGGGTAAGGACTACGGGATAGAAAGAACAAGGTTATGGAAAGGGGTGTAAGCTACCGACATTGGAGGTGGTTACGATGTAATAGGTATATGTGAGGTAGTGGGTGCAAATGGGGCTATACTTAAAGCGGCTGTCGAAGGGACAGTTGATGTCGCGGTACGATAGATGACGTAGATGCTGCAATTATAGTAGGCTGTGGGATCTAACCAAGATACCGCAAGTGGTAAAGTAGATGATGGTAGCACTGAGTTGGTGCTAGATGATGTAGAGGTGGGTGCGAGAGCAGGAGGGATAGATACGAGCATGCCATTTATTAACTATCCTGAGGACTCCCGGGTGGAAGAATGAGCAAGGTAAATCTTGGGAGGGCAATGGGATTCTGGTCGAGGAGTCTCGTGAACTCCTCGTCACCAGTAGTAATGGGGATAAGTTGGGTCGAGATCCATAGGTGACAGGATGGATGGCGATGATGGACTAGGTGGGAGTGGCTAATAGCTCGCGTGAAATACAAGGGTGTTAGTTTGGCTATGAGTAAAAACCATGTGAATAAGTGTCTTTGACACAGTAAGACCTGTGTTTTATAAATGAAATAGAAAACAATCGGGGATAGAAAAGAATTGATTATGAGAGGTGAATTAGCAAGTTCTTTGATTAAAAATAGAAAACAGAAGGACCGACGCCAATTAGGCCAACCGATGTCGGTTAGTAAGTGACCGATGATATCACAATAACCGATGTCGGTTACTATGGGAAATTGACAATTTGAGCAAGTGAGACAGAAACTGGGAAAAGTCAACTATGGAAGCTATATTTAGTCAATAATATCATAATGTAGAGGATATGGTGATATCTAGAGATTTTAAACAGAGAAGAAGATGAGATGAGTGCTCTTTGGGTAAGCTGACCATTAATAGCAAGACAGGAACCTGACATTGGTCGAGATGAATTGATGATGGTCGATGTAAAGCGATGCCGGTTATTGTGAAATATATAGAATGAAGAATTTTTTTGTTTTTTGTGAATTAAATTTGAATGAGACACCAACCCATAAGTTTGAGTATGGTAAAAATGAGTCCTGACACACTCAGAAACAAGCTGGAATACACCAACTATGATTATGGAGTGTGAAAGGAAAGAAAAATGGAGAATACAACCTCACACCTCAAAATGCAAGTCAAACACAAAGCTAAGAAAAATACGTAATCCTACAAGTGAATTTAGTGTGTTCTATCTTATGTTATTTAAAAGACTGACTCGTGAATTTAGAGTAGAGTTTTTGGTTGGGAAGGCTTCCTATGAAGAAGGAAATTCTAAAGGCACGTTTTAGGTTATGTTATGATGAGGGTGGGCCATTCTCGATGGGGGCTGGACATAGATAACCAAATCAAGGTGCCCATTGTCAATCCTCGATTGTGTGATCATTATCGACGCTTCTACGGGTGGGATGTTGTTTAAGAAGATGTATATATTCCAATTTGTGCAGTTTGGAAAAGAGAGAGAAGAAATAATGTGCTTTCTATGATTCAGTTATGTCAACCATCAGTTGGGCATGACTTCCAAAGATATAGGTTGCCCTTAGTTTTAATGTGAGATATAATGCAACAAATCAGAATGTTATGCAAGTGTTTTAAACCCAAATTGAAATGTGATATTCGATGTAGCAAGTAATGAATAGGAAGAGGGATGCTCTTTCACTAATGTAATACTAATGAAAGAAAAGAAGTATTCTTTTTATAGCACCAAAAACATGATTTCGAAAGAGGGGAAGATTCCAGAGAAGAAAATTAATGTGGAAGCTTTTCAAAAGGGAAACAAACACCCAAATTTTTCCTAAGAATGAATAAAAATGTAAAAGAACCCCTGATGGGTCCCACTGGGCATGCCAAAATGTTTCATTGTTTTCTTTGTGGATTAGACAAAACAGATAAGGGTATGGGCCAAGGAGGAATACCTGTTGTGATGGTCGGTTGTAGGTTGTGCTCACGTTATGACTTCTTGATCTAATGTTAATTGTGTGAGCTTCCTTTCAATTGGGCTAGGAGGAACTACCTGAAATACAAAACAAGACCATAAAAGAGAGTTATAAAAATTATGTTAGTGGCTTGCGTAGCGTGTGCTAGATCCAAGAAGTGTGGTACTTCATTGGTGGCATTCAAACCACTGTTTAATACATCTTAGCGTAATGAATGACATAAATAAATAAAGTCCTACGGTGTCTAATGAGTTAGGTATCTCATCCAAATACAATAAACAAGTCTAACATAATAGGCTAGGTTATAATCGATTTATAGGTAGGGTAAGTGGTCAAGGTGTTGGAACAGGTTAGGGTCAGGTTTTGGATCACTTAGGTTATTTAGGTGAAGGTTATTAGGTTTTGTTATTGGCAAGGTTGCCAAATACAAAGACCAAGGCGTCGATGAGGTGTGACCAACGATGGTTAAGGGGGAACTAGCGATGATTAAGGCGGCATGGTAGAACTCCAATAAACTAGTTTTTGGGGGTTAGTCTGAGATTGAACAAAGATGGTAAGGGGAATAGTTAGGTCTGTGGAGGTATTAGGAGTGCTCAAAGGTATTCAGGAATCAAGTATGGGTGATTAGATGATTGTGGGTGATGGAATGGTTGGGTTCATAGGAAGGTAACAAGGGTGGGATGAAAATGTAGGTAAAGGTTGATAACATATGTGAAGAAACCTTTTAAATTGAATAAAGATGAAATGACATAGGTGATAAACACACTTACCGATGTTGTAGGTCTGATGGCTAGAAGATAATGATGGTTGATCTGTGAAGTGGTGGTCGATCTTTGCGGCGGTGCCTCCCATAATGCTACCGTGAACATAAATACCTTTTGATCAGATGTGGTGTTGGCTATGGTTGTTTGGATGTGTAAAGAGCTCTAGTTCTTGCTTGCATGCAGATATCCTTTGCTCCAAAACTCGAGAATGTGGCCAACCTTTCAAACAAGGTTACCAAAATGAATATAAGGTAACCGATGACGGTTTAGGGTGATTGGCGTTAGTTTCGGGTTGACCGGCATCGGTTAAGGTGGGAAATCCTAGGTTTACTAAAATTGACAAATCTTGGCAATATTTTGGGCCAGCTCTGTCTATTCTCGTGGATCAAAATAGAATGTTACGTTTTAATGAGCGGGAATGTGGTTAGAGGGAGAATAGGCATATGATTTTAGGGTTGAACTAAGTCTTAGTTCATTAAGGTAGGTATGACTAAGTCTTAGTTAGTTATGGTGAGTGAATGTTGAGTCCTAGTAAAGGGGAAATATGCTAAAAATAGGTTTGTGGTGAGGTGTCTAGGTGAGGTGTCTAGGTGAGGTGGAGATTAGTTTTAATTAAGGTATTTAAATAATGAATGAAGTGAGGATGAGTATTAATTTAATTGTAAATAATTAAATTAATATTAATGTGGGGTAGAAGGGTCATGGTTAAGTGAATATGTTTAAGTTGACTATTCGAAAGGGGACCAAGGGGAGTGTGACCCAATTTTAGTTTTTACACCGAATCTTATTATTTTCAAGCATTTAGGTATTGTAAGCCTTTTTTTATTTCTAGTAAACTTATCTAAAACATTCAAGTATATAATGTTTTGAAGTGTTATTCACTAGCGTAGGGATTATAATTAATCTCCTCCCATTAGTCATTTAACCAAATTCATTATATACAGCTAGGGATTATTTAAAATAATCAACTTCCATTTAATTACACCACTAGTTAGTTGTTTAATTCAAAAATTAAAAGACACTTGAATGTTATGATAATTGTCCATTTATCGGCTACATACATTGATAATTATTAAATAAATATAGCCTTTGGTTAGTGTTTAACAATTTATGATAAGTAAGATTTCACAAATCCAGTATTTATCATTTACCCATATTGAGATATTAATACATACAAGTAATCATCTCTTTATTAAAATCATAGAATACATATGCCATTAAGGTGAAATATATAATTGATACAGTAACTCTCACATAGTGAGGTTTGAATATTAACAAAGGATCCAAGATCCCAACAATTACAAGTCAAAATCCCAGGATATCATTCTTCTACAAATTGAAATCCAAGTATCTCATTTAGTTCCAGGCTACGATAAAACTTCACAAGACATGAGTTTCTACATATCCCCATATGATGGCTAATTGTCCTGCAAGACTGGAGTAGTGGTATGATGTCAGTTCCAAATGAACTGGCATGAATATTGCCTCCATTTTCTGATGCAATTATTTAATAAAATATGAAAATATATCCATGTTGTTTTATCAACAAACACATGGTAATACAACTGAGAATGTATTACTACATGTTTTCCATAAAGATACAACTATGGATGCACACTAATAGATCAACCAATTTCTATTTCAGTGATCATGTATCCCTCTAATCACAAGGATCACGACATCCTTATTTCAGTTTCAAACAATAAATATTCAATGTTTAAATTTTACATAAACCGTAGGAACAATATGATTAAGAAGAGTACAATTTTTTTATAACTACCATCACAAGAGAGTAATCAAGCCATAATCATTCGGTATCCAAATTCATGTTATAACTACAAGCAAATCACACTTTACATAGTACATATTTTAAGTGTTATTTTTATTTCCTTCCAATCAACGATCAACTTAACAAAATTGTCCAAAATCGTCATTACCAAAAACCAATCAAACATATCCTTTCTAGTTAATGAGCAACTCATCATATCGTCCAAGAACATCATTAACAAGGAAAATAAAACATATTTTTTCCAGTCAATGAACAACTCTACAAAACGTACAAGAACATCATTAATAAGGAAAATAAAACGTATTATTTCCAGCCAATGGGTAGCTCAATAAAATGTCCAATAACATCATTAACAAGGAAAATAAAATGTATAATTTCTAGCCAATGAGCAGCTCAATAAAATGCCTAATAACATCATTAACAAGGAAAATAAAACGTATTATTTCCAACCAATGAGTAGCTCAATAAAATGTCTAATAACATCATTAACAAGGAAAATAAAACGTATTATTTCCAGCCAATGAGCATCTCAATAAAATGTCCAATAACATCATTAACAAGTAAATAAAACGTATTATTTCCAGCCAATGACCAACTCAATAAAATGTCCAATAACATCATTAACAAGGAAAATAAAATGTATTATTTCTAGCCAATGAGCAGCTCAATAAAATGTCCAATAACATCATTAACAAGGAAAATAAAACGTATTATTTCCAAACCAATGAAAAATTTCAATAAAATGTCCAATAACATTATTAACAAGGAAAATAAAATGTATTATTTCCACCAATGAGCAGCTCAATAAAATGTCCAATAACATCATTAACAAGGAAAATAAAACGCATTATTTCTATTCAATGACCAGCTCAATAAAATGTCCAATAACATCATTAACAAAGAAAATAAAGCGTATTATTTCCATCCAATGAGCGATTCAATAAAATGTCCAATAACATCATTAACGAGGAAAATAAAATGTATTACTTCCATCCAATGAGCAGCTCAATAAAATGTCCAATAACATCATTAACAAGGAAAATAAAACGTATTATTTCCAACCAATGAGCAGCTCAATAAAATGTCCAATAACATCATTAACAAGGAAAATAAAACGTATTATTTCCAGCCAATGAGCAGCTCAATAAAATGTCCAATAACATCATTTTAACATGTTCTTTCTGGTAAATGAACAACCTAAAAAGAAAACCCATAAACCAGATTTACCCATATACCACAGGCCTATAATGTTGAAGTCGATTTGCATACAAAGATAACAATATGCTTCAAAAACTTCTTGCTACAAATTCCTATAAAATCCAACACAATTTTTTCCAAATTCTAGAAAAGAAAAGAACTAATGGCAAATCATTTTGCACATACCCAACACGTTTTTATTCCAGTAATAATTTTTTCTGTTAATAATTATTAAAATCCGGAAGCAAATATATCAGGCAAAACACAGAAATACCAGGAAAAACATTTTGCACACTACCCAAAATCACTTTGCTCATATAAATAAAGTTTTGTTTGACTGTAATAAAAACCCAGAGGCGAAATCGATTTGGAATACAGGAATCGACTTATCTCGAAAAAATCGACATGGGTATCCATGCATCCAAAAATTTTTTTAGCAAAGTTTGATTTGGAACACACAACTTCACAAAAACGTTTTCCTTCTTCTAGTACAGAAATACCCAACTCCCTCTTTTCTTCTAGGTACAATTTATTTTTATAGAAAGAAGAAATCTTAACAATTTTTTTATTTTTGTAGATCCAAACCAAGAACCCCATCTATGTTTTGGGTTTAGCTGAATCCACACAAAGAAAACTAAAAAACCAGAATCCATCGATTTCCTTTTCAAATTTTACATTCATTCCTCCAAACAAACAAATCAAAGGCTATCCACAAATTCCATTGATTGCCATTAGAACAGAATGCATATTTCCACAATTTTTACTAAATAATGCAGCAGAGAAGGGAGAAGATATTCATGCCTGGAAAGAAAACCAAAATCAACAACCTCCTACTCTTCCAGCTCCCACAAGTTGAATCCCTCCTTCCTCCAAAACTCACGCATATCTCCCAAAAGGGAAGAGTGAAAATAGGCAAAGGAAAAAAAAAAAAGAAAATAATAATATGAAAGAAACTTTAGTTGGGCAACTTATTGAGGAAGTTTTGGGCTTCCCAATGTTGGCACATGCATCAAATGCATGCCACATACTTGGTGCCATGTGAAGGTGTTTCACTTAATGGTTACCCAACTTAATGGTTAAGTTAAATTTAATCAACAAAATACAAGTCCACATATTACCATAATACTTACTTGAATTTCTAGGTTCCATATAAAACATTCCAATAAACGAAAAACACCAAGTCCGTAAATGATAATTCAAATATTCTCATAAAGTTGGCTTGACATAACATTTTCAATTAAAACCGAGTCAATTATTATCAAGGGTCATAAAGAAAGTTAAACATAACAAAAGACGACCACACCGATTAAAAGAAAGTAACCGAAATACCAATATCCGAAAGATTCATTATTATTTATGAACCATTTTACCTGCGATCAAGGCCTAATCATGTTTAGGCAGGATCATCAAGGTGGGTGCGAGGTTACCTATTCAACAGTGTCATGCCCCGCAACCGAAGCTGTGGGTCATGACACTACGGACCAAATGAACTCATACACATAATGATGATCTCGTATAATCCTGATTAGATTTAACCGTAGTTAATTTAAATTTTCTAGAAATTTGGGATGTTACAAGAATAAACATCAATATTCACCATATCCACTACATGAATATCAATATCAATATCATTAGTCCTTCTCGAATGAGTATTATAACAATCAATTTTGTTTAACCGAACTAAAATAGTTAGAATTACATCATATTTTCAACTAATCGAAGCTAGTATTATTTATTATATGTTGATTTTTTATCTTAAAAGTTGAACTCACATATTTTTAATCTAAAAATATTTATGAATGTATTCATTTTCTTCCTTATTGAATAATATGTAGAATATTCCTTGAAACCATATTACAAAATATTCTCTTCAATCAAATATAAAAATCATTTACTACTTTCAATTATATCTCGTGTGTGTGTGTGTGTAGGTACACGCACGCACACATATATATGTTAAGGTACATCTTAGTGTGTGTGTGGGTGTGTGTATACACACACACACACAAAGAGGTACCTTAACATATAACTTACTAATTTTTTTTTTTGATTGGTAAACGCTTTTGACCGGAGCTATGAACCAGGAGGGGTAAAGGCCCCTACCCAATTAACAAAGAAGAAGGAGAAGATGAAGGAAGAGGGAATATAGCAGAAAAACAAACGAGCAGGAGGGAAGAATGAAGACGGAGAACATAAGCTCGACAAAGAACCAGGAAGACGAAAAAAGAAAGACTGCGTCAGGAGGACGCCGAGATGCACTGCAAGGGTGAAAAGATTAACCATGTGACGTGCCAAAGCACGCTCGTTAGCCACTCTGAGCAGCAGATTGAATGCATCGCCGACACGGTCTTTTAACTCATTGAGGTGGTCGATCGCCGAATGCACAGGAAATAATGCAGCGTCGATGTCGACTGCAGGGAGGAAACGATGGTCCAGCGAAGGATGAAAATTTTGTGCAAAGGTGACCAGGTCGCGATACTGGCCGCAAAGCCACTGGATGCCGCGACCAGAACCCAAAGCTAGTTCATCAACCTCCTCCACCCACAACAAAGGATCTGGGAGGGAAAAATCAGCCAGCTGTTCATGCAAACCCACCCTGTGAACTGGGTAGATTTCATCCTCCGTGACGAATTCAACCACAGCAGGATCTGGGTGGAGAAGGAGGCAAAAAGATAAAAAGCTTGACGTGATTTTGAGTCATCCTGGGGTGCCGAGAATGGAAATGATAAGAATCACCCGAATGGATTCGATTGCTTCTGCTTCCTCGGTGAAGAGTACTTGAAAATGATAGAGAGACGATGGTGATCAATAGCAGAAGAATCACCAGTTCCTAGAATTGACCACGGAGAGCTACAAATGGGAAACCGATGAAGGCCATGGGAACCGAAAGCAAGTGAGACCAGAGAGACTAGCAAGTCGAAAGCAAGCTAAAAGAAAGAAGCTCGGGTGGTACTTAAGGGAGCCATAACGCGGAACACTCGGAACTAACTTTCAGAGGAAAGGATTGACATGAGTCCTTCCTGACCGTAGTGTCACTTTGGAGACTATTGCATTTGTGTGCGAGAAGTCAATCGCAAAATTAGCTAAAAGATCTGCCACCGAATTGGATTCTCAAAAAATGTGACTGATGCTCCAAAATTTGAGTTTACCGAGCAGAATAAGAGAATGAATAAAAGGATTAATACGCCAGGAAGAGGTTGAACCCTTAGAGACGGAAAAAGTAATTATTTGGGAGTCTCCTTCGATATGCAAAGTATCCCCACCCATTTTGATGGCTAGTTTGACTCCTCCAAGAGGGCTTGTACTTCCGCCAGATTGCAAGAACAGTTGCTCAATGGAAAGGAACCCGCCGCAATGAGGGCACTAGCCTCATCTCGAAGAATGCAACCACCCCGAAAAACCGGGTTGCCTCGGAGGCTCGTCAAAATTTAGTTTCCAAGAGCCTTTGGGGGAGGTCTCCACAAAGCTTGTTTCCTACGAATGAGCTTCTCAACTTGGGAAAGGCCTCGTTTGACAATGGATCCGGGTTTTGGAATTTTGATTAGAGGCCAGACCTTGGAGATGCGAGCATCCATCGAGGAGAACGAAGGATTGTTCATACTATTCTTGGAGACTATTTTAGAAATAACAACTTCAATTTGCTCAGAAAGGTAGGAAGAGAGCTCTGTTGATTACGAAAAGACGCAAGTTTCTCTCCCACCAGATATGCCACATAAGAAAAAAAGGGGCCACCTACCAAATGGAACTCAAAGAACTATTGTGTCCCATAGACGACCAGGACAGGAGGGAGTCATTAATGTTGTTGCAATGTACCCAAGAGAGGTTTAGTTTACCCAATAGCCATTGTCAGCCATGACCCGCAAAGGGGAAATGGAGGAAGAGATGATCGATATCTTCTTCCGCAGACCGCAAAGAACACATTTGGAGGGGCCGGCATAACCCCAGGATCTTCTTCGTAATTGGGTAAGAGACTTTGTTTTTAAGAATGAGCCAGCCGAAGATCGCCACTTTAGGGAGAAGAGAGGAGTGCCAACATCCAAGCTTGGGGAGATCGATAAAACCAGATTGAGAGAGAAGCATGCGATAGCCATCTTTGACAGAGTAGATGCCGAGACAGAGCCAAGCTAGAGCAAATGATCCTCATAGTCTTTATAAGCAACTCTTCTCGAGAGAATCTCCTCCAACAAAATAGAGCACTCCGATACGGGACATTCAGAGGAGAGGGATCTTTCCATTGCCACGTAGGAGACCCATCGATGACGAGAGCCATAATTAGCAACGTGAGAACCCCATGACAAGCTAGTTTTATTCATTAACATTGTTGAGAGAGGGAACCAGGTTAAGAGGAGAGCACCCATTCCAACTATCCTCCCAAAAGTTGACCCTGAGTACCATTGTTAACAAACCATGAGACCAAATCAGCAATTAGAGATCTGCATTTGCGCATGAAATTCCATATATGGGAACCTTTGGGGAGCTCTTCACTGGAAAGAAGAAGCTCCGGCCTACCAGCCGCCAGATATTTGTGGGAAAGAACCTGATGTGCCAACTTTTGCGGGGAGGAGATAAAGTTCCAAACAAGTTTGGCACCCAGGAAATATTATGCAAAGCTAAATCCGTAATCCCCAGACCGCCAGAAGAGATGGGAGATTTAACTACATCCCATTTGACCAAATGGAATTTGCGGTCTTCACTATTCCCCTACCAGAGGAAGGTTCTGATAATATTTTCAAATTTCATTAGCACCGAATTAGGAAGAGCTAGAACAAATAACATATAAACTAGAAGAGCGCAAAGAACTGACTTAATCAGAAGCAAACGACCCACCAAAGAGAGCCATTTCCCTTTCCAAGATTGTAGCCTAGCCAACAGGGACTGCAGAAGGTCATTCCATAAACTAGCTTTGCCAGCTCCAGAGAATAAAGGTATACCCAAATATTTATGAGGGAGTGAGCCAGAAACGAAACCAAGGATCACTAGAATCCTTCTTTGCGAGCCGAGGAGGAACATTAAAGAAGAAAATGACAGACTTATGGAAATTAATTACCTGGCCCGCAACATTAGAGTATGAATTGAGAATATTTGACAGTGCTCGGGCTTTGGGGAAAGTGGCCACTCCAAATAGGAATGTATCATCTGCAAATTGTTGGTGAGTGAGAGGAGGCAAGCTGGAGGAAGACGATAGGCCCATAAGTGAGCTGGAGAGGCTACTGCTGACTTAATGCTATGACTCAAAGCTTTGGCCACCAAAATAAAAAGGAAGGAAGAAAGGGATCTCCCTGCCTAAGGCCCCTGCTGCTCCGGAAGAAACCTTCAAGCAGATCATTCACCAGAACCGAGAAGCAAGGAGTAGAAATGCAATTGAAAATCCACTCACAAAAGTGATTGCTGAAGCCCAAAGCCTGCAAAGATTTAAGAAGGAACCTCCAATTAATCCGGTCATAGGCTTTGCTATAATCCAACTTGATCATCATCCCACAGGCGTGAAGAGAGCTGTAAGGTGTGAATAAGTTCATGAGAGATGATCACTCCTTCAGAGATAGATCTACCGGAAGAAAGCCACTTTGCTCTTGCGAAACAATAGAATAGAGGAAGGGGTGAATACGGGAGGCAATAGCTTTAGAAATAATCTTATACGAGGTATTGCAAAGGGAAATTAGATGGAAGTCATCAAACTTATCAGCGGGAGATTTTTTGGGGAACATACAAATGAAAGTGTGATTGAGAGAACCAAGGACTTTGCCCGAAGATCGGGATTCTTCAACAGCTTGCCAAACAGAAAAACCAATCACTTCCCAGAAATCTTGGTAAAAAGCAGCCGGGAAACCATCCGGACCAGGGGCTTTGTCATGGGCCATAGAGAAAACAATTTTATGGATCTCCTCCAAAGAAAGGAGAAGATAAACTTTCGTTATCCGCCTCGAAACCAACTTGGGAATTTGATCGAGCAGAGGGGATTGAGAGGCCAAAGAAGAATGTGTTTCTTCGGTTAAGAGCTTATGGAAAAAGGAAACCGCCTCCTCTTTGATTGAAGGTTGAGTGGATAACCACGTGTCATCGGGAAGAAGCTTGATAAGAGATGTAATTTGTGTTTCTCCTAGCTTTAACCGAAGCGTGGAAAAATTTGGTATTCTTATCACCATCTTTTAACCAAATTTCCCTAGATTTTTGATGCCAAAAAGATTCTTCCTTCAAAAGAAGATCACCCAGACTCGCTGAGAAGGGACTTTTCGAGATGAAAATCATCAATCTACATACCAAACCTGAGAACCCTTTCATTTAGAATACGGAGAGCTTTCTCCACTCTTATCTTTTCTTGAAAGATGTTTTTAAAGGAAGAAGAATTCCAAGCTAAAAGTTTATCTTTAAGCATGGATAGCTTTTTAGATAGAATGAACATTTTGGTGCCAGGCACTGAGAAGGAATCCCACTAGGATTTGATCAACGGTTTAAGAGAGGGATCCTGCATCCACATACTTTCAAACTTGAAAGGCGAGCGCCGAGGGGGAAGATCAAAATTAATAGTTAAAGAAATAGGAAAATGATCTAGAACCAGACAGGGGGGAAACACTACTTTGGAGGAGGAAATTTGATGAAGCCAAGATTCCGAGATCAGAAATCTATCCAATCTAACCGCCAAGTTCCCAAAGCTTGCTTGACAATTATTCCAAGTGAACCACCCAGAGTGAGGTTCCAAATCCACCAACTTGGAGGAATGAACAAAGGAAATGAAATCAGATTGGGAACGAGGTTGCCAACTGATTCCACCACGTTTATCCCGATCAGAAATTGTAGCATTAAAATCCCCAGCCACTATAGATTTAAGATCTGGGAGGGAGCTAAGGAATCCTGAATTTTAAGCCAAGTTTCCCTTTTTGAATAGGATTATTTGGACCATAAACATTACAAAGGAAAAAGTCTCCTCATAATGTTTTAGGATAACTGACACCATTGAAAATTGGCGTGAGAAGAAAGGGAAGCCACACTACAAATGGAGGACTTCCATAAAAGCCCCAACCCTCCAGAGGCACCTTCCGAGTTAACAAAAAGGCCTTCCCAACCACGCCAGCTCCGAAACCACCCTTCTAAACACGCCGAGCTAGACATCTTGGTCTCTTGCAACAAACAAATGGAAATGTTCATATCGGTGACATAGCGCCTTAGCAGACGCTACTTGTTAGGGGCGTTAAGGCCCCTAACATTCCATGAAAGGATGTTCATCTTTTGTTCAGAGAGGACTCGCCTCTCTTACTTGAAATAGAGAAAAAAGAGCCTAGTTGAGATTGATTACCAGATGCCACCTCTTTTAAAGAAGACCGAGATTTGGAGGGCCACCCTACAGGAGCTTTGGACCGAGATTTAGGTTGTGAATTGGCGGAGTAGGAAGAATACCACGGCTAGAATTCAAAATCTCACCTTCTTCTTCCGAAGGAATAGGTTCTTCCTCATCTGCTTCAGCGAGAGGCATTGAGAAAATCTTCTTTATTCCCCACCCAATTTTCAAGAGAGGCGACATCAGAGCCAAGGCCTAAAGCAATACCTTCTTGGAATAAAGAAAGGATGCACGTTGAGTCTTGAACCACCGAAGCCATTTCTTTTACGAGAGAGATGGTGCTGGGATCCAAATTTAAAGGTTCCAAGGAAAGAGACTTTTCCTCGACAAGAGGAGGGGGACAGAGAGGCTCGGAGATAGGAGGAGGGTTCGCCGCTGCAGGAGCTTGAGACTAGGAGGGCTTCTTCTTCCAAACAATTGCCTCGAAGAGGGAGGCTCTTTACAGGCATTCTGGAAGTGACCCGGTTTACAACTGGCCAAGAAAAGGAGTTTGAAATGGTCTCATAGTCCACCCTCTGAACCCATTTACCATTGGGGGAGAGAATCACAATCTATCTCAATTTTTTAGATAAATCTACAAAAATACAAACCCTTGCAAAGGAAGAAAGGGTGCCTTCGAGGGTAACGGGGTCGATACGGATGACTCTCCCCAGCCAGAACAAATTTGTGAGAGAGAAGAAGGAGACCAAAACTCACTAGGAAGAGAATAAAGGCGAACCCAGACCTGAAAACCTTCCATGATGGCTTGGTCAGGATCGAAATGAGCTGACCACTTCCGAAGATGTAGCCCTGAGTCAAGAAACAAGAACTCTTTCCTTTCAAGGGAATCGTCCCTTTGAGCTTGGCTATGAAAAATGACTAGGAAAAAGCCTTTGTCCAAGAATCTAAGCGAAGACCACTCCCCCATTGGGTGTCACACCAGGCTCTGATACCATCAGCCCAAAGCCACCGACCCACAAACTTAGTGATAATAGCTCATGACCAAGAAGAAGCAGTTGGGAATTGAGGTCGACCGAGCACTCCAAAGAGACTGTCATAGAATCTGCTTCCTCCGAGGCATCGGAAGAAGGAACATTCCCCAAACATGAACTAGGAAACTACTACGAAGAGCCCAATGTGGGTCCCAAACCGAGCAGCGATTTAGAGAGAGTAGGTCCCCGCCGTGCCGACAAAGCGATCCATTCAAACCAGCCGGGCAGAGAAGGCCGTTGTTATCGGCGATTTGAAAAAAATTCTGTTCTACGACTGTCCCAAGGAATTAGAGATAATTTTTTCTACCTCATTTTTTTCGTCCAATATTTTCTTGGGCTAAGCTGATTTTAATTAGCTCCTTATCTATTTAATTAGTGGTTAATTAAAAATCGTCTCTTCTTAACTTTATTGTCATTTTTAATCATTTTTATTCTATTTAATCTCTAAATTTAGACTAATTGGGAAAACTAGAAGTATGAGTTTTTTCATATAACTTATTAATATTACTAAGAGGTACCTTAACACATTGATAATTTTTTTTTTTTGGTAAAATTTTCGTGTTTATTAATATAAACACTCTCTTATTTTCATATAATATAATTAAAAAATGTAAATATAATTTATTATTTTATTTTTAAATAAAACTTAATTTATTATTTTATTTTTCTAATAAAACTTAATAAATTATTTTATTCATAATTTTCTTTTAAAATTGTATTATAAGTATCACATACTTAAAGAAGAATAACTTTTAACGTCCATGAGGCCACTAAAAAAACAATTCACGAGACATTAATTTTTGCTAAAGATCTTTCTAGCATTCGGATATTCATCAAGTAAGTTTGATAGTCAACTCCCTATTTTTTCAACCATATTCTCGCTCAAAATATCATGTAAGGATGCAACAACCACAACACTAACAAACTGGGCACTAATGTCATTGTAAGCACTACACTCCAAAATGAAATGTTTCTCGACTCCACCGCCCGGTAGTGAGAAGACACAAACTCTCTATTCTCATACTTCTTTGGGTCTTTTCCATCTCGCATGTTTCACACATCGAAGACTATGTGAATTAGTCCTCATTTGAGCGATGAACATCTTTGCTTTACACAAGATATTAGCCCCTATAAAGTCTTTTGTTGATGATCACATGTAGAGTTAAATTTCTCCAAACAATACCTCTTCTTTCTCCCTAATGACTTTCCCCACATAACTTGATGAAATTTATTTATGCCAAAAGTATTTATCTCATGGCTATTATTAGGACATGCATTCAAGTAAATGTTCCATTTTAAAAGCTATTTGTTGTTTTGAATCATCTATGACTTATTTCTTTTCTCAAAAATTCGTTGAGGACGCCTTAGGCCATCTACTTGTCCATTTGCTAGACCCTTTTTATTAAATATGTTTTGAGATGAACCATAACAATAGTTTCTAAAAGTACAACACCCATTTTAGCTAGAAGAATCTCATATGAGACCGATATCTTTAGTTTGAACTTGCTAATAATCATATTTTTGAATACTCTCAAATTGTTTCCACCTTAAGCTTAAGATGTTCCAGCCCAAACCTCGCATCTAGTTACTAAATCAGATCACAAACCAATTTTTATGAAAATTCAATGTATAGTGGACCAACACAATGAAAATCAGGTCGTGTCTAGCCAAAGCACACCTCAGTTTCAAGGAAGCATTCTCCGACTGAGAAAAATCAACAAATTTTTAGGGCAACACTTCAGGACAAGCTTCAAGAAAGAGAAAATCAGAAAGAACAAGTTACAAATTACATGAGGAGTGAGTGGCTAATGCATGCTATCCAAGAAGCCTTAAACATGTGCAAGAGAGCGAAGCCTAAAAAGAAGGCAACAAATAGCTTCCCAACAAACCCATGGTATGATGAAGAGTGCAAAGCAACACGAAAATTGCTAAAGAAGTCAGCAGGTAGAACAAAGGAAAACAAAAAAATGTATGAGCAACTAGTGAGAAGAAAAAAAGAGGAATATACTAGATCCAGAAGGAAGGAACTAATCTATTTAGGGAAATATGAACCAAAGAGGTTCTAGAGGGAACTTCGTAAGGAGAAAATGCACACAGAGAACAACATAACAACAAACCAATGGTTAGAATACTCAAAGCAACTTTATGAATGGGAAAGTGAGCAAGTGCTCCCTCCCAATATCATGGTTAATGACACCCTTTTCACAAATGAAGACATCACATAGGGGATCAAAAAGCTTGCAACAGGTAAAGCTCGGGACATAGACAACCTTCAAGCAGAACACCTAAAATGGGGGCAGACATTCTAGCACCTGAAATCAAAACAATCTTCAATGGGGTCATTCAGAATGGTTTTCCAAAAGAGTGGACAACCAACCTAACCATACCTTTGTTCAAAAGTGGAGACATAAATAACCCTTCAAATTATCGAACCATCATGGTCAATCCTCTTTTTGCAAAGTTATTTGGGAGTATGATAGAGCGTCGGATCAAAGAATCGGGTAGAGGGAGGAGGAAAGAGAGCAAAAGGGCAAGCAGGTTTTAGACCCAAACACTCAACCATTGATCATTGTGTCACACTCAAACATCTAGTTGAAAATGCATGGGAAAGAAAAAAGGATGCCTATTGTTGTTTTGTGGATTTCAAAAAAGCTTTCGACACGGTACCACAGAGCAAAATGTGGAACAGAATGGAGGAATTAGGGGTTCCAACACACTACAGGGCAGCTGTTCATAGATTGTATGAACAAGTGAAAGCTAAAATCAAAACGCATGCAGGGTTATCCGAAAGGTTCAGGAGTGATATAGGTGTCAAGCAAGGTTGCCCTCTCTCTCCAACTTTATTTGGGCTATACATCGACAAACTAGAAGAGTGGATAAACAAATTCGGAGGTAATGGGGTGCATCTAGCTAAGTATGTGGTAAAACTCCTGCTTTATGCGGATGATCTAATTCTAATGGCAGAAACAATCCAAGACCTCAAGAACCACCTACTCTCTTTAGAGCTCTTCTGCAAAGAAGTAGGGATGCAGGTAAACATTGGCAAAACCAAAGTTATGATTTTCTCCGTGAAGAAGACAAACCAACAACCCAAATTTCAGTTTGAAGGTGAACCTCTAGAAGTAGTGTCAGAGTACAAATATCTAGGCCTCGATTTTCATAACAAGCTCAAGTGGGACATTTGTAGGATGAAGTGAATCCATGGAGGTTGGAGAGCTCTTTTTGCGCTCCAAAACAGGTGCAGAAACATTGAACTATGGGATTGGAAGACCACTAAGGTTCTATTTGGGCTGCTTGTCATTCCAGTGATATTATATGGCTGCGAGGTATGGGCTAGTGGAATGGCAAATTCAAAATGGAGACAACTAGAAAGAATTCAAAAACGGCTTATAACACACCATTTCAGAATTAAGGCTACGGTTCCCTATGAAATCATCATGGCTGAAACAGGTTCTTTCCCCTTGGAGGCAACTGCTATGACCAAGCTCATAAACTACCTGAAAAAAGTTGGAAACATGAAAACAGACAGATGGCCTAGGGTTGCAATGGACGAAGAGTTACATAGACGAAAGAACACGTGGATGAAGCAGAACTACAAATGGATGGAAAAATGGGATATCAAGTTAAACGAATGCCGAATCTTAACAAAGACATCAAAAACTATGTAAATGAAAAGTTCAGATTGATGATGTGGCAGAAGAAAATAAGCAGGAAGCGTCAACATTACATTACTGAGTTCAATCCAACTTGTGACCACGGTGAAAAAGCCTATATAGGGGCGAAATAAAATGGAAAGAGAAGATCCTCATTGCTCAACTAAGGACTAGCTCTCACAAACTTAGGTGTGAAATAGGGAGGTGGACAATACCCAAAGAGCAATGGGAAGAGAGAACTTGTGTATTGTGCAATACAAGGGCAGTTGAGACAGAAGCACACTTTATCCTCCAATGTCCTAAGTACATGAATATTCGTTCCAGATATGAAGGAATCCTAAACAGTGGGTCCATGGTAGAGCTATTTGAGGAAAACAAAATAAAAGGCTTGGGGGAAATGTTATCTTAGATTAGCCGGAAGAGGAACAACCTTTTAAAAGAGTTTAGGAAGCACACTATGGTCTAAGGCGGTTTGGTACAATTATGTGGTCCCATAGACCTGCCGGTCTCATGGACGTAATTAAAATCTTTCAATTTCAATTTCTAAAACCACAAACAAAATCTGCATAGTTTTCCAATCCCATAATTCTACCTCTTTACATTTGTTTTGAAAAACAAAAAAACTCTTCACAACATACATACTAATTCCCATATAACCATTTTATTCTTGTTCAATTAACTTTTATTCGCCTAGTCGCATTGTCACCCTTGTAATCATTAATAATAATAAAACATACAAATACGATGAGTATCAAATTATCCGTAGAGACCCTTGCAACGTCGAAACAGAAGCAGAAACAGAATTGGATCACGCAATTTTCTCAATGGCTTCCCTGCCACAGGTGCGCACTTACCCTCTATTTTTTCTCTCGTTTTTTTAGTTTTAAATTGGATTTTCTTAAGCAAATTAATGGCACTTTTCTGCTTACAATTTAAAGCCGGGGAGATGCCATGTATGAAGGTGAGGACTTTATATAATTCTCACTGAAAGTCTTACGGCTATTTTTCATCCCACTGTAACACTACTTTTAAGGGAACCGTAGATTCTGTATATATCTTTAGTTTAATTGAATATATTTTGTTTTTTTGGGGTTTCGTATCAACCAACCCATGGCAATGGAACTAGATTCCTGGATTATTTCTATATGTGAGAACTGAGTGAATCTCCTTGATTGATAGAAAATAAAACTCCGCATAACCAAAATAAAACCATACGGAGAGAGGGCCTTTTGGGGCACCCGAGAATAAAAGGAATGTAACAATATAGAAAATAATCGGAATGTTAGTGATGTGATATAATGTGATGGATGCAGGTAGGGGCATAACTTCTTATTTAAATACCTATTCCGAATATGATGGAGAGTAAACACTGTATGTTCTACATCCCCAACATCAATCCCAACTCCCAAGGGTGAGCCACAACATTGTTCACTCAAAATAAGATGGGTTTTATACTCCGAGATCCCACCATAAATACAACATAGAGGGTCCAAAGGAAGGTTGCATTTACTCACCAATTCTTCTCAAAAGGGAGGCATTTACTCACCATTCTTCAGAATGGCAGGCCTTGAAAGTTGGAGCGAGTTTCTCATCTGACAAACTTAGCCTCAACAAGTGGCATGGTGAAGATGCCCACAATCCCATTATCACTCCATGTAAATTGAAGACCTTGCATTTCCTCTTGAATACAATAGTAAATACTGAATGTAATGCTGATGAACGTCAATATGCTTTGTCTTAGCATTCTTAACTAGATTATGAGAAATTGAAATAGCACCCTGGCTGTCACAGTAGTGTTTGGCTGATCACTCCCGTGGAAGACCAAGCACTCTTAACAACTCTCGAATCCTTGCTGCCTCTTGTGCAGTGTTCACTACTCTTTACTCTGTCTCAGTGATGGATAATGCAATCACCTTCTGCTTCTTACATGACCTAATCCAAGATGATACACAGTCAGAAGTAGACTATTGCATGTCCGCATAACCAGCCCAGCCTGGGTTTATATAACCCTCTAAGATCTCTTCACTGCCTCTAGAGTACATGATTCCCAATTGAGTAGTACTTTGAATATAGCTCAATATGTTATTGGCTGCTTCCCAATGGCTCTCCTTCAACTTCTGCATATACCTACACACAAGTCCTACTGAAAAAGAAAGATCTGGCTGAGTAAGAGTTAAGTAAAAAAGGCTCCCAACAAGCTGCTTGTGCAAGGTAACATCAAAGTTGTGTTATAGAACATTGAGCTTTCAATTCAACTCTCGACTGATATGGGGTAGCTGATGGTTTGTACTTATCCATGTGAAACTTATTCATCAAGTTAAGTACGTACTAATGCTGTGAGATAAATATCCCATTCTCCAACCCCAATACTTGTATCCCAAGCAAGAGATGCTACAAGCCTAAGTGATTCATCTGAAAAGTTCTCTTCAACTTATCCATCGGATTGTATATCAGAGAAATATTAATAATCAAATCGTTGGCATAAAACATCAATATCAACATATGACCATGTACATGCTTCATGTAAACATTATGGTCAAATTCACATTTGGTGAGGCCACAAGACATAAAACTTATTTGTCTTCTCATGCCATGCTCAGGGGAGCTGCTTCAATCCATTGTGTGACTTCGTAAGTCTGCATACAAGCATGTTTTATCACCATGCTGCTCAAAGCCTGTGGGTCCTCCATGCAAATCTCCTCCTCAAGTTAACTGTTGAAAATGCACACTTCACATCCATTTGTTGCACTTTCCATCCAAATCTGGCTGCTAGAGAAGGAACAATATAGACGGATTCTATCTTGGCAATTAGAGCATAAGTCTCCCAATAATCAATGCCCTTCTTTTGAAAGTATCCTTTAGTCACTAATCTTGCGTTATACGTCTCAATTGAATGATCTGAAGTGAACTTAGTTTTGTAAATCCACTTGCATTCACAATGTTCTTCCTCTTACGATGATGTACAAGTCCTGAAAGTGTGAATTTTCATCAAGGAATTTTACTCATCTGCTATAACATCCTCCCACTCATCTCATCCTTTGGCCGTCCTATAGGATTTTGGATCAAAAGTGTCCATAACCCTAGTCATGAGAGAAAAATTGGCTTCTTTTCCACTATGAGTCCTCTATGTGGTAGACGCATCCCTCCATTCTCCTTAGCCCCCATAAGGGTAATAATCTTCTGGTTGGGATGATTAGCCTCCCAATTAGAAGTAGGATCCTCGGTGTGGGGCCATTCTCAATGAGAATCTCATCACTTAAATTTACCTCACTAACTAAAGCTGCCACATTGTTTGAGGCACCATCACCAAAATTTACCTCCCCATCCAACATAGTCACAGCCGAATGTGCTGCATTATCTAACATAGGAGGTTCATCATAAGATGCATCAGAAATTTGTATAGTAATAGGAGAATCCTCATGACAATTGCACTTTCATGCATTCTCAAATGATATTCTCAATGAAGACAACATCTCTCACAATGATGATCTCCTTCTTAGTTGGATCCCATGATTTGTAGCCTTTAGTCTTCTTCAAGTAGCTCACCATGACACACTTGTAATTCTTAGGATCAAGTTTCTTTTGTGTCTCATGACTCTCATCCAAAATATGAGCCCATGTAACACTACAAAACACCTTGTAGTGTATAACAATTGGCTTCCTACCTCTCATGTGGTGTCAATCCCTCACACATTAGGAGGAATACTATTCAGAATATTGTCATCATAACAAACAATCTCATCCTAAAATTTTTCATGCATACCTTTGGCTTGGAGCATACACCTTGACATCTCAGCCAAAGTCACGTTCTTCTGCTCAGCTACACCATTCAGGTAGGGAGTATATGTTGCGGTCCTCTGCCATACAATACCATGCTTGAATAGAAATCCTCCAAAACTGATTCACACACTCTCCCCCATACGATCTTAAACATTTAAGAAGACTAGTTTTCTTCTTTGCAAATCAAACCCATGTCCTCCTAGAAAAGTCATCAATGAAAGGTCAAGATATACTACTCTTGATAGAGATGAATGATTCATGTAGCACAGGTATGATTGAACCAATTCTAGGCGTCTCTCTGCATGCCATGCCTTGCTCTTCTCAAACTTCTTGTACCAAAATCCTCTACACCATGGTAAGCAGACTCTGATCTTAAAGAACCCTCAACTAGATAGCTCAAAACTGAAAGCCAATCAAAACTGCTGAACTTTAAATGCTAGAATCTACATTCACATACAATAGAGAAACACTAACTGAAAAATACTCAGATCTGCTCTAAATCACATCGCTGTTTTATTAATCAGAAAACAAAAGCTACAATGCTTTGGAATGCACTCTAGAAAAACACTCACTCTGATATGTAGTGCCCTTCTTGTTGCACAGTGCTTTCCCTTGCCTATCATGGCCCTTTCCTTGCTTTCAATGTGTTGTTGCGACTCCTTGTTGCTTGTGTCTCAACATGTGATGCCCTAGTGGATTGTTGTTGAGTAGTTTCTTGTGTCCCAATCTGCTTGAGTAAGCAATCTCTATCGCATTGTTGTGAGTACATGGCAAAGTTAAACTTTATTTGGATTTTGTAAAGAATTTTCGAGCCAACAAAGTGGTGCAACGAGTTTGGTGTTGGTTATTACCAAGTGGTGGAAGTTGCAATCTGGTAAAAAACTTGCTAATTCATGTGGTAGGTGGCAATCCAAGTTACTTCAGATTGTTGTCTTGTGGCGGGGTCATAAAGATGTGCTTATGGTACCTATGATAATATAATAATTGATAAATATGAGACGTATAATAGATACATGTATACAAATTACAAATTACGAGAATATTTAAAAGTAGCAATAACAATAATATTAAAAATAATAACAATAGATGAATAAACCATAAATAGAAGATAACTGTATAAATGAAGGATGCCAATTACGCTGAGAGGCATTTTTCAGTGGCAGCCAAGGGGTAATGGTGGATAATAATGTTTGCGAATGCATTCACTTTTAATTATGTCCTTAAATTTGATGTCCATTTGATTGTCATGAAGAAGCTTTTCCTTTTCCTTTTCTCTTGGAGAACTCTATCAAAAATCATATTATCTTGACCATACGGTGGAGTTTGGAGCCCATTTGGATTGAAATCATTTGTTTCACTTCAGTGAGAATTATTTGAAGAAGGTAATGAAGTTATTAATAATTGTGATATGCTAAAAATACAAGATAAGAGCCTCCAAATTTCTATCTCTTGCCTTTTTCTGATGGATTTTAAGGTATTTGTAATATATATATGTACATTTATACATATGTAAGAATCTGTACATGTTTTATATAGATGTTCTTTGTATATATGTATATTCATTCATATATAAAAATAAATGATAATAAAACAACAAATAAGGACCAAAAAAGGTGTGGAAGTGGTTGGTTTTGTGTGTAAGGAATTAGGAGGGGATGCATTTGAATGTTTTGTTGTAGGTTGCTGCTGAGAGGTGCGTGGGTGCTGTACTAGGTGTGGATTGCCTTTTGGGACATGCCATGGGGAAGGGGTTGGTGGCATGCTGAGAGGAGGGTACAGGGTTGGGGGTGCCCATACTTGTCCCATGCCTAGGCTTGCATGCAAGAGAAATGAATGGAGGCATAGTAAAGAGGGACGAGAGAGGCGAATGAGTAGAGAGGAGGCTACCTTGCCCTCTATGCATGCCATGTGATCTCTTTCATGGGGGTGACATGCATTGTGCAGGGAGATAAAGCTTGGGGCACAAGCTGTGAGTAACGGACAAAGTTGAAGTGATCGGGTCAGACACCTGTTGATTGTATTTGGAGAAACAATGTCAATGCCTTGCGAGGATACCCACGTCTTCTATAAGTTGCAATATCTATCTCTATCCCAATCTCATAATGACAGATAGGAAATCTGAATTATAAGGAGGTATTTTTTTTGAAGAATGATGGGGTGGATGGGAGGCTCTAGAAGAAAATAAAATTAAAAGAAAAAGATATGGATCTCAATCTCCCAATAGTTTGTAAGGTGGCGTTTTGGGAGGACGACTTGGAGTGCCATTCTATAAGTCTTCACAGGTATAATTTTGTGTCTAAGCACAACAAAATGGTTGGTATCAAAACCCCACCTCTCTACATTATGTAGACATGGTAAATGTTGCATTAAACTCTAAATTCAAGTATCTCATAAATTTCTCCTTCTCTCGCCATCATCCATATCCTATATTTTCTTTTTTCTTTTTACAACTATGCTTAAATCTTACATCAGGTAGATAAAGGATATGTGTTTTGGTAGGGTTTCCTGCCCAATTATTTGGGTTGTTTAAATCTTTTGCATAGATTGGTTTTTTACTATATTTTCTAAGGATATACCTTTGCTTATGTGCAATCTATTTTTAACATCCAAAAACACGTGCTTTGAATTTGAAATTCATGCTAGAATTGACTATCAACAACAATTTTATGTTACTTTGTATCATTGTTTTTTTTTTTTGCAATTTTTCTTCCCATCGATCCTCAACATTTGGTTGTTGCAATATATCAATCTTTTGTCATTGTGGTGACTACACTTATGCTTTTTTTTGGATTGAGACCTTTTATCACATCTCTTGTGTTTGTAACCTCATGGTAGGCTATTTCCGAGTTCATACTTTGCTTTTCATTTTGGTTGAGTTCTTAAATATAATTCTTAATCGCTCCTCTTTTAAAGAAGTTACTACTTCAGGATACCTGAGTTCATCTTCTCCTTTTTTAATCTTATTTGTTTTTCATTCATAATATGTAAATAGAATATGTAAGCTCTATGACCTTACAAATTGTTTTTAAAACCAAAAAAAGATGCATGCCATATTGCTCCAAGTCAGATAAGCCTCTTAAGTGCCTATTGACATATTTTATGGTTGTTGCAAATTAGGCATGTTTGAGCACCATTTGTCATTATTTTGTGATCAAATGGTGTTAATTGAGAAAATTTATCTAGATTTGGCCTTGATTAGGCGTGATTAGATACTTGAAGGTATATTTGCAAAAATTGAATGTTTATGAGAAATGTGTGTTGTTTTGTTTTTTGATCAAATGTTGTTATTTTAGCAAATTGACTGAATTGCTTCTGAATTAGGTGCTATTAGGTACATGAAGCTAGATTTAGGGAAAATCAAGCATGTTTGAGCACCATCTATCGTTATTTCGTGATCAAATATCATTATTTGAGCAAATTTGATTAGATTAGGCCTTGATTAAGTGCAATTGGATACATGAAGGTAGATGTGGGAATATTTGGAAATAATATGAAAACTGTTTTGTCATTATTTTGTGATCTAATGTTGTTATTTGAAAAGATTTGACCAGATTCGTCCTTGATTAGGTGTGATCGAATAAATGTAGGCAGATTTAGGAAAAAATGGGCATATATGAGCACCGTTTATTATTATTTTGCGATCAAATGTCAATATTTGAGCAAAATTGATTGAATTAGGCCCCGATTAGGTGCTATTAGTTACATGAAGGTAAATTCAGGAAATTATATTGTTTGAGCACCATTTGTTTTTATTTCGTGATTGGCTATCATTATTTGAGAAAATTTGATTGGATTAGGCCTTAATTAGGTGCGTTTAGATACATGATGGTGGATTTCGGAAAATTGGAGATATATGAGAATCATTTGTCATTATTTTGTGACTTAATGCCATATTTTGAAAATAATTGACTAGATTTTTCCCGATTGGCGCGTGATCAGATATATGTAGGTAGATTTAGGGAACTTGTCATTATTTTGCAATCAAATTGTTGTTTTTGAGCAAAATTGACTGTTTTGGGCCATAATTAGGTGCTTTATCGGGTATATGAACATATCTTTGGGGAATATTGAGCATGTTGGAGCACTTGGCATAATTTTGTGATCGAATGTTGCTATTTAAGAAAATTTGATTGGATTAGGCCTTAACTAGGTGTGTTTAGATACATGATGGTGGATTTGGAAAAATGTAAATATATTAGAATCATTTGTCATTATTTTGTTACTTAATGCCATTTTTGAAAACAATTGACTAGATTATTCCTTGTTTAGGTGCAATCGAATATATATAGGTAGATTTAGGAAAAATTGGGCATATACGAGTACCATTTGTCGTTATTTTGTAATTAAATTGTTGTTATTTGAGCAAAATTGAGTGAATTGGGCCTCAATTAGATGCTTATCAGGGGATATGAACATATATTTGGGGAAAATTGGGCATGTTGGAGCACTTGTCGTAATTTCGTGATTGAGTGTCGTTATTTGAGAAAAATTGATTGAAGTAGGCCACGATTAGGTGCAAATGGACAGTTGAGCATATTTTTCATTAGTTTAGCATATTGGGGATATTTGTCATTATTTTAGCATATTGGGCATATTTGAGCACCATTTGCCGTTATTTCATGAGTGAATGCTATTATTCAAGCAAATTTGATTGAATTGGGCCTTGATTAGTGTGATCGGTACATGAGAACCATTTTTATCTTTGTGAGTGAATGTCGTTATTTGAGTAAATTTGTCTATATTAGGTCTTATTTGGATGTGATTGGATAGATTTAGGTATATATTTGGGGTAAATGAGTCATTTATAAGCACTCTTTATCATTATTTTGTGATCAAATGTCGTTATTTGTGAAATTTGATTAGATCAAGTCCAATTAGATGCCACGAGATAGATATAAGGTAGATTTGAGAAAAGTTGGCCATATATGAGCATTGTTTGTTTTTATTTTGTGATCGAATGTCGTTAATTAAGAAAATTGTCTAGATTAGATACAGTAGGACAAATGGAGGGAAAATTGGCCATATATGAGAATCATTTGTTGTTATTTTGTTATCAAATGTCATTATTTGAGAGAAAAATGATGGACTCAGAGCCTCAATTAGGTGCTTTTAGAAACATGAAGGTAGATTTGGGGACAATTAGGTATGTTTGAGCACCATTTGTTGTTATTTCGTGATCAAATGCCATTGTTTGAGCAAATTTGAATGGATTAGGCCCCAATTAGGTGTGAATATCTATTTGATTGCACCCAATTAGGGCTTAATCCAATCAATTTTGTCTAAATAATTACATTTTATCACAATAAGACAAAAAAAAAGGTGCTATTAGCTGCTAAATTGGGGTTAATTGAGTCACGCTAACTAAAATTATCTTATAAAACATCATATACAGCACCAAATTTGTATTTCAGTTGCTTTTAATTAGTGTTCCCTAATCTAAAAACTGAAAAAAATCTGAAAATCTACTATCTACATTCGGTTACACACACCAATTCTTATGCCGTATTTAGGTTATATAAACCATTAACAAAATTGTACATATCTAAATTATGCGATTCTCTGCTTTTGTATAAAAACAATTACATATTTCAGTAATATACATAATCAATAGTTACAAAATACATTCACATGCACATTATCTGAATAAAAACATAAAATTCAACTTCCTTTTTATTAACTTTCAATAGGGATTACATAGTTTTACATAGAGAACTTATTTGAGACAAATGATCAAGAATTTGATACAAAATTCCAATGCACACACATGTAAACAAACACCAGACTATGGCCACACTATTGAGAGGAAATGTTATACACCCAAAGTGTATTTTCACCTTGCCCGGCCAAGAACCATTGAGGTTGTACGTTGTACCCCGGTTAGGACACCTCTGGTGCCCCTCTCTCTTGCCCACCGCTTGTTTGTAACCTGGTCAACTTTGGAATTACTCCACAAGTTAAATCTTGGATACAATTACACAGTCTTTCTCAAACTCTCTTGTAATTATTTTCTCTCAATCACAATCATAAATCATAATGTTCTCTTTGCACTTTCATATCCCTTTTTATAATATTTCATGGGTAGTTATGAACCAACACAATGGTTCACACCTTTTCACTTTAATTAATCCTCTTTAATCAAATGCTCGGGTTGTTCACACCCATTTTTATTTTTCAATAGTTTATTACAACACCTTTGTTATAAAGAATCTCAATTCAAACTTGTTATTATTTAATAAATCAACAAGTCTTTAATGATTAAAGCTTGGGGATTTAGTCACATAACATTTCTCCCCTTGAATCAACTATTGTCCTCAGTAGTTCCAAGTTTATTTTGAAAATCACATGAAAAAAACACAAGTTATTAGTTAAATAATTCAGGATATTGATCTTTTAGAAAATCTTCTCTTTCCCATGTAGCACTTTCAACATCACAAAAAGTCCACTTTACTTTAACCTCTTTAATTTCTCTATTTCTAAGATTTTTAGTCCTTTCCAAAATTAATTCAGGTTCAATTTTAAATTCACATGTAGGTTCAATAACTATGTTTTTCCAATCTATAACATGGTTAGCATCATATACATATTTCTTTAACAAACTTACATGAAACACATTATGTATTCTAGATAACTCAGGAGGTAAAACAAGTCTATAAGCAAGAGTTCCTATTCTTTCCAAAATTTCAAATGGTCCACAATAGCGAGGAGCTAATTTAGCATATTTACCTAATTTTAAAGAACTTTTCTTAGGTTTAACTCTAAGAAATACTTGATCACCTATTTCAAATTCTCTAATAGATATTTTTGAATCACCCAATGTTTATACCTATCTTGGGCAACTTTCATGTTTTGTTTTGCTTTATTTATAATATCTTCCATTTCTTTTAAGTTATCATTTGCATACCAAGATCTATGTTCAGGATTGACCAAGAAATTGGAGTAGTACAATTCCTACCATAAACAACTTCAAAAGGGGTCATTTTGGTTGTAGTATGATAACCTTGATTGTAAGAAAACTCAATCAAGTGCAAATATTGTTCCCAATTTCTAGGTTTTTCACCTGTATACATTCTAAGCATATCCTCTAAAATTCTATTTATCCTTTTAGTTTGTCCATCTGACTTTGGATGATAAGTAGTACTAAAACTCAAACTAGTACCCAATTCATCAAACAAAGATCTCCAAAAAGAAGAAGTAAATCTAGGATCTCTATCAGTTACTAAATCTTTAGGAAGACCATGCAAACGAAAAATTTCCTTAGTAAACAAATGAGCTATATCAGAAGCAGAGGTTTTGATTTTGGTTGGTAGAAAATGTGCCATTTTAGTTAATCTATCAACCACCACAAGGATAACATCATGACCATTCTTGGTTTTAGGTAATCCTGTAATAAAATCCATACTAATTGACTCCCATTTCCAATCAGGAATAGACAAAGGTTGTAATGGACTAGGTTTACTACATTGTTCTAGTTTTAAATTTTTGACAAGTCATACATTATTGTACATACTTTCTAATGTCTTGTTTCATTCTAGGCCAAAAATAATTCTTTTTAACTGATAAGTATGTCTTTTGAAATCTAGGATGACCAACTATAGGAATATCATGAGAATCTCTTAAAATTTGTTGTCTTAAGTTAGGAAGGTTAGGAATACACAATCTACCTTTATAGTACAACAACCCATTCACACCAAGTAAATAAGAAGTAAGTCTATCCTTTAAATGCATATTTGATGTTCCATTTTTCAAACCAGAATACAATTCATCAAAGTAACTATCATTAGGCAATGCATCTTTTATCTCTTGTTCAAATTGACTTCTTTCTAAGGACAAAGCATTTGCACACATTCTTTTTCTACTTAAAGCATCAACAACTAAATTTTCCTTACCAAGTACATATTGTATTTCAAAATCATATTGACTTAATAACTCTACCCATCTTCTTTGTCTCATATTTAATAAGGGTTGAGTAAAAATATACTATGCAAACCTCTATGATCAGTTTTCAAAACAAATTTGCGACCTAACAAATAATGTCTCCAAATTTTAAAGCATGAATAATCCTAACAATTCCAAATCATGAGTAGGATAGTTCTTTTCAGTAGGCAACAATTTTCTAGATCCAAAACACACAACTCTATTATCTTGCATCAATACACATCAATACCAGAACCACAAGCATCAGTAGCAACAATGAAAGGTTTAGAAAAATTAGGAGTACATAACACAGTGCACTTGTTAATGCTTCTTTCAATTTACTAAAAGAAAACTTCACATTCCTCAAACCAATGATATGTGTTACTTTTCTTTGTTAAATATGTGAGTGGAGTAGCTATTTTAGAATAATTCTTAATAAACCTTCGATAGAATCCAGATAATCCAAGAAAACTTCTAATTTCTTGTACATCTTTAGGTGTATCCCAATTTTGTACTTGCTTTTACTTTAGAAGGATCTAGTGTAATTCCTTTTTAGAGATAACATGTCCTAGATATGAGACTTCAATTTTAAAAATTCACATTTACTTAACTTACCATATAACTGATGTTTTCTTAAAGTTTCAAGTACTAATCTAACATGTTTCTCATGTTCTTCTTCATTTTTGGAATAGATCAAAATATCATCTAAAAATATAATCACAAACACATCTAAGAAAGGTCTAAAAACATCATGCATCAATGTCATAAATGTGGTTGGAGCATTTGTTAATCCAAAAGGCATAACAACAAATTCATAATGTCCATATCTAGTTCTAAAGGCAGTTTTTGCAATGTCAACATCTTTTATTCTAATTTGATGATATCAGAATGTAAATCAATCTTAGAAAAATATTTAGCACCATTCAATTGATCTAATAAATCATCAATTCTAGGTAAAGGATATTTATTCTTAATAGTTAGTTTATTCAATTGTCTATAATCAATACACAATCTCATAGTTCCATCTTTCTTCTTAACAAACAACATTGGTGCACCCCAAGGAGAAACACTAGGTCTAATTTTTCCTTGTTTCAATAATTCAGTCAATTGTATTTTTAGCTCAAGCTAATTTAGGTATAGATTGCCTATAAGGTGCTTTTGACACTGGTTCAACTCAAGAATGAGGTCAATAACATGTTCTACAAATCTCCTAGGTGGTAACTCTTCAACATCAGAAGGGAATACATCCATAAATTCTTGGACTACCGGGTGAACATCTATATCTATTTGTAGTTTATCATTTTGTTGAGTAATCACAACACATAAAACTTTACATTTTTCTTTAAGACTTCTTTTAAGTTGAACAACAGAAATAGTTTTTAAAGTTAGTTGTCTTTTAGTTCCTTGCAAAATATGAGTAACTTCATATTGATCTTGAATACACACTTGTTTATTTTCATAGTTAATAAGAGCATGATTCTTTTCTAACCAGGTCATCCCCAAAATGGCATCATATTGACCTAAGTTAAGTACATGAAAAGATTCACGAGATACAATATTATCAATTTGAAAATCTAATTCTTCCACTAAAGCTCTTGTTTGTCTTATTATCCGTCCATCAACCATTTCTATAGCTACGGGTTGATTTTTTTGGAAAACAAATTCAATTTTTTGACTAAGTTAGGTGATATAAAACTATGACTACTACTGAATCAATCAAGAAAACAAGTGTTGCATTATTAATAGTCCCTTTTACTTCAATCAATGACACTTGTTTATGTATAATACATGTATCAACAACAACATAAAATTTCATATTTTGGTTCTCTTCCTTTGATTTATCATCAATTTTTTGATTTTTATTCTTATCCCAACTCTTCTTTTTCTAAGGACAACCCCTAGCAAAATGGTTACCTCCACAATTCCAACATTTAATTTCTTTTGGTTTAGTTTTAACATAATCTTGTTTCCTTTGTTGATTTCTAATCTGAGTATGATTACACTTAACAATTTCATTGAATGGCCTTTTTCTATTTTTAAAATGGAAATTGGAATTCTTTTTCTTATAATCTTCTTTCTTTTGGTGAACAACAATTTTATATTTTTCAAATTGTTCAAGCTATTTGAGCAGCCTCATCGACAGAAGTAGGTTTTCCACACCATACACTAGCCTTATATTCCTCTCTTAAACCATTAATAAATCGACTACTCTATCAGTTCCAGAAATGAAAGGCACAAATCTATTTAGATTCTCAAAAGTTTGTTTATACTCATTGACAGTTTTTAAACATTGTTTTAAATCAAAGAATTCATTTTGCCTTTGTTGTAAGAAATGTTCTAGATAAATACTTCTTCTAAACAATTTTTAAACTTATTCCATGGGACCTTATGGGCTTTAAGTTTTTCAAATCTCAATGTATCTTCCCACCAGTTAAGGGCAACATCTTTTAGTTGATAAGAAGCTATTTGTGTTCGACCTAACTTACTAGTATTTTGTAATTCAAAATATCTTTCTAAACTAGTTAACCAAGTTTTCCTTTTCTCCTGTTCCTACTTCCCTGCATATTCAGGTAACTTAATTTTCCGAGCAAAGTTTTGTATTTCCTTAGAATTCTTATTTGAACTTTCTTGCTCAGCATTAGAAGAATCAAAAGAACTAGAAGAATCATTTATTTTATTGGAAATAGAATCATCATCTAAAGAAGATTGTTTTCTCTTGTTTATTTTCTTTTGATTTATTACATTTATCAGATTTACTCATAACTTCTGCAAATTGATTTTTCAACATTTCTAATTGTTTAGATAAATAATTTACTTCCTTGTCCAATTGTTGGTTTTGGAGCTCCAGTTCATTGTAATCCATGTTGTTTTGAGAGTCCATTCCGTCCATATTGATTTGGCTCCCACTCTGTGTATGCACAATTCACATAAGAAACTTGGCTCAAAGCTAAACTTTATGAACTCAAACTAGGATTCCACAAATAATCTAGGCGATAAAAATGTCACTTGACGATTTCTAAAATATTGTAAATTCATACTGAATTTCCTATTTACCATAAATTTGAGAAGATATTTTTGAAGCTAGACCCTATTCAAAGTCTATAGGAAACCGAGCTAGGGGCCGAGTTGGGTCCGAGCTCGGCGAGCTACGGACCGAGTGCCTCGGGCTCACAATATGTAACTCGCCATGAAGCGACACAAGGAGGCACCGAATTTAGTTGGTTCAACAAAACAAACTATACGTGACGAGTCATATTAGGCTGTATCCTCGCCGAACACGTGTTGGCATTTCGGTGAAGTTCAATGTGATGGACTTATGTGGACTCCAACCCACAAAATAAGTTGTTTTCGTAAGAATTTTCGGGTTCGGATGGGTCGGGTCAAAGAACAAGGACATGTGGTGAAGATCGGTGGAAAGGACAAAGACAGTGGCGAAACCTCAAGGCAAAGAAAGCGCTACGTGTCGAATTCGGGTAAGTTGAAGGCACTTGGGGTCCGACGGACTTAGACCTCTAGAATTCAATCCGGATTTAAGGAAGCTTTTCGGGTCCAAACAGGAAGTCAGAAGACACGTCATTGGAAGGTAGGGATAGGAAATCAATTAGAGAGCGCCACTTGGCGACGATCTAACGACCGAAAGTGACACATGGTAGCAATCCGCCATACCTTTGAGAGATGGCTCCGGGCGGACGTGAAGTCCTAGAATGAGCCAAATTTTAATGAATTTTGGGCTCGTCCCTCGCCTCGCAACCAATTAACGAGGACACGTGTCAACATTTCTTTCACCTTACAATATAACATAATATAGGTCGGTATAGACCATAGTTACCTAAGTCCCTGGGGACGGGGACGGGGTTTTCGGGGACGGGAAAAAATCCCAAATTTTGGGGACTAGCAATAGAGGGGCTATTAAAATAATATAGAAAATATTAATATTTGAATATTTTAACTTTATTCAATGAAATTTAGGGATTTAAACTCTATCCACGTACTATCAAGATTATAATTTAATGTTCATAAAAATAATAGCTTTTTAAAAGTAAAACATCAAAAGTTTTTTGAATTCTTTTAAAAAATAGGGGACGTCCCCTCCAAGTCCCCAAGTCCCCGAAACGTTCGGGACGTCCGGGACGTCACCAAAATCTAGGGGACGTGGTGTCACCCAGATTTCACCCTGAAATCTGCGACTACCCTATCTGAAATTTTTCGTACTTTTAAAATAATGGGTCGTTTTGTGTTTTTATTGCCTGAAAGTTCTTGTATTGCGTCAAGATAATCCCAAAGAGCCATATTAGCCTTTTTCGCCAAATACCCAGATGCCCAAAATTGTTATATTCTGTCGTCGGGATTTGTCTGCGGGAAATTTGTATTTAATTATTTTGAGCCCTGTATGAGGCTATTTGCGCCCGTTTTAACTCTGTTATGATCGAATATGTCATTACTCTTATGTACCAGAAGGGTTTTAACTTGGAATAAGTTTTGGGCTTTATTTGTGACTTTTGGCAATTTTTCGTGTTTTTGTGTTGTCTGTTTCATTTTCTGTGAAATTTCTCTAGAACAATTCCTTTGCCGGGTAAGCCCGATTTTTGGTTTGGAGCAGCTGGAAAACATATACGCACATTATGTCGGAGGAAGTCGCCATCGAGAGGTCTGAATCACTGGGAAAAAGCGAAGTCGTGCACGGAAAAGCCCCTGCGGGGATGGGCGCATTTTTGGAAAACAAAGGATTTAAGTTGCAATGGGAAAAATAGAAGCCGCAGGCAGGGTGGGAATTTTGTACTTGCTCAAGCAGGTACTTTTCCCGTGTTATAAAATCCACTTAAGCTGTAGTGGGAAAAATAGAGGCTGCAGCGGTGGGAATTTATTCCCTGCCTTGCAGGCTAAAAATTCCCATGATAAAATAAAAGGAAAGTGACTTAAGTGAAATCATGGGATTTTATTGCCTGCCTTGCGGGGTCATAGGTAAATAATCCCATTGTCAAAGTCAAATCACTTAAGTGGATCATGGGATTTTGGTGCCCGCTTGCAGGTAAAGAATCCCATTGTGGAAAATTCTTAAAAATAGAATTATATGTGCAAAAATTCCCCCCTTGGTGAGATGATGACACCTTTAAGTGATTATTTTAATTAATCTATCCTTTCAAAAATGCGTCCAAGCTTGGAGGAAGTCAACAAGTCAAAATTAGAATAAAAGAAATGAATTAAATGCATTAAATTTAATTTATTTAGTGGCTGCCCCCTTCCTCTCAAAAAGTGCGCCCCATTTGGGAGTTATTTAATGTTTTTAAAGGCATTAAAACATTAAATTAATTTCTATTTTCAAGTGGCTATGGTTAAGGCACACTGTGAAACTTAAGTGAAGTGATGTGTGAAGGATTAAATTGGATTAATTTAATTTATTGGATGACTGTCTTTAAACATGCTATTTTTAAAAGAGAAGAGCATGATTTTTAATTAATTAATTGCCTTTAATTGTTAGGGCAATTATTAATTATAGAATTGTGAAGGTTATATAAGCATGGGCAGCCATATGGGTGAATTATTTAATTCACAGGTAAAGAATTGCAGCCAAGAGGAAAAGTGCTCCCCCATTTGAAGAAGGATTTTGCTCAGGCAAGGTGGCAACAAGGCTAAAAGCTTCCTGATTTGGCGCATGCTTTGAAGGAGGTGGATCTTTGTCTGCATAATTGTTTGCATAGGTGTTACAGTGCTCGGGTGTTGTTGGATCTTGCTCTCTTTACGTGCAAATTAAACACCAATTTTTGGGGCAGCGGGCTTGAAAAGTGCAAATTTTACAATTAAAATTCACTATTCATGCTCGGTGGCCATTTTTGTTTGAATAAATTGCAGGAATTCATTACAGGTGCTTTACTGAAAGGATAATGAACTTTTATCAATGTCGATACATTGCATATATCCTCGAATCGAAGAATTGTCCAGATCGCACCAATTTTGAAGAAATCCGGCCAAGTAAGAAGAAAAAGAATCATTGGATAAAGATAGACAAAGCCATGGCGAAGAGATGAAAAAGAAAGGGACGATGGAGTCATGCATCGCTTCCAAACTCGGACATAGGAGACATAGATCTAGGCCGGAACTTCTTGCGATTTGATTGATAGATCCAGGCGGGAAAGACTTCACTCATGCGTGCGGTTAAAAGCAGTGGAATTATTCAAGCTGCACTGACTTTTCCATGTACTGACTTGATTGCGAGAATTTGTTATGGAGTGCGCTAGATCTTACCATCCTTCATCCAGATCAGTGCATGATGCTTCGGGAAAGACAATAATTCGTTTGGACGCTTGAGTTTATCAATTATTGTTTGAAGATTCCGTGCGAAAGGTGGTGACTTCCATTAGTCTTCGAGGATGCCGATAGCGCAGTGGGAAAAACATAGAGTTGATTGCGTGAGCATAATGAATAGCCGATGCATGAAGAAACTTAGATCTCTTTCAAAGTTCCGAGAACTCTTCCACGGTCCAATTTGGTGCGGGGAGATAGATGATGTCGTCAAATTGCTATGCGGGACAAATGGCGAAGCGAATGCTACACTTTCCGTACATGGATGTATGCTTTCATCAGACCATTGAAATCAACAAGGTTGATTCTATAATCAATTGGTCGGAAATTATTAGCAACAACATTGGTGAGCAACTACGGAATGTGAAGCGTACTTTTCACTTCAAGATGACTTCATACTTAGTCTATGTTGCAGCTTCACAAGGCGTCTTTTCCAAGTTGGATAGATGTGGTGTTCTTTCTAAGGACCCCATTTTGAGTGCTACCCATGACCTTACCGCACTGCGTGCGAGAAAGACTTCAAAGTGATCAATGATGACTTCTTCTACGATTTCATCGTAGGCTAGACAAAGACTTGAAGGCCAAGGTGGGTAGCGAAGCGTGGGAAAGCTGTGTCCAAGATTGCGGTCTATTCATTTAATTTGCATGATTTCACATACCTCGGGATTACGGGCTTTTTCGGAGAACCAATAAAGATGCCCATGCATCCGAATGATAGATTGATCGCCATGGAGCTAAGAGTGCAACTTGTGGAGTTACACGACCTTTAGTCAAAGCAAAGCACAAGTCAACGGGCTTCTTCCCAATCTTTGTGGCACTTTCTAACGGAGAAGATGTTGAGCGGAAGATGGTAGTACACTCGGCGACTTGGCGACTTCTCATTCTCCAGAAGTAACTTCTCGGAATGGTTGGCTTCTGTGATTGGTTCCGAAGCGAGAATGGAGATGAACTTAGAGGAGCACGACTTGCAGCCTACCAGAATGCAGGCGGAAGAGACAGAAGGCCTAAAGTTGCCAAAGCAACTTCTAGGTTGATCATCGAGGATTCGGGAGAGAAGTTTGATGAGATATCAATTCTAGCAGAAGGAAAGATAGAGGAGGAGTTCACGGCAGAGGATGTGACAGTAACTAAAGTACCCCTCGATCAAGCCACCACTAAAGGATTGAAGCAGGACACGCAGACATTGATGGATGCTTTATTCCTTAGGCTTGATAGTGAAAAGGCGGAGAAAAAAGAGCTGTAGAAGTATCTCAATTATGTGAGATCATAGCCAAGGTTGCTAAACCTTACATTCAGCCCATTTCAGAGTAGGTGAGTGATCATCTTATGCAGGAAATGGAGGACGCAAGCAATCAAGTAAAGGCTATTGACGAATGGAAGGATTTGATTATTCGTCAAGCTTCTGTACAACTTGGAGAAGTGCTAGCCCGCCTAAAGGTTATGAATGATGCAACAAATCAACTAAAGCAAATCGATGACAAACATAGAAGGCATGCATACTGATTGCAGAGAGTAACTGAGTATTTTGGCGAGATTAACAAGTCACTGTAGGGAGATGTATTGATTGCGGGCAGTTATTCTAGAAGGATCGATCGAGAAGGGGAAGCAGCTAGAGTTTGCAGTATCTTTCCGTTTGGAAATCTGCAGAGTTTCTTTGAAGAGGATGCAGGCACTTGAGAGTAGGACATCAGATTTATCAGACAGTGTCATTTCTTTCACTGAGGAGAGAGTGGATGGGAATGTCACTTCATACATGCGGATCGTCTCAACTAAGGTGCCTAATTCCCTGGAAGGATCTCTTCTGATGATACAAAAGAGAATTGATAAAGCTACCAAGCCTTTCACGATGAATTCTATCAGTAGATTGGTGGCGTTGCAGGCAGACATTGCGAGGTTTGGGCCGAGTTTGGAAGATGTGGAAGTGTGCATCAAAGTGTTGAATGAAGGGTTCTTTTGATTCGGGGACAGAGAGAAAGAAGCAGTGGCTAAAACAGATGGAAGGATGCTGAATTACATGTTCGACAAGTATATCCGATATCAGAACAAGAAAAAGACAAACATTACAGCTGACATGACTTCTTCTATTCTTTCTTCTTCTATTTTCTATGTTCCGGATGAAATTGTAAAACTTCTAAGTTATTGGTTTTGCAACCATTACTTAAAGTCATGTGGAACCATTCTATTAGTTAAGTGATACATGTGTCACTTAAGGAGAAGATAGTTGAGGATGATTGCCAAATGTCATCTTTACTTGTTTATGTTTCAATTCAGTTTGAGTTTTCCATTTGTACTTTCCCTCCTACATTCTATAAGTAGGAGAAGAACCTCTAGGTTAGGGATGGATCAGAATTTGTAAGCAAGCAATCTTGTGTTCTAGACTTTGTGTTGAACCCCGAGAGCAACTTGGAGCAAAGAAATACAAAGGAGCAGGTTTAGGAGAACTTTATGTCACGGTGTACTTTGTTTCTTGCTTTTAATCTTAGATCTCTTAATAGACTCGGTGTTATTTTAGATCTGGATTTAGAGTTGCCTTTGTTTTATAATTTTGTGTGTTCATATCCATTAAGTTTCTTCTATGTGCATGCAATTAGCTCTGCTATCTACTAATTGGGATGCACATCTTTCCCATTTCTTCTCTGTATTTCCTTTACTTCCTTCTATAAAATACTTCCTTTCTTGAACAGTTGCTTACTTGCTGCAGAACTTCTTAGTTATGGTTCATGAACTAAGTGGTTAAAGTAAAACCCCTGATAGATAATAACACATTTTTATTGACAAATCTGACACGGGAGCCTCACCGGTTAAATGAGGGAGATTTATCTCATGACTGCCTAGGTTTTGTGCTATGCAGAAAATCTAGCCAACAGACGCATCCCGCGTAACACCTTTGAACTATAGACCAATGATCATAACAAAAGGGTATTCCATGGACTTAAGTTCACGGGATAAACTAAGATTGAAAAAGAGAGTTTGACGTCAAGTAGCGGCATAGGAAGACAAACACTTAGGACGAAAACATGTAAGGCACAACGACAAATCGGGAATGACACGTCATAACTTTCCAAAATAAGCTGCAGTAACGAGGACAACAACAAAATGTTTTCAAATGAGGAAAATTGTTCTAATACCAAATCTAATGCAACTTTTTCCCTAATCTAAAAACTAAAACAAAATATGAAAATCTACTATCTACATTCGATTACCTTTGAAATATCCCTTGCGGGATATTTCTTAAAAATGCACAAAATATAGAAAAATTGCAGCAAAGTAAAATACTGTTTTTTATTGAAAGTGTCCAGCTAAGACAACGAATGGTATTAAATTGATATCACACAAAATATTTGCCCACGATGCATGAAATTTTGAGGGACGCTTACAACAGTAATAATAAACACTAAGGAAACATTTTTTGGAATAATATATTGCTGCCAGAAAAAGTATAGAAAGCCCTAAGCGGCTGGAAAACTTTGGAGGTCCGTGACCCTCTAAATACAAGAGCAAAATAAGGGTCTTTGGAAATAACAATGGCAGATATAGGAAATAGTCACGCCACTGCAGATTTGAAACATGCATGGAAAAACCCCCAAATCGAGGCTGCAAGTCGCCTAACTAGTAATGGAGTCAAGAGATGAGGGAGGCACCTTCCACGTGCTTTGCCACACCCAGCCCTAGATGGCTTAGTGAGTCTGCATTTCTAAAGCCCCTTTGGTTGACTTCCCCAAAAGCCCCCAAAATCCTCCTCTCGAACCCTCCTCCGAACCCTCTAGAAATATCTACGTACACCACCGGAAAATGGCTCAAACAACATGACTAGGTAGATCTCTCACTACCAAAGAATGCTCTGCTAGCTAGGGACGGGTCTCTCACCACTTTGAAGCTAGGGTCCTGTGGGATTTGACTCACAAGTCAGTAAAACGCAACAGCAAAGAAATGGCATGCATGAGAAGAGGCTAAGAGTATGCGACAAAAAGTCCCTTTTCTTCCTTCCCCGTCTCCTTATATACTCTCCCTTGGCAAACGAGCCCCCACAACCCTAGCACATTTCATTCCATGGAGGGGCCACTAACATAAAAGTAGCTATAGTTAATTTTTTCCTTTTTGAGTCGCCGTGTCCAAAAGTGACCCCCAAACGCCAAACTAGGATATTAAAACTATGGGGCCCCTTCCCACAAGCTTCCAGCGTCCACAACCCCCCGGGTCTGACCACGTTTTGGACCCGACTTGGCCCTTGGGCCATTTGGTGTAGGAAAAAGGGGACATTACAAAAAGGGGACATTACATACACACACCAATTCTTATCTTTGTATTTATGTTATATAAACCATTAACAAAATTGTACATATCTAAATTCTGTGATTCTCTGTTTTGTATAAAAACAATTGCATATTTCAATAATATACATAATTACTGATAACAAAATACATTGACATGCACATTTGTCCGAATAAAAAACATAAAATTCAACTTCCTTTTTATTAACTTTCAACAGGGATTACATAGTTTTACAGAGAGAACTTATTTGAGACAAATTATCCATAATTTTGATACAAAATTCCAATGCTACACAGATAAATAGACACCAGACTATGACCACACTATTGAGAGGAAATGTTATATTTTCGGTGTATTTCTACCTTGCCCTGGCCAGGAACCATCCAAGGTTGTACGCTCTACCCCCGGTTAGGACACCTATGGTGCCCCTCTCTCTTGGCCACCGCCTGTCTGTAACCTGGTCAACTTTGGAATTACTCCACAAGTTAATTCTGAATACAATTACACAGTCTTTTTCCAAACTCTCTCTTGTAATTGTTTCTCTCCAATCACAATCAAAATTCATAATGTTCTCTTTGCACTTTCATATCCCTTTTTATAATATTTCACAGGTAGTTATGAACCAACACAATGGTCACACCTTTTCACTTTTAATTAATCCTCATTAATCAAATACTCGGGTTGTTCACACCCATTTTTATTTTACAATAGTTTATTACAACACCTTTGTTACAAGAATCTCAATTCAAACTTGTTACTATTTACATAAATCAACAAGTCTTTAGTGATTTATAGCTTTGGGGATTTAGTCACATAAGAGACTTCCTACACTAATTTCTTTAATGCTAGCCACCAAAATGCAACCAAACACTAATCTACTGAATTGCAGGGAAAAGGGATGAGAGGAAAACATAAAAAGGGCGGTGATGGCACCAAGAAAGAAGTGGATCACCCTCCAATGAGTTCAACAAGTGAGAAGACAAGATACAAATCCAAAGGGCAGAAACAAGCCACAACCAAAACATATATCTAAATCAAACTCCCACTCTAAACTTTGAGACAGTGAATTACAACATTGTAGATGCCACACACAATAAATCAAGGAGATAACAGAGTGGTAAAAGGCAAATTATCACAAAAACAGAGGGCAGATATAAGCCACAACTACATCTGTATTAAAAGCTAGAATACACATAGTCTACTGCCACCACAAATCAAAGTGATCAATCATCTACAAGGATTAACCTAGAGGCCAGAGGCACTCAAGAAGCTTTGTTCCCCACAAGAGCAGAGTAACTTTGCTTCCAAGGAGAGGAACCAATTACAATTACATAAACAAGTTACTTATAGCACAAAAGAGAGAGAAAGGGGCTGAGCAACAAGAGAGAGGGGGAGCAAAATATCCCTTTTCATTCTTATCTGCTCCAAAAGGTTCATGAAGGTCTAAAGATGCTTTAGAAGATGCCAAAATGGTGTGATCCGCCCCAAAACCATTCTCAAAGCATATTCCGAGGGATCTCTGCAAGTTATGATGGTTAACAACCATGGAGGTGCCTTTAACTTGATAGCAAATGAGCCGATACTTGTTTTAAAGATAAGCCTTGAGAAGAATCAACGTTTGCCCATGAGATTAGGGAGATGAGAAGAAGCTTAAGCTGCCATTTGTCTGATTTAGCCATGATTGCACTTTAGACCACTAATAACAACTCATCTCATGCTTAACAACCAACTTAACTCCTTCCTCTGCATTTTGGTGGGACCACAAAGTGATAATGGCACGAAGCATCTTCTTGAAGGAGCAAAGAACTGCTCAAAAACATCTGAAAGTGACTGGAAGTCACTTAACCAAGTTTTTTAGCAATTGAAAACCCAAAACTCTATCATGAAGTTCTCCTTGATAACACAACCATTCTCTCTGCAGTTAAGTTCTGAGCGTAGCTCTCCTTGAGACCTTTCCAATGGTGCCATGTGCAGGCAAAATGGAGGTATCAGTCAAAAATTGTGAGGCAAAATCTAGACCACCGTCGTGCCGCCATGATATCCCTGAGCTCATTTTTGCATTAAGGAAAACTGACAAATTTAAGATCGTGAAGAGATTTGTCAACGAATCTTTGGATGCACGGATTTCTGCCACATGTATCCTATCTTACGTGTCTCTCATTAGCTGCTTGGGGGCATGTGGAAAGCTGATTACGGCCAGTTGTCATTCATCGGTGGCATGAAGAGGCAAGGGTCTTTAAGGCCTGAAGACGCATCGATTGCTTCCACCTGTCCCTTCGTACACTTACATGTCGTAAATTGGTTTCATGCCAAGTTTAGGAAAGAGGTGTTAACCTTCGGATTAAACCGAGATGTGCTTAAAGACCGATCACCGCCACGTGACTTAATGGACACATGTCTTGCATCACTTTCTAAAATGCGAGCTTTAACTTAAGGACTTAAGGAGCGCATGGCTCGATGCTTTCACGTGGCGGGCATTTGTGAAGTTGTCAAAGCCTATGTGAGGCAGTCAACAATCGAGCAACTTGAGGAAAGCGGGTAAGCCGATGGCTACCACGTTGCACTTTAGGTCTCTTTTCATGGACAGGGTTATGTTAAGTTTGCAATGTTTAAGCCTCTTGATCATCCCGACTTTACCAATTCATGTCACTTGTTGCCAATTGACATTCTGCAATGTTTGGAGGTTCGAGGCAAGGTCTTAAGGTTCACGGGACGTGGGAAGACAGATTGAGGCCTGTTGGCAAAAAGTTTTGCAGGGAGGCAAATGTCCACAGTTTAGGGGACAACAGTCCCTCCTTTTGATGGGGAGGTTCCCTTATTTGAAGACAGTTTTATTGTGCAAATATATAAGGTTGGATACAGAGAAAATAGAGATTAGATCAAAAATAAGTTTGGACGAGTAATGAAAGAAAAGAGTAAAAACACCATTTTCAAATAAGAACTCAGATCTTATTCTACTTTTGCGTATTAATGAATATTCAAAATTATACAATCATATGCAATGAAATACCTTTCCCTTAAACAAGACAAATACTGACTCAAGTTCAATAACTCTTGAAGGATAAAGATGAAGACAAAGTTTCACATTCCATTTACATACAAATGTTACATGAAATAACCAGAAAAGTGGAGGAGAAGATAGAAGAAAGAAAAGGAAGTTCTCTTCTGTATTCAACAATTTTTCTTTCCCTTTTACATCAATATACTAACATCCAACCCCTTTACAAATGAAAAAGAGACCTTTTATAGGCATGAGGGGAGGATAACTACCTTGAAATAACTAATTGTTATTTAAGTGACTAATCTTTTGATTAGTTAAGTCACTTAAATGACTTTTACATTTAATTTTCTTTTACAAAAATAAAAGTCAAAATTTCAACATAACTAGCACTTGACGAAGGAAGAGATGAAACAGAGGGAGCTGGAACTTTAAGCTTCAGCACCATGCATCCTGAACTTTGTCACTGCATTTGATATTTCTGATTCCTTTGGCAGTAGAGTATTTGCAAGGTTGACCATCCAACTTCCCAAAGAATTCTCCATTTCTGAACTTGTTCCTCTATATTGAGCCAAACCTTTTGAAGCTTCAATTATCACATTGTTTAGCTCAGAAATATCCTCCATCTTGTCTTGGTGGAGATTCTTTGTTTTATATAGATCTTCTTTAATCAATTTCTTGAATTGCTATTTGATTTCTTTTGCTGAATTCTGTTGAGAAGAATTGTCTTGGAAGAGATCACAACGGAGAGCTTTGAGATCAGCGAAGATTTTAGATTTCAAGGATTCACCTTTTGAATTGTGTTCTACAATTCAGTAGAGGCTTCTTCAAGAACCTTTAATCTCCATTCAACACTGAATGACCATGTGCGAGACATATTGTTCTTAGCATCATCAAATATTTTCTCTGAAAGGAGGAGTTTCTCATCTGTGACAGCCATGATGCGAAGATCTTGAATTACATCTGCCCATAATTTTAGATTCTTTTTCAATGTTTTCAATCCCAAAACTTATTTGTTTTTGTGCCACAATAAGATTCTCATACACCCTGCATCCTTCATCAATGAATTTCAAACCACTCATCAATATTTTTCAACCTAGGCCTCAGCAACCTTTCCTTGAAGAGTATGCTTATGGACTTCAGCAGTTGTTTTCATATCAATATCAAATGTTGGGGTTGTGCGAGGAAAAGAAGCCAATGGAGTAGGGTTTGGAGAGAGAATCTTTGATATAGGTTGAGAGGGTTTGTACTTGTTATTCCCATTGATTTTGTGTTTACTTCCCTTTTTCTACCCTCTCAATTACTTTTGAAACTCTCTTTCAGATTGTGCACATCTCCCTTCAGGTGTAGATTCTCCCAAAGAAATCCTTGTGAGCTCAAATCAGTGGTGGAAACTTCATGCTCTCCCTTATCAACTGTTGGTCTAGCAATTTCAGCGAATTGTTGACTGAAGTATCAGTGACAAGACGAGAAGTTGTCTTAGCTTTCTTGGTAGGAGTAGGAGTTCCAAGAAGTGCAGCCACAACATCATAATTGGGAACCTCAATTCTTGATTGAGCTTTCCTCTTTTTACTTTCAATCATGGGTTGGACCCAAGAGAATGAAGTATTTGAAATTTCACCAAAAGATGTGCTTGTTGTTGAGATACGAAAAGTGCTAAAGGAGGAAAGAAGACCATGGTGCAGAACGACCTTTTTTACTGAGGGAGAGTCTTTAGTAGATACTTGAGGAGAAGGAGAGGGTCTTCGTATATTCAATTTAGGTCTAGAAGCACTTGCTTTCCCCAAATCCCGAGCTGAGATTTCAATGACTTCTTCTTCTTCTTCCTCTCCCTCACTTTCTTCCTCTCCTTTTGTTCAGTTTTTATTCACCTCTCTTCTCTTTGTTTAATATCTTTCTTCTTTTCTCTCGTATTGAATATCATATTTTTTTGTTGCTTTCATTCTTAGACTCAGCCTATAAAGTGTGTGCATACACTTTTGTGCCAGATTCTTGTTGAGTGGAGGAAAAAGGGGTGTTTTGAGGGGAAATTACCTTTTGAGAGGCCTTAAACTCTGCTAATTTCTTTGTGAACCATTTCTTGGTTCTTGTGAGAATAGGTGCTATAAGATCTTCAATGCTATCTTTCTCCTTGAGAGACCATTCAATAGTAGGAAGAGGAGAATACTATGGAATTTACAAATTCAAGCTCTAGCAAATTAGAATCATCATCAACCATGCCTTCTGGTACTTTGAACAACTTGAAGTTCTTGATTTGCTAAAGAGTCATCCTTCCATGCATCCTTTTTCTAACTTCAAATTCATCATCACAATCTTCCCAATAATCTTCAATTGTGGGCACATGAAGGTATGATAAACGGAGATTATTGTTGATGAAGTTCTTGCTGTCAAATGATACTCTCTTTTAGAATGGATGCATATGGAAAGGAGCAATGGTTCTCTCAATATTTTGTGCATCAATGGCTGATCTACAGATATAATTTCCCAAGGATATAGGAAATTGAATGCCAGAAACCTTCTTGTCCCTACAAGTTCTGTGAAGGATATCTAATTGTTTGCAAAGTTCAATGAGAATGATCTTATCATTGCAATAGATTGGAAGCTTGTAAGGGATTCCCTCAAACCCTGCAATTCTGATGTATGAGAATCTTTGAAACTGTATGAATATGCTCCCATATTTAGCTATTAATTTCTTGGCTTCTTGAGAAATTCTATTAGTGACACAACCTTCAAACAATCTGACTAAAAACATGGTGAAGGCATCATTAACCCTTCTGAAATGTCTTTTCTGTTTTCAAAGGTTAATTGAGTATAAAATCAGATTGGGAGCCTTTACTTGCTACCTTGACTTGACAAACCAATCCAAATCCTATACCCAACTATGGTATACATTAAATAGGAAGTCATGTAAAAGGATTTGGTTTGAAGAACTTGAGTAAGCTGTTGAGTCAGATTTTGACAAATGATTTCTCCCCAATTTAATGCTTGTTTGCCTTCACAAATTAGATTAATGAAAATGCACATCCATCTTGAAATTCTTTGGTAGGAGGAGGCCCATCACTCTTGCTAGAAGAGTAATAATGTTTGACAATTCTTGTATGAAATCACTCCTATATAGGGTCTTAGGCAACTTTGAAGGTCCCTTTTTCTTTGTTTTCAGCCAAGACTTTGCAACCATGGTTTGATACTTATTAGGAGTTAAATCAAATTCCTTTTGGGCTTCATCTAGAGTCAAAATCTTAACATTATCAACAATGGGAATGCCAGGGTCAAATTAATGTTATGTGCATCCAATTGAGTAATAAGTTGACCTTGAGAATCTCTTCGTTTATTGGTTTGAGGTCAAAACAGAAAGCACATGCCAAGATAATGTCAATACGTTGACTGAGGTGGGAAAGCCTCCAACATGGGCTAGGCCACTGTTCAAAATTCTTTGGGCTAGAGGTGTTGGTTTTTCATCTTTCATTCTGCTCCAAAATTCTGCCAAATCCATGTGTTTGATATCGTTCTCTCCAATTTCTGGTATAGAAGTTTCAAGAGAGGAAATGGGCTCATAGCCCGTATTGGAAGTTCATTTTGATAAAGTTGGGAACTTTGGTAGAGGAAAAACAAGTTTCTTGAAAGAATTTTGGACAAAACCAGGGTAGAAGAGCATTGTAGCAAGAAAGGAATTAAAACAATGGTAAACAATGATGAAAACTCTTACTTGTTGGATGGAAATGAAAACTTCTTCTCCGTGCTCTTGATACTGAAATTTTCAAAATGATTGACACATGATGGAGATTGGGCAAGAAAACAGTTGGGAGGACGTGACAACGACAGGGGCAGAGATTGGTTACAAATGCCAAAATGAAACAAAGTGAAATGGACAAGGCTCGAGCCATCACTTTATATTGTGCAAAAAGACTTGCGTTACACGCATTGGCACTCTTTATTGCCTTTTAAATCGGCTATGTGGGGAAATGGTGGAACGAGGGAATAGTTTTGATAGTGCCCTTGAAGACCGATATAAAGCTTACCTGTTGGTTAAGGCAGCATGTCGGGAAATGGTGGAAAGAGGGAACAATTCCTAATGTGCTTGCGGGGCTCGACATGTCCGATTTCTTATTTGCAAACCCGTTGATAAATGCGGTAAATCAATGAATACATAGGGTAGAGGGAGTTAGGTCATTAGCAGAAAGCCCTATTTGAGTTAAAAAAGAAATGTTACATATGTTAAGGCCAAAGCCATTATTGATAAGAGCACGTTTTACCAATGCATTACGAATTTTGACTTGGATATACAATGGAGGAGCTCTGCTATGATGCAAAAGAGTAAAGAATCATTAGAAACCCTATGACCCTAGAAATAATAACTCAAGAGAGTAGAAGAAGATAGATCTGATGCACAACATACAATACTCGGGTTCACCAAATGATTTAACCTAAATGGTTAAATTTATGGGGGTAGTAACCGATGGTAGATTATCTTAATCAATTAGTTTCCAAAGCTAATTGCAGCAATATCAGGATAATAGATGAAAAAACAAGTAGCGATAGATGCTGAAACAAAGTACAAATAATTAGAGGGAGAAGAAGACTTGATTGATATCTTGGGTTGTATCCGATCGGGCTGGTATGATGACTGGAAAAGGATGGAAATGAATTGATAGAGCTTCTTCTATGAAATTGTGCTCTACAAAACTACTTATACTAAAGTGCATGGTATGGACCAAAGCGTACCCCCATATGGCCCTTTCTGTACGCCCTTGTCCCTTTGTGCTTTTAACTCCTAAATTTTTCTCGGGTCTCGTGCATTGTTTCCCGATCTCCTCCCGTCTGCAATTTGGACCTTTGACACTGTGCGATGCTCATTGCATCTGTTGATTGAATCCTCAAAACCCTAGATGGTGAGAGAGTCTGGAAAATAAATGTTAGGTGGGTTGTGGGCACCATATGCACTGTTGACGTTGACACTACTCGAAGAGGGCTCAAACCACACGTTGTTCTCACCTAGCATGTGATATCTAGAATGTATGCAACCATATTGATAACCATGACCTTGCAACAATGGGATTGTACTTGATACTTGCCCTAGCTTGACTTGACTTTGGAAATGTGTCTTTTGTACTTGCAGACACTGAGTGGATGACTACCCTAGAATGAGTATGCAAAGTATATGAAGCTTAAAGGAGTCTTGGAATAGCTTTGCTTGTGATTGCTCTTAGTGTTTTCTCATTAGGATGTTAGGTGCCAAGTAGAATGAATGCCCCTCCTTAATGGGAGATGAATAACTTGCTTATATATGTGTTATGGATTTGGAAAGCTCGGGAAAGGTTGACTAGAAGTGTACCAAAGAGATTGAAATTAAGAAAAGTCTTAATGTCCCCTTTTCCAAATTTAAAATAATTAATAATATTTTAAGTTGGGCCCAGTCCATTCTTATTTTGGGACAACTTCATATTATTATTAAAATAAAAAGTATTTTTAAATACTAAAATAAAAGAAAAAGGAGAGGTCATCCCTCTTTAGGAGGGAAAAGAAAATATTAAAAAGAAATAAAGAGGCCTACATGGAGCGCTCCACAAAGAAAGAAAAGTAAAGGCTATAAAAACAAATGATGGGGGCTCATTTGTGGACATCATCTTATGAATTATATACTTCTCTTTTGGAAATTGGAGCATTGAGCTCTCATTTTCACCCCTTTGAGGATGAAAACCCTCATTGGATCCTATTGGGGACGAAAACCCTCAATAGTCACAACACTTGGGGACGGAAACCCTCATTTGTTACATTGGTGATTTGGGAGTCACATCGAGCTTCGAATGACAAGGGTTTCTATCGGTGCTAGGGCACGCTTTTGAGGGGGCTGCTCTTACATTCTTTTCTAGCGTGATCTACCCATTTAGAGATTTCGGGATCACTTTTCAGTGGGTTTTCATGGTTGGAAAATTGTGATTTCACTTTCATTGGATAACTGGTCTCTTCAAGATCATTTTGAGCATTGGTTTGTGTTGAAACTCCAAGTATTGATGGAGTAATGGATTTTAGAAGTTTTAGCTATATTTGCACTTGAAATAAATTTATAAAAAAAATTGCTCCAGATTTTATCTTGCTGGATTTATTGAGTATTTGGGATATTTCTATGTTAATTTCCAGTCCATATTACATGAGAATGGATGCCATTAAGTGCTGCTACAATTTGCTGCATTAAGAAGACTTGTTTATTTACTTTCAACTGCTTTTAATGGTGTATGATGCCCTAAAAGTGTAATTTCTTGCTCGTTCTTTAGGGCCTCTAATATTGTTGGATTTGTTATAAAAATCGGATTATTTTCAGCTAGGTTTTGTGTTTATTCTTTGTTGGTGTGGTTCAACCCTAAAAAGGAACATTACAGTGATATCAGAGCTTCGGTCTTCCCAACCTTAGGGTTTTCTTGCAAGAAGATAAATGGCGGACAAATTTTTGGTGATGCTAGATTTGAAAAGTTTGCCCTAGGGAAAGAAAGATTGACCAATAAAATGGCTCAACTGATCCATACCCTTTAAGGTCCGAATTGTGGAAGAAGCTCTTCAAAGGGAGTCAATAATACTTAGCTATCCAAAGTGGACAACATTGCTACATGGTATGAGGAGTATAGGGCTCTTTCGAAGAAGATTCGTGATGCCATGTCATTTTCTGAGTTCGTGGGAGTAAGCAAAGGAAGATCAAGGCCCAAGCCTAGGTCGCAAGTTGCACAAGAAGAAAAATTAGGGCTGCAAGTAATGGAGAAGAAACAACCCATAGAGGAATCCACGGTGCAAGTTGAAGAGGGAGAAATCGTGGAACTTGAGCCAAAAAAGAAAGAAAAATTAGATTCACACGGTGTTGAAGAAAAATTGAAGGTTGAAGCTCAATTGCCAAAGGACAAGGAAGATATTCATGATTCCGGCAAGACTCACAAGGTGGTTCCTTACATGTCTCAACAAAGTGCTTCAACAAATTCTCATAAAGACAATTGAAGGTATGAAGATAATTCTGTTTTGTTGCTTTCTATCATGCCATTTCAAGTTTATAGTCATGGACAATTTGTTAAAAAGGATGACCTTGGGGCGAGTTTGATGCTCCACAATAAGTCACATCAAATGGGTGATTATCATGGTACTAAAAAGAGAGAAAAATTAGAATTACTAGGGGATAATGCTGCAAAATAATCGGGTGACCTTGTTAAGAGTCATGTCCATGAAATGAGGGTTTCTTTAGATGCCCGTGATAATTTTCAGCTGGCTGGACTGTTCCAAACAGCAATCACCACGGAGCAAATCGAGGGCATCATCCACAAAGAACAATCCCAATTTCGTCATCATCCGAAGAAAAGTAAAAATCCTTTGATGTTCTATGATAGTTTATTGAATTCTAAAGGTCACTCAGGGTAGTCACATAATGAAGTCAAATCATATTTACAAAGGACCTATGAGGATGACATCATGCGTGAAAGAAGGGCACCATTAGAGTATTTTTTGAGGGCTGTTCCTAACTCAGAAATTCTGAGTCATAAGAGTGTCATAGGCAGCCCTTGGTATAAGATTATCTCAGTTTTGTTGCTTGCTGATATGTCATTGTTGGTATGTTGCCCTCGCACACAGCTGGTTGGGGAAGGTGATCAAATTTCATGCTTGTTATGTCCTATGTCACCGCTGATTGGACATCATTATGCACCTCATACTCCATGGAATAATGAGGTAAGAAGTACCTTTTGTTGTGTGGATTCTTGGGCTCAATTTCAAAATTGTTTCCGCATGTGGAATATAGGTGCAATGTTGGGAGGATATCTATGTTTGAGGCATCAAGGGCATGTTGGTAAGTCTGATTTTCCATGAATATGGAAGAGCTAGAGAGAATATGGTGGAAGGGCAACACCCTTACTCTAAAGTGTGGCACACATACTTATCATCCATTCCGGGTGAAGGGACTTCTTCATAACCAAGGGGTCATTATGCTTGTAGAGAATGACACCATCATATCTTGCACAAAGAGAATAGTATACCTGTCAATTCTCTTGGGAGATCACAAGGTATGTGATTATTTTGTTTGTGATTGAACTAGCTAATGAGGAAATTGTTCTTGGGGTTCAATGGTTGCAAACATTGGGGAGTTCACCCTCAAATATCATGATAAAGAACTGAAATTCTGTGACAAAGTTGGAGAAATCAAAATTCATGGCATGAGGAAAGAAGTGAATGCTGAAGCAAATATTTGGGAATCACATTGTGGGCTGCTCTCTTGCATAATAACTGACTGGAAAAATATTATCACTGCTGGATATGTCAAAAATCAGTTTGCTAATGACATCATGGAAGGAGTTTGCAAGAAGGAACAACATAGGACAGCTGTTTTGGGGCAGCAAGTAAGGCACTTGCAATCAGAAAATTCTTCACAACAAAGGTTGCTCACACTTGGTAAGAATGTTTATTATTATAAAGTGAATTCTGAAGAGCATATTGGGGTGAAAAACACCACTTTCAGCCATAGATATAGAGCTGGTTTGAGTCAATTCCAAGCTGACTATGGCATGAAGATTCCGGATGACCTTATGAAAAACAAGGTAAAAGCTTCTCCTTCTACTGATTTTTACGATTCTTGCATTTTATTTATAAGGAAACTTATGCGGAGGCATATGAAGTTTATTGTACCTTCTAACACCATAGTGAAGGATGAGTTGCTACAAAAAGGCCACATCTCTAAAGTACAACAGTTAGGAGAGTTGTCTTGGGTTGACAGAATGAGAAAATTTTTGTATCCCATGGATGCAATTATATGGACAACTGCCCAAGGTATTGAAAAGAATTACCATGTCATTAAGGTACTTTCAGCTATTGATTCAAAAGAAAGTTTTTTGGGCTACGTTGGTTATGTAGCTGATCACAACTGTCTCAATCTTTTACCGGTTGTCATGACATGCTCAATGGTGCTCCTAAGCAACCAGTTCAAAGATGAGGTATGTACAACCATTACAAGATTATTTCCAGTCATTACCAATCAGTTTCTAAGTAAGAAAACACCTTTTTACAACCACAACATTTGCATTAGAGTGGGGTATGCAGAGCTTCTTCATAAAGGGTCTTTAGGTACAAAGGAATTCCTGTTTGGGAAGGAATTCCAAGCATTTCATGACTGTTATAGTCACTATACAGCCCCCATACAATCAGTTTGGTGCATTTCCAGCTTGTTCTTTTCACCTTTTTGGGTCATAAAAGGACACCTAGGCAATTGGAAGTTGTGTTTCCTACATCTAGACCATCTTGTGATATTTTGTGCAAATAAAAGTGGAATTCTAGACACCTTCATTCTGATTTTTGAAAGAGAAAAACAAGATTACATTGGTATTTGGGACAACATGAGGGAAATTGTGGACAACCAATGCTTGGATGGTAATTATAAGGCCTTGACAAGCAAAAAAGAAGCATTGGCCATCGCATCCACCGAGCATGAGTGCAGGAAGAAGGGAACACATTTTTTCTTTAACAAGTTTGCTTCATGTGCAGGTATATGAGAAAAGGAGCCACATAAATTTATTTGGGATCCAGGGGCTTGCATTTTGCTTGAGGACAATCAAATTTGGGGAGGGAGGATTGTAATGTCCCCTTTTCTAATGTAAAAATAATTAATAATATTTTAAGTTGATCCCAACCAATTCTTATTTTGGGACAACTTCATATAAGTATTTTTTAAATACTAAAATAAAAGAAAAAGGAGAGGTTGTCCCTCTTTAGGAGAGAAAATCAAATATTAAAAAAGAAATAAAGAGGCCTACATGGTGCACTCCACAAAGAAAGAAAATTAAAGGCTGTTAAAACAAATGATGGGGCTCATTTGTGGACATCATCTTATGAATTATATACTTCTCTTTTGGAAATTGGAGCATTGAGCTCTCATTTTCACCTCATAGAGGACGAAAATCCTCATTGTATCCTATTGGGGACGAAAGCCCTCAATAGTCACAACACTTGGTGACGGAAACCCTTATTTGTTGCACTCGTGACTTCATCCGGAGTCACATTGGAGCTTCAAAATTCAGAATTTCAGAACGGAAAGGGTTTCTATCAGTGTTAGGGCATGCTTTTAGGGGCTGCCACATTCATTTCCAGTTTGATCTATCAATTTGGAGATTTCAGGATCACTTTTCAGTGGGTTTTCATGGTTGGAAAATTGTGATTTCACTTTCACCGGATAGCTGATCTCTTCAATATCGTTTTGAGCATTGGTTTGTGTTGAAACTCCAAGTATTGATGGAGTTATGAATTTTAGAAGTTTCATTGTATTTGCACTTGAAATAAATTGCTCCAGATTTCATCTTACTTGGATTTATTGAGTATTTGGGATATTTCTATGTTAATTTCCAGCCCATATTGAATGATAATAGATGCCATTAAGTGCTGTTACAGTTTGCTACATTAGGTAGACTTGTTTATTTACTTTCGGGTTCTTTTAATGATGGATCATGCCCTAAAAGTGTAATTTCCTATTCGCTGCTAGGATTTCTAATATTGTGGGATCTGCTGTTATAAAAATTGGATTATTTTTAGCTAGGGTTTGTGTAAATTCTTTATTGGTGTTGTTCAACCCTAAAAACGGACATTACAAAAGTACGGTTATAGGAAAAGGGACCAAAGCGGCCGGGTTGACCCATAACGTAGGGGTCTTTGTGGCCCTTCCCGTATGCTTATGGTCCCAGAGGCATGTGCGAGTAATCTGAAAGTTTGAATTGGAATATGTGAGGGTATAGTTTAATTTTATGGATTGATATGATTGTTATACAAACAAGTCGGTTGTGTATGCAAGCAAGGATGAGTGAGACATAGATAGGGATATCCTAATTGGTCAAATTGAACAAGTGTGGGCTAGTGCAAGAGTGTTGTACAATTTGTGTTGTTGTAAGTCATGAATTACCAAAATGAGTGTCTACACCCATGAAGCCACCAATGAATTCTTACAATTGTCTGCGCTTGCAATGGTGATGAGGAATTCTCTATGGGCTGCTCATTTATGGCTTCGTCCTTAGGTACCTTGGCTTCTTTACTTGATACTTGTTGACTTGTAGGTGCTCGAACAACTTCCCTCTCGCTTGTGGATGGCTCTTCCTTCTTGGAATTCCCCTTGCAATTGTTTGGGTGAAGTTTTCGATGAAATTTCTAACATTTTGCATGCCGATGCCCACTCATGTTGCTTTATGAGTGCAATAGGTTTTGCCCATATCCTTGGTGAACATTCTCTTCTTCTTTCCTTCTCGAGTTTATGATTTGGAGAATGGATTTTACAACTTGCATCCTTTTTGCATAATACACCCTTACCTCTTCTTTTACTTGGAGAGTGGTGTAGACAATTGTTCTTCTTTTGAAGAACTTTGGTTTCTTGATGATGAAGTTCTTCTTCCAACACATGGCCAAACAATGGTTACTCATTCTACAAAATAAACATGGATACTAATACCATAATTATGAGCTACATGGCCTTTCGTTTTAGAATTTATGCAAAAATTGAAAGAATAGTTCCTTTCTTACCTTCTTGGGCTGCCCTCGGACTTATTTGTGCAAGTTTGATGAAGTGCTTATGTTTTACCTCCTCGCTTGTGATGTTTTTTCTCTTTGGAGATGCTTTGCATTCCACTTTGATGTTTTTGCCCTTGTTGAAAGGATGTTCCTTCCATGGATTCAGCGTGCATTCACTTACATAGCCATGAAGTGACAATGTGCTACTTCTCCATGGAGCTGCTGTCCTCCTCTTGGAGACTCTTCTTTGGCCCTTTAAGGTTGCACAATGCTACCTTCCTCTTCATGACAGACCTGTCCATTCTTTAGAGAATGAAATTCCTTGTTAGATTTGACAAAATGAATGATGCTATTACCTTTGCATGGGCTGTTTTTGTTGAGCTTCTCTTGCTTCAGCTGTTTTGGAGCATTCTCCAACTTCTTTGCCACTAACATATCCCAAACCTGCATATTGAGGCCTTTCCTCAACCCATTATGGGATTAGTCATTCTGTGCCATTCTTCGCAAGCCACTTCCCATTGAACTTGATCTTCATCAACAACTTAGAGCCAATTCCCTTAGTATGTTTCTCAAATTTACCAAAGGACTCATCTAGATCTTGATGGAAAGAAAGAGAATATGGTGGAGTGTTACTTTGCATACCTCAGTCATGGTTTGTGCATCTTTGGTAGAGGATGGTCTCCTTTGCATGGTATACTCTTCATTTATCACCATCAACTTGGAACTTTGCAAATATCTTCCGTAGTTTTCATTTCTAGTTCCAACTCGTCAATGATACCCAAAAGAAAATTCTCATGGCTCATCAATCTAGATTGCAACTCTTGATTCTCATCTTCCAAGTGCTGCAACATGTTTCTTAATTTTGTTTTTCCATTTAGATTTGCTGGTTTATATCTTCAAGCTTTTGAAGCCTTATTGTCTGCAAAGATTTACCCATGGTTGGACTTACGCAACCAAAATCCTGCACCTTGTTGTCAATTAAGAAATATAAAAGAAAATAAAACACAAATATGAATGTGAGTTGGCAAACCCTTTCAAGTCTCAAGGCAAACTGGCTGTGATACCATCTAATCCAATTTTGACATAGACATTCCTTTGTACGATTCATGAAAATGGATTACTTACCTTATGTTTTGTTTCCAAGTGCTATGATATTGAAACAACACCTGCAAACGTTGTAACTTGATGCTTTCAATAATTCTTAAGATTGTCACTTACAACATACAACTCCATATGCAAATTATTCACATGTTTTTCTACATGCTACATACAATGATATCATGTTTCATACTTTAGCCATGTGATGCAGTCAAGGTTAGAGGCTCCAAATGAAGGACTCATGTAGACCACGCAGCCGGGAGATTTTCATATAAAGATGACCTAACCTCTGTTTTAAAACTCGCGATTAATCACCCGATAATCGCGATTAATCGTTTCAGGCAAGCAAAACGATAAAACTTTCTAAAAATCGCGATTCGTGTGTGCCCGATAAAACGGCGATTTTTGGCGATTAAAATCATGCAAAATCACTGACGAAATTGTGGGTTAGGTTTTAATCCAAAAAAGACCAAATCGATTCGTTTTTTCTCTTGTTTTCTCCTACTTGACGCGTTTTTGCTCCAGCGACTCGTATTTCCTCCATTCGCGAGCATTTGACGTGATTTCGTGGGCATTCAACCTCATTTCGTGGCATTCGACGTGATTTCGTGGGCATTCTAGGTGGTTTCGAGTTCAGCCAAGGTGGTTTCGAGTGCATTCGAAGTGGTATTTTCCAAGCTTGTGGCCCTAGCAGGTAAACTGTAATACTGCAGTATTTTTTTCTTCTTTTTAAGATCTTCAATATTAATAATTATATTTATTATTACATAATACGTATAAGCTATAAGTTTATAACTATAAGTTTAATAATTATATTACATAACTATATTTATAAGTTTAATAATTAATTATTATATTACATAATAGTAATACGTATAGTTATACAGTCTATAGCTTTACAATATGAATAAAATATTTAATATATTACAGTCTTGTATATATTTAATATTTAATATATTATTAGTTTTGTATATATTTAATATATTACAATATATATTTAATAGTTAATTGTTATAGTATATAGTTATACAATATACTATATAGTGTATAGTTATACATTTATATAAAATAAGTTATAACAATTAATTTTATACATATTACAATCTTTAAAAGTTTAATGTGATTGTGAGCACTCAGCATACAGTGTATAAGTTATAAGTTATAACTTATACACTATATGCTTGAGTGCTCACTAACTATAAATTTAATTTTGTAAGTTTGAATTTGTATAACTATATATTGTACACTATTATAAATTTATAGTTAACTGAACAATATATATTATATACTATACAATGATACACTATAAATTTATAATAGTATACTTTATAACGATTTTAAAAATATTATATGAAGTTATCATAATATAATAGTAATAAATTAATAATACAATATACTATATAAAAAATGAGAATCATACGTCTTCAATATAGCTTTGTTGTAATGTTTTCTTCATGCAATAACAATATTATTCTTAATTTCGTCATACAATTTAATTTCTCTAAGGCTTGTAAATCTAAGACAATTGTTTTTTTTTGTTTTGTTTTGTAGAATGGCATCGGGATCCGGTTTAGGTTTAGCTACTCGTAGTAAGCCTAAATCAAATGACCCCTCTTGGAAGCATTGTGAACCAACATAAGGCAATTGTGTTGTATGCAATTATTGTGGCATGAAGATGAGTGGAGGTGTTTATCGCCTTAAGTTCCACATTGCACGGATACAGAGAATGAAGTGACAGTGTGCAATCAAGCACCGCCTGAGGCCCAACGAGAGTTGTTTGCTTACCTTGCAGCTTATGCAGAGAAAAAAAAAGAAAAGAAGAGGAAAGTTGATGCACTTGCAGCCCTAGCAAATAGGAGGGCAGCGAGGGAAGATTTTGACATTGGGGCATCTTCTAATGCCCCAACTCCACGAGGTCAGACACTGGGACGGGGTTCATCCACTGATAGTAGTTCAACGATGTTTTTTGTTCCTCGAAGTACTCTTGGTTCACAACCTTCACTCGAAGGTATTGCTTGGAATAAAGAAATGCACAATGAAGCAAGAATAGCTGCAACAAATTTTTGGTACTACAACAACATTCCTTTCAATGTGGCAAAAAGTCCATATTGGGAGAATTTGGTCACTGCATTGACTATTGCTGGGAAGGGGTTCAAGGCTCCTACTCCCCATGATTTGAGTGGCTCATTGTTGGAGGATTCCGTCACACATACCAAAACTCTTGTAGAAGAGCAAAAAAGATGTGGCAAAAAAAAAGGATGCACCATTTTGTTGATGGGTGGACAGATGGGAAAACTCGCATATTGATTAACTTCTAAAGTGGCATCGGGGTAGTTGGTCTTCCTGAAATCAATTGATGCCTCCCACCAAGTGAAAACTGCAAGCACTTTGTGTGATATGTTAGATGAGGTGGTGAAAGAGGTGGGTGTGGAGAATGTTGTCCAAGTTGTGACAGACAATGCGGCGGCATATGTAGCAGAGGGAGACTTCTTGAGGAGAGACACCCTACACTTTTTTGGACCCTTGTGTAGCCCATTGTTTGGATCTCTTATTGGAGGACATAGGAAAACTCTCATGGGTGAAAAATGTGGTTGAAGACGCAAGAAATATTACAAAATTCATCTATAATCACACTTGGGTGCTAAACTTGATGAGAGAGCACACCAATGGAAAGGAGCTTGTGCGATCAGGGGTCACACGATTTGCCACAAACTTCATTACATTGCAGAGCATTGCAACCTCATTAACATCCCTTAAGCAGATGTTTGTGAGCACGCGGTGGTTGGAGTCTCCCTATGCTAAGAAGACCGAAGGGGAAAGGGTCGTGAAGACCATTTTTGATGATATGTTTACGAAGAAAATGGAAGAAATCATGAAGGTAATCTAAACTTGAATATTTGTTTATTTATCATTTGTTATATAATTTTTTATTAATTTTGATTTTAAATATATATGTTATTTTGTTTTAGGTGTCAGAGCCTTTGGTTCGAGTTCTACGGATGGTGGATGGGGAGAAAAACCCAATGGGTTATTTGTATGAGGCTATGGATGTGGCCAAGGAGGCCATAGCTAAATATTATGGGCACAATCAAAGCGAAAATATGAACCCATTTGGCGCATAATTGATCGGAGATGGAACAAGACACTCCATCGACATATACATGCAAATGAACGTACTATCTAAACCCGAAGTTTTTCTATTCCCCATCATTTAAGGCTGATGAGGAGGTTATGGATGGCCTTAATACATGCATAGAGAGGATGGTATCTGACGAAGATATTAGAGATGCAATTCTTGACGAGCTGCAGATTTACAAGACTGCAGAGGGAGGCTCTTTTCTTCGGCTCAATGTGTGAAAAGAAGAAACGTTTCTTAGCCAGGTAAAAACAAATTGAGTCATTTGTATTTAGTCTCATTACACATAGAACTAGAAACTACAAGTCTAGAATTCTTTTATTTATTCAAACCTAGTTAACTTACAAAATTATAAATGTCTTATTTACAGATTTGTGGTGGGAAGATTATGGTGCAAAAACACCAAATCTTCAAAAGCTAGCCATCCGCATTTTGTGTCAGCCATGCAGTGCTTCTGGATGCGAACGTAATTGGAGCATGTTGAAGCTGTTCACACAAAGAAGCACAACAGGTTGACAACACAACGCCTCAATGACCTTGTCTTCGTGCGATACAATCTTCGTCTTCGTGTGAGACAAGTGGAGGGGGCACAGAGTCATGATGCAATTGACTTGGCTGACATTGATCCATATGATGACTGGATTGCTGAGCCTGATGATGCGGAGCCTATGTTTACTGCAGAGGAGATAACAACTTTGGAGAGGGAGACTGAAGAAGCAATACCATCAGGGACATTAGAAGTTGGTGATGATCCAAATGATATGTTTGTAGATGACAATGTTGGTGTTGCAGAAAGGAGGAATATTTACCTTCCACTTCCACAAGGCAACCGCAAGTGCAACAAACTTATTTTAGGCGTGCTTGATGAAATAGAATATTACTCATATTTGATAGTGATACTTCAAAAGTCACATGTGACATGAATCTATGAGCATTTTTGTTTGCAAACTTTGTACTCTCTTTTTGATCAAAACTTAATAGAAAATATGCATATGGGCCTATGACATTCTATAGAGTCACTTCTCGCATCATTTAACATTGTTTTTACATTTAATTTAAGTATATTTTATGAATTTAAATGTTTTTAAAAGTAGCGATAAAGTTGCCGATTAATGCCGATAAATTGCTGATTCCGATTTCCGATTCAAAATTTGGCCTGCCAATTAATCGTCGATAATGATTTTTTGAACTATGGACCTAACACATGCAAAAATCAATACATATTTGAAAGAAACAATAAGATTCTTATATTGATCAAGAAGAAAAAATCAAACTCGAGGCACTGACACATTACAATCCTTATTACGGACTTACGGTGAAGAGACTACACCAATACACTACAAGTACCTTAAAGTGTTAATTATAAATAAATATAGCTGACATGTTTTGTTAGTGTTTTGTCGTAATTTTGTTCTAAGATTAGTAAGACTTGTATGTTGGTTGCAATGGTTGTGGGAAGCTGTCATCCTATGGACCTTTCCTTTTAAGTTGTCTAAAAAAGCAGGGGTAAGGGTGCTTGTATCATGTTCACCTTGAACTAAGAACATTGTAATAGAACATTTTTGAGGAATACAAAGATGCTATTGTTTATATCGTCTTATAGTATTCGACATGTACACATGTACTTGCATTTGCTATTTTATGTATGCGATTCTTAGGCGAGTATCTCCGTAGTTTATATCTATGATACATTTTAGCACCATGCTTAATAACGAATTTGGATCACATTGCACACGGGAGCAAGTTTGTTGCAAATCTTGACAACTATTCTTATCAAGCGACAACGTGGGAAACTAATGGGTTAACCGGTCCAAGAGCGGTTGAAACAAATCAACAAGAGGAAGAACTTACAAAAGATTTGCAAGTACTCTCGGGATCTCTCTAAGAGAGCTCGTTCAAACCGAAGCCACTAGACCCCAAGTGTCATCAAATTCTATCCGGGGCAGCTTGGCGGTATCTTCGGCCAATATTGACCGAGAGATTAGAAGGCAACAAATATTGCAATGATACGAGGAAGTGCAAAGCCGAGAAGAGGAGAGACAAAACGAATATTGATGCCATTAGCACCAAACAAAGGACAACAAAGAAGACAAAGCCATAAAGGTGAGGAAGTTGAAACTAAAGATTGTTCCCACTCTTGGAACAACAAGAGAGATGGCGGCGATTACAAGAAGCAACGACTTAAAGAAATAAAGATAAGAAAGTAGAAGCCCAAGCCCTAAACCAAGCCGAAGTGTAAGTGGATTCAAGAGCAGAACCAATAAAGGGTTTTGTTAGAATCGACACAAGTGATTGAGCACCCTACACCACTCTCTACGATCCAAAAGGAGGAGATTATTATGCCTCTAGGGATATTCTTTGGGGAGTGCCTTAGCAAGTCAAATGAGAATCCAAGTGAGGACAAAATGCAAACCTCGCCTTTTATTAAGAGAAGTATCTATTCGGATAGAGAGATTGAAAACAACTTCCTCACGAGAGGAAGAATGGGTTCTTGATGAGTCAAACTTCCGTCGGATGGAAGAACTAGTGATTGCATTTTTTTCGCAAATACTTCGTGAGTAACCAAAACAATTAGAAAGGCAACATAGGGGTAATAACACCGAAAGGCAATTTGAAGGTAAGCAAGACGACATACGAACCACCGAAGGACAAGTTGGTACATATAAGACCAAGAGTGCAAAGGAATGTTCAACACAAATTTCCCCAAGGAGAGAGATCATATTTGGTGCACCACTTGAGAAGACTCCACGACCCACAACCTTGAGTACCCCATCACCGAAAAACAAATGTTTCCCAAATTGAATGGAGATGGCTCCGAATTCCTTGAGCGGCATTGTGAAACATGTGTCATTATATGGACCATCCATGGGTAAGCGGAGACAAAAAAGTATGTGGATATGACGCTTTCCTAACAACATGCGAGAGGTGGCTATTGATTGGTACTCAAAGGGACCACCGATTGACAAGTGACATGGAGAACTCTCAAGGATGCCTTTGAAAAATAATTCAAACTCCTCTCGAGATGACAATGAGGTTGTTAGAGATCTACAACCGTCAAGGAGCTGTTGGGAAAACTTGAGGAGGTAGTTGACGGCCTGAAAAAGATGGTTCATCGAAGGGTTGATACCTTTACTAAGAAAATTGAAGGTGGTCTTGAATTACTCATAGGAGGATCCCTATTACACAAGAAAGTGGACATTGAGAGTGAGAACAAAACATCGTCCTAACACACAAGGAGTGAAGACGAGGACTTTGATTCCATTAACAACGAGCTAGGTTTAGTATGAGCCCTTCAAATGACTGCTCTCCACATGATGAGAGAGAATTGAAAAAGACAAGGAACAAAGAAAGGATATGTGGTGCGCTGATTTTAAAACCGAAGGGCACATAATGATCAATTGTCCGAGATACTATTTTTCACATCCGTGAAGTCAATGGCCATGACATAACAAGTTGCTTGTTCAATTTAGTAAACAAGAGTGCCCAAGTCCTCACCCAAGGAGAAGAACCTTCAATTCCATCAACCAACTTGATAAAGCCACAAGGAAATGCTTCATTAGGGCCATCATTGGGCAAATATAGAAACCGACAAAAAAATACGAGACAATAGAACAACATGGGGGTGGTGGTAGCCACATTTAGTATGATGACCAAGGTCGATTGATGGTTCAATGTTGGAGGTGCAACAAATGAGGGCACTTCACAAGAGAGTGCCCCACCATGTCAACACTAGACTTTGTTCTTGGTGTGGTCCAGGGGATTGTAAGGATGCCCAGTGTCCAAAACAAGTGACCATTAACATGATTGACGTAAGAAACAAAGATGTTTTGGCAATCATTAGAGACAAAATAGATAAATTATGTTGATCCATACACGGAGAAAGAACGCGCATAGCTGAACCCAAGGTGGAGTTAGAATGAGTAATGAGGGAAGAACAAAGGTCTCCCCACAGAAGTACAAGAACACCAATCAATTGATTTAGGTTAGACGAAGAGATTGCAAGGCAAGGGTTGTAAACCACTATTCCTATCAAAGTAGCTGACTTGCTGCAGAGCATCCTAGAGCTCAAAAACATTTTAACCACTATAGTTTATGATACCAATCGTAATTTAGAACGGGCATATTAAGATAGAACAATAACAAGGATGATGAAGGAGGGAGAACAAACAAAGCCCATTGTCGAATCCCCTTGGTTAGGAGACTAGGTAGTTGACCCAATGTTGCTAAAAATGAACTTAGCTTGAAAGCCGAGTGTGATCCACATGGAGATGTTGGGCTTGAACCTAACCAATCTTATTATTGAGGTGGTCCCTAAGTAAACGTGCTCTTAGAAGAAACTTGGAAGAACCTCGAGGAACCAAATATTTGGCTGTCAACATTTCAGTTTGTTGGAGCTGACCAAAACGGGATACAAGTCTGGGATTCCTCATGACGCAAAAGGTAATCATCGATACCTAACCATTCATACGAAATTTTGTAGTCATCTCCTTAAAGAACAAATCCTATGATGTTTTTATTGGGTCGAGGCTGGTTAATAACAATGAAGAAAGATCGCAATTGGAAGGAGACCTTCCACCAATTGAGAAAAGAGGCCAAAGATACATCATAGACTTTAAGGAGTTAGATGGTCAACGTAGAGGCAGCCCCAATTGATGATGACAATTCGTGAGGCACTAATACAAAAGAGATGGAGGAAGAATACCAAGGGCTTGTGAAACAAGCTTCGATAAAACCAAATGAAGAGGTTTTATTGGAATTACACTCATGCTTGGAGGATGAAACAAGTTCCCTCGATGGTCTCTTCCATTGGCAGATGGAGGATTACAACGTCTTTTAACCTGGGCGTAACTTCATCAAGTTCATGGAAATAGAAGAAAGTGAAGGGTCTAAAGACAACATTTCTAAACCAAGAAGGAGACAACATGCTTGGAAGAAACTAAAGCCTATAATTTCCAATTGAGAAGCAATTTTGTTCCAACTACCCTTTGGAGTTCGGGAATTCCGAGAGTAGGGGATGCGAGGATAAATGAAGAATCTCCTCACTAGTTCGAAGGGGTAGTAGATATGAAATATAAAGAATTATCCAAAACCAAGATGAACCTTGAATCTGATGACAAACCTCAAATGATCCCGGTGGGGGATGACTGGAACCTAGTGTTAAAGGCCACAATGTTTCAAATATTTATAGAATACAAAGATGTGCTTACATGGACCTACAAAGATTTGAAGGGAGTGCGAGATGTGTATGCAAAAATTTCTCTTGTTCTAGGAGCTCGGCTAGTATGAAGGAGAGATTATAGAATGAACAAGAACTATCTTTGCAAGGTCAAAGAAGAGATCAAAAAGATGCTGGAGGTAAGCATATTCTTTTGAGTTCAAACACGTGAATTGGTGTCCCCAATAGTAATCAACATGATGGAGTCGACACAAATAAGGATATGTGATGACTTTAGAAGCTTGAGCACTCACATTACTTATAAAGAACCCATTTCTAATCCCATTTACGAACTCTATAGTAGAGGAAGTAGCTTGACATGAGATGTACTCCTTTATGGATGGGTTCTCGGCTAAAATTAAATCAATATTGCGAAAAGGAATATAAAATGAAGACCACTTTTATAGAGAGGACAAAGCCTATGCTTATAACCAAAATCCCTTCATACTCTACAATTCTCTAGGCACTTTCCAAATGATCATTCTACACATCTTTGACAAAATGACCATAGTTAAACTTCAAAACTTTTCTTGACAATTGGTTAATTTAAAACAATCAAGAATGCCACATGCGGGTCCTCGTGAAGTGCACGAGACAATGTCGAGCAACAAAATTGGCTCGAATCTAAAGACGTGCTTTAGTTCATGGTCGTCACAAGGCAAGCTTCTTGGACATATAGTGTGAAAAGGGGATTTGAAGATGGATCTAGACAAGATAAGAGTAATGGTAGAAATGGAGGTACTCAAGGATGTCGGTGAGGTAAAATCGTTCTTGGCCCACGTCGGGTAACCCTCGGGACGCCCTAAGAAGAAAGGGAACTTTGTTCATGTGGTCCAATGAACAAGAGTAAACTTTCAAAGAATTGAAAAATTGGTTGATTTGCTCACTTATAGTTTTCTACCTAGATTGAAACAAGGAACTTCATGTCCACATAAACATTTCTAATCATGTGATTGGAATGACATTAGCCTAAGTTGGAACCCAAGGACTGGAACACCCAGTGTTCTTTGTAAGCAAACTCATGTCCAATGTTGAGAAGAATTATAGTACCACAAAACATGAAGCTCTTAGTATGGTGTATGTAGTGCAAAAGTTTCAGCATTACCTACTGGTGACCCCTTTTATTTTTATGTAAACCATCAAGCACTATTATACTTGGTCAATAAGCCCATTATCCAAGGTAGGATATGATGATAGTTGATATTGCTACAAGAGTTCACATTCAAGATCATTGTTAGACCGGGAAAGAGCCATGTAATAGCTGACCAACTCTCTCACCAAATCGGGAGAACTTGCGAAGGGTGTCAATGAAGATAGATGATCATCTCTTATAAATTGTGATGGTTCCGACATGGTATGGAAAGATTGGGAGGACTATTTTCTATAACATCCTTTCCAAACGATATGCAACTTACCCCAAGAAGGAAATTGGTAAGAAAGGCCCAAACATTCTAATTAATAAATGGGCGGTTATATAAAATGGGTTCAGATCCACATCATACATCGGTGCGTACTTAAAAGAGGAAATTCGAGATGTGTTCTTAGAAGCATACAAATGGCCATTCAGAGGCCATATGGGACTTGATGCCACTATAAGAAATGTACCCTTGGTGGGACTATGGTGGCCAACCCTACACCAGGATGTGAAAGACTAGATCCTCGGGTGTGAAACATGTCAAATAACATGGAAACCTCTAAAAAGGGACTTTATATCTCTATGACCTTCCCAACCCTAGAACTATTTGAATACCGGGATTTGATTTTGTGGGACCCTTGAACATAAGCAAGATACATTTATGCAAGTACATTGTGTTGGCAACATAATACTTAACAAAGTGAACACAAGTGAGGGCCTTGCAAAAACAACCTGCTCCCAGAATACTACATGGTTTATCTATGAGTAGATAGTGACTAGGTTTAGAATCCTCATACAAATTACAAGTGATTGTGGGGGACATTTTGTCAATCAAGTGATCCTAATAATGACTTTTGAGTTCCGAAATTTATACTCACTTTCGAGTCTCAGTACTATCAAGGGAATATGGTGAAGCAGAGGCCAACACCAAAGTGCTAATCTTTGTAATCCAAATGTCTTATTGAGTAGAAGGCGCGAGGTTGGGAAGAATGTTTACCGACGATATTGTGGGTGTATTGGATGGCCTATTCAGGAACAAGCTATACGCGTTTCTAATTAATGTACGGGCAGGAAACACCAATTTAAATGGAATATAGTATCAAGCTTAAGGGTGGTAATAAAAAACAGACTTGACAACGAGGAAAGTTTGAAGGAATCACTTACTAGGTTTAATGGGCTAGATGAGTGATGATGAATGTCCCAATGGGCGATAAAGGTCATGCAAACCGGGAGTAAGTTGTGGCATGACAAACACCTTAGACGGACGATTTTTAAAGTCGGAACCTTGGTCCTTAAATATAATGGGAGGTGAGAGATCAAACTTGGCAAGTTTAAAGCAATGTGACTAAGACCATTTAAATCACGGAGATCCTAGAAAATGAAGTAGTCAAGTTGGAATGTCTAAAGAGATCATGGTTGAAGAAAGGTGAATAGTTCGAAGTTGGAAAAAATTGACCTAGGATGGAGAACAACAACGTCATAGATATTGATATCAGATACTCATGCTTGGAGAAAAATGATCCGTAAACTACCTCTTTTGTACAATAAACAGATCCTATCTTAGTGATAATGAATGAAAAACAAACTAAGATTCTTATTATCCAATATGTTATGCAAGAAACATTCACACAATACTGAAATTGAGAGATGAAAGACAAGGAGACAAGAAATTTATCCTGGAGAAACCCAATTTGGGAAAAACTCCAGCTGGGTGAGCAATTGCTCCCCTTCACTATGTAAATCTCCAATACAACACAAGTTTATTGCCAATAGATGGCCTTCAAGAAGGATTCAAGCTTCCTTGCATTACTTGCTTACAATCCTCAACAATAAAGAACTTAGTTATCTATGAACAAAAACAGAACAATTCAGACTTTCTCCCTTTGCTCACACTTGAATTCACTCAAAAAACCACTTCCTAGATGAGTAAATGCACTTGTATTTATAGTTGCTCTGCTCAAGGATGAATGGAAAGGCGAAACGAACTGGTTTGAGAAGCCCAAACATTTGCAACTATTTGGATTCCTCTTTTGGCATTGCGGGCGGAATTGCCGTTGTTTTGCTGGGGTGGTTGCTGAACCTCCGCGGCGGTTGGTTGTGCAACCGCCACTCCATGAAGAGTGGCGGTCCCATGACCATCGTGGCGGTTCCATGATTTACATGATCACCACATAACACAAAACAAGAAATGGCCTTTTCCATCATTCGAAGGTGTCGGATCATCGTCAACTTGACTTAACCATTTTCCGAATAATGAACATGTTGAGGGTATGCATTGCAAGTTTCAATAAGAGACTACATAGAATTGGGTACTTCTAGATCCATTTTTGGATTAGAAAAGGAGACAAACAAAGGTACGTATAAAAGTAATATTAAAAATATTAATGAAGAGGTGATGAAGAAAATAAGGCAATCAAAGTAATGAATAAAACATTATTTTAAAAATATTAATGAAGAGTTGCAAAGTCACTATGTTCCCCAAGCCTTAAAGTGGCCCCCAACTATACCCAACTTTCAACTCTATACGTAACACCGGAACTCCTGATTTTTCATTTAAGTATGAATGCCCCCTCTTAAAAAAGCCCCGGAGCAAAAATCATGAATATTCACTATTCGAACATTCACCCTTGAATGCCTCATCCTTGAACGTCCCACCCTTAAGCATCCCATCCCCAAGCATTGCTTTTGTCATCCCTTAGTATGTTCAGACAAAACCAAAACAACAATACAACATACACTTTAATGTCCTAAACATGATCTTAATTTGTAAGTCCTAAGTGAGATAGGCTTTCAAACCTAGACAAACTGTTAGACTCCCTTGAACGCCCCCTCACCAAATGCCTTATTGATGTTGAACACCCATCATATTTTTGAAGCTTCATTTCTGAATGCTTCTAGTGAGAATGTTCCTTCCCTTAATGACATTGCTGCTGAATGCCCCTACTTTGCTGAAAGCCCTTGCTTTTATAAACACCCCTTTCCTCCTAGACGTACCTTTCCTAAACGTCATCAAAATTCCCGTCCTTGAATGCCATCAGACTTTCACTCAGCGGTACAATGCTAATGATGTTTGTGGAGAGTTGTTCAGTAATAGTGGTGGCCATAGGAAGCCATACAACCTGCTGCTAGAAGCAAATCTAGACTCTAAAGCGATTCCATTCACTTTCACACTTAGAGCTGCAGGAAAAATTCTCGAGTAAAAGCCATTTGTTAAGGAAAGGAAATATAGTGAATAAATTCAGATTTTCATTCCATTGGATGAAACACAGGTACTAAATCGGCGTATAGTTTCAGCTTTGGCTTTTGAAGAAAAAGTAAAAATCCAAGGGCCTATCCCAATAGCAAATAACCAGGTGCATTATGGTTTCAGCAGGTATTTGATGATAAACAATTCAGGTCTTGCAGCAACATTAATATAAGAAAAAATAAAGAACCCTTGGCGTCAGTTGTAGATCGCCAAAGAATGCCCCTAGATACGACATCCAAATGATTTGTAACAGTTAGGGAAGTCTGCATAAACCCCAAGCCATATTTTGCAACTGCCTCGAAGATGATTCAAACATCATTAGTGGGTGGTCCCAACTCCAAAAGAGTGGCCAAGAGTAATTAAAAACAGAAGGCTATGGAATGATCACCGAAAGACCAAGCTATGACAAAGACAATCACATAGGATAGCCTCATAGCCACAAAATCTCGGATGTGGTGGATCAACAAGCCTGATAACCACAAGTTGTAGATATTGAATTTCACAAACGCCATACCTCAATAGGTGCAAGTTTGAACCTTAACTAGTACAAATGGTTTCAAGCTATGACAAAAATAACAAATGTTCATTTGTCCGTTATATGGACAAAGAGGTAAAAACTCCTTAGACGACTCAAGACTTTACACGGGTATTTGGGGCATCGACATGGGCTCCTAGTGATAAAACCTACCTATCAATAAGTCAATTTTACTCGGGCTTAGAAAGATATGGCTGTATAGAAATTTTTCAACTCAATCTCACTTTTGAAGAGCTGGTTTGCATGAGGGCAGAGGGCCACCTGGTCTCAAAAAGGAATAATTGGCTTTTGAAGAATGGCGTTGCCTTGTGGATGTCATTGGGTGTTGCTTAGTAGGGACTACTAGGTCTCTAATATTGCAGTATTGATGACCGAACACCTTGTGGGCCTAATGCAGGGTGAGATCTAAATTTGGGGAGAGTTTCTCTCTGCACGTATTCATGAATCCTTACCTTGTTGTACAAAGGGTTTTAAATGCCGCAACATGCTATTGGGTTATTCTTGGATGCAATATATGCACTGATCTGTGGAGGAAGAAAACTTCACAATTGATACTTAATACGATCCTATGTGGAAAAAAACTACAAATGATACTTCATACGATCCTATGTTACCCTCGGTGTTTCTTAAGAAATACCTTGGCATCCCTCGATGAGTACATTGGTGACAACGAGGAAGGTGACAATAGAACAACCCACTTTTGCAGATGCAAGGAAGGATTTGAAATGGACAACGAGGAAGAGGAAGGACACGTAAAGGGTTATACATGCCTTCTTACTCGAGCTAGTAGATGCCTCTACCAAATTTTCTTTAGAAGACATGATTGATATTCTTTTTGCGAATTGGGGAGGATGGTAAACAAATAGAAAGTTGGTCGCAGGAACTTGGAGCACCAACATGTAGGGATGTAAGGTACCCAATGAGTCTAGCACAACCCCAAAAGTCCATAGGACAACAATAGAAAAAACCGGGGACAACAATACATCAAAACCAACAAACTTAGAGGTAAAGGTAGTTGATTCTCATGCAAAAGATCGCAGTATTCTAGTGTTTTTGCCTTTCCCGATAGTAACAACTCATACAAGACCTTGTCTTAGTTCTTATAGACACTTTAGGACCCATGATAGAGGCTCTAAAATGTATCTTCGATGGTTGTGTGATGTCACCTTTTTGGGAAAATAGAAATTGCAACAACTTCAACCCAAATCGAACCAAGAAGGATTAAATCCTTTTAATTCAACCTCAAATAACCCAATGTCAACATAATTACAACCCAAAATGGGGTTGGAAGTAGCCAAGGTAGTGGGTTAGATGGGAGAATCAATTAGAATCCCAATTTTATCCGATTGATTCTTATAGCAGCTGGGAATAAATAAAAATAACTCACGAGATAATAGAAACTTTAAAAATTCATAACTCACTCATTACTCCATTTTTTTCCCATGAAACCGAGTGTATAATAAACTAGATTCTTAGGGCTTTCTAATGCACTATAAAACATATATTTCTGACCACTAAAATCCCTTCAAAAAGCACTAAAATCCCTTCAAAAAGCATCCAAACTTCCAGATCTGGGCGCTAGGGTTAACAGAAATTATTAAATTAATAACCAGCACTTCCCTCAACTATTTTCACCCTCCAAAAGCTTGTTTTGATGCACAAAAATGCCAAGAACAGATCTGAACTGAAATCACAATTTTTAAGCATCAAAATGTGTCACAAACAATTAATAATCCAACCCCAAACTGCTGCAACTTATAAAATTATTTCCGCTTAAGCGATCAAACAAAAACCTTGAAACTTTTGATTTTGGGCCACAAAAATATGAAGAATAATATTCCAAAATTAGTTTTCGTACAATGAGACACAAAACCCTAATTTTGCCGGAAAAAGTAGGTTGCCCAACACATTTAGGGCATCAAATATCTCAAAAATGATGAAATTAATTGCCAAACACAACAGATATGAAATTCACTTGTTTAATCATGAAAACAAACTCAGATTTCCTTCAATAATCAAGTTGCTAGGGTTAGGAACACTTTCCCAATCAATTCACCACACAATAGATGCAACATACACACAAATGGATCCTTAGGAAAATCAGATTTACTTCAATTCCAAATCGAATGAGAGAGAGAGAGCACAATGAAGAGCTAGGGCATACATCCCATTTCTCCAAGCATGGAGTGATATCAAATGATCAAATCAACATCCCCAAATGATGGCCACGCAACCTCCTTTTATAACATAAGGGGTGCAACATTCAAATGGCCGACCTTTTCCCTTTTGGAGGGAAAACAAATAAAACTTAATTAAAATATTTAAAGACTCACTTAATGTGCACTTTATTATTTCTAATTAAATAATAAAGAGTAATTAATCTATGTGCATATTTTAAGACTAAATAAAACTCCCACTTGTAGCGCTAGACATGCCAAGGGGTTACAATGCAAATGAAAGAGATGAATTGATATATTAGTAATGCCCCGGAAGGGACATTCGTCCCCTCTCGGAGATTGCTTGCCCTCAAGCAATAGCAAGCTCCTAGATCCACGTATCATGCACCCAAGAGAAGAGATGAAGTGATGCATCCAACGTCTTGCTCGATGCCGGTCAAGTGATGAAGCACTTGGAAGAACATGTTTCCTTCCCCATGTCAACCCAAAAAAGTGGGTCCTCAACTTGGTAATTGGTGCTCCAAGTAATGGCATCCTCAACATGGCACAAAGAGTCATCAAAGGGTTGAGCTTTGCTAGGCTCCAAAGCCGCCCACTCAATAATGTGCTCATGAAGTGAGGACAGCGGTCCTTCTTCACGTCTTCAATCTGCACATGAAGCAAACTTATTAGAAAAATAAGTGTTGAAAAACACTTTTTCAATGTGTCTCCATGGTGTGAATGGCTCACAAGTCTCCTTCGTGTATGGGCTGCCCCTAAATGTCACAATGCTGTGCCATACTTCCTTGAACTCCCAAAAACCAACTGCTGTCATAAAATAAAAATTTGATAAATAATCAGCAGCTTGACAACTCCAAATTTGTCCCCATGTGAGACCTACTTTATCCTTCGATCCACGTGTGAGTGTACCAATAGAAAAATATCCCTTATCCTCATGCCTTATGGCTCTAAAGGCCACAAGAAGACTGCTGAAATAAATTACAGCAGTGCAAATAAAAATATTTGACCTCAAGGTATCCCAAGTTACCTTAGGTAAGGCCAACACTACACTCTCACAACCCACAATGCCTTGGTCCCATGAAAACAAGTTCTGAAACACATTCACACATGATGTAGAGCTGATCCAAAGTGAATTTCATGACAAGCTTTGCACCTCTTCCTTCCATAGCTGAATATTCATCATATTTGCCTTTATTTCCCAAAACATAGCATGAAAATTTAACACCATACCTTCCTCTTTGCTGCTCCCAACACAACAGCAGTGTCAAATGGCCTGGAAATGATCCTGTAACATGTACCAATGATGCTCCAAACTGAAAATTAGCATACCATGTGACTGAATCCTTTTGTGGGCATGCTAACATGTCTCCAAACAAACTGAAAATGTGCATGACAGCGAAAGTGTGAATATCAATGGAAATATTAGGCATACACTTACTCTTCTTGGTTGCAAATTCACACATGAATAAACAATGTTTATATTTCTCTTTTATGATCCCAACAACCTTCCTTATGACCCAAAATTGAAATTCACTATGATATAAGAACAATAGAATATTCAACTTGATCATCTCACAAGTACATGGAAGTGTCAATACAAATAATTGAAGTTGTTGCTCTGGTGTCCCCTAGATTTCATCCTGAAATCTGTGACTACTCTATCCGAATTTTTTTCGTACTTTTAAAATAATGGGTCGTTTTGTGTTTTTATTGCCAGAAAGTTATCGTATTGCGTCAAGATATTCCCAAAGAGCCATATTAGCCATTTTCGCCAAATACCTAGATGCCCAAAATTCTTATATTCTGTCGTCAGGATTTGTCTGCGGGAAATTTGTATTTAATTATTTTGAGCCCCGTTTGAGGCAATTTGTGCTCCGGTTTAACTCTGTTGTGATCGTACATATCGTTATTCCTATATACCAAGAGGGTTTTAACGAGGGATGAGTTCGGACTTTATTTGTGACTTCCGCACGCGTTTTGAGTTTTTGTGTTTTTCCCGTTTTTTTCTCGTGAAATTTCTCTAGATCAATTCCTTTGCGGTTTGCTTTGATTCTTGGCGGAGTAGTTGGAGATCACATACGCATGTTGTGCGGAAGGAAGTTGCCATCCGGAGGTCCAGTTCACTTTGGGAAAAACGAAGTTGTGCACCAAAAAGCCTCTTTTAGGCTGACCGCATTTTGGAAAAAGAAGAATTAAAGTGGATCATGGGAAAATTAGAAAAGCGAGGTTGTGGGAATTTTGTACTTGCTCTACAGGGTACTTCTTCCCATGGAAGCAACGCCACTTAAGTGACAATGGGAAAATTAGAGGCAACAGGCGGGTGGGAATTTTTGTTGTCTTGCACAGGTAAAAATTCCCATTGTGGAATAAAAGAAATATCACTTAAGTGAATCATGGGATTTTATTGCTTGCCTTGCAGGTAAATAATTCCATTGTGAAAGTCAAATGACTTAAGTGAATCATGGGATTTTCAGGATGATGCACATTTTAGGGGTAAATAATCCCATTGTCATGTGATTCTTAAAAATAGAAGTCTAAAATTAAATAAATTAATTTATTTAATGTCACCCCTTTATGTCAAAAAGTGCGCCCCTTTTGGGAGAGAGATAATACTTTTTAAAGTATTAAATGATTAAATTAATTCCTATTTTCAGTGGCTAAGGTCAAAACACACTGTGAAACTTAAGTGGAGTGAAGAGTGGATGATTAAATTGAATAAATTTAATTTATTTGATGGCTGTCCTTAAACATGCAATTTTAGCACATCAGTTAAAGAGAAAAACATGATTTTTAATTAATTAATTGCCAGGAATAGGAGGGGCAATTATTAATTATAGAATTATGAGGGTTATATAAGCATGGGCTGCCCTAAGGATGAATTAATTAATTCACAGGTAAAGAAGTGCAGCCCAGAGGAAAAGTGCGCCCAATATTGAAGAGGATTTTTGCCCAGAAGAAGGTGGATTTAATGCTGAAAGCTTCCAATTTTGGCGCATGCATTGAAGGAGGTTGATTTGTGTTTGCATAATTGTTTGCATAAGTGATACAGGTGCTCAGGTGAAGTTGGAAAAATTCATGCTCACTTTGCATGCAAATAAAACATCAATTTTTGGGGCAGCAGGCTTGAATAGTGCAAATTTTTATGATTAAAATTCATTGTTCATGTTCCGGTTGCCATCTTTGTCTGAATTAATTGCAGGAATTCATTATAGGTGCTTTACAAAAGAAAATGAGCTTTAATCAATGTCCAATACATTGAATATATCCTCCGAATCTGAAGAATTATCCAGATCTGCACCAGTTTTGAAGAATTCCGGCCGAATAAGAAGAAAAAGAATTGTTCAGACAAAGATAGACAAAGCCATGGCAAAGCGGGATGAAAGAGAAAGCTCAGCGGAATCATGCGTAGCTTCTAGATTTGTTGAAGTCAATAGGCCTAGATCCCAGATCTCATAATTGCAAAAGCTCCAAGGCACAAAAGTTTCATCATCTTGTTTTTGATGTAGCCCGTGTAGAAGTCGGTCGTGGAATTTTTTTCCATGATCTTGTGCATGTGCTCCCAATCTTCGTTATTAAAAGCTTCTTCATTGAAGTTGCATTCACTTGAGTTACCTTTTTTGCAGAATTTTTAATTGCTCATATGCAATTAAAAATAAAAATGATGAGTTATTCACGAACATTGCACCGACCGATGCATGTATCGGAGAAGAACTACAAAAGCTTCAAGGATAAAAAGGAAGACATGTCAAAGGCAATACTGCAAGCAAATCAAAAATACTTGCTTCCCAAATCCAAAGTTTGAATCAATCGTATCTGCATCAGACATGAAAAAGGACAACAACAAATGCAGCTTTCCTTTTCCTTCTTTTTTCCTTCGACAAAGTAATTGAAGCGATCAATTAAAATATACAACTTAAGTGATTGGTTTAAAACCATTACTTGAAGAAGTCAACTACTTGGAGATAGGTATAGACGTGCAAAATAGAAGGTTCTATTTTATGGCTGCAAATCATACATGTCATTTGAAAGAGGAATTCTAGAAGGAGATTAAAGTTGTTTCCTTTCCAACTTCCACATGTGCCTTCAACTAAAAGCTTCCGACTTGTAATTGTCCTCTATATTCTATAAGTAGAGGAAGAACCTTGGGTTAATGATCAAAATTTGCAAGCAAGACACTATGGGTGTTCTAGACTTTTGTGGTGAAACCCTTGAGAGCCACTTGAAGCAAAGAAATATACAAGAGTAGATTTCTGGAGAACTTTGTGTCACGTTGTATTGTGTTTCTTGCTTTTTATCTTAGATCTTTTAATAGACTTTATGTTATTTCAGATCTAGATCTAGAGCTACCTTTGCTTAGAATTCTGTGTTTATATCTATTGGTTTCTTCTATGTGCATGCAATCAACTCTGCTATCTATTGATTGGGATGCACATCTTCCCATTTCTTAAAAATGTGTTTATATAATTCCCTTTCATCTCTTCTATAAATATTTTTTCTTTTAAACAATTTACTTGGTTGCAGAAATTCAGTCATGGTTCATGAACTGAGTAGTTAAAGTAAAACCCCATTTAGATATTAACATACTTTAATTGAAAAATCTGACACGGGAGCCTCATGGTAAATGAGGGAGATTTATCTCATGACTGCCTAAGTTTTATGCTATGCAGAAAATTTAGCCAACATGCTCATTTTTCATACCATGAGGTAGCATGTGCATGATGATACCCCATTGTTTTTACTCCATCATTCACATAAGAAAAGAGAAAATTAGAAATATAACTCATGTAAGGAATCTCATACCATTCATTGTGCCAATGGATTTCCTTTATGAAAGGAAGCAATACATTTGAAACAAAATGATTGGGGCTGCCCATCATACCTTTGTGCCATGGAACACCTTCATACTCTTTAGAATTTTGAAACCAAACATCACCTTCTACCTTGGAATCATGCAACCTTATTTGTGATTTGTGTGGGGCTTCCTTAAACTTCATTTTTGAGTGAATGAAGTCATTTATTTGCTCTCTAATGACTGCTGTTATGCGCAGACCAGCCAGCTGAGAATGGTCTAAAGTACCCGGAAATGCCTCTTCTCCATGGGTATAACTTCTACCCATGCCATCCTCATGTTCCCTCTTCAAATATGATTTTTCCCTTCTTTAGTGATGTCCTTGTCCATGCTTTCTTCTTGCCCTTCAAAGGGCTCATGAAGTTGTTGAACAACTTCCCTCAAATCTGATTTTTCCTTGCAATCACCAAGTTCCATGCAAGCATTAGATATCAAAAATTTATCATCAAATACCAAAGGACTCATACCTTAGAGAGTTGATCCTTCTTGCTTCATAGGAGACCTTGCTAACATATATGCCTTCACCTTGCTTGAACATTGATCCAAAACACCTTTGGCTAAAGTATGAGCAATACATGACTCCTCTTGTCTCAAACCTTCCTCAAGTATGGATAACAATTGTTGTGGAGGATCCACATATTCATTCAATGTTAGGGACATGATGGTTTGCATTGCAACCATTATTTTTTGTGAATGATCATCATGTAGGACAACAAAGAATACTTCAAACATGTGTAGAATGAGATCATCACAATCAAGATCTAACATTGGTATACAAGTTCTTACCTTTGCCATGTTCTCCAAGATCTTAACCCTCTTATCAAAGTAAGGGTTTGTGGTGTCCCAAAGCTTTTGAAAGCTTCCTATCATGAGCTCAAAGACTTCTTCCATGGTGGTGTCATTGTATGACAAATTTGGGGCTGTTATCCTTGTCACCTCGCTAATGCAAGTGATGACCATAAGCCTCACCTCCACCTCATCATGCCTCAACAGTTTGGATCTAGCCAAGTGAGTCACCAAGGAGTCCATCGTTGAAAACATGGAGCCATAATCCGATTGCTTTACCATGGACAAACAATTTGCAACTTCCTCCAAAATGCTAAGCAACACATCTCTTGAAAGGTGTGGAGGATCAAGCCATCTCCCAATCTGCAAAACTGCATTTTCATTTCTCCTTCACTTGTTATCCCCATGATTCATACCCTATGTATCCAGATCTGCAAACACAAACCCCACAAGAGTAGAGGAAAGTTGCTTTGATACCACTGTGATGTCCCCTTTTTGGGCAAATAGAAAATTGCAACAACTTCAACCCAAATCGAACCAAGAAGGATTAAATCCTCTTAATTCAACTTCAAATAATCCAATGTCAACATAATTACAACCCAAAATGGGGTTGGAAGTAACCAAGGTAGTGGGTTAGATGGGAGAATCAATGGAATCCCAATTTTATTTAGTTCAGATTTTTATAGCAGCTGGTAATAAATAAAAATAACTCACGTATAATTGAAACTTTAAAAATTCATAACTCACTCATTACTCCATTTTTTTCCCATGAAACCGAGTGCATAATAAACTAGATTCTTAGGGCTTTCCAATGCGCTATCAAACATATATTTCTAACCACTAAAACCCCTTCAAAAAAAAAAATCCAAACTTCTAGATGGGCGCTAGGGTTAACATAAATTATTAAATTAGCAACCAGCATTTCCCTCAAGTATTTTCACCCTCCAAAAGCTTGTTTTGATGCACAAAAATGCCAAGAACAGATCTGAACTGAAACCACAATTTTTAAGCATCAAAATGTGTCACAAACAATTAATAATCCAACCCCAAACTGCTGCAACTTCTAAAATTATTTCCCGCTTAACCAATCAAACAAAAACCTTCAAACTTTTGATTTTGGGCCACAAAAATATGAAGAATAATATTCCAAAATTAGTTTTCGTACAAATGAGACACAAAACCCTAATTTCGCCTTAGAAAAAGTAGGTTGCCCAACACATTTAGGGCATCAAATATCTCAAAAATTATGAAATTAATGCCAAACACAACAGATATGAAATTCACTTTTTTAATCATGAAAACATGCAAACAAACTCAGATTTTCTTCAATAATCAAGTTCTTAGGGTTATGAACACTTTCCCAATCAATTCACCACACAATAGATGCAACATACACTCAAATGGATCCTTAGGAAAATCAGATTTATTTCAATTCCAAATCGAGTGAGAGAGAGAGCACAATGAAGAGCTAGGGCATACATCCGTTGGGCATACATCTCATTTCTCCAAGCATGGAGTGTTATCAAATAATCAAATCAACATCCCCAAATGATGGCCATGCAACTTTCTTTTATAACATAAGGGGTGCAACATTTAAATGACCAACGTTTTCCCTTTTGGAGGAAAACAAATAAAACTTAATTAAAATATAAAAACACTCACTTAATGTGCACTTTATTATTTTCTAAGTAAATAATAAAGAGTAACTAACCTATGTGCACATTTTAAGACTAAATAAGACTCCCACTTGTAGTGCTAGGCATGCCAAGGGGTTACAATGGAGATGAAAGAGATGAACCGATATATTAACAATGCCCCAGAAAAGGAGACATTACAGGTTGGGCACTTAGAGGTTATCAGTGGTCTTTCGTAGGTACAAACAATAATGAATGAGGCTGCTTGTGTTTAAAGATTTTGTATAGATAGATTGTGGTGTTGAGTTTACATAGGTCTATTTCAACCAAGGATAGCTAGAAGTGAATACTTCTGAGATGCATGTATTATGGATTCCCACACGTGTAGCTTAGAGTATTGCTTCTCTAGCGAAAAGGGTCATGGAATCTTCGTAGAGCATTGAGTGCACCTACAAGGACCAATTTTTTTTGCTTCAATCATTCATTTGCAAGCAACATATGGTGCAAAATAAGGATATCTTGGCTAGTGAGTTGGTAACCCTACATTAGGAAATAGCAATCAACAAGGGTGTTTCTAGGATCAATTGTCCTTGCAGATCCAACTCACACAAACACAAAGCCATAGGGTGGTGGTCTGTGTGAGTGAGAGCTCAAAGATGCGAAGGACAAACATGAACAAGAGCTCAATGAGGCTACATCCAAGCATGAGGAGGAAATCAAGCTTGGTATCGACCATGTTTAAACTGGTTGGACATGAAGTACTCTAAGGGAAAGGAAAGATACATGAAGCGGTCCACATGGTCAAGTGTTCAAGAGAAAGAGAAATAGGTTCTCCAAACACCTTTAGCATCGTATCGCTGAAGTCCAGGCATCGCGAGCCAAATTGAGCCAATCATCAAGGTCGCTTCAACAAACTCTCCAATAGGAGAGAAAGCTTGTACAAATCTAGGAAAGTCTTCTTCCACCCTCCTATTTCTGCTCCTTGATGTGGTTTTTATTATATATTTTGAAGGGACACCAAGTTATCAAGTAGGGGTATTGTAGTATGTTAAAGTGTTAACTATAAAAGATGTAGCCGACATGTTTTGTCGGTGCTTTGTCAAAGCATTTTGTTATGAGATTGGTTGCAACGGTTGTGGGAACCATCAACCGCTAGGCCTTTTTCTTTAAGTAACCTAAAGATCGCATGAGCAAGGGTGCTTGTATCGTGGTCTTACCAAACTAGAAACATTGTTATAGAATGTGTCTTAAGGAATATAGAGGTGCTTTATTGTTTTGTATCTTGTTATGGTAGTCCCGCGAGGCATGTATGTACTTGCATTTTCTATTCTTTGTATGATGTTCTTATTTGTCTAGTTTCTCGGTAGACTATATCTATATTACATACACTAAGGGATGCAATCTTGGGACTCTAAGCCTAACTAGACTTGCTCACTAAACTAGACACGGTTCCTTCTTCAATGAACACGGATTTGAATTATCCGAACTAAATACCCACCTAGGTTAGGCTCAAATTGTTTATCAAATCCTTCTCTCCGTCTATTTCAAAAATTTGGTAGGAGAAGTAAAGAAACCTTTATAAATAATTTAATAAAGATACTTTTGCAAAGATTCCATTTCCTTCATAGAATGCCATTAGATGGGATGAACTAGTCATTAAATAATCACTCATGGGGGTGTTTTCATTTGATCAAAAGTAACGTTGTGTGGAAAAACAATCTAGTGACAAAGTTATCAAAGGGAAACTCATCATCACAATTGTTCACAAAGATGCACACTAGTCCACAACTTATGTAGATGCGCGAGGATTTTCCCATAGAGTCACAATCCCTTACACTTTCTCTATGCAGAGTTTCCATCAACTCGCAGTTTGCGCATAACTTTACTTATTCACTAACAAAAGGCAATGTGCATGATTGCGCAAAGTTGCTCAAAGGTGCAAGAACCGTATTATTACTCTTAACTATTTTTGACGATACAAGATAACAAGTCAACCCAAATGCTCGCATCATATAACCCGGGCAAGAATAAACTTGAGCCCTCAGTATATGTGTGTTTCACGAGGTCTTCAATGATTGGCCAAGTTTAGCAATTTTGACTATGCCAAGTCACGTTGCATCCTCCACTTTTGCCCTTTCATTAACCATATATTCTCTATGTTGCTTTTTGCATGTTGCCTTTCCTACTTGTGAACCCAAAATTTCTTCAATTTCTATGTGCACTTGCTCGGTAGTTGGTGTCTCTAATCTACATATATGCTTCTACTTTCTCCACTAGCCTGCCCTTCAAAGTAAGGATATAAGTCTGCAACATTGAAGATAGGTGAAATATCGATTCCTTTATGTTTTATCCCATACATGTTCACCGAAACTCCCACAAGACTTCGCACGGTCCAATTCCTGGGAATTTCTCTTTGCACAGTGTGTTTGAGACTATGTCACCCACTTCAAACTCTTGCTCACTTCTCAAATCTGCACGGTGTTTGTAATGGGCGTTCTTATTCTCCAATTGCATGTGCATTTGCTAGTGCACATCCATTATATGCTCTGTAAAGTCTTCTTCAGTGCTCCTTTTTTCTTCTTTGATGCCATGCAATTCTGCAACATCCCTTGGACTGAGTCCTTCAAACATCGGGAAAGGTTTATGCTTAGTGCTCGTGTTTTCATAGTAGTATGCAAACTTTGCTTGCACAAAGATTGAATCCCATGTCTGTGGCTTCTCAAAGCAACCAAACACTGCAACAGGTTATCAAGGCTTTTGTTGATAACCTCCGCTTGACCATTCATTTGCGGATGATGACGTAGAACGAAATTTCAACTTAGTTTTCAGCTTCTTTCAGAATGTTTGGCAAAATGGCCAACAAAATTAGTGTCCTTGCTAGACACAACATTGCACAACAATCCATTTAGTCTTACAACTTTCCTATAAAACAAATTAGCTATGTGTTTCGCATCATTAATCTTCATGCAAACACCAAAATGAGCCATCTTAGAAAATCTATCTACGAAAACAAAGATAAAATCATTACCCTTTTGCATTTTGGAATAACTCAGAACAAAATGCATCTAGTGGTTGATGTAACTTGCGTTTTGACTCTTTCCTTTTGCCAATTTGATAAATTCTGCATCCTTGTACGTATACATGCACATTGATGGCCATGTGTGGTCAAACTTGTCCTCCACAATCTCATGAATCATGTTTTCTCACCATTATAAGATCTTGTCAATGCCAAAGTGACCAATTTGTCCTCCACAATCTCATGGACCAAGTTTTCTTGCATTGACCCTCTAGGTATGCATAATTGTGTGCCTTTAAACAACCCTCCTTGTAATAAGTATAACCAAGGCATATGATCAATACTCGGTTTTACGCATGCTCTTTATGCTTTACTAAAATCTCCATCTTCTCAGTACAAAGTTCCTTCATTTAATCAAATGCCACGACTTCCACATGCATCTCACTCATCAAGAGGCATCTTCTACTCATCCCACGTGGAACACTATTTGACTTCCCACTTCTATGCTTCAAGACAAATGATTGAACTTATTTCATGTCGCTTTGATTTAACATCCCTTGGCTATTGATGAATTGCAGTGCTTGATGGTTTGTGTACAACACACTATTTGGGCAACAAGTAGTGGCTCCACATCTTCAAAGCTTGCAGTACGGCATGAAACTCTTGATCATAAACTAAATACTTCCGCATGTGTCGTTTGTTTCTTTTGAAATAGGCAATGAGGCTACTGTTTGACTCATTAGCTTAGATGGCTGCTCCATTTGCAACACAATTTATCTCAAATATTTTGTTGGAATTAGGTTTTGCCAACACCGGCTGCTCCACAACTTTCTTCAACTTCGAAAGCCATACTTTGCATCCGCCGTCCATGCAAACTCCTCATGTCTCTCCACATCACTTTTGTGATAGGTGCAAAAATCCAACTGAAGTCTCTTATGAAATTCCCGTAGAATGTCACTAATCTAAGGAAACTTCGTGCTTCAAATGTATTCCGGTGATGGTTTTTGACTATAGCCCACACCTTCTTAGGACCCATCTTCAACCCCGCTTGAGATGTCACAAATCCCACGTATACAAACTCCCTTTTCATGAGACCGCACTTCTTCAAGTTTGCAAGCAACTTCTCTTTGCGTAGACTCTATAAACCTCTCCACAAATGGTCCTACATTCTTCTAAAAATCAATGTCATCTCGATACGAAATGAAAATGTTTCCTAGAAAAGGCTTTAGTGCTTCATTCATGAGCTTCATGAACATGCTTGGTGTGTTTGTTAGCGCAAATGTCATGACTAATCACTCATACCATCCATCTTGCATATCAAAAGCTGTCTTCCATTCAGCTCCTTCTCTTATCCTAATATTGAGATACACACTCTTCAAGTCAATCTTTGTGAAGTTACGCACTCTATTTAAACAATTCATCAAATCATCCATGCGCGGCAATGGAAATTTGTAGTTGGTGGTTATCTTGTTGATGGCTCATGTTCAACTCCTTTCTTTGGTGCTAATACTATAGACGCTATGCATAGATTGAGACTCTTTGATCAACCCTCACTCAAGGAGTTCTTGGACTTGCTTCTTCACTTCCTCATTCTCCATAGGCATCAACCTATATGTGGTTTTGTTCGGTAAACTAGACCCCAAAATTAGATCCATGTGACGACTGATACAACACAAGTGGTAATCTGTTTGGAATATCCTTTGACTGATATCTGCATATTCACCTAGCATCTCCTTCACCTCGCGCACAAGTGCTCCTCCCTACGTTGTTGCGTTCTTTTCGTCAGAGGCTTTGGACTGAATGCCTAGCACCCTCTCTCCCTCATCTCATTCATGAATTGCTTTCTCGAAATCAGCTACACTTTATGCCTTCTATCCACTTTAACACTTGCATTCTTCAAAGGATACAAAGTATAAGTATTTGCGCTGCCACCATGTTATGCTTTCTTGTCAAACTGCCTAGGTTTACCCTGTAGTACATGGCATACATCCATGGGCATTATATTGCATAGGGCTTCATCTTTGTATGCCATAGTCTTAAAGTGCATACTTTACATTGTTCATTAACCAACAATTGATGTCCCTTAAGTAACCAAGACATTGTATACAAAGCTCATTTGTGTTATCCTCTCTAGTCCAAGTTTCCCAACCATCTCATTAGAAACAAGTTTGCTAGTGCTACCACTATCAATAATGACTTTACATCACTTACCTCTACATTTGCAAATGGTTTTGAATAGATTCTTCCTATGTGCATGTGCATTTTTCACTTTAGCCGGTTTGAATGACGCCCTTTATCATGAGAACTTCTTCGCACTTCGTCTCTTCAATTCATTGATACAACACTTTCTGTTTCTACATGCGCAACATGGTTGTTGGCATCATCCCTCCTTGCGTTGCTGTTTTGCTGCACTTGTGGACATTCAAACGCACGATGCCCGACTTCTTTGCATAAAAACATGTACTAGTGAATCCTCTGCCACTTCCATGTCCTCGTTTGAAAAATGATCCACCTCCTCCTTGCACATGGCTTTGATCATGAGTTACTCGCTTCACCTTCTTGCGCATGATCTGGCTTATCATTGCACACCACTCCTCATGTGAGAACTTTCATTTCCCTTGTGCACCATGTTGTTTTCTCTTGGATAACTTATCTTCTGTCTTATCCTCTCTAGTCCAAGTTTCTCAACCATCTCGTTAGAAACAAGATTATTAGTGCTACCACTATTAACAACGACTTTACATCACTCACCTCCAGATTTGCAAATGGTTATGAATAGATTCTTCCTATGTGCATGTGATTTTCCACTTTAGCTGGTTTCAACAACACCCCTTTACCATGATAGCTTCTCTGCTCTCCGTCTCTTCAATTCACTGATGCAACACTTACTGTATTTACATGCGCGACATGGTTGCCAACATCATCCCTCCTCGTGTTGCTGTTTTGCTGCACTTGCAGACATACGAATTTACGATGGCTGACTTCTCTGTATTAAAAACATGTACTAGTGAATCCTTTGCCTCTTCCATGTCCTCTTCCTCTGAAAAATGATCTACCTCCTCCCTGCGCATGACTTTGATCATGTGAGTTACTCAAGCGCCACCTTCTTGTGCATGATCTGTCTTATCACAATGCACAATGTGTTTTTTTCTATGGGATAACTTCTCTTCTGCAGTCAATGCACACCGATAGGCTTCTATACAGACCTTAGTCCAGCCACGCGAAACTTTTCTTGAATGGAAATGCGTACTACATCAACATAACTTGAAACCTTCATTGTGACAACTTTTGTGTGACCAACGTGAATTGTTAGGCAATAGAAATCCTCTGTGTAGTCCTTAACGCACAACTCCTATCTTGGGTTCTGCAACTTCTTGAAGAAGTTGGATTGATAATCCGTAGGCAAGAGCCTTGCTTTCAGCTTGCAAAGCATTCTCTTCCAAGATTTGATCTTATCTTTTCCTTTTCTCTCTACCATTTTCAACATGATCACACCATAAAAATGCACACCCCTAAGCTTTGTACTAGCAAAATGCACCTTCTTATAGTCCTCAAACTCATAGTCAAAATATTTCTCTACTTTTGCAATCCAATCAATCAGATCATCATGACAAAAACTTCTTGAATAATTTGGGATATCCACGCACAAGCTCCCTTCATTACTTGAAATAGCCTTCAAAATAAACATTTTCATGTTCTTCATCCAACTTGTCTTCATCAATCGTTGGTGCCTCATTTAAATGTCCCTTTCTAGGGCTGAACTACACAAACAAGGAATTCACACAAACCCCAAGTGAAGTAAACTCAAATTTTTATACCAGCAAACTGAAATTAGGAACAACAGTCTGATTTTTAGGACAACAGCTTGCAAAGAGTGAAAATTCAACCAAATATCATCATAGAAATCATCCACAACATAGATAAACACTTTAAGAACATTTTAGGGCAGTTTTCACCATGAAACTCAACCAAATACCCAGTTGGAAATTTATTTATTAACAACAGAAGTACAACCAATAGAAGTGACCAAAAATGAGGTCTCCAAACCCCAACAATTGCAAAATATGGAATATATCAGCCTTATAAAATATGAGAAGTCCAAATATCAACTTAGAATGTAGATTCGTGCCCTAGAAGGCACCCAAATGCACTCCTACCCTAGTCGCTCCCTAGGAGAGGGGCTCCCAACAATGCCAAAACCCTTGTTATGACTTCTCCTTGATGCCCTAGCTGCAAACCAACAAGATAGTCTTCAAAGAATGTCTTCAACACCACCAAATTGGAGGGTTTCCGTCCTCCAATCTTCAACAAGGAAGGTTTCCATCTCCCTTGCTTGCCACACTAATGGATTGTTGCCCTTTAGTGGAATTGGATTAGAGCACCGCTCTAGAACCAAAGTAGATAAAAGTATATATGCCAAAAAGATGCACAAATAGAGCCTATGTGACCCCTTTTATAGCTTAGTGGTGGCGCCAAAAGCCTTAGAGGAGAATTCCCCCAAGACTGACCTCTTTAAAAGCTTGTCTTAATTTCTAATTTCACTTTTGGGAGCTCTCCAACCCAGCCGACCTGCCTTAGAGGGGAAAACACAAAATAAAAGCTTAAATGTGAATAAAGAAAACTGAAATATAGCTCAAGTTCTTCCCTTGTTCAACTTCTTCTTGCCCACAGAAAGGAAGATGAGCAAGAAGCCTTCAATTTATATTATTTCGAAAAAGGGGACATTACAGTCATCATCATTGAGTCGCCATCACGTTGTCATCTTTGAGCCGTTTCCATAGCTTTAAGCCTCTCATTTTGACCTCTCATAAGATCTGCTAACTTAGCCACTCTAGGTGATTTAATTCCCCCTCTCTTGACATGAATTCCTTTGTGTGCCATCTCAATTTCTCGACAACAACAATAGTAAAGAAATATTGCAATCTCACCTTCTATTCAACAAACTAAGCGTTGGAAGATGCCTGCAAGCACTTTCTACCCATAATTGCAACTATGGAAAGCAAAAATGAAAATCACTCGTCTACAGGACGTGAAATCCCACTTTGACACCAATTGATGCAGTCACAATTAGAGGGTCCAAATTAGGGAGACACTATCTTAGACTACACAACCCACAGATTTTCACACAAAGATGACTTCACACATACAAAGATCAATACACAACTTGAAAGAAACAATAAGCTTCTTATATTAATTAGTGAGAAAAGATGAGTGACTCAACGCACAACACATCACAATCCTTGTTACAGCCTTGCAATGAAGACTATGCAGCAATCCGCTAAGGGATGCAATCCTAGGACTCTTAAGTCTAACTAGACTTGCTTACTTGCAAGATTCAATGAACCAAACACGGTTCCTTCTTCAATGAACTCAGCTCTGAAATATCTGAACTAAATACACACTCACACTTAGGCTCAAGCTGCTTCTCAAACCCTTCGCTCCCTCTATTTATAGACTTTGGTCGGAGAAGTAAAGATCCCTTTACAAATAAATATACATTTGCAAAGAAGCCATTTCCTTCACAAATCTTCGTTGGATGGGATGAAAAGCTCATCGAGTAATCGCTCGTGGGGGTGTTTTTGTCCAATCTAAAGCTCAGTCTCTAGGTAATTCTGTTGCATAGAACACACATCTAGTGACATGTCATCAGAAGACAACTCATCACAAGTGTATGCAAAGATGTGCACGAGTCCACAGCTTATGCAGTCATGCAAGGCTTTTCCCACAAAGTTACAATCCCTTACACTTTCTCTCTACACAGGAATTTCCATCGACTTGCAGGTAGTGCATAACCTTCCTTATTCACTCACTAACAAAAATCGTGCATAGGATTGTGCGAGGTTCGTATTGCTACTCTAACTGTTTCTGGCGATGCAAAATGACAAGTGAACATGGATGCTCTTGCATCACCATGCTACTACCCAGATCATGGGAACCCCACAAAACAATATTGCAACAAGAATATATTCTTTAACCTTACGAGAGAATGAATCCAACTCCTACTTGCTGTTATGAGCAAGTGCTATGCTTGTCTTTATGCATTCATTGTTTCCTATGCTCTCTTAATGTTTGTGATAGTAGATACTAGCTGCAGGAAATAGAAGTATGCAAGCAATGATTCAAAACACACTAACAAAAGAGACAAAGACGAGGAATTACTCTGGAGAAACTCAATGTGGGAAACTCCAGAAGAGTGAAGCCATGGTTCCTCATCTCTGCTATATGTTCTGCAGTTCACAAGTTCATTGCCTTATTGAAGCCTTCAAGGACACCAACATCAACAAGTGGCATCCTACACTTGCAATGCTCAATACAATCTATGGTGGATCATTTTCTTTCTTAGCAACATGGACTAGTGCCCTCAGCAATCTCAGTTGTGTAGCCTTCTACTGCATTTCACCGTGCCCAGTTGTCATCAAATGTATTCAATTGCAATTAATTATTATCTACTCTCTTTTTCTATGCTTTCCTTGAACTCCCATGTGTCCCATTATACAGACATTACACTTTCTTAGCCTAAACAAGAAGCCATAAGGTCAGAAAGAGGAAGAGAAACTGTCTCTCATAAAGTCAACAAGATGAAGAGAAACCTTCTCTCTAACTCTTAAACTTCCCGTGCATTACATGCAGGTGAAGCAACCACTTTACATAGTCTGGCAGCTACGAAACTGGTGCTTCAGGTTGCAAAACTGCTGTGGCAGTTTCAAAACTGCCACCTGGCCTAACTGGAGGTTTCGCACCCTTTTAAATTCTTCTATATTCCAGAGGCAATAACTTCTGCATACAAACTCAAAAGCAGGTGCCAGATTTTTTGAAAATGTACTTTTAAGGGGAACGGAAATAAGTAATCAAAATATATTTTTGATGGAAATCATATGCTATTTCAGCCACTACACTAAAAATATCTGTTTTGTTAGGACTTGGCATATCTTGAATGCTTATTGAATTCTGTTAACAGTCAATTATCTTGACCAACTTAATTTAGTGATGTAGATGATCCAATTTTGGATCACCCATCCTCCTTTAGCACTAGGGTAATTGTTGGCATACATAGCTATGTACTTGGACGGATGATACCTTGCACCAACAATTCTTGAAGTTGCCTCTTCACCTCTTCAGATTCCAATATTGTTTGCATGCACAACCCAATTTTAAGTCCAGCCACACCAATTTGAATGCAGCTGCGCCTGATCAGTCATGTTATATTAATATAATATATTAATTGAAATAACAGTGTCAATAATCCTTTTTCATTTTTGCAACTGAGGGTAATGAGTGATTTTTGTCAAAATATAGTGAGTAGTGAATGAGATGTTCTGGCAAAAGATAGAGTGCACATGGTGGGGCACTAGATTTTGGAGTTTCAGATTCACTCCCATGGGTTTATAGATATAAGTTTACATCCCTCATCCCATTTTTGGACAATATTCAAATAAATGAACTGCTTTCTTAGCCCTTTCCTTATGTGTATACTAATGCAGCGATGCAGTTCATATTCTATCAATTTTTAACAATTAGGTAAAAATCCCATTGACAAGGTTACATCGAGAACGCCAAAGGCTATACAAAATGGAGTCAAAAGGACTAATGACAACGAAATCAGAAATAGCTAAAACAAGGAACAAAACCTGGGAAAAAGTCCATATTGAGAAGGGAAAGACAAAAATATAGCAGTTTTAATCACGGCGTCTCCATACTAATACTTTTTAGTAAATATGATAGAACTTTACATCTTGTGTGTGTCTGTCTTTTATTAAGCATAAAAGAAGTTGCATTTCTGGTTAGGTAGTTACATGTATAGCTAAAGTACCTTAACTAATATTTAATTAGTTGATGTTTACATAATAACTTTGATACCCCCTTTTAATGATTAATCTGGAATGCACTCCAAGTTTGTCCTGAAATTTTACAAACACAATGGGACCAAAGGATTTAGTCATTAAATCAGCAAGCTGCTCCTTAGATATTAATTTGAAATTTGCAGTCCTTTGACATTTTGTTGCTGTCCAATGTATGAGCTTTGGTTGAGACAAAAGCCGAGAAAGATCGTTAACAACAACACAGATCTGGTTGTGTAGGCATAAGATATATCAGGCTGCCCACCAATTGTCTGTAGGGTGATTCTTCGACTGGTGATGAATCATCATTGGCTGATTGCTGTCCAATGTATGAGCTTTGGTTGAGACAAAAGCCGAGAAAGAACTTTACGAACAACACAGATCTGGTTGTGTAGGCATAAGATATATCAGACTGCCCACCAATTGTCTGTAGGGCGATTCTTCGAATGGCGGTTAATCATCATTGCCTGATAACTTCAGCACGACCTCCATAGTTCTGATTCCAGAATCTTGGAAATGTCGATCAATTAGGATATACCAAGCTCGTGGAGCGTTTCTAAGTCCATACAGGGATTTAATCTGCAAACTAGATAATCACGACGTGGTACATGAAAATCTTTAGGCTGCACTAGATAAACCTCCTCATCACAATCTCTAGAGAGAAGCAACTGAAATGTGATCATCTTCACAGTATTCACAGTAGGAGCAAAGATATCATGGCCTATTCCCTTTTGTTGTGAAAAATCTTTCACAACAAGACTAGTCTTGTAGTTGTTGAAAGTGCCATCGGCTTTGCTTTTGACTGTATCCACGTATTTGTATCCAATGGGTAATTCCATTAACTCACCTGGCAGTAATTCTATCAACTCCTAGGTATGGTTCTTCAAGAAGGCATCATATATTGCTTGAATGACAGTCTCCCTTTCAAGTATGCCATTTGCTTCATAATGTTGCTGTGATATAGGTACCATAACAAGGTCATACGTGAGAGAAAAGTGAACATGCTCTGTTGGATTAACAACCTTCGTAAAAAGGTCAAATGTGAGAGAAAAGTGAACATGCTTTGTTGGATTAACCACCTTTGTAAAAGGTCAGATGTGAGAGCAAAATGAACATGCTCTATTGGATTAACAACCTTCGTGAAATGTTCAGATGCAAGGGAAAAGTGAGCATGCTCTGCTGAATTAACAACCTTGTTTCTGGTCCTCTAAGCCCATTATGAGTGGCTTTTCTTGCCATCTCACCATACACTTCCCGTGCATCCTTATAGTAGACTCCACAGTTCTTTGAGCGGCTTTTCCTGCTATCTCACTATATACCTCTTGCACATCCTGTATCATGGAGTCTCCCTCACAATTACCCATGCATTTGATTGAGGCAATTCATCCTCATGCACATGAGCTGATTCATCCTCCCACACAACTAACCGTGCATTTGATTTAGACATTTCAGTTTCTGTATATCCTGTATGGTGGAGTATGCGCATTTAAATTAACTGTAGTAGGGTCAACAAGCCTATACCCGCCACCTTGCCCAATGCCTAGTGCAACTATCCTATTGTGTTCTACATCAAACATCACTGCCTCCTAGAGAAATTTATAACAATGTTGGGATTTTCTGCTAAATGACAAATAGACAATAGATGGGATTTTTATTCATGCTAGGTACATACCTAATATTCTTTACCATGAGTTTTTGAGCGCTATTCAACACAATGTGTATAACTATATATGTTATTCCCTCTATTGCAAGGAGTCCCCATCAACTAATAAAACTAAAAAAAATACTCATATTTCCAGTAAATTGTACATGTTAATCCCTATGACACAAAAATGTTTGGATGCGTCAAAATCAATGAACCACCAGCTGGTAGCATTGTTGTTCGTGCATGATGCCGTGGGGTATATTCTTTCTAATAATCCCTTTCTTAAGTTGCTGCTGCATTTCCTCGACCTCATGCCTTTTTTTTTTTTGTGTGAAGAAAATCATACAGTCGCTTTTAGCAATCCTTTTCATGTGCTCGACCTTATGACACTAATAGCATCACTTTGATTTGGAAGATGATTCACAAAGAATATGTTTCCACTTCCCCTTCAACCGAGCAATAAATGCACTCTTTATTTGGCTAGAACTAAACTCACTAGTCTGTGTTAGCTTGCGTTACTTTTGCAGCAAATAGGAACTAATATGATTAAATATTAGGGTCTAGTTTTCTGACATCAAGTGTAAAACCTTCACAAATGTTTCATAGGAGGGTGATGAACTATTCAAAACAAGCTCAACAACATCGTCATCATCCATCTTTTCCTTTATGGAAGTGAGTTGGTTTAAGAGATCTTTCCTCCGAAGATGCTCTAACATGGAGCCCCCATCAATCTTTGGGGAAGAAACAAATTCTTTAGGTACAAGACCCTACCTTTATTTGAAGTTTGATACTGTTTTCGATGCTGGTGTAATGTACATTTGACACAATGGCATTTCGGACCTCGGGATTAAATCATCTGATATATATATAGTTTTAGAAGAACCTCTTTATGACACATCATAATCAACAAAATTAGTAGCAGGGCTTCATTTCTTATTGAGAATAATTTTATCACAATCACGATATTCTGCAATTGTTAAAATTTTATGACTCTAGACCATAGTTCACATACTCGTATGTGGTAAATAATTTACAACTTAAAAATACTTAAATTTCTTTAATGAATATAATTTTTATGCAAATTATAGCTAGTAAAAGGAATCAAATGAGTTTGTAAAACGTTGGGGAAGTGTTTTCTATTAGATTTGAATACAAATAGATTACAAAATCACATCATCATGTGCATACAACACCCAACTAATAAGTCTTATGATTTTTGATGATTGTCATTGAAAATCCATCATAAATTGCATATCTATATAAGTTACATATTACAATAATTTACAATTTGCCCTTCCCCATTCTACTACAAAATTGGGGGAGGAGGGTCTAGTGACACTTCTACTCCCTGCACTCGGTTGCGACTACTTGCTCCTCTTAGAAGGCTGTGGCTGTAGTGCCACCCTACTACTAGATGGCAGTGATTCCTCAGCCGCATGTTCAACATTATCAACAAAGATGTTGTCCAATCTAATCTTTCCGCTTTTGCTTCACCCTCCATAGCTTGCTTCTCTAAAGCAACGATCGCGTCCTCTATGAACGTCATGATCTCTTTCGCAGAGTCCATTTGCTATATGGGTCAATCTCATCCAAATCAATAGGCTCTTATGATGTGTCCTCCACCTTCCTTATGCGAAGCTGAATATTGTATTGCTTAGAAACTAGGTCATTGAGGTGTTGTTGAGTCAACTTGTTGCACTTATTTCTTCATATGAATGTCCTCGCCCCATTTGCTCTCACATGAAGAAGTGTTACAAGGTTGAGATAAAATTTAAAGGGCTAGCTTTTGAAGTTTTGAGATACTTTCACCCTGATCTTCCCACCAAGAACTTACATACAAGATAAGTCAAAAGCTTGTAAGTAATTAATAATTGTAAATTCGTAACTTGTAAGATATAAGTAAATACTATAATTTTTGTTACTTGGTGGTTGGGTGGATATTCCTCGGACATTGAGCACCGAATAAGAGAACCTCCCGTAGCATGCTTGTAATTATGCAACTTTACAATAATGAGGTCTCTTACCAATAGCCTTATGTGTCATCCTCTCAATGCATGTTGAGAGGCCCTCCATAACTTCCCTATTGATATCTGTGAAGCCATCACAAAAGAAAAACTTGGTGTTGACGTAGTACACTACTGCATGAATGGGTTGGTAGAGTAGAGTGTTCCACCTCCAAGCAATTAGATCTGGTTATAGTCACCATATAGTAGTTTTGGATGGATTCTTTGGCTTTATCTATGGCCTCATTAAGTTATTCCATTAGGTTTTTCTCTCTATCCATCAAGTGCAAAACCCTCTCTAGACACCTACAAACAAATTAAACTTTAAAGTTACAAACTTATTATTTAAGTAAATAACAATGCATTTAAATTTTTAAATAAAGGAATCAACTTGAAAATTAAATTGAAGTTTGAAGTTACCTTGATGATCAATGTTGCTCACTTTTCAAAGACATCATCAAAAATTGTATTTGTGTTCCTCTCCATCGGTTTTTTTAGTATGGCGAGTCTAGCTATGCTTGACTCAAACATTTGCTTCGACGGTGTCAACTACTACAAATACTATGCAACATCGGGAAGCTAGTTGCAAACCTCATGACACCCGCCGCATGACCTTTTCCCCTTGGTGCATTCTTTAATTAAGCTGGGAACCCAAGGGTGATTATAAATATATTTTGTTATACTTCTCGCTTCTTCTACACTTGTCTCATCCAAGCAATTTTGGTTATGTCCTCCAAAAAAAAGTCAAGGCAATGGGGTCATGCAAGGGGTCCAAAAGAGTGATAGATGTCTATTCTCGAAGTAGTCTCCCAATCGTGCTATATGTTGCTGCATTGTTAGTGACAACTTGCACAACATTTTCGATGCCCACCTCTAAGACAACCTTCTCCAATATAAGGCTCAATTTTTTTGCATTCTTTACTATGTTAAAGGCATCAATTGACTTAAAAAAACCATCTCACCATTTGAAGCCGCTAAAAAATTGATGAGGGTGTGGTTCCTTCCATTTGTCCACCCATCTAAAAGAATGGTGCATCCAAACTTCGCAACCGGTTCTTTGATCTTCCAGAATTGACTTTGCATCTATAACCGCACCTAGAAGCAAACTCTCACTTAAGTCACTTGGAGAGGGTGCCTTGTAGCCTTTTCGAACAACCTGTCAATGCCATCACCAAATGCTCCAAGTACGGCTTCGTTACCACATTGAAGGTTGTTGTAATGCCAAAATTTTGCACATACCTTATTTGTTTCCTTGTGGACTTTTATGTTCTTGCTTGTAACTTGCAGCGAAGGTTGGGCCCAGGGGTATGTTTCTAGGTACAAATAAACTATGACTACTTTTTCTCGAACTCGATGAAGCGTATTGTGCCTTGTAGCTATGGACCACGACTAGAGCCCACAATTGCTTCGTTTCTGCTTCCATTTTAGGTCTAATAGATGTTGCTATGGCTGCTTGCACCTTTGCCCTCTATAGTTTTTTCTCATATAACAATGCAAGCTCTGCCCTCAACTCTCGTTTTGCCTCTTCCGTGACATTGAGACATGGTGTGACGTTGCAACGAATAATGCATGTGACATCACTTGATGCAATTGATGCCTCTAGAAACCTTCTTCCTACAGAAATTGCAAATCATAGTCCCCTTGACAGTGCCACGTATGCTGTACTTCCAAGCAACGGTATGAGAATTAGAGGTAATGCTTCCACTTGTTGATGCTAACCTGATGCCATTGTTTGCTAACTTGCAACACGTTCAATACGTCTTTTAAAAACGTTTAGAAAACTCTAAATTTGTAATTGTAAACCTCAATCCCAATTAGAAGAAAAACCCTTGTAACTGTAATTGTAAACCCTACAAACAAGAAAAAATAAAAAAATAAAAATAAAATAAAAAAATACATTCCAACAAATTCATTCATAAATGGTGATAAGCTAATGTAAATCACAATTAAATTAAATGGGAATTGAATGGAATGCATGTAAATTTGCAAATCATGGACGTAAGCCTAATTTTAACAATATGGAAAGAATTTACATGCTTGAAAGAAGATAACTAACCTTCAAATGAAATTCTTCAAATTTATTTTTCAAATTCACTATAAAATCCCTTTAATTCCCTCAAACGACGCTTAATAGTTGTGTGATAACAATGTGTGGGGCTTATAAAGGAGAAAACAATATTTTTTCAGTGTGTTTTCTGCATTTTTCCGCCTCTAGACAGTCTATTCCACATCTGGCGAGTTCGGGTGCTGTACTCACTGGGTACAGGCAAGTATTCGCCAGGATTAATGCCAAAAGCTCACCCCCTTCACTCGCGAGTTTTCATGGAGATTACTTGCTCGACATTTTATCTTGCGAGTACTTGTAGGCTTGGCAACTTCTTGCCTAGTATGTATACCATGGTTATACGTGTATAATTGTAACTAATATTTAATTAGTTAATACTTTCATAATAACTCAACTTTAATAAACAAATGCTAAGTATAAGGAAGTTGAAAGAGCAATTAAACAACTGGGCAAGGTCCTAATGGTCCCAATCAAAAGGACTGCAAAATATATAAAGGATGAAAGGATAAACAATGGGCTGAAAGTAGCAATGTTATGATCCCAAATATGTGTTATAAGCCTCACTCCTACTGATTCTTATAAATGGAAAAGATAGAGGCAAAAATTTGAAGGGTAAGGCAATAGACAGTGCTTGACCAGAATTTAAACACCAAACTGAGACATAAAAAGTGCAGGAAAACATACACTGCCTGTTTGACCAGAACTGTGAAACCACACCTAAACTGCCATCAGTACCAGAAAGTGAAAGCAAAAGAACTGCTAATGCAATGATTGCAGTAAAGTGTTTTTTTCCAGGGGTATGGACTGAATTCCAGAAAGAAAGCATACATTTGAAAAGAAGTAATAAGCGTCTCAATATTGAAAATCTCAGGTTGGGGCTTTGAAAGTCGATTTAATGATCTGAAGCCATTGAATGAGGATGAACTACAACATTCATGTGATACAGCACTGATATTAAGGCGTAGGAAAATAAGGGGGTTTCTAGGGTGACTAAGCTTTATTATTTTATTATATTGTGCTATTGTTTTAAAAAAAATAATATTATGAAAGCACATATAATAAATAATAAAGTTTATTAATAAAGTGAAAGGACAATGTCAAAATACAATTAAAAATTAATTGTATGAAAAAAGAAAAAGTGCGACTAGCTTTTGGGACCCTAAATAGGGAAAAGTGTCATTAGGCCCCCAAAAGGAAAAGTGCGACCAGCCTAGGGGAAGAAATAACGTGATTGGCTGAGTGTGGAGGTGTTTATGGGCTGTTTTCCCTTTATAAGAGCAAGTCGACTTGCTTAGAGGCATTCCAGATTTATATTATCAGCTTTTTGCATTGTTAAGAGCTCTTGCTTTTATCAGGATTCCAGGACGAAAACCCTTGTGGATTCATCTCTTGTGGACGAAAACCCCAAGGGATTGAGAGGGATTTCACTCAGAAATTTCAGCGTGGTTAATCAGATTTCGGATTCATTTCAGTGTAGGACGGAAGGTTTTGAAGGTATTTTCAGTGTTTTTGATCACCAGCTGGATCGATTTTGTCAGGTATTTTATTCTCTGTAATTTTGTGAAACAAATCGCTGTATTTGCATCATATTCTGAAGTAAATTTTGAGGGTTTTCAGCAGATTATTAGCAGATTTCAGATCTGATTTTGACGAAAACCCTAAGGGATTGAGAGGGATTTCACTCAGAAATTTCCAGCGTGGTTAATCAGATTTCCGGGTTCATTTCAGCAGTGTAGGTGAAGGTTTTGAAGGTATTTTCAGTGTTTTTGATCAGCAGCTGGGTCGATCTATTGTGGACAGTTTGGCAGCGATTTCAGAGGTATTTTTCCTCAAAAATATTTGACAAATATTCTCTGTAATATTGTGAAACAAATCGCTGTATTTGCATCATATTCTGAAGTGTATTTTGAGGGTTTTCAGGCAGATTATTAGCAGACTTCAGATCTGATTTTCTGGGTTGTATTGGCTGCAATAAATTCAGTTTTTGGCATGATTCAGTCTCTAAATATTTGGTTAATCATTTGAAATCAAAAACTCTACTTTTGGGTGTCTTTTGCATTAAGATCTCTCCTAAACCCTAGTCGCATTTTTCAGATCTGCATTTGGAATTTGTCATAAATCTGCATTTACTGTTTTTATTTAATTTAAAATTTCATTGGAGCATAAGGGAGACCCTTGGGGATCTTCAGTGGTATCAGAGCAGCAATCCTCCCACCTGGAGGGTTTTGTTTGATGCAGCCTAGAGAAGTTGGGCCACACAGGTACCACACACGGAGGCAGGCTCGCATTCTAGCCGATTTGGATACAGAGAATAGTTTTGAAATCATGGCCAGAAGAGAGGGATCACACACTCCTCCACGACGTGAGCGAGTTGACCCAGATGTTCTTTTCAGCGGTATGATCGATTCCCATCAGGAAATGATTCAGACCATGAGACAAGCTGATGGAGAATTTGACTATGGATAGGACAAGAAATCGGCATGATAGAAGGGAAAGATCTGCATCCATAGCCAGCAGCCACAGAAGGCACAACAGGGCACCTACAGAGGTGGGTAGCGTGAGAGGTTCCCCTCCGCGTGATAGGAGATATACAGAGGAAAGGAGACCCACGAGGACTGCGGATAGACCTATGCAGCCTAGATTCCTACAGAGGGAGGAGCCGCCATTAGTTGAGGAACCACTTGAAGACATAGCCTTTCAGGATAATGTGATGGTAGCTCATGATGAATGGAGAGCATTACCGGAAGAGGTACGGAACGCCTTTCCCCTTCACCAGTATTGTATGCAGAAAAGGGAGAGCTTGAGAGCTAGGCAAGCACAGAGACCTAGGACCCAACAAAACAGGAGTTGAAGCAGGTTACCAAGTAAGGTGACCCTTTCCACTTTTGATGGCAGTGGAAAGATTAGTGCCAGGGCATGGATTCACAAGCTTGATACATACCTCACTCTCAAACCTATGCAGGAACAAGAGGCTATTCAATTTGCTACTCTACACTTGGAGGGAGTGGCATATGATTGGTGGCACCATGGGCTTATCACACAGAGACATGACCTACTACGGTCATATAGGGAGTTTAGTGAGAAGTTGATTGCCAGATTTGACCGCAAAGATGTGGAACTTTATTACAGAGATTTGGCACACGACAGAGTGGGCACGTTGATTCTTACATCAACGAATTTCAGCGGATTGCAGTAATGGTACCCGAGATGCCCGAGAGACGTGTGGTAATGCTTTTCATTGAGGGTCTGCATGACAGGTTAAGAGGGTTGGTCAAGGCCCTTAGGCCTAGTACATTACATGATGCTATCCAGACAACATTAGATTTGGAGACAACTCCCACTTCTTACCAGCCTAGTAAGAAGCCCTTCACAAGCTCCAAACCGATTCAACGTTCCACTACTCAGCAGAAGAGTGTTCCCCCTCCTAGGATGGATCAGGAGACTCGGAATGAGTTAAGGAGGAAGAAACTTTGTTTTCATTGCAAGGACCACTGGGAGCCTGGACACAACTGCCTTGGGAAAGGCAAGGTGCATCTTATTGAGGTCATTTCAGATATAGAGGCAGAGTCTCAACCAGATACAGATACAGAGGACAGCGATGATGATCACGATGCACATAAGGAGCAGCCCCAGTTAGAGCTTGAAGAGGGAGAGGCATCAGGCTCAGGTACTATTGCTTCACTTTCTGGAGTCCCTAGGTACCACCCCTTTCGTTTGAAAGGAGTACTTAAGGGGCAGCGAGTTGTCTGCTTGATTGATAGTGGCGCTACACACAATTTCCTTGATGAAGGATTTGTGATGAAGCGGGGTTTACAGGTTGAGGAGTTTGAAGGATTCAGTGTACGAGTGGCAGATGGCTTTGTTCTGAGCTGCACTAGACGGATTTCACAGCTTAGTATCCAGCTAGGGGACTACACATTGACAGATGATTTTTACATAGTTGGACTTGGAGAGATAGATGCAGTTTTGGGTATTCAGTGGCTTCAGTCTCTGGGGAGATATGTGCAGGATTTCAGACGGATGGAGCTGGAGTTTATGACAGATGGGAAGAAGATTGTGCTACGAGCTCTTTCAGATGGTGGGCCTAGAGTTGTTTCAGCACATCGGATGGAGTCTATCATCAGTCATGGAGAGGTTGCATGGGCAGCCCAATGCTTCATTTCATCCAAATCTTCTTCAGATGGTGGACAACAGTTGCATACAGATATTCAGACCATAGTGGATAGGCATGGGCAGGTTTTTGGTGATATTCCTCCAGGAAGACCGCCAGACAGAGGGTTTGAGCATGTCATAGAGTTGGAGGAGGGTGCCAAGCCAGTGATCACTACACCCTATCGTCATCCTAAGAAATTTAAGGATGAGATAGAGAGGACCATTAGGGAGCTTCTTGATATGGGGCATATCCGTCCTAGTTCTAGCCCATTTGCTTCTTCGGTGGTGTTGGTGAAGAAGAAGGACGGACGATGAGAATGTGTATTGACTACCGGCCCTCAACAAGAAGACAATCAAGAATGTATCCCATCCCTCGTATTGATGAGCTTTTGGATGAATTGCATGGGGCCATTTACTTTTCGAAGATTGATCTTCGATCAGGGTACCATCAGATTCGTGTTCGAGAGGAGGACATCCTCAAGACAACATTCAGATGTCACTACGGGCATTATGAGTTCTTGGTGATGCCATTTGGTCTCACTAATGCACCTGCCACTTTCCAGTCATGCATGAACCATCTCTTCAACAAGCAGTTGAGGAAGTTCGTGCTAGTTTTCTTTGATGATATCTTGATCTACAACAGGACATGGGAGGATCATTTGAGGCATTTAGATGAGGTACTTGGCATTATGGAGGTTCAGTCTCTATTTGCTAAGATGTCCAAATGCGAGTTTGGACTTACTGAGATACTGTATCTGGGGCATGTCATTGGGGCCAATGGGGTCAAGGTCCATCAGGAAAAGATACAGGCTATGCAGGATTGGCCTTCACCTAGGAACATATCAGAGTTGCGGGGATTCCTAGGGCTATGCGGATATTATCGGAGATTTGTGAGGGGTTATTCAGATATTGCTGCACCATTGACAGATCTCACAAGGAAGGGGGCATTAGATGGACAGATGAGGCACAAATGGTATTTGATGAGCTCAAGGTGGTGATGAGCACATGTCCAGTCCTTGCTCTTCCGGATTTCTCTAAGCCATTCATTTTAGAGTGTGATGCTTCGGGTTCAGGTATTGGTGCAGTTTTGATGCAGGACCGTCATCCCATTGCCTATGAGAGTAGGAAGTTGAGGGAGAACGAGAGGTTGTATTCCACCTATGACAAAGAGATGCTCGCCATCATGCATGCGTTGGCGAAGTTCAGACAGTATTTGGTGGGAGGGAAGTTCGTAGTGAGAACCGACCATAACAACTTGAGGTACTTCTTGGAACAGAAGGAACTCAATGAGAGGCAAGCAGAAGTGGGTCAGCAGGATCCAGGCCTATGATTTTGACATCGAGTATGTCAAAGGGAAGAAGAATGTTGTGGCTGATGCACTATCGAGGAGGCCCCATATTGCTGTCCTATATTCCGTGAGTGAGATTTCTGCAGATTGGAAGTCTCAATTGGTGGTCGAGTATTCGAAGAACACCTTGGCATGTGAGATCATGGATGGCAAAATTCAGGATGAGCGCTACCAGGTAATTTCTGATTTGATTTATTATAAGGGTAGAATTTATTTGGTACCTGAATCTAAGCTTAAGGGAAAGATTCTACATGCACTCCATGATGCACCATTAGCAGGACATCCAGGTTATTTCAAGACATACAGGCAGGTTAGAGAGAGATTCTCTTGGAAGGGTCTCAAGGAGGATGTTCTACAGTATATTCGAGAGTGTGTGACTTGTCAAGCAAAACAAGTCCGAGCATACTTTCCCTGCAGGTTTATTACAGCCCTTACCTATTCCAGAGCAGAGGTGGGAGAGTATATCTATGGATTTCATTACAGGACTACCAGTTGTGCAGGGCTATGATCGCATTTATGCGATAGTTGACAGGTTGACTAAGTATGGGCATTTCTTTGCCATTCCCACGAGTTTTAAGGCACCACAGGTGGCTGATTTATTTTTTAGGGAGGTATTCAGGTTGCATGGGCTCCGAAGAATATTGTCAGCGATAGGGACAACAGGTTTATGAGCACATTTTGGCAGGAACTCTTCAGGTTGGCAGGCACTGAGTTGACTCCGAGTACTAGCTATCATCCGCAGACTGATGGGCAGACAGAGATTGTGAATAAGTGGATTGAGGGGTACCTACGCAACTATGTTTCAGGACAGCAGAGGGCATGGGTTAAGCAACTTTATTTGTGTGAGTATTGTTACAATACCACGTACCATATGTCCATCGGTATGACCCCTTTTCGAGCTTTGTACGGTTATGACGCGAGATCCTTCGTGGATATGGCATTTGGAGATAGTAGAGCTCCTAAGGCTCGAGAGTGCTTACAGGACAGCCAGGATATCCTTAAGACCCTTAAGGATAATATGCAGCATGCCCAAAACCAGCAAAAGGTGTATGCAGACAGGCACAGGATTGAGCGATCATTTGAGGTGGGAGATATGGTCTTTTACGACTCCAGCCTTACAGACAGAGTACTCTTAAGAAGAGTGGAGCGGAGAAGCTTAAGCCTCGTTTCTATGGTCCATACAGGGTGGTGAGGAGAGTTGGACAGGTAGCATATGAGTTGGAGTTACCTTCTGAAAGTAAGATACACAATGTTTTTCATGTGTCTTGCTTAAAGAAGGCATTGGGGCAGCATGTGACTTCTTCAGTAGAGTTACCACCCTGGATGATGAGGGAAGATTGGATTTGGTTCCTGAGGAGCTTCTAGATTGGAGGGAGAGAAGATTGCGGAACAAGGTGATACGGGAGTACCTGGTTCGTTGGAAAGACTTACCTTTGGAGGATGCCACTTGGGAGGGTGAGTCTATTCTTCAGCACCCAGCATTACTGCAGTTGCTTGTGGGCAAGCAACTCCGGGAGGGAGGACTGTAATGTCCCCTCTTTCCGAATGAGCTAGGACGAAGACCTTTGGCCCTTTTTGTCTACCCGACGGCCAAGGGAGGTTTCTAGGGTGACTAAGCTTTATTATTTTATTATATTGTGCTATTGTTTTAAAAAAAATATTATGAAAGCACATATAATAAATAATAAAGTTTATTAATAAAGTGAAAGGACAATGTCAAAATACAATTAAAAATTAATTGTATGAAAAAGAAAAAAGTGCGACTAGCTTTTGGGACCCTAAATAGGGAAAAGTGTCATTAGGCCCAAAAGGAAAAGTGCGACCAGCCTAGGGGAAAGAAATAACGTGATTGGCTGAGTGTGGAGGTGTTTATGGGCTGTTTTCCCTTTATAAGAGCAAGTCGACTTGCTTAGGAGGCATTCCAGATTTATATTATCAGCTTTTTGCATTGTTAAGAGCTCTTGCTTTTATCAGGGATTCCAAGGACGAAAACCCTTGTGGATTCATCTCTTGTGGACGAAAACCCCAAGGGATTGAGAGGGGATTTCACTCAGAAATTTCCAGCGTGGTTAATCAGATTTCCGGGTTCATTTCAGCAGTGTAGGTGAAGGTTTTGAAGGTATTTTCAGTGTTTTTGATCAGCAGCTGGGTCGAATCTATTGTGGACAGTTTGGCAGCGATTTCAGAGGTATTTTTCCTCAAAAATATTTGTCAAATATTCTCTGTAATATTGTGAAACAAATCGCTGTATTTGCATCATATTCTGAAGTGTATTTTGAGGGTTTTCAGGCAGATTATTAGCAGACTTCAGATCTGATTTTCTGGGTTGTATTGGCTGCAATAAATTCAGTTTTTGGCATGATTCAGTCTCTAAATATTTGGTTAATCATTTGAAATCAAAAACTCTACTTTTGGGTGTCTTTTGCATTAAGATCTCTCCTAAACCCTAGTCGCATTTTTCAGATCTGCATTAGGGAATTTGTAATAACATCCATAAATAAAGATAAAGGTAAGTTGCCGGATGAGGAAAATATTTTTTCCCGAATTTTCCGCTGTATGTGATGTGAAAATTGAAACCTCAAGAAAATCCTTAGACAATGAAGCTAATTAAGTAGATAATGTACATTTGCAAATATGTTTATGCATAGATATAATCACATGAAGGGCTTGGCACTAATTGCTTAATCTTGGATGTAATGGATGAAATTTAGAAGAGAGGATTAAGAATATTTACATTCCAATCAAACTATTAGAAGATTTGATTTTTTTCCTTTCTTCCACATGGGTAATGCCTTGTTATTGTTGTTTTCTGCAAGACTTCATTTTTAACATGTAGCTTATGAGTGATATTTTGAAGTTTTTATTACAAATTCACCAAAAATTTGTACTCACACTTAGGGAAAAAGTGCTCATTGAGTTTGCAATGCTATTTGCTTGGTCTCTTTTGTTGTATTATATGCCTTATGCATGAAGGATCCAATGTGTTCAGTTCATTTGATTAGTTCAGTCATTGTTTTTCTTATATATACAGGAAAACCTTGAGACTGGTCCTACCGCTGCAAGATTGAAACTATACTCTTACTGGCGTAGTTCATGTGCCTGGCGTGTCAGGATTGCATGTAATCTAAAAGGTCATATTTAAAACTATTTGTTAAGAAATTACAGGAACATATACTCTATTTAGGTTGGATGGACAATTTTAAAATTGTTACTATTAATGTCTAATTTATAGTTTTAACTAATGTGATTTTTTCTTATGTTGTCATATATGTTTGATGAGAGTTACTTTTATAGGTTTATAAAGACCTTGTTTGTGCTTGCAGGGTTGCCGTATGAATATAAAGCAGTGAATCTTCTAAAAGACGAGCAATTTAGTGAAGGTAGGATCAGCAACTGTTTTTAGTTTATTTTTTGAAACAAAATTCTTAATGAACTCAGGGATTTTGTAGTAAAGGAATAATAATTTGCAGCAAGGAAATTAAACTGCAAATGTGTGCCTAAACTAGTTTCAGTCTATAAATGATACATTATTGGAATTTCTTTTGCAGATTATACAAAATTGAATCCCCTTCAGTTTGTTCCAACTTTGGTGGATGGTAACGTCATTGTATCAGACTCACTTGCCATTCTGTTGGTGTGTAATCAAATCAACCCTGGGTTCTTAGTAATTAGTGATATTATGTGATTCCTTACTATTAGAATTATCTTTATTATGCTTATTTTGACATACAACATGTATGTGTCCAATTCTCATGTAGACATTAAGAAACTCTAATTAACAAAGTTCTTGCTTGAATAGTACTTGGAGGACAAGTATCCTGAGCATCCACTTCTCCCAGATGATCTTCAATTAAAAGCAATCAGCTTGCAGGCAAGTATTTTTGTCTTATTAATGTTATATCATATTGCCTTTTGTCTGTGTTTTGATTCTTACGTGTAGTTTTGCTAGATCTGACTTCATATTGCCAATGTTGTTTCTTTTAGATGTATTCATGCTTCCATTTACATTTATATGCATATGTAATTGATCAGGTAAGTATGAAAAACAGTTCCAAAAGACGGAAACAAGCAAGCAACATATCCCAAGCATCTCCCAAAATGGAAATGCAAATGTCTGCAAATAATTGCATGGATGTAGCCAATCATTTCCTGCATGTGGGGTGATTCCATATCCCAAAAGTGAGTTTTTTTGGGTGGTAGAAATTGAAAATTGTGTAGGGTGGAACTCCCCTAAGTGAAAAACAACAAAGTAATATGAAAAATAAATAAATAGCAGAAAAAGTCCAAAGGGTTGTGGTATAATGGCAGATATGATACACTCATATGCTGGAGACCCAAATTCAAATTCCCACCCTGCGTTATGGTGCCCTACAGCCCAAAGGACACCCAAGCATGGACGTTAATTCAGTCATGTTAATGTGGCATCCGATTGGGGATTCAAGCCTCCTTCTGTGCCTCCAATTGATGAAGAGTCAGTGATGTCCCAGGAACCTTTAGCAAAAAAAGTAGAAGAAATAAATTACAGAAATTGTAGGACAAAAACAAAGAAAATTGTTGGCGACGGTAAAGAAAATTGTATGAGGAAAATAAAAAGCAGAGGGCAAAGATAATAGAGCAAAAAAAAAAAGACTCATGTGCAGTATCAAGGTTTTTAAAGATGTCTTTAGCGTTTTAGATCCAAGTTCCTTAGTGTTGGGGTCTAGGATCTCTACGCTAAGGTGTCTGCGTTGGCAAGCATAACCATTCCTGCATAGGCCTATCGGTCAAGCTTGTGCTTGATTGTCTCATGCGAAGCACAATACGGGCAACACGGTATCCTCAATGTTGTAGAGTGACATGAAAGGCACAATTGGATGGATGACTATGCAAGACAGATATTGATCCAAAACATGCAACATATAAAAACACATTATCCATAAATATTCATACATTCAGCTGAAAATTTACACAGAAGGCTCGCTTCCCATTATATTTTATAATAGGAGAACAAGTACACAATTACTCACAAAATTCATGCACACTTCTAGCACAACATCGATGTGTTTATGCCTAAAATCTAACTCCTAGGCAAATCCTCCCATGATTTTCTTGAAGCCGACTCTTCCTCATACCTAGTGTCTCAAACCTCCTCGTACTTGTCTCTGTGTCTGCATCCCTTCTCACTAACGTCTCCTCAAAATTAAGGGGATCTGTGTCTTTTACCCTGTCATATTTTTTTCTTTTTGAAGGATGAAAAAGCAAGATGTTATGAAAACAACAACAAAAATGTATCTTTTGATTGGTGTCTTGCTCTCATATATTTCCCTGGTGTGTCATAAAAACTTGAGTTGGTCCATATCCTTGAAAGTGAGATACATGACCCGAGGCGGTGACAGTTAAAGTTATGGTAGGCGAAAAGCATGTTCTAGCAACCTATGAAATGCCAGTTGGCCACCAATGCTATTCCATCAACCAGCCTAATTGCACTTGCTTTCATGTTACACACCAAGATATCCATTCCTCATTTTGTGGTAGACCAACTTTTGGCTGCATCAAAACACCTCAGTATTGACAACTGGGTAGTCTACAAATAAACTATTAGGAAATGGTTATGACCCTTCAGATGTACAAAGTATCACCAGATTTACATCATCTTGTCAAGCATTTGGATGCTTGGTCCAACAATACATTGACCATTTCAATATTCTCTCCATAAAGTGAGTGGTGCATGACACTAATAAGGTTATTTGAATCAATTTTGTCTCGCCGTTGTTACCTCTTCTCCTAGTGGAGTTGGAGCTTTTCACTTTTGCTTCATTGGAGCTTACTTTAATGCTTGTTTCAAAGGTGGAAGCTTCACAACAAAAGGGACGTTCAAAGCCTGACCAATTTTCTTCATCTTCCACCCTTGGCAACTCCTCTAACGTTGCTCAATCATCATCAAAGATTGGGAATTATTTATAGGGGCTCCACCGTGGCTCAGTTCCTTCATCAAAAATGGGAATGAGAGGTTTTGTGCTCATCACAAGTGCACTGGATCACATAAGAATGCCATGTCCTGCAATCACATACGATACATGCCCCTGTAGCTGAGCAACACTCACAGCTTGAAGATTCAAAGATTTAGAAATCCAATGCCTGTACTTCTAATCGATAACTTGCTCCCATGCTCAATGAACTCTATCAACAATAGTGAAGCTTTGTTTACTCATAATTGTCAAGTCAAAGGCAGACTGGTGGAGCTTACACTTAACAATGGTAATTCGAAGACTCTAATTTAAAAAAATTTGGTGGATGCTCTTGAATTGTGCACTATAGCACATCCACATCCACACCATTTATTCACAACCATATCAATTGTGATGTGCCAAGCGAGAGGGGCATTCCATCCTTGTGCCTTGCAAGTGTTTTATGACGAGTGCCATGGAGCTATTCTAAAACAATTGATTGTGAATTCACTCCACTTGATTGTTGTAGCATGGGACTTGGGACCCCATATCATTATGATTGCAAGACTATCTTTGATGGCTTCCATAAGATCTACTGATTATGTAAGGACAATAAAGTGTATGAATTCACAACATCTATTAGCTCCTTGCTCGCTGGTAGGCAACACTTATACAAGTCAATTTCTAGACGTTTTTAATCAAGGTATCATTTGGGAAGGTAAGTTAGAAAGTCCTAACACGATCCCACCCCAAGCAATTAAATCTCGTGGAAGCCTCTTGTTCTACTCTAGTGCTCGTTCTCCCTTGCTTGCAACAACCAATTGAAGTTGAGATACCCCTTCCCAATTTTCAGTAGGCACGATACTTAGCAAAGAGGACATCCAATGACTTATCTTGCAGAGGCATTGTCACAAGTGAAGTGAAATTATGTTGTCCAACTTTTGACTCCTTATGAGATTTCGATGGGTCTTCTAGGTCTAGATATGTCCTACTAACAGAAGGAGCAAGAGAAAGCTTCTTACTTTGTGTAGAATTTGGGCAAGATTCATGCTTAAATTCAGATCATTATCCACCAAACTCAGGCCAAATTCAAGCCACTCCTTTACCATCATTGAGTGCCTCATTCTTTCCCAGGTGAAGGACTATGTCAATCGTTATCCTTGTAGACTATCCAACCCTCTTAGAGCTGTAATTATCTCTGTCTTTTCAGCCCGTTAGTGTGTCTCAAAAGTCGAACCTGCCTCTCTATCCTCAGAGCTTGAAGGAGGGGGGGGGGCTGCCCCCAAAGGCAGAGCTCCCTACTGATCTCTGAGGATACCCCTCAAGACGGAGGGCCCGATAGACATTGTATTGCCAGCTGACAAGGGCCCGAGTCAAGGGGGCCTCCTCAGAGCTTGAGTTAGGGGGCTGTCCCCGGTTCTGAACTAGATCCTCCCATATAGTTAGATAGGGGCCCCAACCCCCCGCCCTATAGTTCTATCTGGCAAAGATATAGTTCATAGTTGGTCCCCGTGATCGTGAACCACATCTCTAGTTCTATATAGAGGGCCAACTCTAGATATGGCCCACCCCCACCACATCGTGTATCGTGACAGCTAGCTTCATAATGCCATGCCCCCATAGATATGGCGTGTGACAGATCTACCACATCGTGATCCGTTCTATATATAGGCCACATCATGTGACAGATAATAGCATGAATTTGTGCTCCCATATCTAGATATACATATGTTGGGAAAAGAATTTCCATTCTTTTCCTATTTTTTAATTTTTAATGGGCTTAAGTAAGGGGTAGATACCCGGGATTGGGTTCATGGATAGGGAGATAGGGCCAGATATGGACAAACTGTGGTTGGAGGTGATGGGCAAGGCAAACAAACACTCGGCCTCCTGAATGTTCAGGACTTAGGTGCTGCAGAACTGATCGATTGATGTGGGAAACTTGGATTTGAACACCCCCTACCTTCATAGTGCATTGAACCAACCCCATATATAGATAGGGGAGGGCCCCAGATGACATGCTTTCATTTCAAGAACCCCCTTTATATCGATATGCTTATGATAGAAAGTAACTCAACAAAATTACAATGTTGGATAGTGGGAACAGATCAGCTGAATCGGGATAATCTGAGTTGGCCGTGCTGCCCCTATACTATATAGTTGACGAGTTGGGGGCTAGCCCCATCTTATCTCTTACAGGTTTTGCAAGTACTCGAATATCCTTAGAATATGCTTTTGTGATCCTAGATATTTCCATGCTTTGTTGGTGCTTAGCTGTAATGCATTACCTTACCTGGTTGGATGCTAGTTGTCATGCACTATCCACCTCTTGTGATCCCCGATCATTTCCTAACCTTGCATTCCTGCGCCGCCACGTGTCCCTTAGACATCTCTATTGCTCCCGGGCAAGGAATGTACTTCACAGTGTGTTTGCTGTCTTTGCATGTGTCACTCATGCTGCTATTTTAAAGGTGATCCCACAAATTTCCCTATCAACATCTCCCCAATACTAGAATACTTGTTTGTCCTCGATACAATGTCCCTTTCTTGGTTTTAATGCGGATAGAAGACCCTTAGCCTATCCAGTTATTTCCCGCAGGCTAAAGGGGTGGAGAAAAGGGGAATAAGGTAATAATATGACTAAGTTAGCCAAAAAGTAATATTATAAAGACAACTTATGTTATTATTATTAAAATAAAGGGGCCTTTCTATTTTAAGTGACTTAACGCTAAAATAGAAATAAGAAAGTCACTTTATAAATTAAAAAGTCACTTTAAGTGATTAAAGTGCAATTGTCCCACATGGAGCACCCCACTTGGGGAATAGAGACAAAAAGTATAAAAGGAGGTGAGGGGTTCATTTGGGGGATCGATGGTCATTATATCAATTCCTATTTGGAGAGTTTGAGCTTGTTGCTTCAACCTTCAGCTATTGAGGATGAAAACCCTCTTTAGTATTCAGATTTTGGGGACGAAAACCCTCAATTTCTTTGTGGTGATCTCATATAGAGGTCACATTTGAGCTAAAGATCAGATTTTCAGAGCTAAAGAGCAGATTTTCAGAACTAGGGCACAGTTTCAGGGTGATTTCAGAGATAGGCAGCTAGGGCATCATATGCAGATCAAATTTTTAGAGCTTCTTGTGTTGGAACAACCACCCATCAGCTGAGATTCACTTGGGACAAGATTTTGGACAATTTTTGCACAATTTTAGGGCTGGGCGAAATTGTAGGGAGTTGGGATGAACCCCTTAGGAGGCTATTTTAGTTGTGAAAAGGGTTGTTTTTGGTGCTATGGCTTGCAAAATGCCAAAATACACCCTAGGGCATCATTTCCAGCCTTCCATCCTTCCAATTTGGCATCAAATGGCCAACTGTTTTTATCTATAGATATGTTCACAATTCATATTAGCCTTTAGATCCACGCCTTCCTTTCATGTAGCTAGCTTACTAACCTGGTTTGGCTATGGTTACTTTGTGTAGGTCCAATCCTATAAAGCACTGATACAATATTTTGTAACTAAACTAACAAAAGTTTATGCCTTACTTGAGTGAAAGGTACTCAACTCATGTACTGCGCATTTTCTAGAATCTATACACTACAACGTCTATAAAAACTAAAACTAAAAATGCACTAGCTATCCATAGACATTAATACCTATAGGTGTGTTTGAAATCTATCTGTAGATCCAATCATTATAGATAAATTCGCCATGAATTCTGCTATCTATAATATAACTGGGATGAGAATCAGTAAAGGCAATTAACTTACTGAGATTCTCTATCCCCAGGTGGCAGAACAGCAGTAATTTTTCCACCTTACGCTCCTGAGAATCAGATGCAGTCTGCATGATATATGTGATAAGCTAGTCAGCTGCGTATGGGATTGCTACCATTTAGTGTAGTGGCGTATGTCGTGAATGAGGATTCTAGAATTAGCCACTCTTTAGAATTCCATGCAATGCGAAATGGGTTGAATACTATAAAGGATGGGTATAAATGGTTCTGCGCTTCTTTTCATTCCCTAAGTTTCAGGATCCAATATATAGCCATTGTTCTATAGATTGTAAATCTAGAGATAGTGAATTCACCATATGTATATAGAAAAAATTTAAAATATTTATCAACTCTCTTAGTCATAAATCTTACTTTGTCTGTAGATAGCCATTGTTCTATAGATAGTGAATTCACCTTCCGTATAGAAAAATATTTATTAACTCTCTCAGTCATAAGTCTATGGTTAGTAGATTCAGGTTATCTGTTAAGTTCAAGCATTGGATAAGACAAACTCATTGGTCCCATATATATATATTCCATTATATGAATACATTTTTTTTTCTTCGTATATACGTATAGTAAATGCTTCGTTTGGGCATCTCACCCTCCTTTTGAAATGACAGATTTGTTTGTAAGTATCAGACGATAAATTAACATCAAGAAGCACATTCAATTGATAAAAGCACTTCTCAACAATTTGCAAGATATGAGTACAAATTTGTAGAATGGAGGCACACAAAAGAAACTAAATTGAAATTGACTAAAGCCAGAACCTAATCATAAGAAGGAGATGACAGTCAATGAAGCAAAAATATATGTGGTAAAACAAAGAGTTCATTCTAAAGTATGATCGCAGGGTTTTAATCAAGGATTAATTTACGGTAACCACAACATGCAAAAAAACAGAACTTTTCAAAGAAGTTGAAAAGAAATTGAAGAATGATCTTGCAAATAAGGATGAGGACCCCCATGTTAAAATATTAAATTCTTACAAGAAGAGGAAAAAGATTCTTGGGAGCAGGAAAAAGTTTGAGGAAATATCCTAAAGAGAGGCAAGGAGATATAAAGATTATGATTTCCAAGTCACAATCTTCAAGTAGACTAAAATCCAAAAGGAACACAGAAAAAGACTATGGCATGACACATAACTACAATTTATAAAGAAAAAATTAAACTACATTATTCTCCACAAATGACCAAAGTAGGTCAATAGGACTCTAGAGCCATTGAAATACAAAACTACTATCACTAGCACCTGCACCAAAAGGAGGTGCAAGGGAATCACCGATATAAATTCATTGTAATTTTTTTTGAATAAAAAAAGTGAAATGAGAACTATATCGAAATTTCAAGAGAAGGATCTAGACATCTCTAGAGTGGGAAGATCCATGCCATGCCTGTCCTCTTGTAGTCTGTTTTGTGAAGCTCCAGAAGCACCACTCCATAACTGTGGGAAACTCACTTGTTTGAAAAATGAATGTGTGTCCATCTGGCCCATTTCAGACCTGCGCCAGCATCCTGCTTGCTGTACCAAAATGGGAAATCAAAAACAGAGTATGGACACCTGTCAAAGGATAATGGAAAGTGGATTTTTGTCTTTCTGTTTTGTGGCTGTACATCCACATGCAGACCTGTAGGTGGAGCATGGAAGCGACACAATGCGCGCAGACTATTTGTCAAATGTCTGTAAGTAATTTGGTCTTGGGGACTGTGTGGCTGCTAGACAAACACAAAATGGGTTGTTGGAAAGGCCTTGGAACCCTTCAAGCAAATGTGATTGGTCTGTGTTAGGACAGCTTACGACACCTGTTCATTCTACACATCATCAAAACCTGCCTCAAGAGCCTTAACTTTACCAGGAAGTTGTAACATGGCCCACATAACGTGTTAGGACAACAATGTTTCAGGTGTCAAACCGGGAGAACGTGTTATTTTTGTCCAAGGGACCCACCCTCTGCTGTGCATTATCCCCTCATTCCTGCATGATCGCAACTCTTCACATACGAATATCTCCATTCTCACAATAAACAAATTGTTACCCCCTTTCTTATGCCAGACTAAAGAGGAAAATGGGGAAACTCAATGCAGTGTTGTCCATTGTTTTGGTGTTGGGGATAATGGGATGTCGTATTGCACAGGCTCCAGCTGGTTGTCCGGTGGCAACACCCTAGACATCAACGGTTCCATCCCCAGCTGTAATACCAGCTGTATCACCATCACTAGCAGCTGTGGTTGCAACCTCACCACAGGCTCATTCCCTGCCTCAACCATTGTGAGCATCCTCTGAGCCTGTTTGAAATGGGAGCTATAGGGTCAAGATATTTGTTAGATGTTAGCTGGCAGTTGTTTTCTGGCATTGAAGAGTGGTTTACTGGCAATTGTAAATGGTTTACCAGCATTAGAAAGTATTACCGGCAACTTTTTGGATATGAATGTCAACATTAAAAAGCCTATCGGCTAATTAAAGGAGATCATATGTTAAGAAAAGTAACTAAGAGATTATATCAAAAGTGGTTAAACCCAAAACCATATGATCTAAGTGCAAGTACAAATAGCCATGTGAGGGAAGGACCCCTTAGTGAAGTACAAAGTTAATGAATGTCAAAGCAAGTGATTAAGAATGGAATCCGACAGTATCAGTCATGTCCCTTTTTGGAGACTAGCAGAATTGAAAACCTTAACCCATTCTTCCTCCCGTGGATTCAAGGAAAGAAGCAATGGAAAGACTTGGATAACATTTTATAAATAGATATTTTCATTATTATCATCTATCCCTATTGAGAAGCCAAGCGCTCCAATAGAAGAACTCGTTTAATTAGAATATAAAGTATTTTGAGCATGTAGGCTCCAAATACAAATTAGATAATTAAAGGTACTTATTATAAGGCCATAAGTTATGATGTAGCACTCCTTATGTTATAAAATAAGGATGCTTGGCCATTATTTGTATGTTGAACCTTATTATTTCTTTTGGGTAAAGGTTGTACCTTTACTCTCTCCCATCAAGGACAAACATCCTTGTTTAAGACCACTTCAAGGACGAAAACCGTTGACGTGGAACTTGTCATGGGGGCGAAAACCCTCAAGCAAGGATATTTGAAATTATTGAATATCTCAATGAATTTGGAGCCGATATCTTTCTATCTAGCCCTAGGCAACTTGTATCATGAGCATGTTTGATATGTTTTGATGGATGTATGGTATGATTTATTGCATGGATGGACTTATACGGTGTTACGCGGGGACGCGATCCGGCCCTTTTCCTCATGTCCCGGACATCCGGGACGTCCCGGGGACTTGGGGACGGGGACAAAACGTTTCCCCGCTGTCCCTAATTTCCAGAAAAAAAGGGGGACGCCCCCCACAAATAGGGAATGCACCCGGGACGTCCCGGGTGCAAATGCTCATTGGGAACGTCGTTGGGAACATTGTGGCGTCCCGGGACGTCGTGGGACATCCCGGGGGCGTCGCGGGACATCCAGGGGACATCATGGCGTTCCCAACGACTCTGCCGCATTTCCAACGTTAAAACACAACTATATTCGGTTTTTTAATACTTTTTTAATATTTTTTTAAACTTTTAATACATACATGTGAATTGTGCAAACCTTTGACTGATGAACATTAAAGAGTAACAATGGAGTTCTTATTTGAGGTGTAAAGAATTAAACTTTCAGTTTGGCTTACAAGGACTGTCTTTTAGATTAATAAAATCCCTTGAATGCTCATTCTACCCTAAATATAATGACAGTTTTGTCTGAAGAAATGCATCTTAGTTGTTGCGGCATACTATGAAAAAACTAATCACAGGAATCTGTTCAACAAATGTTGTCAGCCAGAACTTTTGATCATAGATGATGGTTGAACTTTTAATATAGACAGGTGTTGCCTTTGCAAATTTGCTATAAAAAAATCAATATGTGAATTTTGTTTGAAGAAAACATTGCAATCCTATTTTTCTTCCCAAGGGACAGCTTGTTAAATGTTTGTTAGAATGTTCTTGTCTGAGTTGTGTGGGAGGTACTGCCTGTTATATGCATAATGCATGAAGTAATTAAAATTTTGTGGAAGTGACTGTTTGTTGAGAGTATTCAATGAATGGCAGTATGTGCATGGTTGGTACTTTTTACATGACTTGTTAGTTGAGCAGATGCTTTTCCTTAATCGCTTAATCAATTTATAATTGTATAAACTTTCGTGTTATTTAAATTGAAGAATCGAAAATTTCAAGGACAATACTTGTTGAATGCTTTATGTTTTGTCATGAAAAATATCAATGGAATGTCAGTAACCTGCAATTCGGGCTTTCCCTACTTGGTAAGTCCAGACTCACTTAAGTTATATATGTGGAATTTTTCATGTGGGTCACTATGCCATTTATATAGCATTTTGGGCCTTGGCTTATGTGATGAATAATTGGATTAATCATTAATGGTTTCAATCTTCAAACTTTCAATTTTAAGTCTTAGTTTATTGAATTATTCATGTTATATTTGTAAAATTAATAAATTATATATTTTAATATTTTTTTATTAGCTGTCCCGGAGTTTTAGGTAACTATGACTTATACCAATTATTAAAGCGAAACAATCATTTCCTTGCATGTTTGAGCCTTTTATTCATTATTTCCAAGAGGGGCAAATTGCTTGTAAGTCAGATTTGGCATGTTTGAGTGGATGTTTGGGCAAGTTGAATTGATATTTGCATTCTTCATATTTTTAAACCCCAAGATCCCAAGTTTCATAAATTTTGGAGCTTCCTAGGTAAAGTTATGAATTTTTAAAATAACTTTGCAGACAAGGGTTTATAGAAAATTCATATCTTCATTTCTGGGACACTAAATATCAGTTTTTCTTCATATTTTGATTACTGGTAATTAATCAGAAATTTTGAGCTTGATTGGGCACATTTTCAGCGAGTTTAGGGCAACCAAAAGTGGGTTTGAAACCCCAAAAAGGGTCGCTGCCCTAAAAGGGTGTTTGCTGGCAGCAGTTAAGGGTTTTTATATATCTATTTCAGTCACTAACAGCCTACTAAAATTCTGAAAAGTGCTGTTTATCTTCAGCTTTCAATATTTTCCGGAAGTTCCCCAAAAAGGGACATTATAGTATCACATGCCTATAGTAAGGCTTGGGCTAGAAGAACAAATGACACCATTGTTGACCATTGTGCAAGGGCCAATGCATGGCTCTGATAGTATCCATCACATAATGAATAGGGATTATGGGACCATGTTGGATGAGAACATCTCCTAACATCAAGGGCTAATGAGTGTATAGTGGCAAAGTAAAAAATGGTAATGTGCGCTTTGTTTCATAACCCAAAGTGAGGTCTAGGGGGCCTAGAAGGCCCTTGATGCCCAAACAAAGTAGATCTTCGGCGCCTAGAATGAGAGTGAGTGGGCTAGGGAGCCTTGGTAGTGCTATGCAAGGACGCGCATTGTATCATTGATTTCCCCCTTTTTGTGCGAAACAACGGAATTCAAAGGGTGCTTAGCCCCAACAAATGCTACATATGGTAAGGAGGTAATCATCCAAGTAGTTTTAGGGCTCGCCTCTAGGGCCTACCCTTGAACATGACAACCTCTTTAAGGAAAATTGTAGACATCTTTGATTAGGCTAGTAGAAGGTGGATAGAGAACCTCCATTGTTTGTATATGTATAGTGATTCCTTCCTTGTATCTCATTGTAGAAAGGAAACTTAAAGATAAAGATATCCTCAATCTCTACCTCTTGGAGGGAACAAATATGATGGATCCTCTCACTATGAAAAATATGGTTCCTTGTCTCAACTTGTAATTGATGGGAAAAAACCCTTAGCTTGCGTACAAATATCCTCACGACATGTGTCCATTGATGTTTGAGATAGGTGGACCGAATGATGCTTCCATTCACAATTTGTGTAAAAGTACCCAACACGTAAAGCTACCTTGGGTTTGGGAGGTGTGGAGTAGAGGTCCAAGTGACCTAAATCTACTAGGAATAAATATTGTTTCTATTGCTCTATTAATCTCCTTGTTTAAGGGAAGAAGGCAAGAAGGGTTATCCAAGGAGTATGTGAATTTAGAGAGATTATCGTAAGAGATGCCAAATAATTGAGGGAGCAAATTGGTTCGAATATATGAATGACGTGAATGCGTAGAGTGATTTGTGTAGGAAAACTTTGTGCTAAGTATGGGTTTCTCTTGCGACCTAAGGCTAAATAACCTAGGGATATAATTATGCATATATGACATGGTTGTAGGAGATAACACCTCATTGTTAAGGCGCACATATCCACCGCCCGATACGAGATACGGGTACGATGCGGCTTGGATATGGTTCAAATACTATACCTAGCCGCACCTAGATATGAACCAATAATTAGGCCACATCAGATATTGTTGGATATGGTATGCAGGCCAACTATAGCCATATATAATTATAAAGTTAAAAAATTATCAAAAAACCCCTTCAAAAGGCTAAAAATTGCTTAAAAACTGCAAATGACCTTTTATAATGTATTTTAGCAGCAAGGATAGAGGACATGAAGGTGAGAGTGATGATCCGCTCTTTTACTTCAAACTTTCATGTTGGATTTTCTCAACCAGCAATTCTTTTGATCTGTTCTGTTTCCTTGGGTCTACTCTGCTTCTTTTCCTTCATTTTGTCTATTTTCCGTTAGCCTTCACAACCTACAACTTTTTTATTCCATTGAATACCCAACTTCCTACCTTTCCGACTCTTTGGGAGTGTGTAATTTGCATGTAATTTTAATCTAAAGTATAAATTTGTGTATGTATGATGCAGAGCAAAATGGATTCTTCATGCATTCAATCAATAATGAAGGTTCAAACAAGAGCTTCACCTCCAACCTCTGCAGATGAGGATCTTCTTGTAGCCTGAAATGGCTAAAACTTGCATTATTTGACCTTTTCATGCCACTAAAGGTCTTTACCAAGCTCAATACCCTGTTTCAAAACCTCATTCCATGGCTAAATACACCTTCACAATGATCCATATGCAATTAAACAACCATCTTACCCTTTTTCTCCAATCTGCTCTTTCACTTCACTTCACTTCACTAGCTTCTCAATTCAACAAGCAATTTTTTGGTCTTTAGCCTTCAATGGCTCTTTTCCAACTCCTTGCCCTGTCTCGTCAACTCAAACACATGTTAGATCAATTATAAAATTGTCTTAAGAGGAATCAAAACAACAAACTTCACCAGTCTTCCTCTAGACTGCCCTAAAGTGGCCTTAAGACCTTGCTTCTGCTAGCTTCATATACACTGATATACACAGTCCTCAAGTATCATATGCAAATGACAGGGTACTCATATCTCAATCTTCACTTATCTCACTGAGAGGATTCAGTAGATTCATCATGCATTCCTACTAAGAAACCAATAGTCCTCAAGACATGCAAATCAACTCAGAGTCATAGCACTATATACAAGATAATACCAAGAGCTATATATCTGATAAACTGTATCTCTTACAAAATTTTAAGCTTTCTTTTCTTTTCTCAACATCCTCTCTTCTTCCCCTCCTCAAGGAGTGTCTCTCTAACTCTCTCTCCTCTATTCGAATCATCACCCCTTAATGTAACTTCTTCTTGGAAACATAACTAACTACAAGACCCATACTTGACTCTTCATATGCCCATTAACACATTATGGGCCATTTACATCATTTTTGCATTTGATGACATTTATTTCAACCTAGGACCTCTAGTCATACATCTAAACACTTACATACCTTCAACAAGTCCATTTGACTCTTCTGCATGTCTGTAAGATTTGAGTTACAATTTAGGAGAGAAACACTACAATTTGAAAATTTGAATATCTTGACTCTATCTAGCACTGTAGAATGAATCTAAACCTTCTTTCATGGTTTCATGATATGACAAGAATGTGGATTTCACAGTTTTGATATTCTTTTGAGGATGCCCTTGCATCAATGTATGTATGTATGTATGTATGTATTTATAGGGACCTTAAAAATTGGCTGTATCCATATCTACATCTGTATTTGTATGCATGCAACTTTGGGATATAAAAGGAAAGCATTGTTGTTACTCTTGAGGCAAAGGGGTTGAGAAACACTCTCAACATGGAAAATGCACTAGGGAACTGTCCGTTTGCATTGGATCATAAGCTGAAGCATGATGGTCTGAACCTCTAAATACAGTCTCAATCAATAGATCTCACACTAGAGGCTTAAAACTATGACCCCTAATGAGTTGTAGATTTAATGGCTCCATCTTGGAGGTGTGTCTTTGAAGGTATATCTTGGAAATGTATTTGGAAGCTTTGGTGCTCCAAGACAGAAAGCAAGGCATATCCCTTGAAAAGAAACAACTGTGAAGTAGGCTGCAAGCTAATAAACTACGGTCCATAAATTCATCCACCAGATAAGTATAAGCTGTTGTGATTTCCATAGGATCCCCTTATAGTGGATCTGAAATCTGAACTACAGTTGAAGAAATGCTTAACTCCGGATGAAGTAGATTAAAAAACGCAAAATAGCATTGAAAGAAATAAAATGATGGAGAAGCCAATGGGGTTTGGGTGGATCGGTTAAGACGAGAACGGTTGTGTCGGATCGGTTACAAATATATTGTGACATTATTAATAAATTGTAATATTATTAATAATGAGTTTATAGAATTCATATTAATAATATAGTTGTAATAGTTAGTATTAGTATTTGGGTGAGTTGTGAGAACAAATCACGTAGCTATTTTGGTGTGTGAGATAATAAAGGGATGAGAGAGATATCCTAGGGATAAATTTGAGAGATTCATGGAGAGAGATTGTAGGGTTTGAAGATGAGTGTTGACTCCACCTTTGTAGGAGATCAAACACTATAAATTGTATGCTCCATCTATGTAAAGACATCCCGAATGAATTCAATTTCTATATTATTATTATTTGGTGTTTATTTATCATATTATAGTGTAGTTTTTAACAGTGGTATCAGAGCAATCTCTGGTCTTAGGCTGTGATGGGAGAATGAATTCGTGTATCTATCAGAACATAAATCATAGGCCTTGGATTCGTGCTTCACTCTTGACTCGCTGGCTTGTAGCGCATTTCACCTGGCTGCAGAACACTTTTAAGTGAAGAATACGATTGATAGCCCAGATCAATCAACATCTGTTATGTGCATATGCATCAGCTATATTGTAGTTCTAAGGATCGACCTGCTACACATTTTGGATTCTGATTTGGCAGCAAAAGTTGTAGAGTGGCAGATGTTTGCGTATTATTCTCCACAACACATCAATTCAGTATCTCTTGATAGAGAACTCGACCACCAACTTGCCACGACAACATCACCACACAGTTGGATTTCTTATCGCCCAAATTGATCCAAATCACGGGCTCATTGCCACTGTTCAACTGGTATATCCCAGCTACATTGCAGACTACATATATTTGCATTATACTGGCATTAGTTTGAACCTTCCATTCTGCATCGATTTGTTCGCCCACCGTTTGACACATGGCTCACGGATTGACCTGTATTCAAATAGTTTGAACATGTGCCCCCTTAAGATCATTCAGATTAATTAGATTCAGTCACTGAGACTTGGATGACAGCCACTTGGGCCAGTCAGGTAATTTCAGCCTTGATCATTGACTATAGGCAACGAATTTTGTAGCTCAATACTTGGACGTTTGTTTCCAGCAACATTGGCAAATGACATTCTACTACGAATCTCATAATTTGGAAGTATTATTCTTCTCGGATCCCTCCCGAAGCCGAAGCTCCTCATTCTTCCATATTCTTAACAGCTGTTCCATTATCATTTTCTCGAGATAATTGTAAGTGCCTCTTCAAGTCAAGCGAATTTGGTAATGCCATGCAAACTGAAGTCTGTAAAAATATGAATCATTAACACGAGTCTTGTCAATTTTGTATTGAGTCGTTTGTAGTAATTTGTCATTTAGTTCCATTTAGTTTGTCTTAATGTCATATTGTATAACTTTTTAGTAGAGTGTTAAAAATTTATTTGTGTTATTAAAGACTATTAATTGTATAGTTAGTGTTATCAAAATTAGAGTCTACAAAGAAAGTATACATCAATTTTGAGATAGTCAAAAGGAGTCGGTTAGTATTGTTAAGTGTTATTGGCAAGTAAGTCAATTTGAGTGTTATTGTCAAGTAAGTCAATTTGAGTTAAATTAGATTGACGAGTCTTTGTTGTGTTGTCGTATTAATAATCACGTATTGTCAAAGTATTCTTTAAGTGTCATCGCATTGTTCAAGTTGTAAAAATTGTCTATTCAAAAGTGTTTTTGGAGTCTAAATATTTTTGCATCATTAGTTTAATCATTGTCAGAAATTGTAAAAAAATAAATAAAAAAATTGCCTTACGGACGCATTTTCGGTGTTACATGACGTCCGAGTTATATTTGAGCTTCATGTTCAAATCCAACTGAGTTAGCAACTTCGTGATGGAGGAAGGAGGCAACGGAGGAAGGAGGTCAATCAACGACCTCTCGCCAACCGCAAGTGACGGGGCCGCATAATGAAGTTGTGGCATTTTTTTAGTTGTGTGTTTAATTTCCACTGTGTGAAAATAAGAATAGATGTCACATTCTGTTCAATTGTAATGTGTGAGAAATTCCTATATGTAACCTCCTAGAAGAAAACATTGTAGAGTATGTCTCTAAGTTTATTGTAACACTCATAGATTTGGAAAGGGTTGGTGGTAGATCCAGAAAACCACAGATGTAAAAAGGTAGATAAACTTTTACTGATGTAGCGGTCCTCTGACTGCCTTCCTTCTTTATGAAGATGATCGCCAGTGGAATGCCGAGTGCGTTCTTTTCATGGAGTAAATGCGGGATGCGTTCCTTCGCATAGTTGTGGTCATGTGCAGCAAGACAATCAGCCAGTTGGAATTTTACACGCCTTTCTTTGATCCAAATTATGAGGCAAGCCCGTGCAACACGTTGCAATAAAAGGAGTTATGTTGTACCATGTCAACATTAGGGGAGTGTATATTGGGAATTAATAATGTTAACAATAGGGGAGTGAATGTTACAAATATATTGTGACATTATTAATAAATTGTAATATTATTAATAATGAGTTTATAGAACTCATATTAATAATATAGTTGTAATAGTTAGTATTAGTATTTGGGTGAGTTGTGAGAACAACTCACGTAGCTATTTTGGTGTGTGAGATAATAAAGGGATGAGAGAGATATCCTAGGGATAAACCGAGAGATTTATGGAGACAGATTGCAAGGTTTGAAGATGAGTGTTGACTCCACCTTTGTAGGAGATCAAACACTAATAAATTGTATGCTCCATCTATGTAAAGACATCCCGAATGAATTCAATTTCTATATTATTATTATTCGGTGTTTATTTATCATTTTATAGTGCGGTTTTTAATAGGATCCACCCATGTTCAAATCTGTTGGGTGCGATCCCTTCGGGGTGGTTTTCCGGTGGTGGCGGATGTTGCATCACCGGTGGTTATTCTCGGCGGTGGCGGACTTTGCATTGTCGGCATTGGTGTTCGCGGCGGCTGGTGGCTCTAAAACGGTGGTGGCGGAAAAATTGCATCGTTGGTGCGGGCTCAGTGGTTGTGGTTTGTGATGGATTAATTGTAATATCTTGTCTAAGGATGTTGTTAAGGGAGGGGACCCAAGAACCCCCGGTTCTAAGCTCCGGTCAAAAAGCGTTAAACTATCTAAAATAAAAAATAAAATGATGGAGAACATTTCAACTCAACTTGATGAAGGGAAAAAATAGGAATTAAAAGGAGGAAAAAAGAAAGCACTACAATGAATTTAAGAGTTCTATGGAGATTAAAATCTGAAATAGAACGAGAAAAAAAAAAAAAGAGAAGACATTCACATATATATGTTTCATTAAGAGAAAGCGAGGGAAAGATAATGTCAAAGATAAAACTCGAAAAGCACGAGTTTATAAGTTGAATGTATTGACATCCTCATAATTAAAGCCGATGTTATTCTTTTAGTTTTTATCTTATGCATATATTCATTTTAGGACCGATTGGGTGATAATGCCTTAGTGTTCTATTTGGGTTTGTAGGCTCAATCCAATATCGAGGCAGTTGTACTTCTGTCTATATTTATATGATCGATTGGTTAATAATGCCTTTGTGTTCTATTTGGGATTGTAGGTGCAATCCAATATTGAGGTAGCGATGCTTTTGTCTTTGGAATTGCTCAATTTTTCATCATCTTAATGTAATGTAGTGTTACACGGGGACGTGTCCCCTAGATTTTGGTGACGTCCCGGACGTCCCGAATGTTTTGGGGACTTGGGGACTTGGAGGGGACGTCCCCTATTTTTTAAAAATCTTTCAAACAAATTTTGATGTTTTTATTTTTAAAAGCTGTTATTTTTATGAAGAAAATTAAATTATAATCTTGAAAGTACCTGAATAGAGTTTAAATCTCTAAATTTCATTGAATAAAGTTAAAATACTCATATATTAATATTTTTTATATTATTTTAATAGCCATCCCCTTAGTCCCCAAAATTTGGGAAATTTTTCCTGTCCCCAGAAACCCCATCCCTCCGTCTCCCCATCCCCCGTCCCGAGACTTAGGTAACTATGATGTAATGTCCCTTTTTGAAATTAAAGCAAAACGAAGACCCTTAGCCTATTTTATTGTTTCCCACAGGCTAATGGGATGAAGGAAAGGGGAACATGGTAAGATTAAAACTAAGTGAGCCAAAAAGTAACTTTATGTTGCCCCCTTATGTTTTAATAAGAGTACTTTTCTAATTTAAGTGGACCGACACTTGATTAGAAATTAAAAAAGGAAGGATATAAAAGAAGATGGAGGGGTTCATTTGTGGATATCTATCATCTATCTATTAACTTGATTTTATGAAGTCGAGCACTTGTGCTTCTACTTTCAGCTATTGAGGACGGAAACCTTCTTAGCATTCATCACTTGAGGACAAAAACTCTCATTGTGATCAGATTTTGGGGATGAAAACCCTCAATATCTCCTTGGTGGTTTCATACGGAGATCACACTTGAGCACATACAAGATTATTCAGAGGAAAAGATGAGGTTTTCAGCTAGGGTTTCAATTGGAGATCAGAATTTGTGTTTGTGGATCAGCCACTAATTTTTGTGATTTATTTGGGTGGTTTTGAGCACTTTCCAAGCTGGGTAACTTCCTTTGGAGGTGGGGCAAACCACTTTGGGAGCATTTCTAGTTGATTTCTGAAGTGTTTGTGGTGCTAGAGTTTTCTCAGACCCTAATTCCGCGCTAGGGTATCATGTCCAATATTTTATTGATCCGATTTTGTACCAAATGGTCAACTGTATTTATCTTTCAATTTCAGCTGCTAAATTAATAAAAATAAATTCAGAATTGATCAAAAAGATTATTATTCACCTCTTTAATGTTTGAAGAGGGTTTCCAAGTGTTTGAACCTTTTGGGTATGTTTGTGTGTGAATATTTGATGAGATAAAACATAATTTCAGATTGTTGTATTTTATGATAAGGGTTTTTGAATATAAATCAGGTTGTTATATTTTGGATAAAGATTTGTGTGGACTTCCAGAATTGTATTAGTTATGCCCTAAGGGTTTCCTAGGAAATCCAGATTTCTCTTATTTGTGCCCTAAGGGGACATTACAGCTGTATCAGAGCAGAGATCTTGCTAGACTATAGGGTAAGAGGCAAAGCAATTTCCTTGCTAGCTGTGGGGTTAGAGTTGTTTGTAGTTCCTTCTCCATGCAGGGCAGTGACAAAAAGATGAAGACAACACAAGAAGCCATGGAAGAGATGTTGCAAGCTATGCAAGAATATCAAAAGGAACTAAGGGCAATGGGTCCCAAGGCATGGATGAAGATGCTAGGGTTAAACCCTAGACCACAAGAATATGCCAAGAAGCCAAAACTAACAAAAGTAACGGATACATCAACACCTCAAGAGGTCAAGGAAGAAATCAGAAAACAAGAACAAGAGGAGCCCAACATACAACTTGAAGGTAAAAATTCTTTGACAATGGATGATGCCTCATTGACTTCTAATGATTGCATGTGGCAGCAAAATAGTGGGAAGATCAAAACAACAAGGGTTTTACTGGGTGAATGCAAAGAGCTTAAGATGGAGGAACATATACCATCCTTCGAACTTCCAAAGGATGAGCCATTGACTGATTTTCAGAACAACATTGTGGAGGGACGTGTTTGAAGAAAATATTGGGAGTCACATGGATAGAAGGGTTGGAGGTATCTCCACAACTCCCAATTCAGCAAAGGAGGGTGAGCTCCTGGTTGGCAGCCTAAGGTATGATAATGTTGATCATATTTCAGATCTATTGATCCCTCCTATGTCGCTGCAATATTTTTGCCATCTTGGACAACATGCTAAAAAGGGTGAAAGAGTGAAAGGGACAACTTGTAGGAAAGAGCACATAGATCCTTTCGCTCAAAAACAAAATTGTTTGAGCATAATAGTGTGGGATCCTGGTGCTGTTTGGAGACCCATTAAGGGTAGAGTTTCTGATTTCAAAATCAATATTGCTGATATTCAGTTATTTGATCAAGAAATTTGTACCAACTTGGGGGAATCAACTACTTTTGAGACGGGATTAGTGGAGCAAAAAGGTAGACATAATGTTGATTCAATTGAACTTGCAGCTGTACATATTTCAGACTTGGAAGGAGTTGATAGTGTGTCTAAAGATAAAGAGAATAAGGAAATTTTGACAGCTGAAACAAGGGCAAATTCTACAGCTAGAAAGGATGCAAGTAAGTCAAGTTTAGGTGATGGACTTGTTAGAATCCTGCCTGTGTTAGGACTGGAGCAAGTTCTCTTTTGGCGCTACAAGTGGAAGAGGAAATGCGTAGGTGAGCTGCCTCAAGGTGGAGTTAACACTCATGGGATAAGTGCCAGCTTGCTGCCCAATGACGTAGTTTGGTCAATATCTCAGTCTATGGCGAACAACATAAGCAAGTACAGCAATAAAAGAGTTAAAATAGGGCCTGTTCAGCAGCAACAGCAGTCAACATTTGTATTCCGTCCATTGGAGGCACATGATTTCAAAATCATGCTTCAAGGGGACTTAATTTTTCCATCGTCAAAAGAAGAGGTTGTTGAAGATAGTGCCTGGAACCAAGGGCTACTTGCAGAACTTTCAAAGTCATTTGACAGTACAACAACCACTTTCATGAGTCTTTCATGCTATCAAAGGCACATTGGAAAAGCTGTCACACTTCATGTGATTGGTAGGACAGCAGCTCGGAAAAGATTGGTAAAGAGATCCTCACATATAGCAACTCCCTTAACCAACATGACAAGGAAAGGAGCCTTTGCATGAAGGAATAGAATACAAGAACGCTTGTGATCACTTAAAAAGGTAGTCATATCATGTTTTGTGTTTTCCATTTCAGATTTCTCACAAGCATTTGCTGAAGAATGTGATGCTTCAGTAAAGGGAGTTGTGTTGATTACATTACAAAGGAGGAACTCCATAAAAATTACAAGCATGGAGCTCAAAGATTCAGAAAAGAGCTTTTGTAGGTATGAAGTTGTTGGATATAAAAAGGTAGATGTTGATGTCTTTTTCAGAATGACTACTCCTCATTATACTCCTATCATTCATAGAGATTGGAGGTTTCCTTTCATGGTAGATTATGCTAAGGATCTCCAGCCTACTATCAATGTTGAAACATTTGCAGCTGTCATAAGATGGATCCCAGCCACTATCATTATGATTTTGAGGAAGGAAATGCAAGGCTACAACCGTGCTTGGGGCAGCATGAATGGACCCTTGAGAGTCCATCATATGAGGAGAATGCAAGCAATGGAAGAGAGCTAGTTAACATGCCTATGAGACATGAAGAAGTGATGTTGAGAGCTCTTGTTTCCTTTAATGTGTTTGCTCTATGTGCAAGTCTAGGAATGGAGAAGAAAGAGAAGAAAAGGCATAAGTGTGATTCAGTCCAGCATATTCACATATATGAGAAGCAAGGCAAAAAGGTGAAACAAGATGATAGCATAACAACAGCAAGTGAAAGAGTTTGGCAAAAAAAAGGATACCTTCTCAATGGGACAATGGTGGATAGAGGAATATGTGCATCACAACTCCCCTTAGTAGAATGGGTAGAGAGTATGAGGAACGAAGAAGACAAGGAGGAGCAACTGAGTTTGTTATCAGCCCAAGTAAATGATGAAGAATATGAGATTGCAGCTGAAGATGAAGGGGTGAAAGAAATGTTTTTACAAGCCCAAGAAGCACACGGGAAGAAGTTGATATGACAACAAAGGTAAAGGAGTTGCTTGATACATTTGGGACAATGAGGTTGATTCTCAGTATTGCTGCCATCACCTTCACCAGCCACTTGATTACTCCCTTTGCTCGCATACAAAGGAGTTTACAAGTTCCTTCAAACATGAGGAGTTCTATCCGATTGATGATGGCTAGTATGGTATTTTCAGTACTTGTATGGCTGTTTCCAGCCCCTACATTGCCCAAATTGTTGATTTTTGCAAAAGAATTCCACTTTGGTGCTTGCTGTATTTTTTTATGTTGCTGGTCATGAAAATAATGGGTATAGGACTGCTGTTATCAGCTAAGGACAGCTGTAAGCTTGCACAAAAGGAGGGAAAATCTTTGATGAATGAAGTTGGAAGAAGGGTTCAACTGAAGATCTTCATGGCAGCCACACGGGTACCTAGTTGGATGAAAATACAAGTGATTGGTGGCTGTTGCAACTCATTTCCAGCCCATCTATAGTCTAATTTTTATCAAATATTGGGAGGAACAACTCGCCAAGTCATGAAAGGAACCATTGGAGCCCAAGGGTTTGATATCTCAAAACCTTCTTTGCATAAAAGAAGCCAAGTGGGACAGCAACAACCCAATGATGTGAGCATATGGCAGCTTTCAGCTTTGCGGGATTTTGTGGATGTTTTCAGGCATTTACAAATTCTGGGGGATCATCTTGAGGTTGGATGGCACTCATTATCCATTTGGGATATATCACACCATGTTCTTTGGTAGGAGTTATCCCATTTGACAAGTATGGGATCCAAGCTCTATAGGCACTACAACATGACTCACCACATTGGTGCAGTGATACTTGAGCATCCAGGCTTGCAATTGCTTGAGGGCAAGCAATTTCGAGAGGGAGGATTGTAATGTCCCTTTTTGAAATTAAAGCAGAATGAAGACCCTTAGCCTATTTTATTGTTTCCCACATGCTAATGGGATGAAGGAAAGGGAACATGGTAAGATTAAAATTAAGTGAGCCAAAAAGTAACTTTATGTTAGCCACTTATGTTTTAATAAGAGTCCTTCTCTAATTTAAGCGGGCCGACACTTAATTAGAAATTAAAAGAAAGGGAAGGATATAAAAGAAGATGGAGGGGTTCATTTGTGGACATCTATCATCTATCTGTCATCTTAATTTTATGAAGTTGACTACTTGTGCTTCTACTTTTAGCTATTGAGGACGGAAACCCTCTTAGCATCCATCACTTGAGAACAAAAACCCTCATTGTGATCAGATTTTGGGGACGAAAACCCTCAATATCTCCTTGGTGGTTTCATACGGAGATCACACTTGAGCTCATACAATATTTTTAGAGGAAAAGATCAGTTTTTCAGCTAGGGTTTCAATTGCAGATCAGAATTTCAGTGTTTGTGGATCAGCCACTAATTTCTGTGATTTATTTGGGTGGTTTTGAGCACTTTCCAAGCTGGGCGACTTCCTTTGGAGGTGGGGCGAACCACTTTGGGAGCATTTCCAGTTGATTTCTGAAGTGTTTGTGGTGCTAGGGTTTGCTCAGACCCTAATTCTGCCCTAGGGTATCATGTCCAACATTTTATTGATCAGATTTTGTACCAAACAGTCAGCTGTATTTATCTTTCAATTTCAGTTGCTGAATTAATAAAAATAAATTCAGAATTTGATCAGAAAAATTATTATTCACCTCCTTAATGTTCTAAGAGGGTTTCTAAGTGTTTTGAACCTTCTGGGTATGTTTGTGTGTGAATATTTGATGAGATAAAATATGCTTTCAGATTGCTGTATTTTATGATAAGGGATTTCTGAATATAAATCAGGTTGCTGTTATATTTTGGATAAAGATTTGTGTGGACTTCCAAAATTGTATTAGTTATGCCCTAAGGGTTTCCTAGGAAATCTGGATTTCTCTTATTTGTGCCCTAAGGGGACATTACACTTAATTACTCATGCACAATTACCATTTCAGTTTCACTACATATGTACTATCACTATTATTCTTTGACTATTTACATAGTTGGGATCGTATTACAAGCATATTTTTTGTGCACTTGCAGCAGAATAACCTACATTTGTTCTTCATGGTATATAGAATCCAATAATCAAACTGCAGTACTTCAGCACATTTCCAACACATTTATTACCTTCAAGTTGGATGTGGAATATCTGTGGACAACCTATCCATTGGAAAAATTAAGAACCATAGCCATTTCTTCAGCAACAATTTTTTTTTATCTCAGTATTCAACAATGAGAAAAGTCTCTATAGGAATGAGTAAAATATCCTGACCTGTAGAAGGAAGATGTAAACACAATAAACCAACAACCAATATTTGATCAACAACAAATGAGGTCATGAAAACAAAGCTTTACAGAAACGCTATAGGCTAGTTCTGGTAGGCTTATTTTATATGCACAGTTCACTCAAAGGCTAATACTGAATCAAGCACATGTTTTAATCTAATATCATAGTCGCAGAGTACCATTCCCTGTAAATCCATCTCAAGCTATTAGACCTCTCACACAATCTATATTTATAGATCTAAAGAAATATGACAAGGACCTACAAGAACCACTTGCTGAGGACTTTGAAACGATTTCTGAATATTTAAAGAACACATTTTTATTTAGTTTGGTATGCTTATGTGAATGTGATGAAAATTGGTGCTTAGTTTATTTCAATCTCTTGTTTTTTGTAAGGTATCAACAATTGGATTTGATTGGTTTTAGTCATATGACAATCGTTATGCTAATGATATTATATTATGAATTTTCCATTCCATATATCAAGAATCTTTTCTGTCAGTTATGTTTTAGGTAAAACTTGTTTGTTTGAAATTGGCCTGACGATGCAAATTCTATGAGATATGGAAGTGAATGTTTTTTCTCCTATTGATACCAGGGGACCAATAATCAACTCTTCTGTCAAAGACAAAGTTTGATAGCAATTAATTTAATGCATTTCTAAGAAATTTGTGTCTGGTTAAAAACATTAGGTGACTACAAGTCTTCTTTTATCTTTTTTTCTTGTACAAATATGAAGTTTTAAATCCACAGCCTCTAGATTCATTATGAAACATTTTAAGACTTTTTGAATCTTGAACAAGGTCTTTAAAACCCATATTGAGATTGCTATTTTACATGGAAACAGGTGACTGCCATTGTTGCATCCAGCATACAACCTCTCCAGAATCTGGTTGTATTGGTGCGCTAATATGATTCTATGGACTGAAAATTTCTCTCCTTGTCAACACTATTAGTGCTAACTTTGTATTTGGGCTGGTGAATGTTAAATTTGATCCAAGATATGTAGTGCTTTATACATGTAGAAACGGATCGAGGAAAAAATTGGGCCAGAGGAGCGATTGACATGGGCTAAACATTACATAGAGAGAGGTTTCAATGGTATGAGATAGCATCACTAACGATTATAACATTTGCTTTGCATATACAGAAACTTACTTGATAATTAGTTTCAAGGATTCTCGGAAATCAGGTGAATGTTGTAGTTTATGAACATTGCAATTGTATTCACAACAGCAATCAGTTTCTGAATCCTGTGTGCATCGGTTGCATTTCAATTAATAGAAGTGTGGTTGTTATAAATGTTCAAATTTACGTTTGTCGTCCTATATTCATAATAATCTTTTAAAGGAGCTAATAACTTTGAAGTACATCTAGTTCCATAAGTGGATGGAAATGTTAAATGCTCTAAACTAGCTGGAAACAAGTAACTGTTAATAAATTTGATTCTTTTTACATATTTTTAAGTGACATAGAATGTCTTATGTTCTATTCAAGCTTGTAGGGGTTTCCTTATGAAGACATGAAGATACCTCAGGATTGTGCGTGATGTCAATTTTCAAGATTTTTCTTGTCTAGCTTATAGAATAGAAGACTGCCTAGGTGATCTGAGACTTTTTAAACAGGAGCTGACTTTGCTTGTTATAGCTTAAAACATTTTTTTCTGCAAATATGTTAAGTCATTTCCTGTTGGGGCCCAGGCTTCCCTGTGTAAGACATTAGCTGTTGCAGCTCAACCCTAGGTGCACAAACCTCCTCAGTGCATTGTTTCAAATGGTGATCTGTTACAATTTCATGCTCCTGTGAACATTTCACCTTGTGAACGGTTTCTCACAGTCTTCCTATCAATTGATCTCTTTCACTGACTTCTAGGTCAAGTTCAGCCATTTGAGCTTTCACCCGTGTTAGTTCTTGATCATATCTATCAATCTTCTTGGCTTGGATTTGCGTAAGTTGGGTTTGCCGCAGAGCTGTTCTTGGAATCTTGCATGCTGCTCCATTTTACTTCATGATTTTGCATTGTCAAGGTGGTTTTAGCCTCATCTTTCTCCAGTTGGTGTTGCTCACACATAGTCGACTGTAGAATTAAATATTGGTATCTGATATTGTGTTCAATAGAATGTAATAACTCAAACACATTGTGAACAAGAGCAGCAAGCATGGGATGCGTCCTAGTAGGAAGCCATTCTTGGAACATCTATGAAGTATTACCCTCAGGCAACCTTGATTCACAAAAATGCAAACAAAATCCATGGGACAATCTTCTTCCACAAATTTCCAAATGCGGGCTGCCTTGTTCAAAATCAACGGAACTTGGGATTGCCAGACAGTGAAATCTAAATACTTGACCATGTTGGAAAGGTCAAATAAAGCTGATGCCATGCACCCCATAATCTGCAGAAATTGAGACAATGTCTCATATGGGTTGTTATTGTTTGGACAAGCGAGATATTGCAGTAAACTTGTTGTCAGGGGCCTAAGAGTCAGTTGGTCATGTTTGAGGACTTGCATCCAAAGATCTCACATCTATTTCATTTCCTATATGAATGTTTTTGTCATCAGTGCCCACTTATGGCTTATTTACGTATGGGTATGTGCCCGTAGAGGGGAGTAGTGGCACATCCAAAGCCAGATTAACTGGTCTCCCAACTGGTTCATCCAATCTTATATTTGTGGCACTTTGTCCTTTGTTGGGAATGAAATGACCACAACAAATGTGGTAGGGACAACAGCAGGTAAGAATAAATACTTAGAAGAAACCACATTCTCATGTAAAGATGAAAGGGGCATGCAAACAAGAGAGGTGAGAGAAGGCTCTGATAGGCTTGGTGCCCGACTGCCGTCATCCTCGCCATTATCATTATTATCTTCCTCATCTCCACTGTCACTGAAATCCCCTTCACCCTTCGCAGTGTCTCACCATCTTTCTCCTCAGAAATGGGCATCTCCTCAAATGTAGCATATTCCGCCTTTTAGGATTTGGTCAACATCTTGTAAGATCATATATAGCCTCAGCCAATGGAATGCCCGAGTGTTTCCATTGAAACAAAGACAGCCATTCTGGGTCATAAGAGGTGTTGGAACTCTAATCACCGTCTAGAGTTGTCTAGAAATAATGCAATGGTATGCTGAATCGTCTAAAATCCATTTTTTCAGAGAGGAACTTGCAGATTTTGTTTGACAGCTACTCTCTCCAATTTCAGAATTCTCGTCTTTGCAACCCCATCATATGATCAGTCATCCATACCACAATGTCAAAGTCCTAATGGCACCCACCAATAGACAATGGATCACATTTAGAAGATGGTGCCATTCCTTGAAAGCTAAATACTTTTTGTTACTTCTATTACCCTTGGCCCACATGCGTACTGATTCCAACTCCACTTCCCAAAGCATCACTTTCAATGGCACAGGGCTTGGAAAAGTCAGGTGTAATAAGAATTGTAGTACATATGGCATATTTGAAAAGTTCAAAGGCCATTTTACCACCTTTGAGCGATGAAATGCATCCTTTTAACACAACAGCCAACAAAGCTCCAATTTTCCCAACAGAGCTACAGTTTTCCCAGGGTCCTTGACAAATTTACGGTAATATCTTGTAAGGCCCAAAAGTCTGCAAAGGATTTTGAGCATTTTGGGTTTGGGCCATTTTGTCATATCCTCATTTTTTTGGATCCTCCTTGACTCCTTTCTCATAGGAGATGCATCCTAGATACTCAATTTCTGTTTGGCCAAAAGAGCATTTTGACCGTTTGGCACATAACTGGTTTTCTTCAAGGATTTGGAAGGTTTGTTCCAACTTCCAAGTATATTAGATGTTCCTCTTATGTCTGGCTATAAACAAAGATTCCATCAAAGAAGACTAAGATGAATGTTTTGAGAAATGGCTGAAAGAGATTGTTCGTTAGGCATTGAATGTGGACCGCACATCGGTGAAGCCGAATGGCATGACTAGAAATTTATAAGCGGCCTTGATGAGTCTGAAAGGCTATCTTAGGAGTGTCTTCCTTTTGATGCGGAACTGATGATATCTTGACCTTAGGTCAAGCTTTGAGAAGAAGCGAGCCCCATGTGTGTATTTTTAAATTAGCCTTTGACCTTCATCCTTTGTTGGGTAATGATGCTGGCCAATGCATGCACTAAATTTTTCGGCACTCATTGCTTTCCTATGTCATGTTCTTCTTCCTCTTCTTCCTGAAATTCTTGCGTATCTTCCTATTCATCGAGTTGGGAGGCGACTCTACATCTAACATGTACAATTTTTGTTCCACATAGCGGTCACCTAGTGTGAACTTGTCATCACATTTGTAACATAATCTTTTTCTTGTGGGATTGCATCTTTATCGGAGTGAGGCATTTGATTGGTTTTGAAATTCATTTCTTGTGTTGGAGTTGATCGCGGAAAAAGGGGAGGTTTGGAAGAGCAGTATTGAGCTATGAACTTGTTTTCTGCCAACTTGGTCAACCCAATGGCTGCCAACATACCCCTTGGTTTGAACATTTTGCCCTTGGCTCTAATTAATTCTTTCAAGACGCTTATAAAACAACTTTTGAAGAATTCATTTGTCAATCCTTTTGTTGTATTAGTGAGTTTTTCGAATTTTATCCGATAGTCACATACAAAAACAATTTACCATAACTTGGTTAATGCTCCCTTGAAATCCTTATATGCACTTGGGCCGAATAAAACCAATTGGATTTCAACAAATTTTGTCTACGTTGGCACACCATGAGTTTTTTTATATCATTGGTTCGACTGGATGGCTTCCTTTACAAGATTGAAAGAGGCAATTGATACCATGTCTCCATATGGAGTGTTGTGCAATTGGAAATACTACTTTGCTATGTATAGTCAATTAGTGGGATCATCACCATTAAATTTAGGAAAATCCAATTTTGGGCCACGTGGTGTTCTTCCAAGATTTGTGCTATTTTTGAATTACTATTTTGGCCGGTTTTGTGCGGTGTGGTTATTTAGGGTTGTGATAGTATCCATTATTTGTGTTTGTTGATAGGAAAGGCTATCGATTTTGGCTTGCATTTTGGTTCGCATGGCTCGCATCTCTACTAGAAGTTGGTCCATTTCTTTGGATCCGGTCATTACCATCATATAGAGGGGGTCCATTTTGTTAAATTACACCAAACTAATAAGGATGAAGAGAAAATCGCTTTGAGAGAGGTGGAATTTTAGAGATTTTTTTCTAAGATTTATATTTTATCAGAAATCCAATTGATTACTTGAATTTTCTTAGACGATCCTATTTTTTTCCCCTCTTGGTTCTTTTGCATTTTGCTGTGAAACTCCTTTGATTTTGTCTTGTAGCTATTGCTCAAAAATTCCATTGGTGGTGGATTCCTCGACTCGAGGATGTCCAAGTTTTATCACGTTAGGGTTATATCCAAGAGGGATTGCTACAAGATGTGTTTGTTTTGTGGTTTTGTGGATATACTTACTTTATTCATAAATAACTTTGGCCCAATGTTTGAGCACTAATTATGGAGGATTACCGTTCTCGTAGCCTTGTATCTTGTCTCCAGTGCGATGCAAGTAACCTCCTAGGGCTAATCGTGCATATCAACCCACCACAAATTACGAGAAGGTCATAGGCTTCTTTATGTGGTGTCCCAGATTTCACCCGAAATGGGACTACCCTATTTAAAAATTTTTAAACGTTTAAAATAATGGGTAGTTTTGTGTTTTTATTGCCAAAAAGTTTCTAAAATGTGTTAAGATATTCTCAAGGAGCCATATAAGCCATTTTCGACAAATACCCATATGCCCAAAATTTGTTTTTGTCATTTGGGGTTTCTTGTGGGAAATTTGTATTTAATTATTTTGGGCCCCGTTTGAGGCAAATTGTGCTCCAGTTTAACCCTGTTGTGATCGTACATGTCATTATTCCCATATACCAGTAGGGTTTTAATCAGGAATGAATCCTAGGCTTTATTTGTGACTTCTGGCAACATTTTGTGTTTTTTGTGTTTTCTCGTTTCGTTTTTTGTGAAATTTCTGGATCAATTCCTTTTCCGGTTTGGCCTGATTCTTGGCCTGGAGTATCTGGAGATCACATATGCATGTTGTGCCAGAAGGAATTTGCCATCGGAGGTCTGGTTCTCTTGGAAAAGACGAAGTCGTGCACCAAAAACTTCTTCTGGGCTGGCCGCATTTTTGGAAAAAGAGGGTTTGAAGTGGATCATGGGATTTTTGGAAGCAGCAGGCAGGTGGGAATTTTGTATCTGCCTAGCAGGGTACTTTTTCCCATGGAAGCAACGCCACTTAAGTCATAATGGGAAAATTAGAGGCAAAGCAGGCAGGCGGAAATTTCTTACCTGCCTTGCAAGGTAAAAATCCCATTGTGAAATAAAAGAAAAATCACTTAAGGCATTAATGGGATTTTATTACCTGCCTTGTAGGGTAAATAATTCCATTATGAAAGTCAAACAACTTAAGTGGATCATGGGATTTTTGGAGCTGCAGTGCGGGGTGAAAATTCCCATAAGAAGTTGACTTCTTATTTTTAGAATTCACCCTCGCTAAAAAGTGCGACCCACCTTAGGTGAATAATTAATGCATTTAATAATATTTATTAATATTTATTAATATTTATTCACCCAATTTTGGTGTCCAAGCATGGAGAAAAGTCAACAAAGAAGAAGAAGGTAAGGGAATTTAAAAATAGAATTCCAAAATTAAATAAATATAATTTATTTAATGCAGCCCCCTTCATGTCAAAAAGTGCGCCCCATTTGGGAGAGAAATAATACTTTTTAAAGTATTAAATGATTTAATTAATTCCTCCTATTTTAAAGTGGCTAAGGTCAAAGCATACATTGTGAGGCTTGAGTTAACTGGAAGCAGAAGGCTAAAATTAAATAAATTTAATTTATTTAATGGCAGCCATGAGCATGCACAAAATAGGCGCCCCATTTGAAGAGTAAAGCTTATTAAATAATTAATTAATTGCCAGGAATAGGAAAGACATTAATTAATTATAGAATTATGAGGATTATATAAGCAGGGGCTGCCATAAGGATGAATTAATTAATTCAAAAGCAGAGAAGTGCAGCCCAGACAAAAAGTGCGCCCCATTTGGAGAGGAATTTTGCTCAGAAGGTGTAATTAATGCTAGAAGCTTCCAAATTTGGCGCCTAGGTTTGAAGGAGGTTGATTTGTGTCTGAATAATTGTCTGCATAAGTGATATAGGTGCTCAGGTGAAGTTGGTAAAATTTATGTTTGTTTTGCATGCAAATAAAACATCAAATTTTGGGGCAGCAAGCTTGATATATGCAGATTTTTATGATTAAAATCCATTGTTCATGTTTCGGTTGCCATCTTTGTTTGAATTAAATGCAGGAATTAATTACAGGTGCTTTTATAAGAGAAAGGGAGCTTAAATCAATGTCCATTACATGGAACATATCCTCCGAATCTGAAGAATTATCCAGATCTACACGAGTTTTGAAGAATTTCGGCCGAATAAAGAAAAAAAGAATTGCTCAGACAAAGATAGATTCAGCCATGGCAAAGCGGGATGAACGAGAAAACTCAGCAGCATCATGCATTACTTCCAGATTTTTGCGACATCGGAGATCTGACTCGAGATCCAGTGCTTCAGTTTGATTTGGTGAGAATCAAAGGAATTCCAGATCTAGCCGCTTTTAGCCGCTTCCAACTCCGGTTTGGTGAGAATCAAAGGCAAAAAATTGCCGCGAGAATATGAAAAAGGACAAGACTGCAGCTTTCCGTTTTCTTCATCTTTCTCTTATTTCCTCCGACAAAGTAATTGAGCGATCAATTAAATTATAAAACTTAAGTGATTGGTTTAAAAGCCATTACTTGAAGAAGTCAACTACTTGGAAATAGGTGGCAAACATGCAAAATAGAAGGTTCTATCTTCAGTTGCAAATCATGCATGTCATGCAAAGAGGAATTCAGGAGGGAGATTGCCAGTTGTTTCCTTTCCGACTTCCACATGTGCCAGTTCAACTAAAAGCTTCCGACTTGTAATTGCCCCTCTACATTCTATAAGTAGAGGAAGAACCTACGGGTTAAAAGATCGAGAATTTGTAAGCAACATTCTTGTGTTCCAAACTTTATGCTGAAATCCCTGATAGCCACTTGAAGCAAAGGAATATAAAGGAGCAGATTTTAGGAGAAGCTGTGTGTCACGGTGCATTTTGTTTCTAGCTTTTTATCTCAGATCTAATAAACTTTGTGTTATTTTAGATCTAGATCTGGAGTTGCTTTTGCTTATAATTATGTGTGTTGATATCTATTGGTTTCTTCTATGTACATGCAATCAACGCTGTTATCTATTGATTGGGTTGCACATCTTCCCTGTGTTTTATTATTCCTTTCTTCTATAAATATTTCCTTTCTTTAAACAACTGCTTACTTGCTGCAAAGCTATACAACTATGGTTCATGAGCTGCATAGTTAAAGTAAAACCCCCATATAGATACTAGCATATTTTAATTGACAAATATGACACGGGAGCCTCACCGGTAAATGAGGGAGATTTATCTCATGATTGCCTAGGTTTTCAGCTATGCTGGAAAAGCTAGCCAACACTATGGCTAGGTTTTCAAAACATTTATGAGGTCTTCGATATACCTGAAGGTACGTGGAAGCTCATTTCCATGTACAAATGTTATTTAGGAGCTTCACGATGGGTCAAATTCCACCCCATGTCACACACGGATCTTATGTGCTTCGCCAAAAATGACAATGTTCTACGATATTTTAAAACCTCTAAAATAGGGTGTTTAGCTTAAAAGGATAACAACTACTTATAAGGGAAAAAATGGTAGATTTGGGGCAAAAATCTTAGTGCCGACACTTCAATAACCACTTTCTAATCACCAATATCCATAAGAGCGAGGTGAGAGCATATGGTGGACGATTATAGAAAGCCCTAAACTACAAGCAAATGTGGAACATGGTCTTGGAAAGAGTTTTGATACTAGATATAATGATTCTTCTTGCAAATAGATTAATCCAACAAAAATATATCGAGAGTACACTATAATGGAAATAGAAATAAGAAGCAATATAATATTGAAGTGACAAAATATATTGTAAAATATCATGGGCCTATTTGAGGGGACAACCTTTTTCGAGAAGTGCTCATTACAAAATATTCAATGGATACCTTTTCTTCTCAAACATGCTCTCTATTCATACTATATTGAAGACAGCTACAACTTTTTTATACACGTGGGATGATTATAATTTGGCAATAGAATGTCTTACAAATCATATGCATTCAAGGCTTTATTAATAATATATGATACAAAGAAAAGAGTTAGGATAAAGGGATCCTAGCACAAGAGCAGATGGTGATGGAAGGGTGGCGTATGGTTTATCTTGAGAAAAATAGTAGTCGTACGATGGAAAATATATAAACCATATGGTAGAGAGACCCAAATTTGGGCCCAAATTCTACAAGATATTTGAATAAACAAATTGGATAAAGTCCTAAGATTGCATTTGCCTTTGTGTTCTCTTTTTCCTGAACCCTTCAAGAATAGTTGAAATCACCTACGAGGATAAAAATTTAATTTTTGTTTGATACATTAGGTCTGTGATTTCCTTCCACACTTGTTGTTTCTGAATTGAGTTATTAGGATTATACACATTGATTAGATTGAACTGAAGATTCTCCTTTAAACCTTGAAATCTAATACATATCAAATTTCTGTTTTTATTCGTGTTAAACCAAGAACATTTTTATTATTCCTAAAAGAACATAAGCCTTGAAAAGCTCCTTTTGAATCCACCCTCCCAATCAACCGCCATTTTTAGAGTTGTCTTCTTGACAACTACCATTTTTAAGGAGACCCAAATCCTTGATATTCCAGAAAAGATCTTCATTGGCTTTTAGAAGGGTTCTTCCCCCTTCATCACCCTTTAATTGATTTATCTTTCTATGTTTCAGCAAAGAGAACCTTCTTTAGTTCAGGGTCTTTGGACTTCAATTTTTGTTTTTTGTTGGTTTTCCTTTTCCCCACTTTTTCTTGTGTTTGGTGTTTTTCTTGGTAGAGGGATTGAACTAGTTTAGAGTCCCATATCCCCAAAGGTTTATGAAATATAAAGTATGGCTATAATTGTTTTGAACCTTTTAGACTGAAGAAGTAGGTCTTCGTTTTATTTGCAAATAGTTTGTAAGCAATCATGAATATTCCGAGTTTGAGTCTGAAATGGAATCTTCCTAGAACTCTCTAAATAACTTCTGAAGATTGGTTCAGCAAAACCATTTTGAAGGGGATGAACATCTTCTAGAGCCAAAAGCTTGGCATTTTTCTTCAAAGATTCGTTCTCTTCCCCCTTTCCAAGAGGCACCGACTCTTGTAGTTTAGTGACACAAACTTCACTAGTAGAGATTTCACGAGTTCCTTTTTGAATCTACTTCCTTGACACAAAAAAATCAAGGGGTTTTTTGGTTTTTCTTTCCTTATGCTCTAGATCCTTTTGAACCCAATCATCTTGTTAATAAGTTAGGTTTTTATGCGTTTTTTCCACCATATCCATTTTGATAAAGTCCCTATTTTACTCTGAACAAGCTTCTACTCAGTCTTTTCTAGTCAAATTTTGAAAACTTTTTTCTTATTTTTGCACAATTTTTGTACATTCTTCGAGTGAATGGCCCTATTCATGGAAAATTTTGCATCTAAAGAGGATCTTCTCATAGTTGGTTGGATCGAGGTGTGATCAGCCACAAGAAGCTCAATCTCTAGAACAAGAAGCCATTATAGGTCCGTTATCGCATAAATTAGGGCACTTGAATCCCTAGATTTGTTTATAGTGTCATGGGAAATGTTGAGAAAGTTACTAAGTTTAGACCTAATATTTTTCAAAGAATATTTTGTCACTAATTCTAGAGGCGCTAAACAACTTATTCCTCAATGGGATCCTCGTGATTTTTGTTTTTGATGCATCGAATCCTTTTCTCCATTTTTTCATGCAAAGACTATATGTAGGCTATGAAGGTCTATAGATTATCCTCTCTCTTCTCAACAATATAGATTAGGACAGAGAGAGGTAGTGTCTTAGAATCTGCTCCATAGATAGTCCTCCAAGTGTAAGTAAAACTATCTCCTAAACATTTAAGACCTTAAGAGTAGCTTGGTGAGCACATGTAGACCAATAGATAATGATGTGATGTGTTAGAAATGCTCTCAAAGGACACCTATAAATAGTGGTCATGAACAGTCATTACAATTCATAGCCTCGACGGCCATGAGCATGGTCAATGCAGCTCGCCATTGAAAAATACAGCCAGATGGTATCAACCATGGTCTATGTCGGCTCTAGGTAATAACAAATCATGGGGTCTTAAGGGGAAGATGAGGAGGTGGAGGAAGCACTCAGGAGCTGATGAAAAGGTGATTTGACAATGGTACGAAGGTGTTGTAAGTAGATTTGCAGGTGATAGTAAGAGGGTGATAAAGAGATGTTGAAGGAGGTAGTAAAAGGATGACTAAGAGGTATAAAAGATAAGATATCTAAGGTATCAAGGGCTGCACATCAAGCTCTCTCACAGATACCGCTAACTAGCCTGACTGTTTTTGATCATCCCTAATCTTGGTAATGCCTTGTAAGATATCACTCGGGGGGTTCTGTGCGAGTGGTGTGTGCAAAGAGAAAAGTCAGTAAGAGTGAAAATGAGATTTATATAGAGACAAATTTTCTAAAAACCACAGTCCTCCAAACAAAACCTTGTTCCTATCTTCATTGTAGCAAAGGAAACATAAAAGACACCTTTTGGCTTTTTGGGAAGCATAGGGGAGAAGAGGCTTATCAATTTCTAGGTGTCAGATGCCCATTTTTGTAGATCTTCTAGCATCCAAATTTCGTTGGATCTCCCAACTAATGTTGTCGATTTTAGAGCTAGGACCTCTTTTGCCATTTTTCTCTATTCAGCCCTTTGTTGAAAAACTCGGTGAATCTCGCAAGTTCTCATGAGGAAAATCTGAGATGGGTAATTGTGCAAAAATCGTAGAGCTGCATAGGAAGAGAAAAGTTGCATATTTTTCTGAGTAATTTCGTCATTACTCGGTGAAACTCCCCAAGTTTTCCATGTCGACTTGGCCGTGAATGTATATAATGCCTAATAAAAAAAGTTAATTTTACACCTGCGCTTGTTAGTTTCTGATTTTTTCTTTGCAAATACAATGAATGTATTGATTGGAGCTAGGGTTTTCATTGAATGATTGATTGGAGCTAGTGAGTGATTGAATCAATGAGTTTAGAAACAAAGATTGGAGCCACAGTTTTCAGCATTTGAGCATTATACAATCACAGGGTCTGCCTTGCATTATACAATCAACTTGCAAAGTGATTATGATTGTTTCAAGCTAGGATTTTGAGTTTTGTAAGAACTCAGCAGCGTATAACAACAAACAAACTTGCAACTTGGCAACTAACAACAAGTTTGAAACTGAAACAAAGAACAAATTTCAGGGCATACATGTAGGGGTTTTCCATTTTCTATGTTGAGAAAGCTACTAAGTTTAGACCTAATATTTTTCAAAGAATATTTTTTCCTAATTCTAGAGGGCTCTATACAACTTAATCCTCAATGGGATCTTGTGATTTTTTGTTTTTAATGTATCAAATCCTTTTCTCCTTTTTTTTGCATGCAAAGACTATATGTAGGCTATGAAGGTCCATAGATTATCCTCTCTTCTCAACAATATAGATTAGGATAGAATGAGGTAGTGTCTTAGACTCAATGCCCCATAGATAGTCCTCCAAGTGTAAGTAAAACTAACTCCTAAATTTATTTATTTTAAGTGCAAATACCGCTGAAACTTCTAAAATTTATAATTCCATCAATACTTGGAGTTTCAACACAAACCAAAGCTCAAAATGATCTTGAAAAACTCAGCTATCCAATTTTCCATCTCCATGAAAACCCACTGAAAGGTGATCCGGAAATCTCCAAATGGGTAGATCAAGTTGGAAATGAATGTGGCAGCCCCAAAAGCTGTTAAAAGATAACACTTTATAAAGCATGTAAAAACAGTTATGTAGTTGTTCGGTTTGTAACTGTTCAACCACCTCTTCACATATAAATAAACCTCTGCCTGTGTCATTCCAGCAGTGCAGTTTGCTCTCTCTATTTCTTTCTTCTCTTTGCACATGCTAACATTGGTATCAGAGCAATGAAGGTTCGCAGTTCGAGGAAGCCTTGTCAACAGGCACGAATTGGAAGTTTGGGGAAGCCCTGGTAGGGCACAAACTGAAGTTATTCCATCCAGTGCAAAGAAGAGTCGTGGTCGCAGGCAAATACGAGGGCAAAGTTGTGGAGCAAACGAAAACGAGGGCACACGTCCATTGGAAGAAAAACGTCAAAGGAAAACGTGAAGCAAAAACACAGTCGTTTTGCACAACGAAATCGTGGCCTCTGTTCACCAGTCGCTAGGAGAAATCGTGGCCTCTGTTCAGAACGAAAGAGAAAAACGTGAGTCGTGGAAAGGAAAACGTGAACAGTTTTGACGCAGGGGCAGAATACAGTCATTTATCAGAGCAAAATCGTGGGCACCTGCAAAAATCGTGGGCAGCCCTGCAAAAATCGTGGCACATTACAACATCCGTTTTCGAAAAATCGTGGCAGAGGTATCTGCAAAAGTCGTGGTTCTAAGGTGAAGGCATAAGCAAAGTCGTAAGGATTCATATTATTTTCAGGCTTCAGCAACAAAGGTATTCATTCGATTTGCTGGGAGTAATTAATTTTTTAATATTATTTGCACGAATAAGTAATAATATTTTTACAAGCAACTATAGTTGGGTGATTTGCATATTTTTAATATTACTTATTGGAATAAGTAATACTTGGTGGAATAAGTATTATTTTATTGAGTGTGGGCAAAACTATTATTTTATTATTTCCGTTATTTTGGAATAATAAAATGGCAAATATTTCACACTTAACTTTGCCGGAGACACAAAAATTAACGGGCACTAATTTCAATGTATGGAGTCATAAGATTTTAACGGTCGCGGAGTTTCGTGATTGTGATAAAATAATCAAGGGTGATGAAAGTCGACCAACGACGAACTTCGAGGATTATGACAAACGTCATAAGGAAGCATTATTGCTTCTCAAGTTATCGGTGTCGGATGATATGATACCGGAAGTGCGGAATGCCACTGTGGCAAGCACATTGTCAGGCTAGTCGAAGGGTAAATATCGGGCGTCAGAGAAGAGTCGGGTTTTATACCTGAAAAATATGCTCTTTTCGTAAAGTTACAAGAAGGTGGATCGTTGTTTGAGCACCTCGCGGATGAAAGATCTCTCGAGACCCGGTTATCTTCCATCAATAAAAAGGTGGACGAAAATGATATGGTGGCTCGGTTTTGAACAACTTACCTTCTTCACATGAGTCATTTGTGGAGGCACTTCATTTAATGGCTGAAAGTCATGTTGGTCCGAAAATCTGCCAGCGTGGACGGATCTATGGATAGGACGAGCCAACATATGCAGTGGCTTAGCCCTCTTTGAGACAAAGAAACTTAAACGGTTTATTGCTATTTCCACTAGCGAGGAACCTATGCAAGTCTCTTGATTCTGCCTTGGGGTTGGGATCTCATCCCAAGAGAGTGTTCCAGTGCTGCGAAAAGAAAGGAATGAAAGAGGGAGAAGAGAAAGAACAAATCCGAAGGGAGAAAAGAAATGAATTCCAAAGTAAAGGTTAGAAGATTTATGTTTTTAGTTTGGTAGTAAGTGAGCCAAACCTACTTGCATAAATAAACAAAGCAATACTGATAAACAAATGACGGAAAAGTAGATATGAATCCAACAGATTAAACACATACAGATCTAACGTAAGAAAGATCTAATGTATAACACAGCTATTGAGCACAAAGTCTGAATAATTGTATTACTGTTCTTTTCTGTTACAAGAAAGCTCAAAGTCTTTCTCTCCTCACTTCTATTTCTATCTGAAAAATGTTCACCCGAATACAACAAGTATTCTCATATTTATAGAAGATGAGAGAGAAAGAAGGCAAAAAGGAGCCAACCACTTATTTACAAAGATATTTAAAAAGTCAACAATTGACTTGGGAAAGTTTTTGGATGGCAACATCCCATGGTGCAACATGGATGAAGTCATCGTGTATGCCAACATGCTTTTTAAATATCTTACAAAAATGATCAATGGATCCCAAGAAGAAACCACTCTTTAGTGTAAAATGGCGCACTTTTCAGCATGTCGACAGCGACTTCTCAGCGCCTTGGCGCACATTTCAGCATGTCGACAGCGACTTCTCAGCGCCTTTGGAAATGGGCGCACTTATCAGCATGTCGACAGGAACTTATCAGCGCCCTTTGGCGCACTCTTCAAACATGTCGACTTGGGAAATTCCTTGCGCCTTTGGCGCACCATTTGTCGTGTCAACATGAACTTCCTTGCGCCTTGGCGCACTCTTCAGCATGTCGACAGGAACTTATCAGCGCCCTTTCTGAAAAGACTGAAAAATGGCTAAGTCCTTAAAACTTGATTTTCGGAAGAGAATTTTGGGCTTCTTTCGAACGTTGTCAAACTTCCTTGGGGCCAAAACAAATTTTTTGGGTATGGTTACCTGCAAATTTCCCTTGACAATTTTGCAGGATAACAAGTCAAACACTCACGTTTGACAAGGTGAGTTCCTACCTATTGCAAAAGGAGCGAAGACAACTTCAGGCACAATCTAATTGTGACCATTCAGAGAGTGCTCTTGTCACTCAGTCAAAGGGAAAGTGGAAACGTCAATCTGGTGAGTCTTCCACTCGGTATCAAGTCACATGCTATTACTGTCACAAGGTTGGGCACCTCAAGAAGGATTGAAGCGGAAGTATGATCTTTCACAGCGGCACAAAAAGCCATGTAATGAGGAACATGTGGCAGCAGTTGCAGAAGAACGGGATTCGGATAATGGGCATGCTCTTTATTGTCTTACGACATCATGCTCGAATGACAGTGGTACCAGTTGTTGGATCATTGACTCTGAAGTGTCTACACACTTTTCATGTCATAGGGACTGGTATGTTTCATTTACTACAAATATTTGTTTTGAATTAGTAGTACTAGCTGATGGAGAAACACTTGCAGTAGAAGGGATAGGAGATATATGTATTGTATTGAATAATGCTCATAAATTGTTGGTACGGAATGTTAGATATGTACCTTCTTTACAAAAGAATCTTTATCTATCTATTCAATGATTTGAAAATCCCAATATTTTGTGGATTTTTGTGGAAAGAAGTGTGTTGTCTCGATGTGAAACAGAGACAGATAATTGCTCTTGGTATTGGGCAAGGTGCTTAGTATCAACTTGTTGATCCTTTCGCGATCAACATGAATGCACATGTGGAGGACAACACCATTTAGGATGTGCAGGAGGCTGCAATGCCTTGGGAGGAAGCCATTCCTCACAAATCTGTTGACTTGGATACAGTCAACCTACATGCACCTATTGTGGAGGGAATATCCACTATACTAGGTGTACGGGAGGCGGACATGCCTTGGGAGGATGGATTTCCTCATTCTGAAGAACAATTTGTTGTGGACGGAGACTCCACTATTCCAAATGCACGACGGTGCATGGTGAGATGGCATGCCCAACCACTCACTCAGAGGTCCTTGCTCGAAGGACAATAGAGCATGACCAATTTGCTCATTGTGTTGTGAACAATCTTTCCCAACAGAGGGGGATAGATGAGCAAATAGATAAGACGGAGGAGTTGGTTCTCACTCCTACCACTGCTGTGATGGAGATGGTTATTTCTCCTGTTGAGACGGAGACCACTGCTGAGACGGAGATGGTTATTTCTCCTACTATTGCGGAGTTGGTTCTAACTCCTACTGCACAGATGGTCACATTTCTCTTCTTGAAAAATTTGGATGAGCGCTACATGGTGTTGCAAGGATGTGATCGAGGTGACTTCGATTGCAGGATAACTTTTCTGCAGACTCTAGTGCAGGCTACACAAGTCCGGAACAAAGTTTTCAATCCACTTCTCCGAGGTTCTGATTTCAGCACTCTGGAGATGGGGCTGACACTCTCAGCCATTAGTGATTCATCATTGGTCAATGAATCACGTAATAGAGAACCAGTGGACCACTTGTCATATCTTTTGTTCATGGGACCAGATTTTTGTTTTGCGGTTCTTCTTCATTCGACAACCGCAACACAGTCATGGACTGCTGATTTTAAAGTACAACTTATGGCACAATCTGTAGATGTAATGACTAAACATATGGGTTTTAGGAAATTTGTAAAATTTCGGGACAAACTTTGTTTTGTTTCCGGTTTAGTCATTAAGAGGGGGTGTTAAAATATAACACTTTATATAGCATGTAAAAACAGTTATGTAGTTGTTCGATTTGTAATTGTTCAACCACCTCTTCACATATAAATAAACCCCTGCTTGTGTCATTCCAGCAGTGAGTGCAGTTTGCTCTCTCTATTTCTTTCTTCTCTTTGCACATGCTAATAAAAGCGTGCCCTAGCTGAAGTAGGAGTGCCTTAAGCACGGATGAACACCTTTTGTTCTAGAAATCTGCCAATTAAGTCCACTTGTGACTCCCGTATGAAGCCACCAACACAACAAACGAGGGTTTCCGTCCCCAAGTGTTGTGACTATTGAGGGTTTTGTCCCCAATAGGATCCAATGAGTGTTTTCATCCTCAAAGTTGAGCCACACCAAAGGTCTTCGTCTTCAGTGGAGAGTAGGGCACACCGTGCACAAACCCAAGATATCAATTTTGAAATAAACATGCATAACCTTTCTTAGGCCATTCGATCCACCTTTATATCCTCCTTTTTGGTGCCAAGGATGAATTAGAAATACTTTTTGTTTTATAAAATGATATGAAGTTGTCCCAAAAATAAGAATTGGCTGGGCCCAACTTAAAATATTATTAATTATTTTTAATTTAAAAAAGGGGACATTACAATCCTCCCTTCCCAAATTTGCTTTCCCTCAAGCAAAATGCAAGCTCTTGGATCCCAAATAAATCTATGTGGCTCCTTCTTTGATGTACCTACACATGAAGCAAACATATCAAAGAAAACAAGAGTGTTTAACAACACTTTTACAATCTCTTCATCATGCCGTAGGGACATGATAGCTAGCTCCCTTCCTTTGCTTGCCATCATCTCATAATTTCCATTCAAATGATGGATTCCCCAAACTTCGGTAATGCTGTCCCAAAAACAGTTGTAACCTTGCATTTTTCTCTCAAAAATCAGAATGTTAGTGGCTGGAAACCACCTTAAATCAGCCACAAATATGCCAAGGTTAGTAGTAGTTTGGAATTTCTTCAACCTTATAATTGGAGGCTCTTTTCTTTGTGTCTCATAAGTAGGAAGGTGGTTGGAAAAGTTGTGAACAACAGTTGAAAAGAGGGTACAACAGCTGTAATCATGACCTCTCTTCAAAATATTCCACACTATTAATGACATGGGGCTGAAAACACCCCAACATTGATGGAATAAGTCTCAACAATGCCCAAGAACAACCATTTACTAACTCCAATGATTGAATCTACTTGTATGACATCAAATATAAAAATATCACATGGCTTACCCACTTCCCATATCAAGCATCTCGCTGCCTCAGTTATGGTGACTATCCTACCATCACTGTTTTCCCAATGAGCTGATATATGAAAAAGAGAACAATAAGGAAATTCCCCTTGCTTGGCTACCATGAATCCCTCCTTCAACATGCCTTGGATTCTCCTTTCTTTGTCTTCAATCCAAAATTCCAATCTTTTTCCCGGGCAATTGAGAGTGAGTTCCCCAAAAACTGAATCCATTGCATTCCAAGAACAAATTCTATCTCAGCTGAAACAAGAAATTCAATGCAAAGTTCGTACCTATCCATGAGAAAATGAGAGTTGTCCCCTTGGTTATGGTGATCATGGAGCCTTTGTAACCAACCATACTCAGCCCCATCCTTCTTGCAAATTTCCCTTCAATGAAATTATGTATGGTACCATGAGTTGCAAGCATGGTGGCTTCTTGGCCACGAAGAAGACCCTTCACCTTGATTGGTTGATAAGTATGTACGTCATACACCAAAATAAGAATGCAGCCCTTTCCTCTTATTCTCCTTACCTTTTTCTCAAGCATGGAACCATGGGTCAGCCCCTTGTCAATAAGAAAATCAGAATTGTGATCCTTCTTTAGATGATCCCAATGTAACAATGACTTAGCAAAAGAGGGCTGCAAGGAGTATCTATTAGGAATAGAACTACTAGGCTTACCAACTTGTATGTATACCAATGAGACCTTGTGGTGGCTGATTTGAATAATGACAGCAGCACTAAGTCTGAAATTCTGAGCTATAGTTCTCCAAAGTACACTCCCCTCGTCACCACTAACCACCCACATACTTTGTTGGTGACCTTTTGCATGGATACCCAACCATGAAGCAATTCTACCATGTTTATGTTGCGCTGATCTGACATTATACTTGGCTGTAATTAAAGACTTCCAATCTTGAAGTATTACTTTCTTTCCCTTATCCATGAAGCTTAACTCCATACTTTGGTAGTTAAGAGTGAGCTCTCCCAATGAATGTAACCATTGGACCCCAAGCACAAGATTTATATCAGTTATGCCAATCATATTAAAATCATCACATACCTCATGCTCTCCCAATGTGAAAAGGAGTTGGGGACACCTTGTGCATGGCATGGAGTAGCCATCCGCTATCTTGACCATGAAGCCTTTGAAGTCTTCCACCTTCAAATCCACCTTTGCCCTCAAGCTCTCATCAATGAAACTGTAAGTAGCTCCATTATCAATCAAAATTGTGACTCCTTGTCCATCAAGGGTAGAATCCTTCACAACTTTGTTAGGATTGTTAGGAAACAAGGGATAAAATATGCAGAACAATCCCACAGAATCACAATAGTAGAAACTAATATGCAGAAAATATTACAGATCTGAAATAAAAGTGCAGAAAATAAAAGAACACAATATAAAGACAATATTTAACGTGGTTCACCCAATTTGGGCTACATCCACCAAGAATCACTTGCTCAAATTTTATTACAAGCCACCTCTCTCTCAATACAATACCCATATCTGTTTGGAGTTGTGCTCAACAAACTCTCTTGAATTCACACTCGGATTCACACACATCTACAATGTTTTACATCCCCCACCATGCACAAAAGCACATAAATAGGTAAGCTTTACGTGTAGTTTTATAATACCGTGGGTATCAAAACCATGGGCCAAAACTGCCTAAGGGTCAAAAATCCCGCCTATATGAGAAGAGCACGTTTCTTGAGAATACGGACATGTTTTTTGAGGCCATAAATTTTTTTCTCAGGCGTTGCACACCGTAACCCCTACTACCCCGAACCCCTCACGGGGTTTGCCACCCTCGGACCCTCTGCCGAGACTCGGCCCGACTTCCCGAACCCGGCGAAAGCGTGGAGAGTGTACGGTCTTTGTTGAGCACAAGATAATACTGAGAGGGGGGGTGAATTAGTATTATGATATTATTTCAAACTTCAATACTTAAACTTAGATCTATAATCACAAGCAATGTGAATATATCAAATCAATCAAAGAACAAAAAACTCAATGCAAGTAGACACGGATATATACGGAAACCCTTTCGGGAGAAAACGACGGAGAAACTTCTTTTTTATATATATTTCTCAAAAATTTGTAGGCACCAACCTCACTGGAGACCAATCCCCAAATTATAGTTTTGTAGGCACCAACCTACGGGAGCACCCACCCCTTTTGCTAAGCACCAACTCAAAGCAGAGAGACATCGATCTCTTCGAATATGAAGGCACCAACCTTCCACAAAATTTGCTTTCCACTTTTGAACTTGTTGCTTCCTCAACAAATAATGGAAAATTCTTCTTCTTACTTTCAGATTTGCTGTTCTAAAATTCTGCCCTTACGCTTCCTCTTCCTCTTCTTTTTCCTTAAGATATTCAATTTGAATCCTTGCTTAATAAGTCTCATATGAATCTTCTTATATAGCCTTTCGTACCTTTTCGAAAAGACACATTGTTCCAACCGACACAACCTTTCCATTAACACAACTTAATTAAGTGCATTAGTTGGATAAAACCAAAAATAATTAATGCAGCCCATAATTATTAAATGCACATTAATCAATGCAATTAACCACTTGATAGGAGTGCTGCCCCTCCTTAGACAAATCACTGTTATCATTAAATCGCTGCCAGCCATCATTAAATCTTCTTTTTCACCATAAAACATTGCATATGAACACCTTAAAATGCGGATATCTCTCTCTTATGTATAGTTGTGTATATCTCGCTTATACCATGATAATCCTCATGCAAAAACACTTCTTTTCATGTATTTAAACTTTCGTTTTCTACCCTTCTATACTGCTGGTTATTTCCGTTACTTTCTACCATTTCCGTCAATAATTCCGTTACTTTCTGACAGATTTCCGTTTACCAGTTCAGCACCTCTTTTGACATCAATGACAATATTTCCAACAATCTCCCCCTTTGTCATTGATGGCAACCCCAAAAATAATCTCCTCTTCTGCAGCTTCCTCTTGCCGTAGCTCCCCCTTACTACCATTCTCCCCCTTTGACATCAATGGCAAAGGGTCATCCTAGGAGCTGAAAAATTTGCAAAGTTTTAGCTCCCCCTTAACCAGTGCTACCCTTGACTCTTCAATGTAAAGATGTAAAAGAAATTACTCCCAACTTATGCCGTAGATATTCAAATGTCTCCTTTGGAAGTGGCTTAGTGAAAATATTTGCTATCTATTCGGATGTAGCGACATACTCCAACTTTACCTGTTTCTCTGCCACCTGCTCTCTTAAGAAGTGATATCTTATGGGAATGTGCTTTGTTCTGGAATGCATAACCGGATTCTTTGAAATACTTATTGCACTGGTATTATCACATAATATGGAGATGGGATGATCATACTCTACTTTGATATCCTTCAAGGTTTGCTTCATCCATAAAATTTGCGTGCAACATAGTACCACTGCTATATACTCTGCTTCTGTTGTGGATAGGGATACTGAATTTTGCTTCTTACTTAGCCAAGATACCAGGTTGTTTCCAAGAAAAAATGCTCCTCCGCTTGTACTTTTTCTATCATCTACACATCCTGCCCAATCTGAATCTGTATAAGCTGTCAATGTGAAATATTTTCCTTTTGGATACCACAACCCGTATTCCATAGTTCCCTTTAGATATCTGAATATGCGTTTTACAACTTGCACATGTGTTTCTTTCGTCCCTGCTTGAAAACGTGCCACCATACCCACTGCTTGCATGATATCTGGTCTGGATGCGTTGTCACATATAATAAACTCCCAATCATTGATCTATAGAGAGATTGATCAACATCTGGAGATTCGTCATCTTTGCTTAACTTGGTTCCAGTGATGATCGGTGTCGTTGACAAGTGCACACTCCTCCATACCAAACATTTTCAACATTTCCTTCACATACTTGGTTTGGGATATAAATATTCCTTTATTAGATTGAGAAATTTGCAATCCAAGGAAAAAGGATAACTCACCCAACATAGACATTTCAAATTCCTTTTGCATGTCTTCTGCAAATTTTCAAGACATTTCTTTATTGTCTCCTCCAAAGATTATGTCATCCACATATACAACCACAATTAACTGGTGTTCATCTTCAGTTTTGATGTAAAGATTACTGTCAGCATGTCCTCTCTTGAATCCTTGGTCCTGTAGATGTTGATCAAGCCTTGAGTACCATGCTCTAGGGGCTTGTTTTAATCCATAAAATGCCTTTTTCAACCTATACACATAATCTTCATTTTCTGATAATAGGAACCCTTCAGGCTGTTCTATGTAAACCTCCTCTTCTAAATTCCCATTTAAAAAGGCTGATTTGACATCCATTTGGTAGACTTTGAAATTTTTAAACACTGCGAAAGCAAGGAACATTCTGATTGCTTCTAGTTTGGCAACCAAAGCAAAAGTCTCTTCAAAATCAACACCTTCCACTTGAGCATACCCTTTGCATACCAATCTTGCCTTATTTCGAGTGACTTGACCATCTTCATTTAGTTTGTTCTGAAATACCCACTTAGTGCCAATCACATTCTGACTCTTTGGTCTGGGAACCAGTTCCCAAGTTTCATTTTTCTCAATTTGATCTAATTCTTCTTCCATCGCCTTCGACCAATGTTTATCCTGTCTTGCTTGTAAAAAGTTCTTAGGTTCTACCTTAGATAGCAGAGAAAAATACCCTTTCTCGAAGCATTTGTAATCTCTCTTCCGGTTTGATCCCGGTATCAAGTTCTCCAATAATCGACTATCATCATGATTTTTCTGAACGAAGCGAGATGGCGTCTTGGTATCTTGCCTTCCTGATTTACTCCACTCTTTAATATCTTCTTCTTCCTCTTGTTCTTCTTTCACAAGACTTGGTATTTCTAAAGACTCTTTTGAATTTTCTTTTGTCTTTAGATCCAGACCCTCATCCACTCTAACACTTGCACTTTCTATGATAGTCCGCATGACCTCTTGTTATAACATCTCGAAGACTTTACTTTTAGTGGAGTACCAAGAAAAATCCCTTCATCGGATCTCGTATCAAATTTGCCCAAGTCCTCTTTGGTTCTTTTAATGAAACATCTCGCTCCCAAATACCTTAAAATATTTGACCGAGGCTGGTCTTCCTTTCCATAATTCATATGGAGTTTTGTCATGGTTAACTCTGATTTGCACTCTATCCAAAATATAAACGGCAAATTTTTACCGCTTCTTTCCGTAATCTATCTCGATAGCTTAGATTCATTCAACATTGTTCAGGCCATCTCTTGAACGGTTTTGTTCTTCTTTCTTCTACTACTCCATTTTGTTGTGGAGTTCTTGCAGCTGAGTATTGTCTTTTAATTCCATGGTCTTCACAATATTCAATAAATTCATTTGACATGAATCCACCTCCACGATCTGACCTTAGACATTTTATTTTCAGCCCTATTTCATTTTCTACTGATGCCTTGAAAGCGTTGAACTTTCCAAATGCTTCAGATTTTTCTTTCAAAAATGCTACCCATGTCATTCTAGTGTAGTCATGAATGAGTAACATAAAATAACTCTCACCTTGAATACTTTTCGTTGGTAGGTCTACAGAAATCCTGTGAATTAGCTCCAATGGTTTGGTGGATGAATCTCCTTTGTTTTGAATCTTGTTCTGGTCTGCTTCCCAAGCCGGCACTGCTTGCATAGAGTACTCAAAGGCTTTGTTATTTTAGGCATGTCCCGTACGGCCTGCTTATTGCTTATCTTCACAAGATTATCAAAATTTATGTCCCATCCTTCTATGCCATAGCCAACTCTCCTCAACTTGACTTAGGCAACATTTTTCTTCTTTTATTTCTCTGAGCATATATAGATTATTTGCAGTTCGGTGGCAATCTGCAATTAGTTCTCCTGTATCTGCTTTCCTTATTTCACATCCTTCGGCATAGAACTTAAGAGTGTGTCCCTGATCACACATTTGACTCACACTCAAGAGGTTATGTTTTAATCCTTCAACATACAAAACATTCTCTGTTTTTGTTTTTCCATTATCCAGACTCAGCGTACCTTTGCCAACGATCTTCACTGTAGCATTATCACCAAATTTTACTGTACCTTCATTTACTTTCTTTAAGGAGAGAAACTTACTTTTATCACCAGTCATATGTCTTGAACATCCACTATCAATGTACCACTGCTGTCCTTCATCTCGAGCATGAAAAGTTGTTTGAACGAGCATGGATTTTTCTTTGTCTAGCCCATCTTTCTCCTGCTTCCTTGTCCAGGATTTCGTAGCCTCCCTTTTCTTTGTATCTAAAGGCTTTGTCTTTTGATCTTGTCTCGAGTCAAACACACTTCTACAAAAGCGTGCTATATGTCCATAATTATTGCACTTGTAGCAGATAATGGCTTCCTCGTTATAATAGGATAGTGGAGCAAACGAATTATAGTTCATATTCAACACTCTATGAGCAGATTTTGGTTTGTTCCAGGCTTCATTATCTCTCATTCGCTTTCTACACTCTATCTTTTTATGCCCATATATATTGCAATAAAAACAATAACCATGAAAGGAACTTTCGAACCTGTTCATATTCCTATGTCGTGGAGTAAATGGTCTTTTGATGTCGTTCTCTTTAACACCTTCCTTGTGGATGGAACTAGTCTTCGTAGTTCCCTCTTCCTTTCTGGTTTTATTCTTCGTAGGTCCATTTAGAATTTCTGCATAACTTTTTGCCTTTTCTAAACCTTTCTTCTCCGGAATCTCAATGGAATTTGAAGCTTTCTCTAGTTTTTCTTCATATCCGAGTCCTGATTTGTTGGATGGTGATCTTTGATTTTCTAGAATCTCATCTAGAACCTTAGTACTTTTTTCAAATTTCAAGTTGTTCATTAGTTTGGTATTTACCTTTTCTAAGTCTTTTCTCATTGCAACAATCTCTGACTCACGCTTTTCACATTCTTCTTGTTTCACCTTGAGCTGACTTCTCAACCCTTCCTCAATTCTCTTTGCTTCTTCAATCTGGGTCTTCAGGTCAATGATTAGATTCTTTGATTCTTCAAGACTCTGTGCTAACTTAGCTTCGAAAGATTGATTTTGTTCTTCATATTTCTGGAGCTGAAGTCTTTGCTTCTGATTCCTCTTTTTGAGTGCTTTTATTTCACCCAACGCACAAATGAGTTCTTCTTCAAGGTTTACCTCACCTTCTTCTTCTATGTCCTCGATTCCTTCCAAATCAACTTTGCTAGTTGATGAACCTTCTTCTATAGCCATAAACAATGTTTCTTCATCATCACTGTCTGAATCACTTATTCCGCTTTCTTCGGATGAGCTGCTACCTCTTTTTGAATATAGACTCTTCTTTTGCTTTTCAAATCTTTTCTTGCCTCTGCTTTGCTTGAATTCTCTTTTGAACTTGGGCTTGCTTTCTTCATCTTCGCTATCTTCCTTCTCTGGGCATTTAGCTGCAAAATGACCAATTTTACCATAGTTAAAACATTTAAATGGTAACTTACCTTTGTATCTCCCGGATCCTTTCTTTAGCTTTCAAATGAATAAAGCTTCCTTTTCATCTTCTTCGCTATTTGATTCATCATTCGCTTCAGATTCCTTGATTGCCTTTTTCTTCGAGACTTTGAATGCGGCTTCCTTCTTTGCTGGTTTATTAGACTCGGTCCTCATTTCATAAGCCGTCAGTATTCCATGTAGTTCGTCCATGCTTAGCTTGTCAAGATCCTTCATTTCTTTGATGGTAGACACCTTAGCATCAAATCTTAATGGTAAAGATCTTAAGACCTTTTGGACGATCACAGGTTCCTCAATCTTTTCTCCAAGCCCTCTTATGGCGTTGACAACTTCATCCACCCACAGAAGATAAGCTGCAACATCTTCCTCATCCTTCATTTTTAGGCTCTCAAATTTTCTCCTATGGGTTTGAAGCTTAGCTTTTCTGACCTTATCATCACCTTCATATATTGTTCGAAGTTTATCCCATATTTCCTTTGCCGTGTCACATTGCATTACCTTGACAAATTCGGACTCTGACAGACCACACAAGATTGCATTCATCGCCTTGGCATTATTTTCAAAAGCCTTCTTACCGGCTTGGTCTGTTGGCGGAGTTGATGGAATGATATATCCGACCGCTACTGATTGCCAAATATCAAACCCTAGTGCCATCAGATAGGTTCTCATTCTTACGCTCCAAAATGCATAGTTTGTTTCATCAAACAACGGAGCCTTGTTTGAGGAAAAACCTTCTTGTACTTGACTAGCCATATGTGCTCCTGAGATCTACCTTCCAACTGTTAGATTGTTCTTGAAGGAACCTGCTCTGATACCAATTGTTGAGCACAAGATAATACTGAGAGGGGGGGGTGAATCAATATTATGATATTATTTCAAACTTCAATACTTAAACTTAGATCTATAATCACGAGCAATGTGAATATATCAAATCAATCAAAGAACACAAAACTTAATGCAAGTAGACACAGATATACGTGGAAACCCTTTCGGGAGAAAACCACAGAGAAACTTCTTTCTTTATATATATTTCTCAAAAATTTGTAGGCACCAACCTACTGGAGACACCAATCCCCAAATTATAGTTTTGTAGGCACCAACCTACAGGAGCACCCACCCCTTTTGCTAAGCACCAACTCAGCAAGAGACACCAATCTCTTTGAATATGAAGGCACCAACCTTCCTTACAAAATTTGCTTTCCACTTTTGAACTTGTTGCTTCCTCAACAAATAATGGAAAATTCTTCTTCTTACTTTATGATTTGCTGTTCTAAAATTCTGCCCTTACGCTTCCTCTTCCTCTTCTTTTTCCTTAAGATATTCAACTTGAATCCTTGCTTAATAAGTCTCATATGAATCTTCTTATATAGCCTTTCGTACCTTTTCGAAAAGACACATCGTTGCAACCGACACAATCTTTCCATTAACACAACTTAATTAAGTGCATTAGTCGGATAAAACCAAAAATAATTAATGCAGGCCATAATTATTAAATGCACATTAATCAATGCAATTAAGCACTTGATAGAGCGCTGCCCTCGGACAAATCACTGTTATCATTAAATCGCTGCCAGCCATCATTAAATCTTCTTTTCACCATAAAACATTGCATATGAACACCTTAAAATGTGGATATCTCTCTCTTATGTATAGCTATGTATATCTCACTTATACCATGATAATCCTCATGCAAAAACACTTCTTTTCATGGATTTAAACTTTCGTTTTCTACCCTTCTATACTACTGGTTATTTCCGTTACTTTCTACCATTTCCGATGATTTCCGTTACTTTTTTGACAGATTTCCGTTTACCAGTTCAGCACCTCTTTTGACATCAATGACAATATTTCCAACAATCTCCCCCTTTGTCATTGATGGCAACCCCAAAAATAATCTCCTCTTCTGTAGCTTCCTCTTGCCGTAGCTCCCCCTTACTACCATTCTCCCCCTTTGACATCAATGGCAAAGGGTCATCCTAGGAGCTGAAAAATTTGCAAAGTTTTAGCTCCCCCTTAACCAGTGCTACCCTTGACTCTTCAATGTAAAGATGTAAAAGAAATTACTCCTAGCTTATGCCGTAGATATTCAAATGTCTCCTTTGGAAGTGGCTTAGTGAAAATATTTGCTATCTGTTCGGATGTAGCGACATACTCCAACTTTACTTGTTTCTCTGCCACCTGCTCTCTTAAGAAGTGATATCTTATGGGAATGTGCTTTGTTCTGGAATGCATAACCGGATTCTTTGAAATACTTATTGCACTGGTATTATCACATAATATGGAGATGGGATGATCATACTCTACTTTGATATCCTTCAAGGTCTGCTTCATCCATAAAATTTGCGTGCAACATAGTACCGCTGCTATATACTGCCTGCATTGTGGATAGAGATACAAAATTTTGCTTCTTACTTAGCCAAGATACCAGGTTGTTTCCAAGAAAAAATGCTCCTCCGCTTGTAAATTTTCTATCATCTCTACACATCATCCCGCCCAATCAATCAGATAAGCATTGGATGAGAAGGGTTTTGTGCAAAACTCTTCAAGCAGAACTTGGCATCTTGAAAAGCTATTTAGTGGATCTCTTTAACCAAGTGGTTTGTACATGTTTTCTGAGCTCTTGGTCCCACCACATTATTCACCCCATCCACAAATCGGGTCTTACCTCTGATCCCAACAACTACAGAACGATCTTGGTGGGTCACACATTCGCCAAGCTATATGCTACAATGCTTCACATGCGGCTTTCAGAGTTTCTGGACTAGAGCCACTGCAGAGCTAGGGGACAGGTGGGGTTTCTACCAACCTAGTAGACCATTGACCACATCCTCACTCTTCGGGCCGTCATCGAGGAAGCACGCCACCGTTATTCCAAGGATTTTTGTTGCTTTGTTGACTTTCGGAAAGCCTTTGAATTTCGTGGGAAGCTCTCTTCCAAAGGCTTAGAGAGATTGGAATTTTCGAAACTCTTGTAGCTACCATCTTGCGCCTTTATGAGGAGGTTACGGGCTGTCTTTGTTTTTTCATCGGGTTCTCTGACTTCATCAGAGTACCATTGGGGTCAAGTAGGGTTGCCCTTTGTCTCCTACCTTGTTCAGTATTTATATTGATGAGTTGGAGGAGTTTCTCAGGGATCACATCCAAGAGGGGGACGGTTGTCTTCTCCACTATGTTCTGATCTATATTCACCTTTTTGTGGACAATGTGGTCCTTCTTGCCTCCTTTGCAGAGGGTTTATAGAGATAGCTGGATGCTTTAGCCCTCTTTTGTGACCACAAGCATCTGATAGTTAACCTGGGTAAGACCAAAGTTATGATCTTCAATGTCCTGAAGACACCTGATTTTCATTTTTTGTACAGTGGGGATGAGTTTGAGATCACCGGCTCTTACACGTACTTAGAAGTACTCTTTTTGGACCTCGCTTCAGTTTACGACCGACACTTGAGCCTCGGGTTACTAAGGGCTATGACTCCTTGGTGATCCTGGAGAGACAATGCTTCTGCCATCACCTCCAGGACATCTTGTCCAAGATGTCCCTCTCAGAATCTCTTGTCAGGCACACGGTTCGTTATGGCTCTAAGGTTCGGGGCCCTCCTTACACGAGTTTGATTCAGGCTGCGCAGTGTAGAGAGTTCGAGATCCTTCTTCTCGGATGTATCATCGATGCGAGGAGACGGTTCCCCACAATATCATCTCGATAGAGTTTGGGGCTCGTCCCTTTAGGTTGGAAGCAATTTTTGGCCTTGTTTCCCTCTTGCATTGCCTTCGGAGACTTGATGATTCTTCTGCGGGAAGGGACAAGTATCCCTACCTTGCTTATTGCTCGCTCGAGGCCATTGCTTCGGCTGATCATTCTAGTCGATCTCATTGTTGGTATGCCGAGTCTTATGACTACTTGAGCAATTGGGATCTAGATAGATCACTACCCACCATATAATTATTCCTTGGACCCTCCCGCTAATTTCCTTCCGGGCAAGCAGGATCTGAACAAAATCATCAGAGATGATATCTACAGAAGTTCATCCAAGACACCCGCACTAACCCCTAGGGTGGGTTACGTCCGAAGATGGCCTTCTATGCTGCGCATTTTCTTGAGGTCACTAATGGTCTTATTTCTCGGCCCCAATATATTTCCCGACATTGGATGCACACCCTTCACATTTCCCTTGGGCCGGTTCAGTGGTTGGCACTCATAAGTTCGTGGTTGGCACTCATAGGCTCCGGGTTGAGTGTGATCATCAGATTGATCGTTCCGAGCGGATTTGCCAGCTCTGTTCCCTTTAGGAGATCGAAATGGGAGAGCACTTCATCTTCCGGTGCCCCATCTACTACAAGATCAAAGGGAGATTTCACTTCTGTTCAAAGAACATCCGACATTCACAGACTTCTTCAAATACTATGATCAGAGGTGCCTTGCTCTCTATCTGCAGGAGGCTCTTAGGCTTTAGGAAGAGACCCTTTAGCCTTTCAGGCGGTGCACGACTATTCGGCATATCACTTTGTTTTTTACACTTTCTCCCCGGGAGGGGCACTAAGCGGCAAGGTGATACCAATCCTGATTCCCATACGAGATCGGTCTAGACTCGAGGCATTATTTCACACTGTGGACATCTAGACACATACGAGGTTAAGGCCCTCTTCACATGGATGACCTTTGAGATCCACCAGACGAGCACAAATAGTTCATCCCTCGTTTAGGCACCGACAATCCAGATCTTCCATGACCTCGTATACCGGGCTTTAACACATTATTAACTTCTTTCAGTTGGCCTTGGGTGTTAGATGAGGAGGTCTCCTCTTTTGCCTCCTCTTCTTTCCTTTTCTTCCTCCGGATGTTCGGCCCTATTGACTTGTGTACTAGCTTTTCCGGGCCTGTCTTTTTGCCCGTTCTTCTTTTTCTTCTTTACTTTTCTGGTTGCTCTCAGGATTTTTTGGTCGTCTCGGCTAGATTCTTGTCTTTTCTTTGTATGGGTGCAGTCCCATTGACCTACTTTTGTGGTCATTTGTTGGACATTTAATATATTTATCTTATCTTATCTTTCCATCATTGAGACTAAGATTACCTTTGCCTGCTATCCTTGTTGTAGCGTTGTCTCCAAATTTTATTGTTCCTCCGCTTACTTTCTTCAAGGAATGGAACTTGCTCTTATCTCCTGTCATATGGCTCGAGCATCCACTATCAATGTACCAATGTTGCTCTTCATTTTGCACATGAAAAGCAGTTTGAACAAGCATAGCTTTCTCTTTCTCTTCCTTTTGTTTCTTCTTCCAAGCTTTTGTAGATTTTGTTTTCTGCTTGGCTAGGGTATCCACTTTCCTAGTTTGCTTTGGATTCTCTACAAAAACACTTCTACAATATCGTGCTATATGACCAACTTTGTTGCACTTATAACACACAATATCATATTCATTGTAATCCGATAGTGCAGCAAATGAGTTATGATTTCTACTTGAATAACCATAAGCACTTTTATTCCAACCATTATTCCTTGCCTGAACCTTACAATCTATTGCCTTATGACCAAAATTGTTACACGAGAAACAATAGCCATAAAAGGAGTTTTGATACCTGATCATGTAAGGCTGCCTTGGATAGAAGGATCTTCTGAAGTTTCTTGCAGGAACCTTATGCCACTTGTTCTCATCTTTGTTATCCTTTTGAGGAATGTTGTTCTTATGAGGAGTCTTATCTTCTTTCTTTGGAGGTTCAACAATTTTTGAATTCAAATCCTTCTTAGTAACCTCTTGTTTTTCTTCATAGCCAAGACCCGTCTTGATGCATGGTGACCTTTGGCTATTAAGAATGTTATCCAAGACCTTGGTGCTCTTTTCAAAATTTAAGCTATTTTTAGCTTATCACTAGACTTCTCCAATTCCTTTCTTAAATCAACAATTTCAGATTCAAGCTTAGCACAATTTTCCTCTTTTGATTTCAGTTGATCTCTTACTACCTCCTCAATTCTTTTAGCCTCTTCTAATTGATTTTTTAGATTGATAATAATCTTTTCAGACTCTTCAAAGCTTTGAGATATGTTCGATTGCGAATTTCCACCTTCTTCATATTTCTGAAGCTGTAATTTTTGCTTCAAGTTCTTTTTCTTAAACCTCTTTATTTCACCCAAGGTACAGACAAGTTCTTCTAGATCCACTTCTCCTTCATCCTAAATATTTTCTTCCTCTTCTAGAAACATTTGGTCTTCTGAAATATCCCTAGTGGGATACCACTTAAAAATGCACAAAATATACGAAAATTGCAGCAAAGAAAAATACTGTTTTTGCAGATTTTTACCAGTTAGGGCAGCGAACTGAAGAAAATTAATAACTCCCAAAATATCCACTCAAATCACTTGAAAATTTAAAGAGAACTTGCTAATATTATAAAGAACATAAGAAAACTATTTTTGGAATTTTTCAGACAATATAATGCTGCCAGAAAATTACAGCGTGCCCTAAATAGCTGGAAAACTTCTAAAATTCATATCTCCCGAATACAAGTGTAAAAATTATGAAACTTTGGAAATTACATTTACAAATATAGAAGATGATATTCCAACCTTCAGATCTGAAAATGGCCAGCTGGAAACCCTTCCAAATAAAGGGTGCAATCTCTAAAACAATTCGCCCTTTTAAGTAGGTGGTTGAAACCCTTGTGAAAACCTCTCAAAATGATGCCAAACCCTTCCTTTATTTTTGCCGTAAGTTTGATATGAAAACTCACTGATTATCTTCACCAAACCTCTCAAAAACCGTCAAAACTCTATCTTTGAAACCCTGAAAATATCTCTGTGAATCAGCCCTAAAAATAGCTCCAAAATGACAAGCTAGGGTAGATCTCTCACTACCGAAGAATGCCCCGCTAGCTTGACCCCAAGCATTATCTTGTCATGGTGCGAAAATTTGAATACCACAAAGTAAGTTTTTCCATCTCACCTAGCCAACCAAAGATCGGTGTAATCCGGTAACCAAGAAACCCCATGTAGTCATCATGACCTCCATGTTGTATAGAGAACAATGTTGTTCGTGAAGTAGAATGATACCCAAACCGACTCTCCACTGGTACCCACATCGGGATTGCCAATCTGTCCAATCCCTGCCAATCTGATGCCATCATCATGGGACCCGTCACTATCTCTTCGATCAACTCCTGGGTACGCAAGTCCACTTTGAATCCTGTAGAATCCCCTGGATCAACTTGTGAAATAACCTGTATACGCACAAAGCGTGCTAACCCTCCCACATGACCCACATTAGTGTGAGAGTACAACTCATAATGTATCTCAATGTGTCCCGTGGGGGAAAAATCCCAAGACTCCAGTAAATGGTCAACCGACAATGTCAACTCTACATAGTTCACCTCCTGTGATGAGTGTGAACCTACTGAATAACCAGGAAACTGAGTCAACTCCATCCCTCCACTGACTAGCACATGGGTGAAATGCCCACTGTGCCTAGAAGCAGTAAAATACATAGGAGTGCTATCCCATGTTGACTCAGAACATGATGAACCTGTAAGCTCCGATTTGTTATAACGACAAACCGTACATCCCTGTATGAAGTTGAGGATATCCTCCCTCAACCCATGCCATCTAAATCTGTTTGATATGAGCCTGTAGGTCGCATCGAAGCTCAAGTGTCCAGTCACGAAAGAATAATGCACATGTCGCAATATCTCCATCCTCAACCATGAATTTGACACAAGGTATAATCTGCCCTGATAGAATATCATCTCATCCTCCAATCTATAGGTGTCATCTTGTATGTGACCATCCAGAATCTCACAAGTGTGTCGGTTCTTGGAGTACTCAACAAGCAAATGAGATCTCCAGTCTACCAAAACCTCAGATAACCAACATAATGATAAACTTAGATGATTTGAACCTGTAACCCCAATCTCTGTGACTGTCTCATGTGCAACACTACTGGTCACACCCACATCCATCATATTCCACATCGATCCGCAATAATAAAACCCCTCATCATGTCGGAAATTCCTCTCCATCCCCTCAGCTGCAACCACCCTAGGTGCTCCTGTAGATAATCCCCTCAAAATCACATTCCTGTCCTCGAACTTAAACTTCAGCTCCATCATCTGAAAGTTAGTCGAAACTCACCAAGAGAGTGAAGGCACTGCACTCCCAGCACTATGTTGGTCACTCCTACACCAACAATGTGGAAATCATTGGTAATTGTGTAGTTACCCATGGTGATGCTCAATTGTGGAACTTTCCGTGTGCATCTCATATACTCCCCATTGGCTACAACAATGTTGAAGCCCTCAAAGTCCTTCGTCTGCAAACCTCATCTCTCAACCAATGATGCATCAATAAAGTTGTGGGTAGCCCCACTGTCAATGAGTACCACAACTCGCTGACCCTGCATAACTCCTCTAATCCTAAATGCCTTGTACATCAGAGTACTAGACAATGTGGCTATAATCTCGCGAGGAAAAGTCTCCTCCTCCTGCACCGCATCAACACTATCCAACGCAACTCCATGTCTATCATCCATCTCGCAAATCTCTAACTCCTCACCTCTGTCACCCTCACTCTCCTCGAAGACCTCAATGAATTGGGCCTTCCTCTACCCTCGCAATCATGTCCTAGAACCCAAGGTGTGCGGCAATTGAAACATAGTTTCTTTCGCCTCAACTCATCTCTGTTCTCTCAGAAATGATGGCTTCTTAGTCACCTCCGCCTCGGTGGAGGCTCCTCTCGCCGAAGTTCGTCTCGATCTAGATGGAGGTTCCCTTTGCTGAACGCAAGGTGGAACCCTCGACCCTCGACTTTGGAGTGGATAATTCCAAGTCTCGAGATCTCCTAATAGCCTCATGCAAAGAAGAAGGCTCAAATGCCTTCACAAACCCAACAAGAGCATCTGTCAAACCTGCTGTGAATAGTGAAATCAACCTCATCTCCGTAACATCATGTACCATGACTGATAATCTCTGAAAATCTGTGATATACTGATCCAGGGAACTAGTGTGTCTCGAAATGAGTCAACTCCCTAAAATACCTGTCAGGGTCCCTCCTATCAAATCTCCTCACTAGCCTCTGCGTGAATTCTCGCATAAGTAGTAATGTGTATGTGTCCCTCGTAATCAATCCATGATGCCACCAATCATGAGCGTCTCCCTCAAGATGTAAGATTGCAAGCTTAATTGCATTTTTCTCACGCATAAGATTCAAGTCGAAGTATGTCTTCAACTTCTAAACCCAAGATTGTGCAGTACACTTCTTAGAACCATCGAAGTGTGGAATGGAAATCTGTCCCAATCTCCTTTGCAACTCTGGTACCTGTATCTGATGATCTCTCCTAGGCCTGCTGCCAATCTTCATTTTGCAATATTCTTGGAATGGCATGTTGTCACGAAAGCCATCACTCAAGGTCTGGTACCTTTCCCAACAAGACTCCTCATCTAAAATATCCACTGGCTGCCGTACCTGTGAAACTTCCGGATCCTTCACGAAAGAAGGTTCGTGAATCCCCAAAGGCCTGGTAGAAGAATGGGGAGACCGTTGCCCTGAATGTCCACCCTCACCTCTTTGACCATGTTGTCCCATATTGCTATTTTCTCCTCTCTCCGTATGAGCATCAATCCTGCCCTGTGCTAATCTCTCAGTGAGCTGGCTTAAATAGAGATTGGTAGTCTCTTCTGCTTTACCATGTTGGTGAACAATTGTTTCATCAGATCTACACCCATATCCTCACTGTCTTTGTCTCCCATCTTTCAACCCCAACAGGCTGGAGAAACAACTGCTCTGATACCACTGAAATATCCCTTGTGGGATACCACTTAAAAATGCACAAAATATACGAAAATTGCAGCAAAAAAATACTGATTTTTGCAGATTTTTACCAGTTAGGGCAGCGAATTGAAGAAAATTAATAACTCCCAAAATATCCACTCAAATCACTTGAAAATTTAAAGAGAACTTGCTAATATTATAAAGAACATAAGAAAACTATTTTTGGAAATTTTTAGTCAATATAATGCGGCCAGAAAATAACAGCATGCCCTAAACAGCTGAAAAATTTCTAAAATTCATATCTTCCCGAATACAAGTGTAAAAATTATGAAACTTTGGAAATAACATTTACAAATATAGAAGATGATATTCCAACCTTCGATCTGAAAATGGCCAACTGGAAACCCTCCAAATAAAGGCTGCAATCTCCAAAACAAGTCGCCCTTTTTGGTAGGTGGTTGAAACCCTTGTGAAAACCTCTGAAAATGATGCCAAACCCTTCCTTTATTGCTGCCGTAAGTCTGATCTGAAAACTCACTGATTATCTTCACCAAACCTCTCAAAAACCCTCAAAACCTATCTCTGAAACCCCTGAAAATATTTTTGTGAATCAGCCCTGAAAACAGCTCCAAAATGACAAGCTAGGGTAGATCTCTCACTACCGAAGAATGCCCTGCTAGCTAGGGATGGATCTCTCACCACCGAAGCTAGGGTTCTTGTGGGATCTCACTCCACAAGCTGAAGATTTGCAAACAGCAGTTGCACATGAAAAGAAATAGTTGAGTATGCATAAAAGCCCTCTTTCCTTTCTCCCCTCAACTCCTTATATAACCTTTTCCAAGGCAAAAGAACCCTAAAAAGGTCCTAGTCGCATTTTTCCTTAGGATGGGCCAATAACATAAAGTAACTTAAGTTACTTTTCACCTTTTAAGTCGCCATGGTCCAAAAGTGACCCCCAACGCAAAATTAGAACATAAGTACCATGTGGCCCCTCCCTAACGACAAAACATAACATCTAGCCCCTCCAAAACCACTTATGCACATGTCAATGAAGAATAATAATAAAATGGACTAGATATTCATACCCAATAGCTCCCAGCGTCCATAGCCCCTTGGGTATGACCAAGGTTGGGACTCGAATTGGCCCTTAGGCCTTCGGCGTAGGAAAGGGGACATTACATCTTCATTGTTATTTGTTTCTATTGCCATGAAAAGAGTTTCTTCTCTATCACTCTCTTCTTATGAGCTACTCTCCTTGGTGTAGAGGGTTTTCTTATGCCCGCTGTGAGCTTTTCTTCTTTTTATATTTGTCCGGCTTATAGTTCTTTTGGTATGGATGTTTTCTCTTTCCTACCTTTCGCATGTTCTTCTTTGTCACTACTATATTTTTTTCATGAAGACACTTAGTAACGAAATGCTCTATCTCACCACAATTGAAACATTTGAAAGGAAGCTTACCTTTATACTTGTCGGATCCCTTTTTCAGATTTCCCACAAAAAGCGCTTCTTCTAATTCATCACTAGACTTGGGTTTTGCATTTTTGACCCTTTTTGAAGCTTTGAAGGCAACTTCTCGCTTTTTTGAGTTATTATTATGCCCTCATTTCATATGTTGTGAGGATTTCATGCAACTCATCCATCTTTAGTGTGTTTAGATATTTTATTTCCTCAATTGCGTAAAACGTTAGGATCAAATGTTAAGGGGAGAGACCTTAGCACCTTTTGTACTATTATTGGTTCTTCTATCTTTTCACCGAGCCCTCTGATGGTATTCACAATTTCGTCCACACGAAGAAGATAGGATGCAACATTCTCTTCTTCTTTCATTTTTAGACTCTCAAACTGCCTTCGTGGGTTTGGAGCTTAGCCTTCTTTACTTTGGTGTCTCCCTCATAGATATTCTGCAGTTTATCCCATGTCTCCTTTGTCATGTCACAATGCATAACTTTGACAAACTTAGATTCAGACAAGCCACATAATATTGCGTTCAAGGCTTTGGCGTTGTTTTCATTGGCTCTCTTTTTGGCTTGATCCGTCGGTGGATTTTGAGGACTTATATGTCCCGTTACTTCTAATTGCCAAATATTGAGCCCTAGATCCATTATATAGGTTTTCATTCGTATGCTCCAGAAAGCATAATTTGTTTCGTCAAATAACAAAGCCTTGTTTGTGGAGAAACCCTCTGGTACTTGATTACTAGCTATGTGTGCTACCGAGATCTACCTTCGTCGATTAGACTGTTCTGAAGGAATCAGCTCTGATACCAATTGTTAAACACACTTATATTGAGGGGGTGAATCAGTATAAGATAAACTTTTAATAATTCAAAACTTTAATAGTTAGAACAACAACAATCTCACAAGATCTAAAAATTATGCAACACAAGAGGAACACAATATTTACGTGGAAACCCTTTCGGAAAAAAACCACAAAAAAATATTTGCTTATATATATATATAAAACTCTTTTACAATTCGTGTAGGCACCAACCTACTGGAGACACTGATCCCCAATGCCAAGCACCAACTTAGCAATTCAGACACCAATCTTTTCTACCGAGCACCAACTCAACAAGAGACACCAATCTCTTCATTTTATGAGGCACCAACCTCCAAACCGATGATGATACCACCTTTGTAGTGTTGTTGTTTCAACGAATGATGGAGACTTTTATTTCCTCTTCACAAATCTGCTTGTCTTCTCAAGATATAACTCTTATTTCACACTTATAAAATTATGCTCTTCTTCCAAATGATATTTGCTCAAAATCTGCCCTTCCTCCATCCAACAAATCTTCCTTTTATAGCCCAAAAATGCCCTTTCGAATGGTCATGACTCTTCACCCAAGACTCTTCACCCAATAGGGTTGGCCTTCTTCAAGGGAGGTCGACCACATAAAAACAAATCATTTAATCTTAATGGAGGTCAGCTGGCCCATTAAATAAATGTTGTCCCTTCATGAATTTGCTGCACATTTTGGTATATAATTATTACATTCACTGTTATTAAATCTGATCACTGTTATTTTTCTTTTGATCACTGTGCATTCTCCATTGACATCAATGACTCCTTTGACATCAATGACAATATCTCCAACAGCAACCACCTAATATCTAACATATTTATATGTCCTATTGGTTATTTTGATACAATTTCATTGTTTTTTTATAGGTAAATAGGGGAAACACCATGCGTCCCTGCTTTTTAATTTTTCTTTTCTTGATTCAAATATTAAAGTCCGTTAGAGAGAGAATCATTTCTTCTTGTCTGTTTTTTGTTTTGACCTACTTAGCATTAGAACAAAAGAAGTCTCGGCTGTAAAATTTGATCTCTATAATTACATGGGGAGAGTTTTACACTTTCTTGCGTCCCTGCATGTTTCCAAATATTTTCATCAATTACTCAACTTTGAATAAACAATGCACTATTCTTTATGATGCAATGTAAAATATAGAATGGTAATTCTATTTCCCCTTTGGATGTTGAATGGGCATTTTCTCATTATGTGACAATTGTTTGTAGAACCATCATCAATAGTGATTGATGTTTTTTTATTGAGCATAGTTAGTAGACATACGGTACCCATATTAATGTGTATTGAATTACCTTTTGTGAAGTATTCATATTACACCATCTGTAGTCTAATCTGGAATGTAAATTTGAATAATATGGATGCAGCTCTGGAGAAACTATTGAAGAATGTTGCTGGGAAATATTGTATAGGAGACCAAATCACTTTGGTGAGACCCTCATACTCATACACATATATAGAAAAGTAATGAATCACAAGGTGAAGATAAAGTTATTTTTGACAATTCAGGGGTGTTCGTAGGCATTCACTTCTTTGCTAGTTTGAGTATTAATTCAGTTGTTTTCTAAATTGAGTAAATAATTTTATTGGTGAAAATAAACCGATTCAAGTGAATTGATTGAATGGAGTGATAAAATTCTGTAAGTTCATGAATCTGTTTGAAAATTATAACACTCATTTGAATGTGCCCCTAATTTACAAGAATTAAAATTTACTAGCTAGATGACTAGGACCCCTAAATATTTGTACTCTTTGGAATCAGGAATGAATCTAGTTTCTAAAAATATAAATTACAGAGACAAATATGACCTATTGATCAAGTTATGATGACAATGCAAACAGAGGTACTGATTTTTCTGGTTTTGACAATTAATTCAAAAATTGTAATTTTGAACAAAATTAAAGGGGCAAGATTTGAACTGGAAACCACTTGCCAAGCAAAGATTTTGCAGATTTAAGCTGTCCAACTGCCCTAATAGACTTTCTAACACTATTTTCCCAAATTATAAAATTGCCAAAAATTGAAAAGGGCTTAGCTGTGAACCACTACATCAACTTTGAGGTGTCTTTACCGCTGCAGCTGTAAACACTCTCAACTCCATGTCATGCTCTCCATGTGCATATGTGCTTCTTGTAGAGGTGCCCGATGCTGAAGGCAGCGTTGTTGGTGTTGGGAATGGAAAAGATCAACAGCTATGTGCAATGAGGGGGCGGCTGGCACTGGAGAGGGCAGTGGTGTTGGAAATTCCTGTTTATATTCCACAAGGGCAGAAGCCGTTTGATGGTCTTGACACCAGGGTAAGCTTGGATCACAAAAACAACTTCACAGCAAAACTCCCACGCACAATTCCACCTGCTTCAACAGGGACTGACTGTAATTTATTGGTGCCATGTCTGAGCTGGAATGAATGAGGGAGCTTCACATGGAAGGAGGCAGACAGCATGGAGAAGAGTCAGACTGTTTGAAGGATTCAACTCCTCTATTTCTGATATACAGCAGAAAACGCCATATGCCTGATATAGAAAACACAGCTCAAGGTCAAACTTTGATTCCAAATGAAGTGCCATGCCTGATACTCAGAAGAAAACACCTTGTATGGCACAGATGAAATGCCATGCATCACAAAAATCTCCATAGACAAGAGCACGTATGCTAGAGGTTGATATCATGACCAAATGGATGAGCACACCTTGCAGCAGGTGGTACGCAGTCCTTTCTTGGTCTAAAACAGACTTCAATGCGCCACGCCCTCTGCAGCAAGTTAATACAGCTGAAAAAGAATAATAGAAAGAAAATTGAATATGCATGAAAATTTTGTTGGCTGGAAATGGAATTTAGCAGCTAATGGAGGAAAAGTAAATGGAAGGACATGGATGGCCTGATACCAGTGTCAGGCCCAGGAAAATCGTAAAACAATTGAGACAAATAAAATTGTAGACATGAATGGATTTGCTTGATTACACTTGAGCATGTATTTAATTAGATTGGAAGTCTCTTCAGTTCATCTTCCAGATGACCGTTGAGCTTCCTTTATGAGTGTAAACAAAATAATACAACCGCTAATAATAAAAAGTGGTGAAATTAGTCTTAGGATTTGGAGAGCTTATGCTAACATTTCCGTCTTTAATTGTTGGAACTTTCTATTTGGCCTAAAATTTGTTCTAGCCATCCCTTTGATAAATGTCAATGTGGTAAAAAAATGACAAACTTTTCCTTAATATTTCAACAGTCCATGATATTGTTTTAATAGTGATATAATACATTTTGTCTTCAAATATGCTTGCATATACATCACCATTCTTCATCTGTCAGGAATATTATTTTGTGCAAAATCACCATATTGAAATCTTCATAAAGTAGTATATTGCATGCCAAATCATCTCCACAATTGAATAAAGTATTTTTTTCTTTTGTCAGAATTTCGCAAAGGGTATGTGCTGACACCCTAGGCCAACTAAATGATAGTTTTTGTATAAATGATGATGCATTTTTTATAACGTTGAAAGGACATTGGATCCCTTTTGTGATATTATGTATCATGTACCTAGAATACCATGCCACAATGATATATGTTTTCTATAGGGCTTAGAGATAAGATAGTGCATTGGGATAAATCGTAAGGTAGTGTGGTAGGTATTCCTAGCTGCATGTGATGTATTAATCCTGCAATTATAGAAGAGGCCTTGGGAGACATAGGAGATGGAGATGAAAGCTAATGCTTCCGATGTAATACACCTCCGATGAATGTAATGAAGGTCTGTTGATGCACATATTTGTGTTAAGGATATTGATGTATAAGATATCTGCTTAGATGTGTTTTCGTATATTAAGGTGATTTCATCTTTGTGTAATGTGCTTTTTGCAAATGCTTAATTGAGAGGGTTCCAATAACCCATTGCACAGCTTGGTGAGAAGCCTATGTTGGTTTCCAATTCTACACCCCTTAGGACTTGAAAGCAATTCAGAGAAATGGAATGCTTGGAGAATGATAGACTGTGTGGTATGTTTCGTTGATAGTTGGGGAGGTTTCTAACACTCTCTTTAGGATCAAGCTCTTAGGGTGTTTTGAGAGGCACGTACAAAGGGGATGGCCTTGTCCTACTACTTTTGGTCCTGCCTAGACCAGGGTGAGAGAACCCATGAGGTGACTTGAATAAGAGGGGAGATGATTTGCACTTAACTCCTAAATGATGGGTCAGTTTGAGCTAAATATGGCCATGCATGTAATACTTACTCCCAAGAGTTGTCACAAGAGTATTACATATATTTGATGCATTACACGCAAGTTATGAAGATGGTGGAGTTGGTTGTTCTTGCACCATTCTTTGATGGGAATGTGGGCATGGAGAAATTTTTTCAATGATGTTCGGGAAATGGGACAACCTTAAGTGGTGAATGGATATTTGGATAGTAGGTTTGATTTGTGAAAGAGGGGGATAAAATGATGATAGACTTCCTGTAACAAAGTGTCAACAACTTATCATGGCAGCATGCTATTCTGGAAAGTAAGAAACATGTGATTAGGTAGTGATAATTTCTTCAAGTAAAAGATTTGCATTCATTGATGCTCAATAGCTGCAAATATTTAACACAATCCTTAAAATACTCAACATAAAAGCTTATGCAAGCATCCTAATGAAGTATTTGTTGCTTCTAATCTCATACGCCCAAGATACACTCAAAGGCTAACAAAAATCACTCAACTAGATGGTTGCAATAAGGATTTTAGAATTAGATCCAATATTGCAGAGTAAATGCTTACAACACAATATTGACTCAATAACCAAAAATGCAACTATGAAGGACTGAACTAGTGTATGATACGTAGACGCAATAAGCAAAAAGATTGCACCAGAAAATATAACTTATTAATCAAATTCCAACATACAGAACCCAAAACATAATACTAACATCATAAACAAACATATATCATTCAAAATTTCAATCTCTTAATAGGGGGACATAAATTAGATGCCCTCAATGTTTTTAAATGGCTATACAAAGGCAAGCACCTTAACACAAAGAACTTTGAAAACCAAAAATTCATATGTATTCCAGAAAATGGAAATATCCAAAGTTACATTCTTTTCTTTCAACTTCTAAGATAGAAAATAAACCCCCTCTCCATATGAGGACAAGCCCTCATATTTATACAATACTTGGTGGAATTTTTACTTCAATTTTCCCCCCATATTAGCAAACGAGTCTTCTTCTCTTCGTAGCAAAAAGGTGCTTGATCTTTTATTTCAGCGCGGGAAGGTACTTTGTCTAACTGCAAAATATTTTGCTTTCAGTTGCAAGTAGTTAGTCCATATTGCTAGATGTATCTCTGTCCTTTTCGTTTCAGTCGTAATCACTTTTATGCTTTAGTCATATCCGTCGGCCCCTGACATCATGCCTTCAATTAATTTGATTTTTCTCTACTTTGGAATTCATACCTTAGGAAAGGAATTAATTATGGGCAAATATTTGTTTTTAATGCTCATCTCGTGCAAGACCTTTATTCGGATTAAAGGAATGCCTTTTCGCCAGATTTTATTTCACTCCTTTATTCAATTCACGCTGAACATACAACTAGATCCTGTGATTAATTCAGTCATAATACCTCGCACAGATTGCTCTGGAATTTGTTTTCTTATAATTTCTTCCTTTGCAGCGAAGAATTTGCATTTTGTCTGTGGGATTACACGTGGAATTTTCTGTGAAAGGGGTGGCAGTTGTTTGTGCTTGGGAAATGGCTGACGTAGAATAAGAAAGAAATTTGCAAAATTTTTGAAAGACACTTCATTCAATTTTCAATCTTTCCGATCTAGATGAAAACTTTATCAGGATGTTGTTCTCAATTGAAGACCAGCAAGAACATAAGGGACCTATGACTCCTCGTGTCATTCAAGTGATTTTGATGAGAAAGCTTGCTAAGATGACCACCTTTTTCTCAGTGTTTCAGATTTTGTTTCATCACCTCTTTCGACCAGAGGATCATCAAAATCCTGCTCAATTGAAGAGATTTTGGCTTCGTTGCAGGTCCACTATTAACTTTGATATGGTTCACGTTTCTTCAACATTTTTCATTAAGGAATTGGCGGAGGAGATTCCCATTGTCATTCCTGTGTCATATGACTCAGAGTTTTCAGAGGATGTGCCATTGACTTCCAACAAATTATCCGAACTGGAAAGAAGGACAATTGCTCTTGAAAAGGATTTTGAAAGGTTTTCTTCTGAACCAGCTTTGAGGATGCCTTTTCGTCCATTGAATCTGTTGCACCCTTGTCTCTGTTGAAGAAATGCCAATTGGTCTCTTGGGTTCATGTTGGTGTGTCCAATTTCGCTTCTGAAAGACCAATTAGTTTGTCCAGGCCATCTACATCTGCTGGGACTAGTGCTCATCATGGCATTAAGACACATTTGTCTGGAGGGCTCAATCTGTTGGAGTGGGTTTCTTCTTACACAAAGAAAACGAAATTGATTAGTATTTTAGGAAATCCATGGGCAAGTATAGAGGAACTTATGGATATGGGCATGTCTCATGACTTAGCCCAAAATATTCAGTATGTATACAAAGCTCAAAATCACATGGATTTTGAATTTAGGAAGAAAGAATTACTATCTCGCATTCCCATATTCAGTGAGGAGATCATAATTATTGATTAATCAAATGTTAGCTATAAATCTCTTTTGTAATATGTATACACATGTGTGAATGTAATTTTTAAGGGGCAGGGTCCCTATAGAATCCCCATTTTGTTTTTTGTATATACAAATGATACATAATACTGCAATGTGCTTTATGTATGGCTTTTTTCCAACTAATTCATTGTATAAAATGCAAACTAAAACAAACTTTGAGAAAGAAGAGAAGGTTAGGATACAAGCCTAGGCTTGATCAAGCTCAATGATGTTAGCTTCTCCCTTTTCTTTGGTTCTTTCCTTGTAGGCATCATAATTTTTGAAGATGTCCAGGATATACTCTTCATTGGGACTTGTGTTAAAGCGGTAGATTGCTTCTTGCCTGGAGAAAATGTTTATGCATTTTGTAAATATTTTGTCCTTATTCCTTATGCTCTTTGTCAATTTTTCAGTATATTTTTATGTGTTCATGAGCCTTTGAATGAAGGAATGATCAAATATCTTCAGGTTTCAGTCCCTATTGCTATGTGTCCCGTAAGTATCTCAATTAATCTTTCTGTATCTGCTTTTTCAGGGGTGAACATTCCTAGGAGAGGAAGCATCTTCTCTATGTAGGATTCAATGTCATCGACATAATCATGTGCTATGTTTCTTGCCTCGTGGATTTTATTTATTCCATTTTCCAACACTTATATTCATATCTTAATTCCTTCTTCACATAACAAGTGTTCTCCATTTCCATTTGGGGAAATGACCCATTCCTTCTCTAGCACTTCCTCATCAATGGTATTTATGCCCTCCAGTTTGGGAAACACTCCTTCCATCATTCCAAGTCTTCATAAAATTTCCTGGCCTGGTTCTTACCTTCCTCGATAAGTTCATTGATGGATGTGTAGCATGCTATGGTTTTGGTTAAGGCTTGGCTTCCCTTTTAATAACCCTTTTCTCCACTCTCGTGTTGTATTATCTTTGGCATGAACATCCTCGACATCTCTCGAGCAATGCTTGTTATTCGAGGGGTGATTAACTGAGTGGTTGGAGGTATTTGAACAAACTTTCTTACTATGTCAAACAAGGCTTCCACCTTTTCTTTAAGTTGTTCCTTGGTCTCCTTGTCTTTATCAATTTTTTGCGCCACATCCTGAAATACTACTTGGAGGTCATGTTTCAACCCTTATGTGGACTATTTTCCCAAGGGGATCCGGGCGAACTGGTAATCTGACAAGGTTGCTTCTCCTTTCAATACTTCATTTTGTGGAGTAGCTACCTCCAAGTATCTTTTCCCTTGATTGCCAATCAGCGTTCTGGACATGGTTTTGGCCCTTTTGGGTGGCTTGGATGAGCCCACAATCATAGCACTTATGAGCTCATCTGTATTTATTTGTACCCTTGTTTTTTTCTTGACAGGGAGGGATTCTGCCAACCATCCCGAAGAGGCAGCTCCTCACCAAGTATGGATGGTTTTGTCGGTGTCACAACCATTGGTTGAGGGATATGAAGAACTATTTGTATATCAACAGATGTTTCTACTTCAACCATTAACAAGTCCTTTGTTCCTCTCTCAGTTATAGACTGTGATATTGCAGCACTTGGTTGAGTTTGAATGTCCTGGATTTGTTCAATGTCCAATTTGGGAGTTTGGGAGCAGGGGCCTCTACAACTTCTTTACTTGCAACAAGTTCAGAGACCTGCTCATCCATTTTAGTGCGGGAATCGATCCTCCTTCGTTCTTGTTGGGGGAGATTGGCTCTGCAATTGTTTCAGGTGTTCTTGTGCATACCTCTTCACCTTTTTCTGCTTCTATTGCCTCCACTTCTCCCGAACTCCCAATTTCAAGGATGGGGTTTACTTTAGTGGCCTGAGGTTGCTCATCATTTAGTTGCAAGTTTCCGGCCTCTTGTTCACTTATGGGATGAGGTGTGATGTCCTCTACTCTTCATATATCATGATGCTCGTGTGTTGTTACTAGAGTAGAGTCACTTATTTCTTCCACTCTGGTATTTTGAGGACTGAAGTTTTCAACAAGATCCTCTTTTGGTTCTTCTTGAAATGTTGGGACCTCAACACTATTGATTGGTGGAACAACTTTCTCTTGAATAATGACTTTGGCAGCTTTTGCCAAAGGAACATTTATCCGACTTCATCAAATCCTCAAGGTGGGGTGGAATTACTAGCAGAGGGGGCATCTGAAATCCTTGTGCTACCTCCTTTTCTGCTATATCCCTTTTATCCTTAACCAATGGTATATTTTCTTGAACCATTGAAGCCACATTTCTTGGTCTTTTCCTTCTTAGTATTAGAGGGATTTCATCTGAGAGTGTCGGCTCTTGAATTGCAACTCCCTGGATTGTGCTATTTGAGGAAGCCCGCTCCTTAGTATTTTTCTTTTCAATATCTCTGCTGGTTGCTTGACTAGTACTCGGCTTCTTACCCCGTCCTTTGGAAGAGTACACCTGGGGTGTTGACAAAGTGGCTAGTACAGATTGGATAGGGGTGACACTTAGGAGGGTGGTTCTCCTCTATGTCACAAGGTTCGGCGAATTTTATCGAAAAAGTTTGAATTTCGCCGAACTTTATTCTCGTCGAACATAATCTCGAACTTTATCCATTACTTTTACATGGGAAGTTTTTGACGCGATTTTGCATTATTTTACAAACACACACACACACACACATATACACACACACACACACACCAAGCTCTCTCCACTCGCCTTCTGACATATTTATGCATTTTTTCAAAAATAAAAATGATAGAAAAAAATTTGTTTGAACTTAAAGACGTTTTTTTCCTCGAACTTTATCCTTGGCGAACTTGAACCGAACTTTATCCTCGTCGAACATGAACGCGAACTTGAACCTTGTGACTTAGGTTCTCCTCATGAGGCCTTCAGCGCTTTGTGTCAACTGTGAAACAAACATCCCCGTCTTTCTTACATAAGCACTCAACTCATCTCTTGTTTGGGGAGTGAGAGGTGTCTTAAAAGAGATTTGTGGAATCCCTTGGACCGTCTTGTGTCTTTCTGAAGGGTGGTAGTACATCATCGAGTATGCCTTTGTTTCGGTATTCACTTAAGACAAGGGTGCTTTGTTGACTGAGATCCACCTTTTTGTCAAACAACCATACAAGGGTCCTCTTGATAACCTTTACAATATTGTGATGCGGGGACTTCATTTCTTGAACTACCCAGTTCACAAGGGAAAATGGTGCTTGTGCAATGTTAGTTTGGGCGTCCCGGGGCTGATTGTGCCATCACCATCAACAATTCTCTTTGGGACAATTGCCACTTTATAATTAATAACTTGTGTTAAAGTCATTCGGGAATGGTCCCTCAACTTGACATCCCCCTCTCCTCTACAATCCATCCATTATTCTTCATAATGGTACTCATGGTCTGCGAGAAGATGTCTTAGCTTTGTGAAATACCCATCGATATCATAGTTTCCCCTTGGAGAAAATTGTTCCATTGTGAAACCCTTCATCTCTGTCTCAACTTAAAGATGGGCATGTGTACCTACCCACTGTGATTGGAAACTTGCCCATGGGTTTATGTTTAGAAGCCAAAATTTTGTGAACATAAACCAATTGTCTGATCAACTCCAGCAATACCCACTTGTCATCCATATGCCTAGGTAGTAGGAATGGGGCTTGAGTGAAGCCACTTACTCTGATATATGAAAAAGTAGGAAATTGGATGAAATAACATCCCCATCCTACTATGCTTCGTTGGGCCTCTGGGGTTAATCTATCATATTGCCATGTAGGGGAGAATAAACATATTAATGGAGCAAAGAAAGTATCAATTACCTTCCTAAATTGATTATCATAGCTCGCCAAATTCAGTTGTGGGTATACATCATATATTCTATGATTGTTGGGATCCCTTTTTGGATTCATCCCGGGAAGCTTTTTGTAGGATGCAATGTTATATATTAAGTAGGAAGTCATATAGAACATAGGTATGTCATCGATTCTCCCCTTGCTATGACATTTAACTGCATCATCTGTTCATGGATGGAATCACTTATTAAGTCTCCCCAAGGGATGGGAGCTTGTGGTGATAATATGAGTGAAATGAACATGCACATCCATTCCTGGAAATACAAAGCAGATTCGTTCCGATTAGCTTAGCCGGTTGAGTAACGTTATGTGATCCCTGAAATCCTCTTTAAATTCTCAGACATGAGCTATCTTTTTGGGAACCGAGTGAGTGATGTTTTCGGTTTCAACCATTGTTCATTGACTATCTTTAGTAGTTCATCAAATTCATCCCCTCCTTTGACACTTATGCTAGCCACTCGGGTCAAATCGGGAGACCTAACATTTCATTGAGAGATACAACTATTAAGGACAAGACTAAAGCACCACCGCCATCCCTTACTTCTCGGGTAGCAGGATTGTAGTTTCGAGGCATGTCCATACTAATTCTAGACTAAGTCACCAGGTTCGAGTTCGAGTTTAAGTTCGACAAGGATAAAATTCGGTTCAAGTTCGCCCAATGGATAAAGTTCGAAAAAAAATTCGCCATTAAGTTCGATTCATAGAAAAACATAAAAACATTAAAATTAAATAACGAATAAAAATAAAAATAAAAAATATTATAAAAACATTTAAAACATCATTGAATATATATATATATATATATATATATATATATATATATATAAACTACTTCATATTAGATTTAAAAAATAAATATAATAAACAAATTAAATTATAAAAATTTAAATAAGAATTTAAAACCTATAACAAATTTTAAAAGGATTAAAACATTTGAAAGAAAATAAAGAAAAGGAATTATATGCAATAACTAAATATTAATGTTTAGTTATTACTTATTAACGTTATATTAATAATATATTATTAACATTATTAACAATATATTATAATACATTATACATTAACGTATTATATGTATTATTCATATAGCATATTATTAACATTATACATATTATTAATACGTTATATATAATATATTATTAACATAATATATTATGAATCATATTTTATGTGAATAAACCTAATATAATATGTTAATAACATATTATTAATTTATTAGTAGCATTATACATTATTAACATAATATATCATGTTAATAACATTATTAATATATTAAGTTAACAATATATTATGTTAACTAACACCTTATTAACATATAAACATTTAAATTAGAAAAACAATTAAAAAAATAAAGACTAGTTAATATTTCATACACCTAAAAACAAACCCTAAGTTACCTTTCACGATTATTCTCCCGTAGCGCGAACACTGTAGCGCGAATACTGCAACTGGACTGCTCTGCCCACGATTTGGTTGCTCTGCCAGTGCCCATGATTTGGTTGCTCAAACTCCTTGTTTGGATGGACAGGTTGCTGCTGTTATGCCCACGTTTTTGGGCCTTGTGGCTCGAATTCCTCAGGTGTGACGTTGCTGTTGCTACCGAAGGGCACCAATGTTCACCCAGCTGTAAATGCGAACTCTGCTGCCCAGAATGATGCTGCTGGAAATGGCAGCGACTGAAAAACACTGAAAAAATCACCACGTTGCCTAGAAGAAGAGAAAATCGTTGATTTTCCCAAAACGAACTGCACGAATTTCAACGAATTTTTTGGGTACGTAGAAAGTTCGACGAATTTCGGATTTTTTGCAAAAAGTTCGACGAAGGAGGAAAATCAGTTGCCAATGCTAGCCCACTCATCAATTAGTCTCATCATCCTGCTTTTGTTTGGGGCTTTTAGCCTTAAGTTAAAACTCTGTTAAATCTGCCCCATGCAGGTTTGTGTCGATGATTGAATCAAAACAGGATGTCACAGAGCAAATTGTCGGCGTAAGACTCGGGGTGGTCTTCATTTTGTCTTTTCTAGTGATTTTAGTACTTAGAGGGTGGAATAAAACTACGATTTGTTCCCGACAGACTCTTTCTCAATAATTGACTAACGGCTTCAAAAGTATACACGAAATTCGGATAACCAGTGGGCTGTCATACTTACTTGTTCCCGATGCTTAACTTTTGACTTAGGGATAGGTGAACAAATCGCTTGAGCTCGTTGTGCTGTAATTCTGCTTCTGGAGATCAACCAGGGTTTTAGAAAGCTCTGCCAGTCTAATGTTTTGAACTTCAAATGTCTCTTTCATATCCTTGTTTCAAATCATTAATGCCCTACAATCATATTAATGGCGCAAAAGCCACTTGCCCCCTTTTCTGTTTCTTCCTTATTTAATTTTTTTAGCCGTTGGGGCTGCCATTTGTTTTCACAACACATGCCTTTCCATTGCATGGCTCGGGGAACGGGAGGCATTATGCCTAGATACACCGGTAACTGCCTTTATTACTTGCAGCGTCCGCCCGATCATCCGCCAGCGTGCCACGTGTGCTTCATACCATATATCGGGGAAGGGAGTATGGGAACATTCACACGCTGTTACATGATGTAATGTTGTGTAGTTGATAATGTCCGCTCCTCGATATTCCTAGAATACATCCTTCCATCAGGCTACGGGGTCCCGCTTGCAATTTTATCTCTCTTGGTCGGGTTGCGTGTTCTCGGACCTGGGGAATTCCTTTACTTCGGACCTGCGGAACACTTCATCATTTGTGCAATCCTAAGCTGTGAGTTGTGTATATGATCAAGAATCCCGTGAGTGCAATTGTCCGCGCGGTTCATCCCTTACCGGGAAGCGGAGTTTTGAGTGAATTATCCATCTTTGTGCAAGATGTAATAAACATATCCCGAGAACCCATGGGTCCTTCCTTTAAACCTTAATTGAATATTTTATTAACCAGACCACGGGGGACATTTACATTCTTCATGCCCCACTATTTCCGATGGACCGCCCTTTACAAAATCAATTAATCTGTTCTGTCTTCTGAACTCGGGGGAGCCTTAGCAAATATTTATTCTTTACTAAACGATGTTATCGTATAGCTGGGGCATGGAGATCACAGGGAGTGATCACAGAGGAGCACATGACAATAAGATTTTTAGCTTTGACAAGATGCAAAATCCTAAGTTTATAATTTCCTCTCACTCAGACTGGATTTTGATGTTAGGAAGATGGTATGAAATACACAAACTTGTTGTATCTATGGAGAATCCAAGGGAATAAAACCAGCTTAATTCAGGTGCTGAATTAAGCACCAACAGCCTATAAGGGTTGATATGCCATCACATGATGTTAAATAAGTGCTGGTTGATGTCGTAATCATGCAATATAAATCTAGCTAACATTTTGGTTCTGTTGTTGGGACATCATTTATTGCTTCATATAGCTATAGAGATGCAGATTCGAGATCTTGTGCATGGAATGATTATTGGGTTTAATAGATCTGAAGATTCTTTTCCAGGATTTGAGTCTATGTGGCACAGATTTGGCAGATCAATAAAGTGTCTGCCCTAAATTATTGCTTGGATGTATGGATCTGTGGATCCCATTCGCCTAGTTGATGGCATATGACTGGAGCTACTGGATCAAGGGGCATGGGCTTCTTCCCTTGTGTAGATATCCCTTGCACAAGTAAACTTTTGCAGTAATACTATGGTGTGGATTCTTTGCTGCAAAACTTCTCAGAGCTCAACTTCCTTCGTTTGGGGCTTAGAATGCTTGGCAAATTTCATTCCCTCACACTAGAGACTATTCAAAGGAAGTGGTGCTGTGAAGGAGATTTTTTTTGTAGGTACCTCTATGGCACTGTGTTTTTCTTCTTGGGATCGAGCATACTGGCTGCACTCATGTGCTCATCATTAGAAGACTGAATGGAGGAAGTGGGGTGGTGGAAGGATCTGGCGTAGAGGGGATGGCCTGGGATATGACTAGAGTTGTTGGTACAGCTCCACGGATCCATGTTTCAGCGCAGGGTTCCTATTGTTTTGAAGCATAGTGGTGCAAGATCTTTTTCACATCTGATATTTTCTGTGCTGGATATGGTGGTTGGGTGCAGATCTAGTGTTCTCTTCTGCGGGGATGCTGTTGTTTGATATGGATCCGAGGTTCTCTACACAGTGTGGATGTGTGTCTATATTTTGGTGAAGGGATCCTGTCGGTATTTGACACAAATATAATATAACTTGCTGCAGATTTGATACTGGTTGGGTGTGGATCTGATATTTTGTGAGCATTCAGCTTGGCCTTTGGAGAGGAGATTTTATATTTTTAGGTACTATATGTATCTGCTAGGTTGTTTGGATCTCTGGAGTTTTTTGTACAGATTTGATATATGTGCTTGTAGATTGGTTGGATTAGTTTGGTTGTGACAGTGATTAGGGTCTACCTGTAGTTTCTCATGAGTCCAGCTTATTTAAGAAGACCTTGATGCTTGGTGCAAGCCTCACATTTACAATGCATGGAAATTTTGTTGAATAGCCTTTCTTGTGATATGCACATCTTTGACAATACCTGACATTTAATCTATGCGGACCCTCGAAAATATCATGTTAGATCTGTTTAAGTTGCCGTCATCAGGTGATATTTGTACTTATTTCATTCTTATAATATTATTTTCTATGGACAAGTTTGGAGTAAGGATGTGTGTGCATATCAGACTCGAGAAATATCAATTATAATCAGCCTGAGGCATGCAGCATTTTTTCAGATCTAAGCATATGCAGATGTGAGGAGCATAATAATATATAGTGGCTATGGTTAGCACAAAATGACAAGGCACAAAGGTTATTCCAGACTCAGAATAATGTGATACACAGGTTATTTTTGCATGAAGACCCGCAGGGCTGTACATAGGAAATGGTGCACAAGATTAATATCTCGTGGACCTTGAAAATCTTTGAGTGTTCACATGATAGTTATTGATGCAGTCACTGTTTTGGAGTCGAGTGAATAACTGGGTTAGACGTTGCAGCCTGAGAATTTAATAATCTTCAATGGTCTTGCATGCACACAGTTGTGCAGAACAGAGAACAGCAAACATTACCGTTATTGGCTTCGATGAGGAAGTTAGGACACTCACAAATGTTAATACTCGTAGATTTGTTGTAGAATCAACTACACAGAGATACAAGATCTGAAATTGAATGGACGTGACTCAATTCTACAGACTTGTGTGCAGATGTACACATTTAGTTAGCAAGTCCATCCTTGCGAGTTAACTCCAATCAGCTATCAGAAAGAACTACATTGACTTCCTGCTGCAAGCTAACAAGCTTTCCTGCTTTTCCTCTAGCTTTAACTCCGAGCTTACCCTCAGCTACTGTTAGCTAACCTCTCTTGAAAGGAACTCATTCCTCTATCAAGATGCCTACCATGAAGTGTTATCATAAGAAAATGTTTCAGTTTCCATGCATGAGACACGACAGCTATCCTTTGTGTTTATTCACCTTGTTGACAGTTACACTACTCAAATGGTCGGAGGGATTATCATCCAGCCTTGCATGAACACTTGGCATTGTTCGGGTGCTTGGAAGATGTAGGGTGATGCATACTTGGATGGGTGAGGCACTTTGCAGAAGTCAGCCATTAACTTGCTCCCTTTCATCATTACACATCATTGTGAACTTAATTGTTGCACAAAATGGTCATCATGCAACTGTGCAGGATTTTACAGAACTTCAGAGTAGTTTGCAGGGGCTTCGGGACGTGTAGCTTTGAAGACGACTTGTGCACAAACGTGCAAGGCTTCACAAAAACTGAGTTTGTAGATGCTTGCAAGCATTTCACAACAGTTAGCAGACAATTGAAGTGTTGTGTGACTTTATGAAACCTCACAGAATAAGAGTTGCCTGTGATCTCCTCAACGAAGTTAAATCACAGAGTTTTGCAAGATTTTTGTGCACAGGGATGTTGTGCATATGCTCACATGATATTGCAGGGTTTCACAGGAAACAAATGATGTGCACACATATTCTCTGACTGTGCTTGTCATCGCAAAGTGGAACATCGCGTGGCTGTGTGCACAAACACACAAATTTAGATCCCTCGACCATTAAAGGATGCAAACACTTCTTATTTCTACATATAATTGTTTTTGGTTGATGCGGGACTACTTGTGAACCTAGATGGTCCTGCATCATACATTCTAGGTGAGTGAAATGAACCTTGAGCTCTTGCTCATGAACATTCCATGAGCTTCTCTATGGGCTTTCCATGTTTTGCAACCTTGGATGTGCTCATCCAAATTGCGTTTTCATCTTCTCTCTCCTTCCACATCACCGAGTACTTTTGGTACTCCTTCCCTCTCGTCTTCTTGACGATCTTGGAATGGATCACTGTATCTTCTCTTTCCTTCTGAGGTGACTGCTGCCACCAACCTGCAATTAAAGAGTATGAACCTGCATCTTCATCACTTGTGTGTATTTTGTAGTAAGGCTACAAATAATCTATATTGAAGATAGGTGAATCCTATCTCGTAGCTCTATCTCATAGGCATATGCTGTGAATTTCTTCAAAACCTTGCATTGTGCAGTTTTCTTCCACTTCAGCTTATCATATGTTTTCTGGGGTAACGTTCTTTCCTCAAATGAGCTAAAATCATGTCAAACACTTCAAATTCCAGCTCTCTTATTTTAATATCAACTTGCTGCTTATAACTCTAAGTTTATTTTCCAATTGCTCCTTCACTCACTGATTTAGGTCATGCATATACTCGATGAAATGTTCATGTTCAACACTCTTCCTGCTTACATCACTGATGTCTCACAGTCCTGTAACTCCTCTTGGGGTACACCTATACACAGTCTGGAATGATGTCCTTCCGGTGCTTCTGATGACCAAATTGTTGTATGAAAATTCCGCCCAGCCAAGATTGGATCCCATAGTCCTGAATTCCCCTCACCAAACATTGCAACAGATTATAAATGCTGTTGCTCACAACATTTGTTTGACCATCTGTTTGGGATGATATGATTAACTAAACTGTAGCCTGGTATTCAACTTCTTCCACAATGTCCTCCAGAAATGCCCAACAAAATTTTGTACCCTGATCAAATATTATGCTTGGAGGCAATCCATGCAACTTGATAATTTGCTTGAAAATGAATTAGCTGTGCGTAGCATTGTTAGTCATCTTGCATGAAACAAAATGAGCTAGTTTGGAGAATCTATCTAAACTGCAAAAATAAAATCATGGCCTTTCTGCATTCGAGGAAAGCCTAAAACGAAGTCAATGTTTGTGCGTTTACAGTTTTTTTGGAATAGGAAGTGGTTGATAGAACCCTCTGTTCTGATTTTTACTTTTGCCAATTGAAAATTCTACATCCCTGCACAATTTTTCTTACATCCATACCCATCCTAGGCCAAAAATAATTTTCACTGAGTTGCGCTAATGTTTTATCAATGCCATATTGGCCACCTAATCCTCCACTGTCATTCTCTTTGATCAAATTCTCTGTCGTAGGTCCTCAGGGTACACACAATTGTCTTACTTTGCATAACAAATCTTTTTACTGAAAATACTCTAACCATTGGATTCTGTCCAAACTTAATGGGTTCTTGCATGCCGTCCATGCATATTTTAAATCCTCATTCTCCTTGTACAGTTCCTTCATGGAATCAATTCCATCTACTTCCACTTGCATCTTATTCAACAACAGACATCGTCTACTCAATGTATCTGCAATGCTATATGACTTGCCACTTCTATGTTTCAACACAAATGAATAACTTTGTAGTTTGTAGTAATTCATCCCACTTCATATGTTCTAATTCAACCTACCTTTACTACAATGAACTGTAGTGCTTGATGGTTTGTGTACACCACAAATTCCTTGGGAACAAATAATGCCTCTACTTTTTGCACTTTGGCATAAAACTCTTGATCTAAACTGAATAATTCTGCTTTGCTTCATTCAATTTCTCTCTAAATTAAGCAATGAGATTTCCTTCTTGACTTAAATCTGTTCCTTTTGCTGTTCCACCAGCATCACAATCAATATGGAATGCCTTGTTGAAGTCAGGCAATGCTAATATTGGTTGTTCAGTCACTTCTTCAAACTCTAGAATCTATTCTCTGCTTGTGTTGTCTAGATAAACTCTTTCAATCTCCTTTCATTGTCTTTGTGATAGGTGCACACATCCCATTGAAGTTTCTAAAGAACCTCCTATAAAAACTTGCTAATTTATGGAACAATCTTTCCTCAAACATGTTCCTGCGTGATGGACACTCTGTAATGGCTCTTACCTTCTTTGGATCTGTCCTCAATCCATATGCGAAGATGACACATCCCATGTAAACCAAATTCTCCCTCATGAAAGTGCTTTTCATCAAGTTTACTAGCAACTTCTCTTCTTTCAGTTTCTAAAACACTTGCCTCAAATACGCAAGTGTTCTTTTTGTCCTATTGAAAATCAGATCATCGTCCAAATATACAATGACAAACCTACCAAAGAATGGTTTTGACACTTCATTTATGAGTCTCATTAGTTTGCTCAGTGTATTTGTCAATCCAAATGGCATAACAAGCCACCCATACAGACCATCCTTCATTTTGAATGCAGTCTTCTACTTATCACCTCTTCTGATACTAATTTGGTGATAACCACTTTTAGGTCAATCTTTGTGAAGTACTTAGCTCCACTCAAGCAATCCATCAAGTCATCGATATGTGCAATGGAAACCTATATTTGATTGTTATCTTGTTGATGGCTCTAGAGTTTGTGCATGTTCAGCATTCTTTACCTTTCATAGGTGGTAATATTGCTGGAACTGTGAATGGGCTTAGGTTTTCTCTTATCATCCCTTTCTCTAACAGCTCATGTACTTGTCTGTTTACTTCCTCATTCTCCATAGCCGTCAACATCTATACTGTTTTGTTTGGCAAACTAGATGGAGGGATTAGATCCAAGTGATGGCTAATGCTCCACATAGGTGGTAAACCGTTTGGTAGAGCATCGGAAATAATATCCTCATACTCGATAAATCCTTCACTTCACGTGGAATTTCATCTACATCAACCACTGCCTTAATTCGCATGGGTTGGGATTGAAAGTAAAACATACTTTCTCCTTCAACTCTTTCAAGATTGCTTTCACGAAACCAACGGAATCTTTGGACTGCTTTCCACCCCCTCTCCTTTTTCCTTAATGGACTTGAAGTATTCTTTCTACCACCCTTCACAAGGGTATTTGTTCATCCTACCATCATATATGGCTTTTCTATCGAACTACCAAGGTCATCCCAAGGACATATGGCATACACGTATGGGTATAATATCACATTAAACTTCATCTCTATTTGACCCAATCTAAAAGCAAACCTCAAATTGCTCATTTACCAATATCTGATGTTCCTTCAACAACCAAGACACCATATATGGCCTTGGGTGTGCGATTCTCTTCGACCATGCTTCTCTACCATCTCATTTAACAGAAGATTATCAATGCAACCACTATCAATAGTAACTTTACAACACTTACCTCTACACTTGCATATGGTTATGAAAAGATTCTTCCGTTTACAACACTCCATCATAAAAGCTTTTCCATGTTTCCCATTCCTCTATTTGATTGGGTGATGCAACACTCACCTCATTTGCTTGTACAATATGATTGCTAGCCTCAGTCCTTCTACCTCTGTTTTTCCGTGCTGCTGGGCATTCAAATGCGCTATGCCAATATCTTTGCACTTAAAGTATGTACCGATGAATCCTTTTCCTTTTCCTTTGCCATAGTATTCTCTTTCTCCAGAAGAATATCCTCGGTCTCTTGGGGTATGACTGGAACTTTAAGAAGTGATCACTTCTTCTCATGCATATGCTGTCCTCTTCCAATATTTGCTTGTCCTCTACCTCACGAGAACCTTCCTCTACCTTTTGATGTGTTATGTTGCTTCCTAGACAACAACCTTTCAGCCTTCAGAGCATATTTGTGGGATTCTTCTACATAATGCAATCTTATCATTCCAAACTCATTTCAGATGGGAATACGAAGACCGTTCACATGCCTTTCGATAATTTCTTTATCATCTTTAACATAACCAACTCAAATTTTAAGCTTGTAGAACTCCTTTGTGTAATCATTTACACTCATTTCTTTTTATCTCAAGTTAAATTTCTTAACAAACTCAAATGATAATCAAAAGGAAAAAACTTACCTTCCAATTTCATAACCATTTTATGCCAATACTTGATTGTCTTTGCTTCTTGTAACTCTTTCCGTTTGCACACAATCCCACCACAAGGATGCATGTGCTTTCAATTTCGTATAGCTAAACTTCACTCTCTTGGGATCTTCAGTTTTCTCATAATCAAAATCATTTTCCAACTCAATGTTCCAATCAACGAGTCCATCCTCATCTTGCCTCCCATCTTGGTAATGGAATTCAGAAATCTATCTTCTTATTTGTCAACAAATTCCCCACCTGAACCTCAGGTGCTTATTCTTCTTCATCTTCACTCACGTTTGCAACAACTCCTCTATGTTGTGTAGTTTCCATTACCTCCAACTCTGGGCTTGGATTCCTCTCAACATCTCTGCTAAGTTTGCAACTCTTGGTGCTTTTCCTGCTCTTCCAGCAAGTATGACTTTGTGTGCCATTTCTATTCCTCCTAACAACAACAATAACTCCAAGACCTTCTCCCAAACTCTCTCTTTGTTGGAAGACTCCCATGATTTCTAGCCCCGCTCACACACAATATGGAAAACATGGTTCCTCAACACATTTGCAATATGCAGCCCACTCTGAAACCAAATGATGTGGTCATGGTTAGGAGTCAACCTGAATAACCACCTTAGATCATGCAACATGGGAATTCAACACTCAACAATGGCCTTGCACATACACAATCCATACACAGGACAAAGAACAAAATTTCATTTTTATTGCTTTCAATGAGGAAGCTACAACACATATAGAGACTACCACCGCTACCTTTGCTACAAACTCAAATACAAAAAGAAACAAGATCCATCTTTAAATAGATGTGACTCAATTCTACAAACTTGTGCACACATCTATGCACACTCTTAGCAAGTCTTTCCTTTCCAGCTAACTCCACTTGTTTCTTAGGAAGAACTAGATTGACTAGCTAATTACAATTGTCTCTTAGGAATAACAACATTGAATTCGTGCATTCAACTAGCAAACTTTAAAGCTTTCATGGTTTTCTTTCAGATTTAGCTATGAGCATTCCATTAGCTACAACTAGCTAACCTCTCCCGAAAGGAACTCATTCCTTTATCAAGATACCTACCATAAAGTGTTATCGCAAGTAAACATTTCAATTTCAATGCGTGAGACATGGCAGCTCCCCTTTGGGACCCTTCACCTTGTCGAGTTACATTGCTTTGATGGTCGGGGCATTATCATCGACCATGCACCGTACATGGAATTGTTGGGTGCTTGGCGGATGTAGGGTAACATGTACGAGGATGCGTGAGGAACCTCACAAAATTCGCCATCAATTTGCTCCTCATCATTCATTACATGTCATTGTAGATTTTAGTGATGCATGGAAGGTCATCATGCAATTGCACAAGATTTGTTTATGAAACTTTGCAGAAGTTAGTGGAGACTTGACGGATGCGTAACCTTGTAGACAATGGCTTGTGCACTTACTCATAGGACTTCATAGAAACCAAGTTCGCAGGTGTTTCACAGCAATTCAGAAACAATTGGAGTGTTGTGCGATTTCATGAAACCTCACAGACTCACAGGGTTGCATGCGATCTCATAGAAAAATTGAAATCACAAAGTTTCATAGGATTTCTATGTTTAAGGATGTTGTGCATATGTTTGTAGGGTATCATAGGGCTGCACAACAAACAAGGGATGTGCGCATGAATTCTCTAACTATGCATGACTTCACAGATTTCAAAAGTGTAACAAGTCACGGTTGTGTTCACGAACACATAGACTTATATCTATCAACCATCAAAGGTTCAAACACTTATTATTTCGGCTTCTAATCATTTTTGGTTGATGCGGGATTTCTTGAGAACCTGGATGCTCCTACATGAATTATTTATGCAACAAAGGGGATACCCATAGATTTTAGCAGTAAATACATCATTAGCGTAGGCTTGAAAAAAATTATTGCATAGGATTAAGGTTGGATTTGTCAAAATAATATCATGGCAATGAATTTGTATCTATTTGGCATGTAGATGAATTAATCGGGTATAGTCTCCAAGAGATTTCTAAATGAATCGATGCCACACTTGTGTGGAAGGGACAACTTCATATTTTTAGGGGGCACACCACAAAATTGTTCTGGTTCCAATGGATTGTATCTTGTGCATTGAACAAGACTATGCTAAAATTTGTAATAACATATCCGAATTGTATAATGTATATAACAAGTTTTATTCTACGTGCATGGTAATATGGAGAATAAAATGACATGATGTAGATGATAATGTAAGAAAGAGTGCATGCAGCACAATTGTTTTTTCAAAAAAGGATGCATGAGAAATACAAACGAGATGTTTGGAAAAAGTGGATGAAAGGAGATGAATGCATGATCAAATGAGGAAGAGAGGGAAACAACAATTACTAAATGTATCAATGATTTATAGAGTGCATTGTAACCTACTTTCTCCATTGTTATTGTATAAGTGAATAGGGTGCACTAGTCCATACTTTTGTTTGCATTTAGATACATTCATTTATGAGATAGTATATATGGTGCAAGAATGCATTCACATTGCTAAGTTTTGGGAGTTTATTAGTCTTCAAAGAGTGAAAACAATCATCTATTTGTCTTTGGTATTTGATGATCTCCAAGAATGTCGCACCTTTATCCTCCTTAATGCTAAGGGATGTTGTTTCGGGAAGGAAACAAGGGCATGTGCAAGTGTGGGCTAGCTAGACAGAGCTCCGCTCAAATGGGCAAGGCTCTACCTCTCTTGCAAATAGGTCGTGCGTGCGTGAAAGCGTTTGCACGATGGACTATGTGCTTATTTGGGGTTCGCCCAAGGTCCCGTTTCACTAGGTCTTGGTGGCCATAGAATTTTGCTGGGCATAGCTCAAGGTGGGTTGGTGATTGTTAATGATTTTATGAGGGTGTATGCTGGTTCGTGCTAGTTCTAGCCAAAGGGAACTAGTGGCTCAGGAATCAATCATAGGAAGCCGGTATGAAGTATGCTACAAGTGAAGACAACTGATTAGTATTCATTCATAGCCCGATGTTTGCGTGAAATCCATTAAAACAAATAGTCAGCTGTGAGTATCACTTGTAACACAAAAAATGTGCTTGACATTTAGATTACAAGCCTTAGTCATATTACTAGTGAAGTTGTAAAAAAAGTGCAAAAGAGAGTAGGGTAGGGCAGAAAGAGAAATAAGTAGCAAATTTGTGAAGTTTGCTCCAACTTGCTAGAATGTTGTCCGTCAAAGCTATGCTTACGCTCAGACCATTATGCACTCGATCAAGACACAAGCATGTGCGAGAGTCTGAGCGAAAGGACTTAGAACAAAAGAGTTGTGCCCAATGTTGTTGGACGTGCATGATGCACACTTTGATTTTCTAGTCATCAAAATGGAGGATGTTGCATTCAATCAACAAAAGTGGATCCTCTAACATTCATTTAAACTCAAGCAAAGCATACACAAATGCTACTCGGGCCAAGAATCGAGAAAGCAAAGTGAGATAAGGCAAGTGCATGAAAACTCTCAGAAGCTTACATGCATTAATAGCAGTAGGCTCTGTCATAGTCAGATTTGACAATATTAATTGCATGGTAGATGTATAGTTTGATCAATTTGAATGCCAAGTTGGCCATCTAGAAGTGCTTGTCATGTTAGAACATCCTTTACAAGAAGGAAGATCTTCATTAAATGCTGCTAAGGCTTACGAATAAGCCTGGATGTGACCCGCTCAAATTTACAGGTTTCAATGCAATATGGTGCACATGGTTGCATAAGTCCAATTCTTAATTTAAGATGGCCACCTATCTTTGACATGGCGTGTACACGCACTAAGCTAAATCTTATGAAAAATGGACTGGTTATGACGCCGTGTTTTGTGGGTGATCTGATTTGTCTCTTGGCCGATTTGACAATTTTGTTGTTTTGTGCATCTTTGGTTTGTGTTGTGAAATGGTGCGTGCTCTTGTTTTGCGATTAAGCTTTCCTTTGGTGCATGCAAACAACTTTGCGTGATGGTAGCTTCTTCCACGGAGTGCTCCGTAAACCTTGTGGCCATAGGCTTTGTGTAATTCTCTTTAATATATTCAGTTGTTCGCTTATTTATCCTTGGGGTGGTTCGGGAAGTTACCTTGTATACACAATAGAAAAGGAACCAATTAGTGCTACGCACAATAATCCGCACCAAGGAGGAATATTTACCATGCGTGCATGGTTCTTTATTGCGTTCTTTGCACAAAATATATCCGTAGTAGTTTGTGCCTTGGTAAGGCGTGCATTTGCACTTAGGAACTTTCCCAACATACCTCCCAACGTGGACTCACGCATGCTGCTTTGAACAAACATAATGGTTCTAGGAGCCAAGTGTTTAGTGTGGGATATAGTCAAATGATTGCACAATCGGGAGTTTGGTTGTGTAAGGGATAAAACACTTGTGCAATGTGGGAGGGGATCTTACTACGTTAATCATGGGAATGCAAGGGCTCAAAATGGTTTCGGGCAACCATAGAAAAGCAAAAGTGCCACAAAGCATTAAAGGCTTTGCAGGACATTTGATGAAGTTGTGCAAATATAATGTCCCTTTTGGGCTCAAATTTGAAAGATACGGAATTAACAAAAACCCCAATGATATCAAACTGAAATAAATTTTCAAACCCTAGCAGCGACTGATTTTGATTAATTTATGGCAGTTCACATACACAAAAGAGGAAATAAATATAGAAACCCTTCAAAATATTTTATTCATGAGCTGAAACAATTATAAGACAAGAGCCCACTGGAAAAATATATTTTTGTATTTTTGGACCAGCTGGAATAAATGAATGACAACAGCAAATACACTTCACAAATATGGCTGGAAATAATGATTCCAAAGCCCAAATACAAGTCCGGAAAGTGCAATCAGCCTCTAAAAATATGAGGAACCCAATTACCGATAGAAAGTGAGTTTCCGTGCCCTAGAAGCCAACAAACTTCACCCTAGAGGGGTTGCCACCCTAGGAGAGGGTCTGAAAACTCCCAAAAATGCCCTAGCAGCCCTTCATCACAAGAACCCTCGCTGAAATCACTGAATCAATTTATTGAAGCCCAATGGAAACCCCTGAGGGAGAATCCTCAAGGATCAAGAGTTTGTAAGCAATAAAATTTAACAAACAAACAAAAGATAAATAAATGAAATACAAATACACCTTCTCGTAGTTTTCAGCAAACCTTAAACAAGATCGTAGAAGCTCTTGGACTTGTTTGATCTTGTTGATAATTGGATTGTGGGTGCTCTTTGATATTACTCTCCAAAGGGATTTGCAAATGCTACAAGCAAATTTCACAAGGATGCGGATGTCAAATTGGCATAAGTCGGATGCAATTTAATCAAAGCTCCAGGATGGATTTTCAAAAGAAATGGCTGTGCTTTTATAATCGAGGGTAGAGCCACGAAAGGTGGCGGATTGAAGTTTGAATTGGTTCCAGGCAATATGGTGGTATCCAAATTGATTCTCTTGAGGGCTGAGCAACATCACGAAACTGACATGATGCTTAGAGATAGACAAATCATGATATGAGTCGTTTTGTAGCCGGGGAGGGGATTCAGCTGACTCTTTGTCACTCAAGCGTTGGAGAAATGGATAGCACCTTATTGAGGGTTTGATCTACCCTCATTACTTTAGGTCGTGCCTTCAACCAGGTGAGAGGACCCGTTCTGTAACCCGTGTTGGTGAAGGATATCAAGAGATCCTTCTTTACACAATTTTCATGAGAAGCTTGAGAAAATATGATCAATACAACACAATCTAACTCTCATGAGTTATCACACTAGAGAGTGGAGATGTTTCCTGGACAAGGTTCGGGTTACTAAAGACAATAATTGAATCCTGATTGTTTCTGCATATTTTGGCAGTGGAAATTGTTAAACCTTTGTGGATACACAATACAAATAGGGGTAGTTCATGTAGGATTTATCATTTGAGAAGTTTTTGGTGGGAAGTTAAGCAAGATAAAGTTGATTATACTAGATCTTTGAGAGCCTTTACAAATATTGGAAAACTCACAGACAAAATGCTTCAAAATAGCCAAAATATTCCTTCAACCAGAAGGTGTGTATCAATGGAGGCCCAGAGATGCATGGTTTCATACACTCTTCAAGAATTCAACATAAAGGCTCATGCTAAAGACTCAATTAAACGTTGAAAGTCCCTGATTCGTCACGCCTAAGATACACTCATAGACTTACAAACAATCTTTATCAACATAGTGAAAGTAAAGTGATTTTAAATTGTTTATTTCATTACCAGATGAAAGCTCTTCTCATAATGAAATTGAAAATGCCACAATACTAACACACGGACAAGATCTTGTGTGATTTAGAGGGATTTCAACATAAGATTGCAATAAGAACAAGAAAAACTATTTGAAAACGTTTTGAAAATAAGAGCAAACACAATTGTGCTCATGATCAACACAAATTCATTTCAAGGTTCATTAGATTCATCACCAGGGGAGAGTTTCTCTAACAATCTCAGAGCTTGTCAATGGTTGTACACTTGCAACCATCGTGACGTGATTAAATCTAAAACACAGGAAAATAAACAGGTTTCTCAGACAGTCTCTCGGGAAAATGGTTTTCTCAAACTTTCTCAGAACAATCAACCCCCAATGCAAGAGTATTCTCATTGCATTTATACAATTTCACTCGCTCACTCATCCCAAATTTTCCCCCAAAAGTCTAAATCTTCAAGAGAATATTCCTCTTTACAACATACCGTTTAATCATGTTTATTCCCTTGAAAATATCTTACTTTCTGTTGCTAGGTGGATAAATCATGAACTGATCACGTTTCTTAGTTCCTCAACTATGACTAGGATGCCATGTCATAACTTTTGATCAGTCTTTTTAATCATTCTTTTATTTTGTCATACAAGAAATCCCCTTTTTAATAATTCTCAGGTGGCTGCATATGGCTTGATCTGACAAGCAATCCTTTTCACCTTTGAGAATACACCTTGAAGAATAGATACCTGCATTCGTGCCTCAGAAATGAGTGTCCTTACATGGATTATACCACATATCTGTGCTGCGAGGTTGAGTCGGCCAAGTGTAAAGTGGAGCCAGCGAAAACCTCCACGTGTTTCCTTGGCGAAACTGCAAAGGTGAAGTCCAAAGGCAGGTTCCTCAAATGAGCGTGGGCCCTCCACGTGCCCAAGACCCGAGAGAGTTGCACCGGTCACTAAAAAGTCCGAGCATGGGAAAGTCCAGCGGAAGCTTCCACGTGTCTGTTCGATGCAACTTCAAAGATGAAGTCTAGAGGCGAGACCTCAAACGAGCGTAGGCTCTCCATGTGCCCTGGGCCCAAGAAAGTTGCCTTGGTCGTTGAGAAGTCTCAGTATAAAGAGGAGCCAGCGGAAGCCTCCACGTGTCTCTTCGATGCACTTTTGATATGGTGCCCAAAAGCAGAGACCCCAAACAAGCGCGGGCTCTCCACGTGTCTCGGGCCCGGAAAAGTTGTACCGGCCGTTGAAAAAGTTTAAGAACCAATGGAAGGTGCCACATGCCTAGGGTCCGAGAAAGTTGCATCGGACACTTGAAAAGTCTAAGTATGGGAAGATCCAATGAAACCTCCACGTGTCTCTTCGGCGCTCTTTCAAAAGTAAAATTCAGGGGCAGGTCCCCAAACAGTGCAGCCCTCCACGTGTCTCGGGCTTAAGAAAGTTGCCTCGGCCGTTGAAAAGTCTCAAGTATAGAGAGGAGCCAGCGGAAGCCTCCACGTGTCTCCTTGGCGCAACTCCAAAGGTAAGACCTAGAGGCGGGACCTCAAACGAGCGCAGGCTCTCCACGTGGAAAAGATTTGAGTTGAAGCGAGCCTGGGGGTGCTTTTCACATTTTGTATCACTTAAAGAAATTATGCATTTTTGTACAATTTGGCCCGCCCATCTACTTTTGATATAGGCTTTACACGTGGCTTTCGGGCGACGGTCAGGTGCGGCTTACTTTATAACTTTCATTCTTTTTCAAAACAAAGTCAAGAATCTCAAAATGCCCGGCGACCCGCCTCCCCACTTTTAACTTTCGATGTGGGCATTAGCGGGGCCACGCTTCACTTTTATACTTTATTCCTTTTTCATAATAAAGCTAAAAGTTCCAAACACCTCCGGCGACCCACCTTCCCACAACCGCTTGATTTATGACACGTGTACACTTTTCGGGGCCAAAGTAAGAAATTGCTCCGCTGCTTCATATCGTTGAGTAGCCAATTAGAATTCATCAGAGCCACGGGACCAATTTGACATTTTTACAAATGTGACAAAAAGTGACAAGTTTACCAAATAGACCCGCCATGCCGTGTCCAATCAAAGAAGACCTAGGATTCATGCCGGCGTTGGGATAAAATTTGACAGGGAAAACATGACCGTGGAAAAATAAAAGGGGAAACCCCAAGCATTCATGCCCAAATAACAAATTGGTCCGCATGGAAAGAGAAACTATAAACAACACAGAGCTCAACGCGTTTCATGACCATAGAAAGTGATTTGACGACAACAACTTGATAAAGATAAAACTTCAATCATCCACACATGGAGAAAAAAATATTTCAGACCACGCAGACTGATTTTTTTTTTAACAAATAGGGCGAGATTGAAACGAGCACCAACATTGGCTCCGACTTGGGGATGCGCACTCCCAGCGAGTGCCGCAAGAACAACATAGCAGACCATGTGCCAAAAATCCATTGGGCAACGGAGTCAAGAACCGACCTCCAAAACAAAGAAACAATAACCAACCTCCCAAGAACGAACCGAGAAACCAACAAAACCGGTCACCAAGGACCAGGACAAACCGAAACAGAAAAAACACAAAAACAAACAAAACAAAACCAAAGACTACACACTGTATAATGATGCATACCTTGATTCTGAGAAATCATCAAGGAAATGTTTCAAGTGCCTGCCATTTTGAGTACGACCAAGCCAAGAAGTCTTGATACTTTTTTAACAACTGGACATGCTTGTTTTTCTTCTCTATCCAAGTTGTTACCTAGCCATATTTTTCGAGGTTTATCTTTTGTGCCTTTACCAGATCTAGAACAAACCCCATCAAACATCAGAGTCCAGGGAGAACCAATCTGCTTGGGATACTTGCACTCATCAATTTTATGCTCCTTAAAATTAGCATAACCCACAAAGTTGTCAACATCAATGTCTGCATACAATACTTCATAAGAAGCATTGTTAGGGTCCTCAATGAGATGTAACATTTTCTTCTCACCGTACAACTTCACAAGGTTCCCCTCAATTGGTATGGTTGCGTATGACATGTCCATTTGTACACTTCCACCCACACTAGCTGCCCACTTTTTGGATAATAACATCCCCATTTGGCAGGATAGTCCACAATAACCACATTCATGGTTAAGCATTTTCCTGGAAAAGCTACCAACTGCACTACTAATCCCTTGACATACCCAACTACTGGCACTTCTCTTGAATCCATAGCAGTACATTTCCCAAAAGCTCTTTGTTACCTTGATATTTAACTCATTCATGACCTCAAGAGGCATTACATTACATGAGGCTCCTGAATCAAACATGCAGTTATGTACCAGCCTATCTTTAATAATCAAAGTGGTAAAAAATGGATCCACATTAAGCTGAGATTCAACCAGAGAAGTTCCCAAATACACCTTAGGTGATTCTCCCGGTTCCTCCAATGCTTGTGGTATTTTTGATTCTGCAATAATGGGAGGAACCTCTATATTATTAACACTTTTGCCCTAAGTAATCTTTTCTTCCTTAAATCCCAAATATTTGAATGCCCTTTTCCTATGCTCAGGGATCTGAGTAATTCAACAATGGGAACAATAACCTTGATCTGACTCAAGATTTGGGCTATGTCACAAGGAACATATTTGGGTAGGACAGTATTAGGAGGGAGATTCACCACTTCCTCTGATAGTATAGGAGTTTTTAGAGTCTGGGCATGGGCAGGAGCACAGGTTTTATTTGGGGTAGTTAGGCCTTTTCCAGATGTATCTTTCTTAGGGGTTTCCCTTGGGATATTGGTAAGAACTGGAACTTTTGGCTTGGTTTGTGGCCCTCCCCCTTTGACAACCTTACTTCTAGTGTTATATTCTTTCTCTTGAGCAACTATTGCATTCATCAACAATTGTCTGTCCTCTTCGGAAGGGATCCCTCCATCATACTTTTTAATCATCAAGGCCCTTAAGTATTCAAAATCATGATTAGGCAGATCAAATGCTTGTACCATATCAATTTCAAAAGCATTAATGGGAGGAAGAGGCAATACCCGGTGGACACAATCCCAGAAATCTTCAGCAGTTCTGGCACTTATCAATTCAATTGAGGTTGCCCCCTGTTGTGAGTTCACAGGGCTCTCCATCATGCACAGATCATCATATGTCTCATCATCATCAACTTCCTCAACTTCCTGATCTACATCACATGGGGAATGTGGTAAGAAACACCTATCACACCACTCGATAACATTGGCCTCCTCCACAATAGCAACCTTGACGAGTCAAAGGATCAGGAACCAATCTATTCTCCCGGGTTGGGCTGTTCATTTCCCGATCCCATGGGCCCTTTCCCTCCGTCATCCAGGGTCTCGTGATCACCCCTGGGATGATTTCCAAATCTCTCGACGACCGTGTGGCTTGTGCTTGACCACGGGAACTTTGTCCTATCTTTTTCGCTCTCGCGCGAGTTTATAGGATATCTCTTTAACTGCTCCAGCCAAAGTTTTTACCTCTTCCAGATCCACACTTTGTTTGATTGAGGCCTCTCCGGATTGATTAACTTGACACCCTCTCTCTTAGGAGGCTTTCCAACTGCTTTGATGTTATTTTCTATTTGTAAGGCCATGGTGAAAGCCTACCTCAATGTTCCTGGGTTCTTATCTCTCAAGTAATAAGCAACCTTTTATCAAAAGCATCAGAATATTTTATCAAACAGACTCATCACTTGGCCTTAGGATTATAGGTAGCCTATTCAAGGTCTTATTGAACCGAGTATTGAAATCATGGACAAATTCATTTGGATTCTTCTTTATATTTTCAAACTCAGATAAAAGGAACCTGGGTCTGTCTTATCCCCATATTGCAATCTAAAGGCATTTTTCATCTCGGTCCATGAATCTATTGAATTATCTGGTAAAGACTTGTACCAGTCACGTGCATCCTCCTCAAGAGTATGAATAAACAACTTTACATACACGTCTTCAAACTCAATTTCAAAATCTTCCATCATGTTGACAAAGAGTTTCAAATGGTGGTCACCTAGTGATGGCATTATTCCTTGAAACTTTGGCAACCTATTTCTAACATCTTGTGGCACCATATTAGGATATCCATCCATAACTCGAAATGTATAGGTCCAAAACTATTAACGACAAAAAGGAGTTCTAGGTGGAGGTTGGGCCATATTGCCTTGAGGTGGTGAATTTACAGGAGAAACAGAATGATAGGGAATGAGGGGTCTTTGGAGCACAGGAGTATAGCTTTCAAAATAGATATTCTCTAATGACTCAGCTTCTTGGAAAACCCTATCAACCTTGGAAGAAACAGGGGAAAACTGAGAGGCACACTTTTCAGACACAAATGATGGCCCCTCTCCAGTTGGAGAACTCAAATTTATATAAAGATTACTTGGTTCAGAATCACTTGAAGATGTATGGTAATCTTCAACCACAGATTGATCACCTTTAGAACTAATATCTCCTTTTTGATTCTTGATTTCCAACAACTTTCCAGACTTGTTTTCCTTCTGAATTTGCTTTTCCTAGTTCTGGAAATAACCTTTTAGTAGGATCCTTAGTGAAGAAAGACCTTCTTCCCTCCAGCTTTGCAAATATCGATGACAAATTTCACTTGACATGGTTAAGACACTGGTAATCATGAAAATTTCAATTCAACACGGAGTCGCCACTAAGGATTTTCACCTTAGTTGTGTAGATGCACTATAAGTAACTTGCCAAGTGTCTATCAATGCTTAATTTTTGCAAAGCTTAGCAGATCCACCTTCCTTTACCCACATTTATCACTATTGATGCAAATTTAGTGCAATAACCACTAGAAACTGGAAATATTGCACAATGAAGTTGCGATCTCCCACAATTCTTACAAATCTCAACAAAGGATGACGTTTAAACAACTTATTTGTACTTAAACCATGTAAGAAACATTACCAGGTCCCGGTGTTGTTGCCGCACAAATAGGTCCCGGTGTTCAAATAATCCCCGGCAATGGCGCCACTTCGGTGTTGTTGCCGTGTAAATAGGTCCCAATGTTCAAATAATCCTCGCAATGGCGCCATTTGGGTGTTGTTGCCACACAAATAGGTCCCAGTGTTCAAATAATCCTCTGCAATTCAAATAGTCCCAGCAATGGTGCCACTTTGGTGTTGTTGCCGCACAAATAGGTCCCGATGTTCAAATAATCCCTGGCAACAACGCCACTTTTGTGTTGTTGCCGCACAAATAGGTCTCGATGTTCAAATAATCCTCGGCAACGGAGCCATTTCGGTGTTGTTACCGCACAAATAGGTCCCAGTGTTCAAATAATCCCCAACAACAGCGCCACTTGGGTGTTGGTATCCAAATTGATTCTCTGTAAGGGTTGAGCAAAGCATCACGAACCTGGCAGGATGCTTAGAGACTGACGAATCATGATATGAGTCGTTTTGTAGCCGTGGAGGGGATTCAATGTAGCCGTGGAGGGGATTCAGGTGACTCTTTGTCACTCAGGCGTTGGAGAAATGGATAGCACCTTATTGAGGGTTTGATCTACCCTCACTACTTTAGGTCGTGCCTTCAACCAGGGTGAGAGGACCCATTCTATAACCCGTATTGGTGAAGGATATCAAGAGATCCTTCTTTGCACAATTTTCATGAGAACCTTGAGAAAATATGATCAATACAACACAATCTAACTCTCACGAGTTGTCACACTAGAGAGTGGAGATGTTTCCTGGACAAGGTTCGGGTTACTAAAGACAATAATTGAATCCTAATTGTTTCTACATATTTTGGCAGTGGAAATTGTTAAACCTTTGTGGATACACAATACAAACAGGGGTAGTTCATGTAGGATTTATCATTTGAGAAATTTTTGGTGGGAAGTTAAGCAAGATAAAGTTGATTATACCAAATCTTTGAGAACCTTTACAAATATTGGAAAACTCACAGACAAAATGCTTCAAAATAGCCAAAATATTCCTTCAACCAGAAGGTGTGTATCAATGGAGGCCCAGAGATGCATGGTTTCATACACTCTTCAAGAATTCAACATAAAGGCTCATGCTAAAGACTCAATTAAACGTTGAAAGTCCCTGATTCGTCACGCCTAAGATACACTCATAGACTTACAAACAATCTTTATCAACATAGTGAAAGTAAAGTGATTTTAAATTGTTTATTTCATTACAGGATGAAAGCTCTTCTCATAATGAAATTGCAAATGCCACAATACTAACACACGGACGAGATCTTGTGTGATTTAGAGGGATTTCAACATAAGATTGCAATAGGAACAAGAAAAACTATTTGAAAACATTCTGAAATAAGAGCAAACACAATTGTAGATACTAAACAGGGTAGGAGAGAGGGGGCAGCCCTGTTTGAACCCAATAGTGCTGCTGATGAAGTCGGACATGCTTGCAGAGGTGCGAAGACAGCCCATGACCTCCTCATAAAGGCGCATAATGGTTGTAAGAAGAATTTCAGAAATACCTATATCTCTAAGCCCATGGAAGAGTGCTTTTTGTGGTACAGAATCAAAAGCATTCCGAAAATCCACAAAACAACAGAAAACTCTGGAGGAGCGGTGACGTGCCTCCTCGATAATAGCGTGAAGAGTGAGGATGTGATCAATGGTTTGGTAGGTCGGTCAAAAACCTGCCTGTCCCCTAGCTCTGCGATTGTACTGATCAAAGAACTCGGAAAGCTGCATATGGAGAATTCATAGATAAGTGATGGGTTGGAAGAGACGCTGTAAGAAGTGCCGAGGCTAGGATAAGGTTCAAAGGACGAAGAAATTATAACTATCAGCCTCAATAGTTCAAACTTTGAAGAGTGTTTCTACCACTCTCTCACTCTACTTGAGGTGGGCCTCAAGTTTAAGTACCTTGAAAGTCGGCACAAGGAAGAAAAGGTTGAACAGGCCAAGGATGAGGATGTTGAATGTGCTTGTGAGCACAAAGTCCATTCGAGGATGGGTCCTAGTGTTTGAACATACTCCATTAGAGAGTTTGTAAGGTCCACGAGAGAAGCTGCATATAGATGCCATAAAGGCTCTAAGAAATCAATAGAAATCTGCAACTTTTATTGTGCAGCCCGTTGCGTGACTCTATAGTGGGGAGGGAAGTAATGTTTCCCTTGTGCCAATTTGGATCCTTCACTACATTAGGAATGGTTTTGGATAGTTGGTCAACCATTTATAATGTGAACTAGTGCAACACACCTTTTCCACTCGAAGGAGGCATTGGAGGTGGCATTACATTTAGAAATTGCTGGAAATCACGCAAATGCTCAAGGTATAATGTGAATTTTTCCAGTCTTCTACTCATGATACAACTTGTCTTGTGGAAGCCCCACATAAGGAACGCCAAAAACATAGTGGGGGAGGCGACCCTATTGCATGTAATAGTTATGGATAACTTGGCCATTATAGGAGGCACTTCCCTAGGTACCTCAAAATCGGTAATCGTGATGGCGAATGAAAGATAGACTACTTTGAGAAATGGGATAAGTGCTAGAAGAAAACTTGTATGATTCATGCTTAAGCTTAATTATGAGGCCCCACCATAAGATTTTCCTTCATGCTCATTGTGCACACTAGCAAGGGGCGACACGATGATGGGAGGTGATGTTGGGCCAACTAGGACTATTGTGCACAAGAAGATCATGTGAAGGCATTTAATCCTTCGCATCAATGACAAACTTATCATGAAGTTGTGAATCCTCTTTTAGAGATGGGTGTCTTTGACATGAATGGGCATTTTTGTGGCTTAGTTTGATAGGTACCATCACAGTCAAATGCATATGGCTTGTTGAGAAGAATGTCACATACTTGCAGTTGTATGATGTTGCAAGTGACTGTGTCTTGTGTGGGTCTGACTCCATACTTGAAAGTGCATTGTCAAAAACCTGAATTTCTTTCCGTTGTTGTAGCCATGCCAGGGAGTATGGTCGGGGATAATTTTTAAATTTAGTGAATGAGACCCTTTTGACTGTGGCACCGGAGCTGGTAGCATTGTTTATGCCCATGCTATGAGCAGCTTTGAGGACAAAGCCCCGACTAAGGGTGGGGATGTTGCCACTCTAGGCCAGCTATGTGTTATATTTTTGTATTAATGATGGCACATTTTCCATAATGTTGTAAAGGAACATGGGACCTTTTTTTGTGATATGGACCATTTACTGAGAATACCACACTACATTGCTATATGTTTTTGGTAGGGATTAGAGATAATAGGTATACATCTGCCTGTGATGTACTTAGCCTGTACCTATATAGGAAGCCTCAGGAGATATGGCAGAGGGATATGGAAGCTAATGCTATCTGATGTAATACAATAATTGATTAATATAACGAAAATTTGCTGCTGTGTATTTCTGTGTCAAGGATATTGATGTATAAGATAGATGCTTGAATGTATTTCAGTACATAATGGTGATTTCATATTTGTGAAATATTTTTTTCTGTGAATGCTTAATTGAGAGGGTTCTAGTAACCCATTGGGTGCCTCGAGTTATGCTTTGTAAGGGTTGATATGTTAGTGCATAATGGTAAATGAGTGTTGGCTAAGGTCATAATCATGCCTTATTAAATCCCATATTATTGCATATTAAACTCAAGTTATTTATTTCACAAAACACAAAAATTCTATTGAAAGAATGGTAGGAGTGGGTCACTGAAGTAGTTGAGATTGGAGAACAATGCATGGTAGGTCATCACTTTGATTTTGAGAGACATCAATGTGTGCAAGATGTTTGGTACAGACATTGCTTAAAATAGTAGAAAAGAAGGACATCTTCTCTATAATAATGCTAGGAGCGCTCTCAAGTGCCCATCACCTAGAAGTAACCATCTCTTTGAGTTAGAGGGTGAGACAACTTTGGATAGGGCATATGACGAGGACATATAAAGATCCTTCCTTGCCCTTTGAAAAGCTAATAATTTCTCCCTTTGATCCAATTCTAAATCTGTCATCTAAAGATAAAGTGATCTTTGTCTTCACCTCTTGCAAGGAGAAAACCTTGCAGATCAGTCAGATTCAGAAGGGGAAGTTAAATTAGAAATTTTAATGATTTATTTAAAGGAAAGAAACATGTTGTGGAATAAGTACACTCATGAGAAAAATTCAAACAGGTTACCATCCAGAATCCTATAGAAATTTTACATTTGGTATATTTAGGTAGAAAGAAGTAAGAACATTCATAGATTCTTGTGTGTAGGAAATTAGAACATTGCTAATGAAAGTGTGAGAGCATATTTTGAGTTTTTGAGAATGACCATGGGATTTTGTTAAAACATATTCTGAATGTGCGTCAACTTTCGTAAGCTTTGTCTATGGTATAGTTAAATTGCAGGTATAGGTGTGTTTTCGGTTGGAACACCATCAGTAATTCATTAAAGCACAAACAACAAATACCGGTAGAGAGTTGAGCCGGGCTGCTCCATAATCACTCTTTAAGGAGTCAATCAGAAAGAACTAAATGGGGGCTCTTTTATAAAGATAGCATATTAGGCGACATAAACAATAAATTTCTGCAAGATGGGATCTCAGAGGACAGCTTTACTTCCAGACAGAGGAAAGGCACAACAAAGTTGCTTGAGACAAATTTAGAGAGGAAAAACAAAAGCATGTGCTGATAATTATAATTTTCAGATTGTAAATTTCTAAAATATGCACTCTCAATCAAAGTATATAGATGAAAAACTCTGGCATTTTAATTCAGAGCAACCTCTGGATCAGGCTGCCTCATCTATCCTAATGTTACCAAAGACTTTGGAGGAAAAAGGAGGAAATAAATACTGAAAGCATAATACAGCGATTTGTCAAGAATCAAGATAGATTCAAGTTTTCCCAAATGAAAAAATGACACAAAACATACATTATTCCTTGCATTCAATATAGATAAGCACAATTAAAAATACACAGACGGAAGAAATCTAATGCTGTAAGTAAAAGTCATAGATCAGACGATTCACATGAAACTTCTGGCCAAGTGCAGATGATTATCCACAAAACCATCATTAAATGCTTCAAAATACACAGTTGCATACATCCTCAAAAGCTTAGTAGAATTGTACTTGGAGAAAAATATTTGATAAGGCTATATAAAATATTTACAATGAGATATGAATTACACATGGAATGACCAGCAACCAAACTAACCACTAAAAATTAGAAAACCCAACATTTAAGAACTCTTACAGTGAGCTTTATAATATTTATTTTAAAAGAAGGTTGTGGAAAAAGAGTTGTGCCACATGCAAAAATCTGGGCTGCACTAATGAGGGAAGAAACCTTAAATAACACATATTGCATCCTTATCATAGTTACGTGAGACTCCAGGACAGCATTGTTTCTTCAAATTTTGGGGACGGCTAATAAAATAATATATAAAATCTATATATATTACAAATATAACATGAATAAACTAAGACTTAAAGCTGCAAGCTTGAAGGTTAAAACTGTTAATCCAATTTTTCATTGCATAAGCCAAAATGCTATATTTATTATTCATATTTCATATTGAGTCATTGACATTACCATAGAAATTAGAATCGATTTGAATGAGCAAACAAATGATGTATAATGAATACAAGAGGCTGTACCATGACCACCACTGAGACAAGAAATAAGAATGGGCATATCAAGCAATAGAAGGTATATCGAGATTGAAAATAAGAAAGATGAAAATTCATTACAGCAATCTAATTTATGGTACCATGGTGACAATTTCAGTAAAGTTATTAATGTGCTGTCTTCCACTATTAGCTTAAGTTAAAACACTATAGTAACAACAAGTGGTGCACAAACAAATAGAAGAAAGAGATTTCTTGATGCTAGAAAAAACATGAGATACCAAAAGTAACTGTCTGAATCATCAAAATGGTCCTATCAAAAGCATTTAATGATGGCAGTTAAGGTGTAAATATCCTGCCTGAGAAAATGCAGAAAAAACTAGGGAAACCAGCTCTCATACCTGCAGATTTTAGATTGATATTAGCGAATGTAAGAGAGGATTACTCTTATTGGAAAACAAATGATATACAAGCAAATGATGTACAGTGGATACAAGAGGTTGTATTTTTTTGTATTGGAAAAATGCTGGATTGCAGGGGATGTGGGGACGTTTTGACCATCTCGGGACATCACTGTGTCCCTTGCAGTCAAAGCACCTAGGACATCCCAGGTGCATTCTTGAAACTCAGGGAACATCCCGGGATGTTCCCTTCCATTCTTTTCCGTCTCCATCCCCAAGCACCTAAAACATCCTGGACGGCTTGGGTATGGGGAGTGCATGACCCGCGTAACACCGATCCTTATAATAATGCCAGACAGATTATCCTCCTCCTCTGATCAGTGAACAACCACCTTCCTTCATCCCATGATTATCCACAAAAATATCTGCATGGAATCTCCATCCAAAAAAATATTTCTCCTTCAAAAATATGTCTGCCAAAAATATCTGTAGGCCCCAAAAGATAAAGCAAAATGTTTAAAATGAACATACCTCAAAGGCTTTGCCTTTATCCTGATTTCTTCCATAAGGAATATGGAAACCTTTTACTTTTATGATGCTAGGGCTCTTTTAAATTTTTTTCCGTCGCATGGGAATATCCTTATGCCTTTTCGATGTGAGCTTTGCCTCTTTATTATATATATGAGGTACTACATTTTACAATCAATTATCCGTGGATATCAAAAGAAGACAATCCAATTGTTCATAAAATCCTGGAGGGATGTCAAATTTGCAATAGTCTCTAGACCTCCAATTCTCATGCATTTGGAAAGTGGATGCCAATTGGACAGTGTGGGGAGCCCTTTGTTTATGCCTTATCTTCTTACATTATTTTATATGCTTCCGTTTGGATATACGAGGTACTACCTCATTTCTATTTCTTGTTATGGGAAGCATAACATGAGTATTATAGAACGTCCCATGGAAAGATAATATATTTTCTTGGATGATAAAATTCAGTCATAAAATTTCCATGCAATTTTGGAGGAATTAAAACATTTAATTCTGAAGGTGTTAAAATTCACAACAGTATGACATAAGGGTTGAGATTAGAGACAGCCTAGTTTCTTGGGAGCAACCATGGTAATTCTTGCTTTTAAAAAATGGATCCCCAATACAATCTGCAACTCGATGTATAATAGTAATGGCATGATTTGAACATCCATCTTTCTTTTGCTCTTCTTTAAAATATGAAAATAGAAATATTTACGTTTGTCTGTCTGTTAATAATCTGCTCTTACTCTTTGAAAGTGTTCCATCTTGCTGCTTCGATTCTAAATTAGTATTATCAGAACTATCTCTCAGGGGAATGGTCTAGATATTCCTTTAAGTTGAGCACCTTTCTGAGAAAAGAGACGGCAATGTAAAATCAATAAATAAGAACTAACATAATTGTATTTATGTCAATTCTTGTAAGAAGTTATGGCAGTTCCTCTTGCTCAGATGTCAGGAGGATGCAACTAATTTGCTTTTCTAAAAGAAATATGATAGAAGTACAAAAATCCATCTGATATTTTATTTTTTCATTAAATTATTTACTAACAGGATTCAGTATATGCTTTCCAGGCAGATGTTTTTCTTGTCCCACAAGTTTCTGGTGCAGTAGGGCGTTTCAATGTTGACATGGTAATAAATTTTCTGTTTTTCTTTCAATATTTCCACATGTCTAATGAAGGCACATTATGAAATAAAAGGATGCATCCACGCATTTGTAGTTTTTGTCTGATTTGACAAGCATAAGTAATTAATCCGTACAGTACATTTTATGTTTCTTTAGTGTTGCACTTGCAATAATAATGGATAATTGATGTGAGCTATCTAGGAGTTAAAACCGGGCTAAAATATGGAATGTAACTATAGTTACATGCTATTGAAGGATCTGGGGTTGTTTCCTCTAATTGAATTATGCACCATGAAATTGCACTATCTCATAAAGTTCGCTCTCAAAAAAGTTAAGGATTTTACTACCTTCAATGCCTTACATTCTCTTCAGAATGATATAATAATTTTGAAGTTGTAAACTTTGCCTCACCAATCTTTATTGGTTTTGATGTTATAATAAAATGCAATCCTCAGAAGTACCCAATATGCACTGTTGTGTAGCAACACACCCCATCACCCTTCGCTGAATGTGGACCTTTGAAACTTGTGAATTTGGCTAAGTGTTTGCATTGCAAACTTTAAAGGATCATGTGTGATTTCATGTTTATTTTGATAAGGTGATTTTCTTGACATAAAGTGATTTCAAGGGTGCGTTTGGTGTTTTTTTATGTGTGTAGGACCTTGGAACTCAAAGTTCCTATGATGGTTCACAATGTAGGTTTGAATTATGCATCTTATATTAACTTTGCCCGGCATAAGAGACCCTTGTGTGGTATGTGGTCACCTTTGTGCAGTTCCAAGCAATTGCACCATCTCAGAATATCATGTAGTCTAACAATGTACAAAGCATTGTGTGGCCTCGTTGTGCTACAAGTATCTCGCATTGGGTGTACCTAGTATCGGTTTAGCTTTGCGTAACGCATCACTTTGAACAAATTTGTGCTTACTATGCCGGTGGTGATTTTCTTCACATAATTCCAAAGGCTATGTGCGCGTTTGCATTGCCTTTGAGCAGATCAGAACATGGCTAAAATAGTCAGCACAAGAAATTTCGATAGCATGCAAGTTGTGTTAGCTTTGTGCACTCTTCATGGCTCCCTCCTCAATATTGTGCACCCTTGCGCGGAATGTGGAGCGCTAAGAACCATGGTCGACAACCCATGCAACACTAAAATGAAAGCTAAGTTGCCGCAGGTCTTATGGTTTGAGGAAGAGCATGTGGATGACATTCTATTTCATGAAGGATTCTAAGGAATAGTGTTATGCATCCTATGTTTTCTCACCAGCTTTGCGCAGCATGTCATGTCATTCCGTAGACTATAATATTCATTGTGCAGCCCGGGAGACACCATGAGAAGTATATGGCAGCCTGCGCAACATAGAAACGATCCTGCACACATTGAACCAAGTCGCAGAATGAAGGAAAATGCCTCTCGGTCGCACTCTTGCCCCGAAGACAATTTAAGCACACGTTCTTCGCACGGACTATAAGCATTCAATAGTCATGGAAATGCACCCGTTGTACACTTCACAAGTGCATGCAGTCACTATTACGGTCGTCAAGTTTTTCTAAACACTTCAACCATGGAATCAACCCCTATCCCTTCAAAGAAGAGCTCACAAAGTGCAGATGGCTTGTTGGATTCCGCAATTTCAAATAGAATAGGTGGGAAGCTTTGTAGACTTTTTTATTCTAGGATCTATCACTTGAAGCTTAAAACAATGTGCGGAATGGTGCACAATTGATACTACCACAAAGCATACCAAATCTGGAGAGGTGGCTATCATCCTCACTCCTGTTCTCTAAAAGAAATTGTAAATTGAAGCGGAGGCAATAGGAAAGAACGCCTTGCCAAAAACAGTTACCACCTATGAATGAAAAGTGTCAATCCTCCGCATTTCCACATTGCGTGAGGGAGACATGGTTAAAGTTGAAGGCTATGAGGGTGTTGATCGCGCGATGACTGATCTTCACCAAGTGCTCACATCTTATGTCTTGTACCATTTTGAGCATCACATATCATTGCAAGGTCCTCCAAAATCCATATCTTGTCGATTTGCGACGAATGGCAACCTTATTAACATTCAAGCCATGATATAAAGACAAAGGCCTCCCACCTCGAGTTAGTCCGCATCTTCATTGTGTGGCTTATGTGCAATCATTGTATCCTCGCAAACTACTAGGCGGCTAGATATTTGAAAAGGGCGGTTTGTTTAATGCCATGTAAACACGAAGATGGGCCCGAGTCCGAGAAGCTCTTAGTTCGCATGGCAGGAACAAATGAATCAAGAAGGATTGGATATTCAAATCACCGAGACCACTCTTGTTGCACATTACCCAACCGCCATATGGTGCTCTTTGTATGCATTTGAGAATATTTTTGTTTCCCTCGTTTTTCTTCTTTGCCCTTCACAAATTTGTCATAGAGTTTAGTGGAGCCGTTAGGCTATAAATATCATTATAAGCTCACTTTTATGTAAGTTGGAATATTATTGAACACAAGCTTCTTGCGGAAATGGAGTTCATGTTTTGTTTCTCTAATATTTTAGGTAGCTACGTTGTTTATTTTTGTTAATGGTTGCAAGGGATTAATTTGCTATTATGTGAATAGATTAAGGTGTGATTGCTCTCTTAGTCGGTTTAGATGCTAACCTCTTTTCTTTGTTTCTCATAATTAAATCTGCAACAATTAGTTCATTATAAGAAGTTAGATCTTCCATAAT